>WOXC01007470.1:0-600000 GCA_011680675.1 Gymnobelideus leadbeateri | reverse complement strand
AAAAAAACAACTTTCCATAGAAACCACATGAATACTGAGAAGAAATAAAGCAAGAGCTAAAAAAAGCAAATAAGTAAATAAAAGCTGTAAAGGAAAGAATTGGAATGAGAAAAAATAGTTTAGAAGAAAATGTTGTAAACTTTCCTCAATTTAACAAACTTCCTGAAAACTAGAAACAGAAATCTTTGGCTCCATGAGATAGTAAGAAATATTAGAAGTGAAAAAAAGATTTTTAAAGCAGGAGAAAATGTAAGATAAATGCTATCAAAGACAACAGATCTAGAAAATAGGCTAGGAAAGATAATTTAAGAATACCTGTACTCCTTGCAGTTGAGGATTAAAAAATACTTATGTGCTATTTTTCAAGAAATCATGTATGAAAATTGCCTATGAGAACTACAGGACAAAATGAAGATTAAAAAAGAAACAAACCATTATTTCTTTCTTTCTTTCTTTTTTTTTTTTTAAAGCAATTGGGGTTAAGTAACTTGCTCAAGGTTACACGGCTAGTCATTATTTATCTGTGGGTGCTCATTTTCTGAGGCCGGATCTGATCTCGGGTCATCCAAACTCCGAGGCCGGCGCTCTTACTCACTGCGCCACCTAGCCGCCCCTTTAGGGCAATTGGGGTTAAGTAACTTGCCCAAGGTTACAGGGCTAGGTTTTTGTTTGTGCGGATTAGGTGTCGGAGGCCGGCTCCGAACTCAGGTCCTTCTGATTCCAGGGCCGGCGCTCTATTCACTGCGTCACCTAGCCGCCCCTCAAACCATTATTTCTTAAAAGAAAACTTAAAAGGAAAATTCTCAGGACTCTCATAGCCAAAATCTAAAGCTTCTACATCAAAGAAAAAATACTGCAAGCATTCAGAAAGTAGCAGTTTAAGTACCAAGGGACCATAGTCAGGATAACACAAGTGCTGGCAACTTCTGCCATAAATGAGAGTATATCTTGGGATACAATATTCTAAAAGGCAAAAAATATGGGCTTACAATATAGAATAATTTATCTGGCAAAGCTGTATATAATTCTAGACAGAAAATGGATCTTGAATGTAAGAGATAAATGATTTTCAAGTATTCCTGATAAAAAGATTGGAACTGAGTAGGAACTTTGATGCACTTAAACAAGAATCAAGAGAAACCTAGAAAAATAAATTTATTTGAGCAATTTGAAGGGGGCTTTATAATGATGCAGTGCTAGCATTCTAGAAGGGGGAGAAAAAACAATTGTTTCTTAACTTTAAAGGCTTTAAAAGAAATTGAGGGAGTTAAATGAAAAACAAAGGTTTTAAGAGGAAAAGAGAAGGAAAATAAAAGGAAGAACAGGAGGTAGAACTTGTTATTTCTCATATTTGAAGTACCGGAGAATTAGAGCATATAAACATGGAGTTAGGGTTGGGGGTAGGCTTTAGATGAACCTGCATTTGAAATGGACAAAAGAGGGTCCAATATACACAGAAAGAGCTCAGTGTAGAAATATATCACACTCCATAGGGAAAAAAAATAGAGATGGGGAATTGGAGAGGGTTAAAAGGGAAGATAATATTAGGGGACAGAATAGCTAGCTGCAATCAAAATATGCATACTACTCCAGAAGAGAAGAGTAAAGGGGGGGAAAAAGAAAAGATCTAGAATATAAGAGAGTGAATATCTGAGATAACTTCTTAGACAATTGGAGAATGACTAAACACATTGTGGTATATGAATGTAGTGGAATATGACAAAAGAGATGATTTTGGAAAATCCAGGATAATGTGAACTGATCTAGAGTGAAGTTAGCAGAATCTAAGAACTTAGCAGAGTTAGCAGAGTCTTAAGAACTCTGATCAAATCAATAAAGAACCATGTCTATAGAGTGCCTATGATGAAACATGTTACCCATCTTCTTGATAAATGTACACAAGGTTTAGATGGACATGGCTACTCTGTGGATTGATTTTTGTGTGACCATGCCTATTTATCACAAGGGTTTCTTTTCTTTTCTCTTCTAGGTTAAGTTGGGGGAGCAACGATTGATAGCGATAGTGATGAGAGAGCTTTCAAAACATTTTTTAAATGCACCAAAGAAAACAGAAGGAAATTCAGAAAGAAGCAAAAACAGGACAGTGTTGAAAGTAGTATGTAGAATTTATTATACACTTTTTTTTTTAAAAAAAAGCAATTGGGGTTAAGTAACTTGCTCAAGGTTACACGGCTAGTCGTTATTTATGTGTGGGTGCTCATTTTCTGAGGCCAGATCTGATCTTGGGTCATCCCAACTCCGAGGCCAGCGCTCTTACTCACTGCGCCACCTAGCCGCCCCTTTAGGGCAATTGGGGTTAAGTAATTTGCCCAAGGTCACACGGCTAGGTTTTTGTTTGTGTGGATTAAGTGTCTGAGGCCAGCTCCGAACTCAGGTCCTTCTGACTCCAGGGCCGGTGCTCTATTCACTGCGCCACCTAGCCGCCCCTATTATACACTTTTTTAAAAAGCAAGCAGTGTGAAATGGATATGTTCACAGTTTCATAAATAATCTTAATTTTGTGTTCTTTAGGAATGCTTTTTCATGATTTTAATATCAGAATTTTTTTTAAATAAAGAAAAAGTTAACTGAATTCCAAAAAGACATGTAGATAAAAACATAGTAGAGATGGGAAAAGAGTAATGGCCAGGGAGTTGTCAGGATACCCTGATTAATTTAGTTCGTCCCTCTTCAACCAAGTGTTAATTTAACAAAAGAACTGCAAAGATGTGTCTGTAACATCTTTACAAAGTTTAAAATTTTTTGTCTTATAAAATTAGGGGGTCCAATGCCATTATCTGGATAAATATTGGTCACATCCCTGGTGGTTGAGAAAAAGCTACCCTGCCAGCTCTGGAGTCATCTGAGGCAGGATAGCTTTATGGAGTATAATCTGTGGCAGTGTAGACAAGTGCCAATTGTGGAGAAAGAGTTCAACTCTTGGGAAGGGATCACCTTTTGTCTTCTCTCTAGGAGGTTAGAAAATTTCTTTGTCCTCCTTCTCTACTCCCATCAGCTATAGCACTTTTCAGTGGAATTACTCACTCAATGGGAAATGCCACATCCATCAGGGAGAAGGCCAGAGAGTCAAAGACAATCAGTGAAGGCAAATATGAGGGAAATGACCCCAGGCAGCAGAGAAAATAGTCATTTATAGATTCAAAACAATTGGGATTTGAACTATGAAGAAAAGTGGGCTTAGGGAGTTTCGCTGAGTGACTTGACCAGCAGAAGAACTGAGTTTTGGTAGGATCACCCTACCAAGAGGCTACTACAAGAAGAGAAAGAACATCAGAATCCTTAGTGCTGGAGGTTTAAGTTGTCTTAACCATTCCCCCTCACAATACATATTTGTGAAGGAGTGAACTTCAAGTTTATGAAACATACTACTGGTCTTACTACACCATTTTAGTAATTCCCTTTTCTTTGGCTAATTGTGTCTATTAACTGACTCTTAAAGAAACAACCACCAGTGGGAGTTTATGAGTTGTAGTTTTAGCAATGTGAATCCACAGGGCACTTTGATCCTAAGGCAATAGACACCTTCTATGAGACCCAGCCCTCAATTGTCAGTTAGGGAAGGTAGACTCTAGAGGGTATGCTACAGTAACACAATAATTGGGAGACTTTAGTGTTTTTAGGTATAAATTGAACAGAAATATATGAAACTATAGGACTGAAACAAATTGTTAGATTTGAAAGACTTATGGGATTTTCTAAATGGAAACATTAAAGAATGTACATAGTCTCAGCATCACGTGATATCTTTGAAAAATAGACAATGTGCTAGTATAGAAAAAATTCTAAGTAAAGATTTAAAAGTATAAATATCAAACACATATTTTACAGATCATAAACATAATAAAAAGTTATAATGGTGCAAGATTTGGTTCCCAACACCTACAGGGATGGGGAACGTGTGGCCTTGAGGCCACAAGTGGTCCTCTAGGTTCTCAAGTGAGGCCCTTTGACTTAATCCAAACTTCACAGAACAAATCCCCTTAAAAAAAGGATTTGTTTTGTAAAATTTGGACTCAGTCAAAAAGCTGTGCCCAAGGACCTAGAAGGCCATATATGGCCTTGAGGCCACAAATTCCCCACCCTTGGATCAGACTTTAGTCTATCCCCTTAAAAAAAGGATTTGTTCTGTGAAGTTTGGATTCAGTCAAAGGGCTGCACTTGAGGACCTAGAGGGCCACTTGTGGCCTCGAGGTTGTAGGTTCCTCACCCCTGACCTAGCATCTAGTTGATGTACTTACTCATAGAAACTAAGAACAAGATGAGAGGTAATTAAGTGTTATGATATTATTATGATTTATAATATATACATTTTAATATATAATATGATATATTTGATTATGTCCTGTCATTCTCTTATGAACTGTGAAAAATTTCTCCCATTGAATTACAACAGAAGTCTCAGCATTAGCTGGTTGAGATTGGCCATGTCTGAGTGGTCATTAAAATATAAGCCTGCCAGGTCTGAGCAATAGGGTTTGAAGCATTCAAAGTAGATTGGTTGTGTGGAGTATGATCCCTCTGCCTCCACTAGAGGGCAGTGGATGGGTGAAGGAATTTTCTTTTCTTTCTCATTGGTCTGGTAGTCTATCTTTGGAATTACTCAGTAGAAAATGGATGGATTCAAAAGATAACTAGACCTATCAATGAAGAGTTAAAGGGTGGAGAGGAGCAATCATCAGAAGAAAAATCATATCTTTGTAAACATATATTGACAAAGTAGCTTTTAAAAAGATTATTTGAATATTCAATAAAGAAACTATATAATTGTAATATGTAAACTATATATAAATATAAAATGTATAAACAAGGCCAAAATAAGCCTCAAACATTAAAATTTGAAAATTAGAAGAAAAATAGATAAAATAGGAAATAAAAATACTTAGAAATGGTAAAACTAAAAGCTAGCTCTCTGAAAAAGACTAACAAAATAATTAAACCATTTTTGAAAAAAGGCAAAACCACACCCCAAGAACCATTGATTACTGCTATCTGGGAGGCATGCTTGCTCTTTCCCATATGATACAGTTGATAGACACGTAGGTCTTGAACTCCTTGTGATCTTACTTCAAGTTCTGTCTCAGACATATACTAGATGTGTGACCTTGAGCAAATATTCCGCACATTTATAAAGAAAATTAAATCTTACATTGCTCAGGATTGTATATTGCTCATATTTCTTTAGGATTTTTTTTTTATAACAAAGGTTGCCACTGAATTCTAAGGCAATTTAAAGAATACATGGTATATGTGAACCCTCTGTAGCTAAAAAGCAAAAGTCACAAAAGGTTTTGGAGGAGACTTAGGGGATTATATACTCCAAGTGTGTAACATTTAAAGATGCAATTACCATATAGAAATGTATGTTGTATAAAGTTTCGATATAAATCTGTTGTAATTGTAGAACCAGCCACCTATTTTGACAATAAATTTTGAGTTTGTATGTGAAATTCTGGAACATTTCAAAAATAAAATTCCCTAAATAAAAATAATCCATCTAAAATTTTTTTTAAAGTGAAGAAAACAAAAAAAAGTCAAATCGCCACAATAAAAAAGGAACAAGGCAAAATCACAATTGAGAAGAAATAAACGGAATTGTCAGGATGTACTATATATGCAAACTAGCAAAACTGAGAATTTAAAGGAGATGGAAGATTATTTTAAAAGTACAAACAAATTAATAGTATATAATATAAAAATCATTAACAACTCAATCTCAGGAAATGAATCTAAAGAAGCCATAAAGGAGTTACCAAAAGGAAAAATAAACATTCTTATCCAGACAAATTTACATGTGTTATCTAGTAAATGTTTAAAAATAGCTAAATCTTATGCTAAACAAGTTGTTCTCAAAATTTGAGAAAGAAAATTATCTACCAAACTCCTTTAATGAGACACATATGGTTTTAATTCCTAAACCAGGGAAGGATAAAATAAAGGAGAACTATAGACCAATATCACCAGCAAATATCAATGTAAAATTTTAAATAAAACCCCAGCACAAAAGATTATAGTGATGTGTAACAAAAAATACTGTTCACTGTGACCAAGTTGGATTTATACCAGAAGTTAAGGAAGGTTCAATATTAGAAAACAATTAAAATAACTAATCATATTAAGAGCAAAACCATCCCAAACCACATGATTATATTATGTGTAGATAGATAGACAGATAGATAAAAACTATTTTATTGCTGAAGAAGAATCATTATATTGTCCCTAGACTTAAATAAGTTGAATATGTAGTTATTATAATCTAAAACTAAAAGTTATTATTATTTTTTATGAGGGAGGAAACAGTAGAAATTTTCCCAATAAATATAATAAAGGGATAAAACAAATATGCTTACTCTCCCCCACTATTATGTAAATATTCCCAAAGTGATACTGATAACAACTCTTCTTTTGATAAGATACAATCCTAATTTATGTTAAAAACTCTAAAAAGAATAGTCAAAGATCAGGCATTTTTAATATGATTAAAAAGTATTTGTCTGGGGCGGCTAGGTGGCGCAGTGAATAGAGCGCCAGCCCTGGAATCAGAAGGACCTGAGTTCGGAGCCGGCCTCCGACACTTAATCCACACAAACAAAAACCTAGCCGTGTAACCTTGGGCAAGTTACTTAACCCCAATTGCTTTAAAAAAAAAAAGTATTTGTCTGTAAAGGTAGGGTGATTGATTTATACAATTCCATTCCAGTTAACATAAGTGATAAAATGTTCAATCAATCAATCTCATTTATAGGCCTATAGACTGTGTGGGTAAGTCCTTTGAACTGTTAGTAATGTTGTATGAGAATCATGTTCAGATAGGCCAAAACACTTGGCCATGCCCCAGGCCAATTTATAATATAAAAACTATCAATTTAGATAGCTGGGGTCATTTGAGAGGTTGGAGTAAGCTTGGTGTTACAGCACACCACAAGGAGCAAAGGTAGGGTGGAGCTGTGGCAGAGATATGAGTTATTAAAGAGGGTCATTGGCTTTATAGGCTTAGTGGAAGAACTACTCTAAGGGAAATCCTGAAAAATGGTTGACTGTTGCCCCAACTTCCCCTTGACTCCATAATATAATTTGCTATTTTGCTACCCATACATTTCCAGTAAACTGAATTTTTTGCCTTATCCACAAAGAAGGGAGGGGTTGACTAGAAGTAGATACAGATGTAAAGTTAGTCAGAGAGTCCATCCTCTGATTAAATGTTAGGAATCTTCCTATTTGAAGGCTCAAAGTGACTGTGACTGAACTTATAATTTTTTTTGTTTAAAATAAACTCCCTAAGGTCAAAGAGAAGGAATTCACTAGTCCTTAGGCTTAAATAAGCTAATTATTGTAACAGGCTGTTACATGTCTAAAACTAAATGCTGGCATCAGTTGCCAAGAGGAAACAATAGAAGCTTTCCCAATAAATAAAGGAACAAAGCAAAGATGCTCCCTCTCACCCTCTATTATGTAACATAATTCTGAAAATTATAGTAATAGCAGTAAGGCAAGAGAAAGAAATTAAAAGTTTAAATGTTGCCAAAGAAGAAAAAAATTTATTCACTATTTGTTGACTTGAGATAGTAGGTTGGATGGTAGGGAAGTGCATTTAGGGCTGCCAACCCACACCTGTCTTCTTTCCTTGCTTTCTGCTCCTTATGAGAACTGAAAGCTACTAAATGACTAATTATTTTTATGGCTCTAGTACTCATGAGACAGATAAAAAGTGCTATCAATAGAGTGCTAGACAAGGAATTAGGAAGAGCTGGGTTAAAATTTGACCTCAGATATTTGCTATCTGTGTAATCGTGTACAAATCACTTAACCTTTTATCTGCCTAAGTTTCCTTATCTGTAAAACGGGAATGATGATAGCACCTACCTCCCAGAGTTGCTGCAGAAGTAAAATGTGACATTTGTGAAGTGCTTTGCAAATCTTAAAGCCCCAAATAAATGCCAGCTATCATTTATTTACTTATTCCACTCTCTTAGGCTCGTACCATCCACCAAGCCTTTGAATGAAGTTAACTGATCACTGCTTTCAATAAAGGGCCAGAGGTTTTTCTGGAGTATGCCCCCAATTATCCAAAACATGAAATCCCTCTGATCTCTGCTCCTTAAACCTTTGTCCTATGACTAAATGCTTCTTCTGTCCTTATCCGTGACTGTAAATACGTAAGATTCAATTCTAAAAAACTTAATTTTTATTGATATCTTGTTTTCACATTGCTTTCTTTTCTGACTATCGTCTTTCTTATTCTACTACTCAGAGAGCTATCCCTTATAACAAAGAATTACAAAGAAAGATTAAAAATAAAAACAACCCATACTCCCCAAACTAACCAGTGTATCATGATTTTATAATGTAACATAATGTGATGTTCTACATACATTTTCCTAATTTTTTCTGTGGGCTCATTATACAGATCCCTTTTAATAGCTTTGTGATTCATTGAAATAATTAGGCAGTATATGCACCCAAATAAATTATTAAAAGGTTTTTCAGCATCAGTCTATAATCCTTGAAACTTGTGTTGACTCTTTTTTCTTATTATTACACTTTGAATTGGATAGGGGCTAGAAAAAACATTTACTCTCAACAAATTGTATTTTATGGCACGGCATGTCTGTTAAGCTGTCAGTTCCAAATCTCAGCAGGACTGGTCCTATCTGCTTGGCTTCTTCCTACCTGCTCTACATTCCCAAGAGGAATTTCAGTGCTTGACATTTAATTCCATTAAACTGCTGAATGGGGTGGAAGTAGTTGGAGTTCTCTCTGTGTTTTTAGTCTCTGTCTCTCTCTGTCTGATTGACTTTCTATGTCTTTGACTGTCTCTGTCTTTCTCTTTATCTGTCTCTGTTTCTGTCTCCTGTCACTCTCTTTCCCCCACCACGATCACCCCTAATCTAGTTACTTGGAAGAAAAATCTAAGATGAAATTCAGGCAGGTACCTCTCTTGAAAAAAAATTAATGATGTAACCCCTGTTCTAAAGCCCTGAGCATGGGACTCTTTCCTTATTAGTGGAGATGAATGCTTACACTGCATGAGGGGTGGGGTGGAGTTGGTGAAATGCAAGAGGGCTCTAGCTACCGTCAGTCCTCTTGGGGCCTTCAAGCTTTGAGTCACTTTGGGCACTTTTGGCTTCCAGCTTCAAGAGGGAAGATGGAAGAGACTAACCCCACTTCAGGGTGCTGAAGGAAAAGACTTTGGGAAGACATGAAAGGAGCTGGCAGTCTTCATCATGTCCCTATCCATAGCTTGGTATACTAAAGATTTTGGGAGTTTTGCCTTTAGTGAAATCTAGGACTCTCTCTCTCTAGGTTGAACTCCCAATGGGAGAGCTCCTTCACTCTGTATTGCCTGGAATATATCCTCCTTTGCATACCTTCTCTGATTTCTGTTTTGCTACTGACTTGGGGAAATGAGTTTCTTTGCTATTTACTGTGCATGTTTATTGTGGAACTGGTATTTGGTTGGAAAGGGGTCGAGCCTTGGATATAATAGCTTAGGTTTTTCCTTTCCCCAGTAATGACATAATGGTCAGAAGTTAGATTGAACCTTAACATTTCCCTTAAACGAATCATATTTAAGAGAGCAGTGCAATATAATTCTAGCCTGGTATCCCCTCCTTTTGAGAGTAGAATGGTGACCTCTGGCCTTTTCTTCCTCCTCCCCCTCCTAGCAGGAATGAAAGGGCCATTTGGAGGAGGGTGGGGCAAGAAGGGGCCAGAGATGTCTAGTCCATCTCCCATCTGCCATACAATGACACCCCAATGCTCCAGGCAAGCCCCTCTGCTACACATGGGGTCTATCTACATATGAGACCTTGTTACAATAAACACTCATGGTTGGAAGTTTTCCAGAGGAAAGCAAAAATCTGCAGAACATTAGAAATGCATATGTAATAGAGATTACCCTGGTCCCCACTGCCTCAACACCAAATATGTCACATTTCAAACCACCAGCTTCCCCCTTAAGGGAAATTGGAAGTATCTAGTCTCTCTGCTATTGGTATTTCCCCAGTTTTAGGGGTTCCTTGCATCTCATTTCCATTTAACCACTTATGAGTCAGATTAGCTTTTTCTTCACCACCTAGATTACCTTTTATGGAATATTTACTTCAAATATACAGCAAGAACAAACATAGAGACATCCTCCGGCAACACCTAGTGAGCATAATCCACACCCTCCTATTTTTATCCCCTCCGTCTCTGGGGAAGTAAAGGACATTAGGTTCACAGTATAGCTCAACTCCTATATAACACAGGCCCAATGAGGTCCAAGCCCAAAGCCTCCATTTTGCTTCAGTCTCAAGCTTCCTAGCTTCTCAGGACTACCCAGCTAGGCCACATCTGGCACCAAATCCTGCTTCCAAGGTCACAATGGCTCAAGTCCAGGTCTTGTGGGAATTCTACTGCCCAAATCTAGAGTTGAAAAGGACAAATGAAACAAAACACAATGCCAATAATGTTTCTCGTAGCCATCGGGCCTGGAAAGGAGGCTGGGGGCAGCCCTTCACTCACCCTCACCAGCATGGTGCTCATTCTAGATAAATATGTGAACAGGACCTTTACCTTCTCTGGATGCAGCTGGAAAAAGAGACTGCTCCAGTCTGGTAGTTCTAAATATACAGCTTGTTCCAACTACATAGCCAGCTTCTGGAAGAAGCTACTCCCACATGGGTGGTAGGGGAACACAGAATGTCTTCTCTGGAAAGCAGATCCCTAGCATTTCTTACATGGAAACCTCCATGTTAGGTGATCTGGGCATGTGCAAGGAAAAACCCCTTTACATATAAAATAATAATAATAATAGTTAGCATTGATATTATCATTTTAAGATTTGAGAAGCATTTCACAAATATGATCTCATTTGATCCTCACAAAATCCCTAGAACACAATTGCTATTATTATCCCTATTTTACATATGAGGAAACAAAAACTGACAGGTTAAGTGACTTGGCTAGAAGCACTCAACTAGTGTCTGAAGTTGGATTTGAACTAAGATCTTCCTCACTCCAAGTCCAGTGCTTCATCCAGTATACCACTTCTGAATATACCAGTTAGTCAGTTAACATTTATTAAGCATCTACTATATGCCAAGCACAGTGCTAAGTGCTAGGGATTCTAAAAGAGGCAAAAGATAGTCCCTGCCTCAAGGAGCTTACAATCTAAAGGTAGAAACAACATTCAAATATATACAAAGCAGCTAGGTGGTGGAGTGGATAGAGTAGCAGGCCTGGAGTCAAGAAAACTCATCTTCCTGAATTCAAATCTGGCCTCAGATACTTACCAGCTGTGTGACCCTGGGCAAATCACTTCACCCTGTTTGCCTCAGTTTCCTCATCTGTAAAATGTGCTGGAGGAGGAAATGGCCAACCATTCCAGTATCTTTGCCAAGAAAACCCCAAATGGAATCATAGAGTTGAACATGACTGAAATGACTCAACAACAACAAAGCTATATAGAGGATAAATAGGAAATAACTAATAGAGGGAAAGCATCAGAATTAAGAAGTGTTGGAAAAGCCTTCCAGTAGAAGATGGATTTTAGAAGGGACTTAAAGGAAGCCAAGAAGGTAAGTAGTCAGAGTGGAGGAGGGAGAGCATTCCAGGCATGGGGAACAGACAGAGAAAAGGCCTAGTGCTGAGAAATGGAGTGTCTTGTTTCTGGAATGGCCCAGGAGGTCTATGTCACTGGATCAGAAAGTACATGATGGAGAGTAAGGTGTAAAAAGATGGGAAAGGTAGGAGGGGGCTAGGTTATTACAAACTTTGAATGCCAAACAAAGCATTTGGTATTTGCACCTGGAGGCAATAGGGAGCCACTAGAGTGTATTGAGTAAGTGGGTAACATGGTGAGACCTTCGCTTTAGGAAAATCACTTTAGTGGTTGGATGGAGGCTGTATTGGGTGGAGAGAGACTTAAGGCAGGCAGAGGCAGCAGCAGGCATGAGGTGATAAGGGTCTTCCATCAGAGTAGTGGCAGCATCAGATGGGAGAAAGGGGCATATTAGAAAGATGTTACAATGGTGAAATTGACAAGCCTTGGGAATAGATTGGATATTGGGGGGGGGGGTGAGAGACAGTGAGGAATCCAGGATGATTCCTAGGTCATGAGTCTGAGGGACTAGGAGGATGCTCTCTAGGTAATGAGGAAGGCAGGAGCCAGGGAAAATTTAGGGGGAAAGACATTAAGTTCCGTTTCTGTATATGCTGGCGTTAAGATGTCTACTGGACATCCAGTTCAAGATGCTTGAAAGGCAATTGGAATATGAGATTGGAGGTCAGCAGAAAGCCTGGGGCAGGAAAGGTAGATTGGAGAATCGTCAGCATAGAGATGGTTATTAAATCCATGGGAGCTGATGAGATCCCCAAGTGAACTAGTATAAAGAGAGAAGAGAAGAGGGCCCAAGTCAGAAACTAAAGGACACATACAGTTCGAGAGTGTGATCTCCAATCTCAAATACATGTACTTTTCCTAACTTATTCAGACCTTAATGATTCTTCACCTCAGCCATTTCCAAGAGGTCTTGAGAAGCCAGATTACAGTTGCTTACTTAGAAAACCTCCCATGTTCAGCAAAGAAACTAATTTAACTAGCATCCTAGTTGAGGATGCAAAATAAATTCATAAATATTGCTAGCATTTCTATGAAACTAACAAAATCCATAAGAAAATAATGGAAAGAGAAATTCCTCCAAAAATAATTATAAAATACATAAAATATGTGGCAGTCCATCTACAAAGACATATAAATGCAATTATAAACAATATTTAAAACATAAAGCATGACTTAACACTTGAAGATATCTTCCTTTTTCATGGTTGAGTTCCTTGTATAATAAAAATGGCAATACTACGCGAATTAAGTTACAAACTTAGTGCTCTGTTCATCAAACTAACAAGAGGGTACTTTACATAGAGTTAAACAAAGCAATAATGAAATTTATTTGGATTAAAAAAGGTTTAAAATCTCAAAGAAAGCAATGAAAACAAGTAGGAATGAAAGAAAAATAGCATTTCTGGTTCTCATATTTTAAAGTAGTAATCACTAAAACTGATTAAAAAACAGAAAATTAGATACTTGAAAAGGAAGAATAAAAAATTATATTCAGTAATCCAATTGGGATGAAGTGATTTGCCCAAGGTCACACAGCCAGATTTGAACTCAGATCTTCCTGACTCCAGGGCCAGTGCTTTATTCACTACACCACCTAGCTGCCCCCAAAACTTAGTTGTTTATAAATCTAAGCTAATTAGATTTATCCATGTTTATCTCCAAGAAGGTCAAACTTGGGGGAGAACTCCCTATTTGACAAGAAGTGCTGGGCAAACTGCAAAGTAGTTTGACTGAAATCAGAATTAGACCAGTAATGTACACTGAATGTCACCAGAAAAGTTCAAAATGGATATACAAGTTAAACATAAAAGGCCCTACCATAAAAAAAAAAATGGGAATAAATGGGATGAGGGTTTATTGCAGTTATGGCTAGGGGGAAATCTCTTAAATAAGGAATAGAGGAAATCACAAAAGATAAGGTATAAAATTTCTGTTATGTGAAATTGAAAAGCTTTTGTAGGAACAATATCAATGCAGCTACGATAACAAGGGAGACTATCTATTAAGGGAAAATGTTAAGTATCTCTGATAAGCAACTGATATCCAAGATGTAAGTGATGAACACAAAGGCACAAAACTAAAAGCCATTCATTCCCTAGTGGTAAAGTGATCAAATAATGAAAGCAAACATATCTCATTTGTTTTACTTTTTTCGTGGTTTAGGTATCAAGGCCACATTTTTATGGTAGATTAAGATCAGAAGGGTGTTTTTTCTTATTATTACAAATAATTTATGAAATATTAGAACGAATTATTCTTTGAATATTTGATAGAGTTCACTTGTAAATCCATTTGCTCCTGGAATTGTTTTTTCTTTGAGACCCATTTACAATTTGTTTAATTTCTTTTTCTGATATTGGACTACTTAGTCTATTTGTTCTTTTGTTAACCTGGGTATTTTATAATTTTGTTAAATATTCATTTTTTTCTATAAGTTATCACTTATATAAATTGGGCAGACTAGGTCCTGTTAATTTATTTTATTATTCTTCAAATTTTTCCTTTTTAATTTTGGAAGGGAATAATTTAGATTTCCATTCTCTCTCTCTCTCTCTCTCTCTCTCTCTCTCTCTCTCTCTCTCTCTCTGCAGGGGGCAATTAGGGTTAAGTGACTTGCCCAAGGTCACACAACTAGTTAAGTGTTAAGTATTTGAGGGCAGGATTTGAATTCAGGTCCTTCTGACTCAAGGGCTGGTGCTTTATTCACTGAACCACCTAGCCACCCCTGTCCATTCTCTTTTTAAAAATCTGGTTAGTGGGGCAGCTAGATGGTGCAGTGAATAGAGCACCAGCACCAGAGGACCTGAGTTCTCAGACACTTAACACTTACTAGCCATGTGACCTTGGGCAAGACACAACCCCAATTGTCCCTCCAAAAAGGAAAAAAAAATCAGGTTAGCTAACTGTTCATCTATTTGTATTTGTTTAAAAAACAGCTCCTAGTGTTTTTTTCTATATTAATTCAATGACTTTTTGCTTTCAGTTTATTAATATTTTCTTTAATTTTCAGAATCTCTATTTTGATATTTAGTTGGATTTTTAAATTTATTATTCAAATTTCTAAGATTGCATGCCCAAGTTATTGATTTGTTTCTGTGCAAGCATACTTTTGGACAAAAAGGCTTTTCCTAGAGAATTGGATTAAGGATTGTGTTTTCTTTTCTTTTCTTTTTTTTTTTTTTAAGGATTGTGTTTTCTTAAAAATTTCTTATTAATTTTGAACTTAAATACATATAGACCAAAAAAAAAGAACATTTCAATTTATGTAGCACAGTCTAAAAAATCAATTCACTATAAAACCATGAATTTACATTTCATATTAAAAAAGAACATAAAAGTACTGCTCATCATCTTCAAAGCTACTTTGCTTTCTATGCTTCTTTCTACATTTTCTTTTATTCTCTGCTGTGTGCTTTTTATATTTTTTTCCTCCCCACCTCCTGCCCTAGAGATGGCTACCTGAGCCACAAATATGTGTGTGTATATATATGTAAAACAATAGTAGATATCCTTCTATTTATTAGTTCTTTCTCTGGAGGCAGATGGCATCTTCCATCATAGGTCCTTAGTCAATAAAAGTTGTTCTTAAAACAATATTGCTGTTATTGTATACAACCTTCTCAGTTCTGCTCATTTCCCTCTTCATTATTTCATGCAAGTCTTTCCATGTTTTTCTAAATCAATGAGTTTATAATTTCTTATCGCACAGTACTATATTACATCACAATTTGTTTAGCCATTCTCTAATTAATGGACATCCCTGAAATTTTCAGTTCTTTGTCACCACAAAGAGAGCTGCTATAAATATTTTAGAGCATATAGGTTCTTTTCCTTTTTCCCTAATAATCTTGAGAAACAAACCTAATAGTGGTATTGCTGGGTCAAAGGGTATAGGCAGTTTAATAATTCTTTGGGGGGCGGCTAGGTGGCGCAGTGAATAGAGCGCCGGCCCCGGAATCAGAAGGACCTGAGTTTGGATCCGGCTTCCGACACTTAATCCACACAAACAAAAACCTAGCCGTGTAACCTTGGGCAAGTTACTTAACCCCAATTGCCCTAAAGGGGCGGCTAGGTGGCGCAGTGAGTAAGAGTGCCAGCCTCGGAGTTGGGATGACCTGAGATCAGATCCAGCCTCAGAAAATGAGCACCCACGCATAAATAATGACTAGCCGTGTAACCTTGAGCAAGTTACTTAACCCCAATTGCTTTAAAAAAAAATAATTCTTTGGGCATAATTCTAGATTGCTTTCCAAAATGGTTAGATTAATTTGCAGTTCTACCAATAGTGAATTAGTGTCCCAATTTTTCCACATTTGTTGCTTTCCCCTTTTATTATTTTAGCTAGTCTGATAGGTGTAAAGTGATATCTCAAGGTTGTTTTAATTTGCATTTCTCTAAGCAATAATGATTTAGAGTATTTTTTTCATATGACTACAGATTGTTTTAAGGTATGTATCTTAAAATAGAATAACTTTTGTTAACATCATTACCTACTTAGACCCACCTTTCTCCAGTGAGAAAGGATTAAGATGTTGATAGAATGGAATAGGTCCCTTTGTATAAGTATAGGGTAAGGAGTGAGGTGAATGGTTTAGGCTACTTGGTTACTCAACAATTCTGGTTGTCAATGCAGAACCGTATTGTTACATCCTAATTTTCTTCCTCGGGATCCCTATAAATGCTACCTACAATGGGGCAGTGAGTCATGTTGAGGAGGAACTCTGCCAATCTGGATATATTACTCTAAGCTAGAAATAGATTTGATATAGAATAAAACTAGATTAAAATTGTTTTGGATATACTTGAGCCTAAATGGCAAAGTATAAAATTAGTATTAATTTTTTCTTTGACCCTTCTATTGATTTAAGTATTTAGAGATATAGATTTCCTCTCAGAATTGCTTTAGCTGCATTCTAAAATTTTGAAATGTTGTCTCATTTGGTATTTTCCTTAATGAAATTATCTATTTTTTCTATAATTTGTTCTTTGGCTCATCAGTTCTTTGGAATTATGTTATTTAGTCTCCAATTACTTTTAAGTTTTCCCTTAAGGCTCTTTATTGAATGTAATTTTTATTGCATTATGATCAGTAACTGATATATTTAGTGTTTCTGCTTTTCTGCATTTTTTTGGATAGGGTCTTTATGTCCTAATATCTGATCAGTTTTTGTACAAATGCCTTGTATGACTGACAAGTATATAAATTCATTTCAGTATATTTAGTAATTGTCAGAGGTCTATCATCACTAATTTTTCTAAAGTTCTATTCAAGTCCTTAACTTCTTTCCTGTTTGTTTATTTATTTATTAGACTTGTCTGGGTCTGGAAAGGGATACTGTAAGTATCCCCTTCTCCCCCTACTATAGTATTTTGATATATTTTTGGTATTTATTCTCTCTCCATACATCTAATCTCTACCTTTTTCTTTAAGTATTTAATCCCTTTTCTTTTTAAGTAAATTTTCTTATATAAGTGAATTTCCTTTAAGCTTTTAGATACTATTTAATAGATGCATATATATTTAGTATTGATACTGATTTGCTATCTATGGTGCCTTTAATTATAATGTAATTTCACTGTTTATCTCTTTTCAACTGAGCTATATTCACTGAAGCCCTATTTAAAATCATGATTGCTTCTCCTACTTTACTGAATTCAGTTTAAGCATAGTTAATGGTGCTCCAGATTCTCCTATCTCAACTCCATGTGCATCTTTGCAGTTGTGTTTCTTATAAACAATGTATTGTCTGATTCTGCTTTCTGATCCACTTTCTAATCCAACTGAACACCAAAGGTTTTATTGGTGCTATCTTCTTTCATTTATGGTTGAATTAATCCCACTCATATTCACAGTTATGACGGTTAATTGCATATTTCCTTCCATTCTGTCTCCTTGTACTTTTTCCTCTCTTTGCTCCCATCACCCTCTTTAGAAATAATAAAGTGGCAGAAGAGAAGGAGCTTGCCTGATACTTGTGATCTTATAAATGAAGCATTCTCTTTCCTCTCTATTGCATCTCTTCTCTTCTCCTTACCCTGTTCCAATCCCAGATGTTATTTTTTTCTTTCCTTTTAATTTTCCATTCAAGTTCCTCCCTTGAACATGCAAATAATTTTGCTTATGACTCTTCCCTCACCTATTCTGCCCTCCCCCTTAGGACCCTCATGTCTACCCCTCCCTTGTCCTTGTCCCTTCTTATTTCTCTTTTGAGTTTAATATATTTCTATACAAAATCTCTGTGTGTAATTGTGTTTATCTGATTTAGATGAAAGTGAAGTTCATGTGATAATCATTCTTTACACCCATCATGTTATGTACCTCTATTATGCAATAGTGAATTTTCTCCCCTTCCATTATTCTTCCCAAATATAGTTCCCTGTCCCTTCCATTTTTTGTCTTCTCCTAAGACTATTAGAACATAACAAAACCACACACAGACACTGTCATTTTACCCTTTCTCTATGACTATTAAAGACATTAGGGATCTAAGAATACGTTTGCTTCTTATGCCACTATTAACTTACAAACAACTCATTTCCACATATCCCCTTTCAATTAAACAAATATGTGTAGGGGCGGCTAGGTGGCGCAGTGAGTAAGAGCGCCGGCCAGGTGTTGGGAGGACCCATGATCAGTTCTGGCCTCAGACTTAGCACCCACACAGAAATGACTGGTCGTGTAACCTTGAACAAGTTACTTAACCCCAATTGCTTTAAAAAACAAACAAACAAACAAAAACCCAAAAACGAAACAACAACAAATATATGTAGTGTATTTTTCCATACTTCTTTTGGTGCCTGCATTTACATTTCCAAATATCCACCCATTTCTGACCTTTTCATCAGGAATGTTTAAAACTTCTCTATTTCATTAAAGATCCATTTCTTTCCCTGTAGGATTATAGTTAGTTTTTTTCAGGTCTACCTTTTGTCTCTTACCTTTTGGACTATCATATTCCAAATTGTCCTCTGCTTTCTAGTGGCAGCCATTAAGTTAATCAATCAATCAATAAACATTTATTAAGTAATTACTAAGTCCCAGGACTGTGCTAAGTGCTAGAAACACAAAGAAAAATAAAAGATAGTCTCTGCTCCCTAGGAACTCACAATCTTAATGGGAGAGCCAATATACAAATAACTATGTACCAACAAGATATATAAAGTAGAAATTGGAGATAATCAACAAGGGAAGACACTAGAATTAAGAGGGATTGGGAAAACTTTCTTAGAAGGTGAGATTTAAGCTGGCACTTAAAGCCTAGGAAGGCAGGAGGCAGAAATGAGGAGGGAGAGCATTCCATAAATGGGAGCTGACCAGAAGTTGGAAGATGGAATATCTTGTTCATATAATAGTCAGGAGATTATATCACTGAAATGCAGAGTATATGGCAGGAGAAGGGTGTCAGAAAACTGGAAAGGTAGGAGGGAGTCAGATTGTAAAGGGCTTTGAACACTAAAGGTTTTATATTTTTTTATATTTGATCCTGGAGGTAATATGGAGCCATAGAAATTTACTGAGGAAGAAGATTACATGGTCAGACCTGTGCTTTAGGAAGATCACTTCAAAAGCTGAGTGTTAGGTGGACTGGAGTGGGGAGAGATGTGGTAGGCAGACCAACCAAGCAAGTTATTACAGTAGTCCAGAACTGAGGTGATAAATGTTTGTACCACCATGGTGGCATGGTCAAAATTGGTGTGTGTGTTTGGGGTGGGAAGGGGCAAGGACCTGTGGTGGAGGCCTGAGATTATAGGGATGTTATAAAGTAAAATTACTGGGGCTAAACAACAGATTGGATGGGGGGCAGTGAGAAAGAGTGAGGAACTAAGAATGTTCATTTTAGTTATGAGTCAGGGTAAATGGGAAGATGTTTCTAAGTTTGGAACCATGGAACTTTTAAGGGGTAAGAATGAGTTCAGTTTTGGACATATTTAGTTTAAGATATCTACAGGATATCCATTTTGAGATGTTTATTAGGTAGTTGGAGATGTGGGACTGAAGGTCAGCAGGGCAGTTAAAAGCTAGATAAGTAGTGTATAAACTTATTTGACTCCTCAATATTTGAATTCTATGTTTTTAACTGTTTGTAGTATTTATTTAGTGTGGCAGCTCTGGGTTTTGGCTATGATGTTCCTAGGAGTTTTCATTTTGGGGTTTCTTTCTGTAAGTGACTGGTAGTTTCTATTTCTACTTGACCCTCTAGTTCTATGAGTTCTGGGCAGCTTTCATTTATAATTTCCTGAAATATGGTGTCTAGACTTCTTTTTTGTCTGATTATAGTTTTCAGGTAGTCTGAGAATTCTTAGATTATCTATCCTTGATCTGTTTTCCAGGTCAGTTGTTTTTGATATTATAGTTCTTAGACTTTCTTTTCTCCCCCCTTAAATCCTTTGGTTTTGTTTTTATATTTCTTGTTGTCTCATTGAGTTGTTGTTTACTCTCTGATCTATTCTAAAATTCAAGGCATTTGGTTCTTGAATAGGGTAATCCACTGCCCCATTTTAAGATGTTGATTTTCCTTGCCATCATTCTCTTCCTAGATTTTCCATTCTGTATCTTGTTTCATTTTCACCAGGTACACCTGCAATATTTGTAGTAATCTTTCCTACTTCCTTGCTGTCTACAAACATGCTTATGCCTTTACCACCCTTAAGAAACTGTCACTAGATCCCTACCATCCTCCTTCAAGTAATCCTCTATTTCTCTTCCAAACTCCTCGAAAAAGTCACCTACACTTACTGCCTCTCCTTTCACTCTCTTCTAAAGCCTCTCTAGTCTGATTTCTTGTCTCATAATTCAATTGGAATTGATCTCTGCAAAGTTATCAATGATTTCTTTTTTTTTTTGAGGGGGGAAGGCAAGGCAATTAGGGTTATGTGACATGCCCAAGGTAACACAGCTAGTGTGTCAAATGTCTGAGGCCAGACTTGAACTCAGGTCCTCCAGACTCTAGGGCTGGTGCTCTATTCACTGTGCCACCTAGCTGCCCCTCAATGACTTCTTCATTGCTAAATCTAATGGCCTTTTCTCCATCCTTCATCTTCTCTTCATCTTTTGATTTATCTTCTTCCTCCTCTATTTTCTTTGGAGTGTTCCCTCCTGTTTCGCTTCCTGTCTGACTGCTACTTTTCAGTTTCCTTTGCTGATTTTATTATCCATGTCACACAAGTTAACTATGACTGTTTCTCAATACTCTTTCCTTGGCCCGCCTTCTCTTTTCCTTCTATGCTATCTCACTTGAAGATCTCAGCTCTCATGGGTTCATCATCTTTCTGCAGATGATTCCACATCTATATGCAGATCTTCACTTTCTTTCCCGAGCTATGATTACACTATCATCATTATCTGTACTCATCATTTTTTCCCCTAAACTATCCACTTATGCGAATTCTCCTATTAATACAGTATTAATACTGAATTCTCCTAATTAATACTATTAATAATCCTCTCAATCATCTAGGCTTGAAAACTTGGTGTCATTCTTGACTCCTCACTCTCACTTACCCTCATATATCAAGTCATTTGCCAAGTCTTGTTTCTACCTTCACAATACCTCTTACATAAGATTCCTTTGCTCTATTCAAATAGCAGACACCCTAGTTCAGACCTACCTCACCTCTTGCTTGAACAATGTCCTTTTTAGTTGGTATCCCTGCTTCAAGTTTCTCCCCACTCAAATCTATCTTCCACACAGATACCAAAATGATTTTCATAAAGCAAAATCTAGAGATAGAGCCAAGATGGTGGAATAAATACAAGACTTCCCCCAATTCCAGCTTCCACCACCTCCAATACACGTAAAAAATGACTCTAAACAAGTTTTAGAGCTACAGAACCCACAAAGTGACAGAGAGAAACAAATCTCTTGCTGAAGGCGGCCCAGCAGGCAGAGTCTATTGCAGCATGCCCAATACCATGTGAGCCATGTGGTTTTGGCCCCAGGGTAGCCCTGACCAGCAGTGGCCAGAGCAGACTTTAAGGGAGTGAAGCACCAGCAGCTGTGGTGGTTTCCAGACTTCTCAACCCATAAATGCCAAGGACAAAGTAAAAGGTCAGTGTGGAACTCTGTTGGAACAGGGGTGGAAGGAAGAGTGAGGTCTGGCCCCTGCCCCAGGGCAAGAAGCAGCAGAGGCACAGCAGCTGCACTATATGGCTCCCTCAGGTGCTCCTGGCCTGCAGATTGTAGGGGTCCAAGTGACCATTCAGAGGATAATCGATCTTGCTTTGACCTGCTTGGATCTGGATGCCAGTCTTGGGTGGAGGTCCTAGGGTGTGTGGTCAGGTGCCAGGGCCAGTGGGGGCTGCAGAGAGGGCACCCTACTAATAGCTCTGGCAGCTTCAAAACCCCCAGCGATTTGGGACAAAGCTCTCTCCATTCTGAAAGCAGAGTTGGCAAAGAGTTCAAAAATCAAGTAAATGACTGGCAACATGATCAAGCAGAGGAAATGCAATCCTACCATAGATTCCATTTTTGGGGACAAAAAGGATCAAAGCATGGAAAGGGAGGAAGACAATGAAGTCAGAACTCCTGCATCAAAAGCTCCCAAGAAAAATGTGAACTGGTTCAGGCCATGGAGGAGCTCAAAAATGATTTTGAAAATCAAATAAGAGAAGTGGAGGAAAAATTGGGAAGAGAAATGAGAATGCAAGGAAAGCAAGAAAAGCAAGTCAACAGCCTGACTGAAGAAAATAACACCTTAAAAATAGACTATCTTGGAGCCACTAGGTGTCGCAGTGAGTACAGCACTGGCACCAGAGTCAGGAGGACCTGAGTTCAGATCCTGCCTCAGACACTTAACACAAAAAAAACTAGCTATGTGACCTCAGGCAAGTTATTTAATCCCAATTGCCCTCCAAAAAGAAAAAAAATAGACTAACGCAAATGGCAAAAGAAGCCCGAAAAGCCAATGAGGAGAAGAATGCCTTAAAAAGCTAAATTTGCCAGATGGAAAAAGAATTTTAAAAACTCAAATAATTCCTTCAAAATTAGATTGGAGCAAATGGAAACTAATGACTTTATGAGAAATAAAAATATTATAAAACAGATCCAAACAAATGAAAAAATAGAAGGCAATGTGAAATATCTTCTTGGAAAAACCACTGACCTGGAAAATAGATCCAGGAGAGATAATTTAAAAATTATTGGACTACCTGAAAGCCATGATCAAAAAAAGAGCCTAGACACCATCTTGTAAGAAATTCTCAAGGAAAATTGCCCTGATATTTTAGAACCATAGGGCAAAATAGAAATGGAAAGAATCCACCCATCACCTCTTTTTTTTTTTCTTTTTGGAGGGGGAAGTCAGGGCAATTGGGGTTAAGTGACTTGCCCAAGGTCACACAGCTAGTTTTATGTTAAGTGTCTGAGGTCAGATCCGAACTCAGGTCCTCCTGACTCCAGGGCCAGTGCTCTCTATTCACTGTACCACCTAGCCACCCCCACTGATCACTTCTTTTTTTTTTTTTAAGTTTAAAAAGTGGATTTTATTACTGTGGGACTGTCAGGGTACATGGTCACCCAAATCAGACAGTGCTTTGACACAGACACTGTGCTGGTTTTATAGAGGTTCCATAGCCAGGTTACATAAGCTGAAACTACAGTGATTGGTCAGTATACATTTGAATTTCCTGCCAGAGAGAAATCCTAGGCTGGGACTTCCGCCCACAGATCAATCAAGGGAAAGCAAGGCATGGGGGTCCTGCCTGTTTACAGATCAATCAATGGAAAGCAAGGGGTGGGGGTCCTGCCTGTTTACAGATCAATTAAGGGAGAGGAAGGTGAAGTTCTCTGCTTTACAAATCAGTGAAGGAAAGGGAAGGTTGAGTTGCCTGCTTTACAAATCAATGAAGGGAAGGGCAAAGTGGAGTAGTATCCAACGTTCCCTACTCTTCCTTGTAGGTATGTCAAACCTTTGACACTGCAGGGTTCACATCTAGGGGTCACATCTAGATTACCCAATTCTGTTCCTAAAGGATGGTGGGGGGTGGTCCCTGATAATTAACACTAATGGAGTTAACACTGGATTTGACAAATTGTAGAAAACAATTAATGAGATAAGGTCCTATAATTAGGGCTATGATCCCACTGATCACTTCTTGAAAAAAGATCCCAAAAACAAAACTCCTAGAAATATTACAGTCAGGTTCTGGAGTTCTCAAATCAAGGAGAAAATAGTACAAGCAGCCAGGAAGGAACAACTGGAATATTGTGGAAACACAATCAGGATAACACAGGATCTGGCAGCTTCTACACTGAGGGACTGAAGGGATTGGAATATGATATTCTGGAGGTCAAAGGAGCTGGGATTAAAACCAAGAATCACCTACCCAGCAAAACTCAGCATCATGTTTCAGGGGAAAATATGGTCATTCAATGGAATAGAGGACTTTCAAGCATTCTTGATGAAAAAACCAGAGTTGAATAGAAAATTTGACATTCAGACACAAGAAGCAAGAGAAGCATGAGAAGGTAAACAGGAAAAAGAAATCATAAGGAACTTATCAAAGTTGAACTATTTACATTCCTACATGGAAAAACAATAATTGTAACTTATGAAACTTTTCTCATTATGAGAATAGTTGAAGGGAATATAAATGTATATATATACATATATATGTATATATATATACATATTTATGTCTATATAGGAGGGTATATAGGCATATGAACACATGTGAGTGTGTGTATATATGTGTACAGGTATACACAGATAGAGGGCACAGAACCAATTTAATAGGAAGGGATGATACTTAAAAGGTGAAATTGAGAGGTGAGAGAGGAATATAATGAGAGGAGATGGGGAGAGACAGAATGGGGTAAATTATCTCATATAGAAGAGGTAAGGGAAAACTGTTACAATGGAGGTGAAGAACAGGAAGGCATAAGCAAATGGGTCAACCTTACTCTCATTGAATTTGGCTTAGGGAGGGAATGACATACACACTAAATAGGGTATCTCACTCTATAGGAGAGTAGGGGAGAAAGGAGTGAGAGGGGGGATAATGGAAGGGAGGGCAGTTTGGGGGGGGAGGGAAGTTGGAAGCACCCACTTTTGAAAAGGGACAGGATCAAAGTAGAGAATAGAACAAGTGGGTGGTGGGATAGGATGGAGGGAAATATAGTCAGTCTTTCACAATATAGCCATTCTGGATTTAGATAGATTTGCATAGTTACACATGTACAACATATATTGAATTGCTTATCTTCCCATTAAGGGTGGGTGATGACAGAGGAAGGAAAAGAATCTGGAATTCAAACCAAATGTTTAATATATATATATATATATATATATATATATATATATATATATATATATATATATATATAACTGGAAAGTTGGAGGGGCAATGGGGGAAGAGAGCAGATTGGGGGACAGGCTATTAAGTGGGATTGCTGTTTTGAGGTGGTACGTAGGGGAAAGATGGGGAGAAAATTTGTAACTCAAAATCTTGTGGAAATCAATGATGTAAACTAAAAATAAACATAAAATTCAATTCAAAAAAATTATTGGACTACCTGAAAGCCATGATCAAAAAAAGAGCCTAGATACCATCTTGCAAGAGATTCTCAAGGAAAATTGCCCTAATGTTCTAGAACCAGGGGGCAAAATAGAAGTTGAAAGAATACACCAATTGCCTCTTGAAAAAGATCCCAAAAAGAAAACTCCTAGGAATATTATAGCCAAATTCCAGAGTTCCCAGGTCAAGAAGAAAATACAGTAAGCAGTCAGGAAGAAACAATTTGAGAATTATGGAAACACTGTCAGGATAACACAAGACCTAGCAGCTTCTACATTAAGGGATCGAAGGGAGTGGAATATGATATTCCAGAGGTCAAAGGAGCTAGGATTAAAACCAAGAATGACCTACCAAGCAAAACTGAGTATAATTCTTCAGGGGAAAATATAGTCATTCAATGAAATAGAGGATTTTCAAGCATTCTTTTTATTTTTATTTTTTTTTATTTTAACAAATGCTTTATTAACTTCTGGTTTACATCATTCATTTCAGCCAGATTTTGAGTTACATTTTTTCCCCCATTTTTCCCCTACCCACCACTCCAGAGTAGCAGTCCCACAAGATATCCCTCATTCAATCTTCTCTCTCCCATATCTTCTCCCATACCCCCTTTGACTTTGCCCTTAGGGCAAGGTGAGTCTCTGTGCCCCAATGCCTGCACATCTTATCTCCCAATTACATGCAAAATAGTATAACATTTAATTTTAAAGCTTCGAATTTCAGATCCATTCCCTTCCTCCTTTGTCACCCACTCCCTCTGGGATGATAAGCAATTCAGTATGTGTTGTACATGTATGGCTATGCAAAACATTACCATAGTAGATATACTGTAAAAGACTGCTTATGTTTACCTCCCACCCATCCCACCCCCCACCTGGTCCATTCCTTACTTTGATCCTGTCCCTCTTTGAAAGTGGGTACTTCCAACCTCCCCTCCCCTCAGAATGCCCTCCCCTCCATCATCCCCCCTCTCATTCCCCTTCCCCCTACTCTCCTGCAGGGTGAGATATCCCATTTAGTATGTATGTGATTCTCTCCCTGAACCAAATTAAATGAGAATATGGCTTTGCCTTTTTGCCTTCCTGTTCTTCCCCTCCCCTGCAACTACTTCCCCTTTTTCAAGCATTCTTAATGAAAAAACCAGAGCTGAACAGAAAAATTGACTTTCAAATACAAGAAGCAAGAGAAGCATAAGAACGTAAACAGGGAAAAGAAATCATAAGGAACTTATTAAAGTTGAACTATTTACATTCCTACATGGATAAACGATAACTGTAACTCATAAGACTTTTCTCAGTATGAGCATAGTTGAAGGGAATAGATATGCATATATATATATATATGTATGTATGTATGTATACATATATGTAGGTATAGGAGGGTGTAGTGTGTATAAAATACATATGTGAAGGTGTGCATATATATGTACACATATACATAGAGGGCACAGGATAAGTTGAATATGATTTTATTTAAAAATAAAATTAAGAGGTGAGAGAGGAATATATTGGGAAAAGGAGAAAGGGAGAGATAGATTAGGGTAAATTATCTCATATAAAAGAGGCAAGAGAAAACTGTTACAATGGAGGGGAAGAGCAGGAAGGTAAAAGGGGGATGGGACAACCTTACTTCACTGAATTTAACTTAAGGAGGGAATAATATACACATTCAATTGGGTATCTTACCCTACAGGAAAATAGGTGGGAAGGGGACAAGAGAGGGGAATGATAAAAAGGAGGACAGATTGGGGGAGAGGGTAGTTAGAAGTGCTCAGTGGGTAAGGGAGAACAGTGGGAAGGATAGATTAATTTTTTAAATGTTTGTTACTTGAAAGATAAAAATAATAAACTATAAAAATTATATAATATAATCACAAAAAAAAGAAAGGGAACTTGAGACGAATGATGTCAATTTTATCAGTTAAGCATAGGAAGAAAGCACCATCTTCTACTTACAGGGAGGGGTGGTATAGTGGCTTAAAAAGAGGTTTGGAGTAACTATTATAGGGAATTTGATAGATGTTCAGGGAAAAGTAAAAGGACGGGCACATACCAACGATAACCCAGTTGATACTGTCTGGGACAAATATGAGATAACATATTAAGATTTAATCTAGTAAATAGTCCATTCAATCTTGTGAAGGATTCCATAACCTAATAACCAGCAAGCACTTATATAATAAACAATGCCTTGTTAGGCAAGCCAGTCTCTGACCTTTTGAAGGTCATAGAATCATATTATAAAGAACTGAAAGGACCTGAGAAGCTATCTAATTAAACCCTCTCATTTTATAGATGAAGAAAATGAGTTGGGGGGAGGAGGCCTAAGTGAGTCAGAAAGACCTGAGTTCAAATCTGGCCTCAGAAACTTAACACTTACTAGCCTTGTGACCTTGGGCAAGTCAACCCCAACTGCCTTGTCTTTCCCCCTTCAAAAAGCAAAAATAAAAGAAATGAAAAAGAAAAAGAAAAGGAAATTAAAACAACTCTAAGATACCACTTCACATGACAAATGCTGGAGAGGATGAGGGAAAAATAGGTACACTAATGACTTGCTGGTGGAAAAGCGAACTGGCCCAACCATTCTGGAGAACCATTAGGAACTGTGCCTAAAGGGCTATAAAACTCATACCCTTTGACCCAGCAATACGACCACTAGACATGTATCCCAAAGAAATCAAAGAACAAAGGAAAGGACAAGAGTATTCACAGCAGCTATTTTTTGTGGTGGGAAAGGCTTGGGAATTGAGGGCGTGCTCATCAGTTCAGGAGAGGCTAAACAAGCTGATGAATATGACTGTGATGAAATACTATTGTGCTATTAGAAATGACAAAGGGGGCAGTTTCAGAAAGACATGGCAAGGCTTATATCAACTGGTGCAAAGTGAAGTGAGAAGAACCAGGAGATCACTGTGCACGGTAACAGCAACATCATTAAGATGACTAAATGGGAAAGACTTGGCTGCTCTGATCAATACAATGATCCAAGGCAATTTCTAAGGATTCATGATGAAAAAAATGCTATCCACCTCCAGAGGGAGGAACTGATGAACTGAGTACAAACTGAAGTATAATTTTCTCACTTTATTTTTCTTGTTCTTTTTGGGAAATATGGTTAATATAGAAGTATATTTTGCATGACTCAGCCTGTATAATTGATATCATATTGATTGCCTTCTCAGTGGGTATGGGAAGGAGGAAGAGAATTTGAAACTCAAAATTTTAAAAGAATGTTAAAAGTTAATAAATAATAAAACTTGAAAATGAAACAATAAAGATGTATGTGTGTATATGTATATGTGTGTACAAACACATATATACACATACATACATACATACATACATACACACTTGTAGTTCAAATGTACAAGAACAATTTCTCCACCCCAGAACTTTGGGAGGTAAAATATAATCCTCCCTATACCTTCTTTTTTCTCTGGGAAAGAAAAGTGAATTAGGCTCATATGCAATCTGTTTCTATACAGCAAAGTTCCATCAAGTTTGGCTCCAGCCCCAGGGTCTAGGGACTCCTCACCTTCTGTACCTATGAGAAATGAAACAGACCAAAACCCCAAGCCTGATTCTCAGAGTCACATGACCTAAAGAGAGAGAAGATGGTAACCTTCCTGCATAGTGCTCTTGCTGTGTGGGTGAAGATGTTGCCCCTTGATGCTGCTGCCAGAAGGAGACAACCAGACTATCCCAGGCTGGTAGTTTTAAAGTTATGTAGCCAACAGTTAGAGGTTGTTCCCACCCAACTACCTATGGCAGGGGAACGAAGAATGTCTTCTTCCAGAATCATGTCCCTGTTGCCTCCCATATTAGACACTGCCTCCATCTTTGGTAATGTGGGCCTTTGTAGAGCCCTATTACGCTATTTTTTTGGGGTGGGGAGGGCAATTGGGGTTAAGTAACTTGCCCAAGGTCATATGGCTAGGTTTTTGTTTGTCACTTTTTTTTACATTTAATTTTAATTTTATTTTTTCTTGATTACATATAAACAAAAAAATTTTTAAAACAAAAATTTTTACCATTCTTTTTTTTTAGATTTTGAGTTCCATATTCTCTTCCTCCCTCCCCTCCCCCAGCCTTGAGAAGGCAACCAATTTGATTTAGATTATATATGTATATATATACATATATATGCAGCCATGAAAAACATTTCCATATTAGCCATGTTGCAAAAGAAAATGCAAACCAAAAAAACCCCCCAAACCCCCCAAACACCCAGAATAATAAAGAAAATTAAAAAAAATTATGCTTCAATCTGTATTCAGACTCCACCAATTCTTTCACTGGAGGTGGATAGCATCCTATTACACTATTAATGTAACACAAAGAAGGTCAGACTTCTGGATTACATCGAGTCCTTAGTCCATTTGGGAGAAGTAAAGAACTTTTGATCCAATAGTTAAAATTAGGTGATGACACAGAAACTATATTGTGATTAGTTGAATGAATTAGAAACATTCCTGGACCTATGAATATTAGAGAAGGGATTTGAGGAGAAAGGCAGTCAAGATTCTGGAAGGCTAGGAGGAGGTGAAGCCCTTGCCCCTTTACCAGAGAACAACAAAAGGGCAGTGTCATATCCTCCCCCCACCCTAACCCCATTGACTATGTCATCAAAGAGCCTGGGCCAATAATGAGCAATGTTTCCAGCCAGGAGAAGAGAGAGGTTCAACAACTAAACCCACTGAGAAAAGGCAGCTATGGATTCTACAAAGGCATTGACCTTTGGAGCTCCAGCAGAGATCTATGCCTTTGGGGAACTTCATGAAGGTTCCATGGAGAGAGAAAATGATTTCTAATAATCTGGAGCTGTGAGTTTACCCTTTACCCATCTGTTTTCTACTTGTACAATTTGCCACTGACTTTAAATTTATGCCCACTCACCCTCTGGACTCTGTTAAATGTACTTGTGGGAGAATGTGTCTCAGACTTTCGGGGGGGGGGGAGGGGATTGGTTTTGTACAAACTTTTGTACCAACTTTTCTTACTATACCAACTTAGTAAATACCCCTTTTAAAAAGCTAATTAAATCTGTCTGGTAATCATTGAGAAGCACAAGTGATGGAGCCTTGTTAGGAGACGCCTAGTTATCTTGGACCCTGAGGAAAGAAGTAAAATATCCCTGTGAGTGGGAATTGGGATAGGGAGCTCATAGAGTGTGCTAGACTTTAGCAAAAAAGCCAACTGTAAGTAAGAAGTTTATGGTTTCATATACATCCCTCTCTGTTCTGCTTTTAAAATAAAAATAATTTGTTTTCATTAAGTTTGGAATTTTAAAATGAACAAAAAGTTTTTGTATACAAAACACATTCATAAATGCCCTTTTGTGGTAATGAAGAACTGGAACAAAGCAGGGGCTCAGTGATCGTGGGACAGCTGGACAAATTGAGGTACATGAACAGGATGAACATGAAGAATTCAGAGCACAGGAAAACTGTCGGAACCCCGGCAGAATCCGCGTCCTGCTCAGACAGTAGAGACCAGGGTTTCAGCGCTTGAGAGAAGAGTGGGACAGCGGCCCTGGCATGGGGAAGGGATAAGCATCTCTCAGGCAATCTGAGGACCAGGAGAGTGGACAGACAGGTCATTGTGTGAGACCAGAGGTGGAGATGAGGAGAGGTTATGCAGGCCCCTGGGGACAAGAGGAGGGAGCCAAGGAAGGGTCAGGCGGAAGCTCATCTTCAAAGGTTTTTGAGACTTTTTTTTTCTTTCAAGCCTATGTACTATTCAGAGTAATATTTTTAAATGCATAAAATAAAATACGTAAGATTACAGGGGAAATTAAATCATATTAACAGTTATCAATACATTAAGACAAATACAAGGACTTCCTGAGATCTCCCCGGACCTGAGATCCTCTGCTCTAAACGAACCTGCCCCAGCTTCCACCTTGCACCCGGGCTGGACCACTTGGGTCCTCTGTCTCTTCTTGGGTGCTTCCTCTCACAGCTGGGTGATAGGGCCAGGACTGAGCCCCTGCGATCACCGGGCGGGTGATGGTGAGGGGGAGACGGCGGGGGCTGAGAGGTGCATGCACTGGAGGACCCGAGCCCAGACACAGCTGCAGGGGCCTGGGAGAACCGGGATAACGCAGGGAGAGGCCGCCGTCTGTCTGTCTGTCCGCCCCGGCCCCGCCCTCCTCTTTGGAGGGCCCGCCCCGCGATCTCCCCTCCCCCTCCGGGCCACAGCTGCTTCCGGAGTGTGCAGTTGGGCTCCGGCCTCCGGCAGAGGTCCGAACTCCCGAGCCGGGACCCTTGGAGGAGCCACTGCGCCCAGCCCGGTGTCTGGGCCGCTCCCTCCGCTGCTTTTGAGGGAGGGGTCTCGCTAGCTATCCCCAGACCCTCCGACACCCGACAGATCCTCCCCTGACCTTGGCCGGAGTCCCGGCGCGGCTGCTGACCCAGGGATTGGCCTGGGCAGATTCTGGGATTTTGCGTGCGGGGGAAACTTGAATCGGAGAAGAGCTTTTGCGGAGGGTGCACCGCACCAGCCTCCTTCTATTTACAGACCCGGAGCTCTCGGGGCATACTGCGCCTCCACTCCAGATAGAGGAACCTGTGGATCCTGGGACACTCGGAGAGGCCTCGGCCCCCGGGAGCACCATCGCCCATTTTCCAGGGGCATCTTGGGCTGTGGCATTGGTGAGTTGAAACCTGGGGCGCCACTTCATAGGGCCCAGAACCCTAAACACAACAGGAAGACTTTTGTGGGAGTGCAAGGCTTTATTATACCCCAAGGCATTCCTGGAATCTTGGGGGCATTGATGAATTTGGAGGCCCATAGCTTTCCCAGTCCCTACCCTGGAATCGCCAGTAACATTCTTGGGAGTGAAAAGTGTCCCCTTAGACCCGAAGCGGAGGGAACTGAACTTGATCGAAAATTGGGAGTCACTGCAGAACTCCCTGGGACCAAACAGGAGCCCTTCCCTGGAGCTGGAACAAAACCTGGCATCTGGGGGGCCTCTCCCAACCTCCTGCCTGACCGTCAGAGGAACACCCGGAGGAGATCCTAGAAGTCTGGGGGGGTCCCCTTGTCCATCACCCAAACTATGTTTCTTCGTCGTCTTGGTGGCTGGCTGCCCCGTTCCTGGGGCCGCCGAAAAGATCCCCTGCCTGAGCCTGGCCCTGTAAGGGAGGATAGCTCTCCTGAAAACTCAGGGAGCGACTGGGACAGTGCTCCAGAGACCATGGGAGACAGGGGCCAGCCTAAGCCTGGGGACTCCAGGAGACAAGTGGATAGGGGGACTCCCCTTGAATGGAACAGGGACTCTGCCAATTATGGAGATACTGAGCAACTGGGGGACAGAAGGAAATCCCCCAAATTGAGCATGGATGTGCCCAGCTTTGACGAGTCCAGGAAACTGGATGCTAGGGGAGTGATCTCCACTGTGGGAGGCAATGCCCCACACTCAGAAGATTCTAAAGGACAAGGGGTACCTCTTAAATGGGTAACAAACCCCTCCAACCCTGAGGCTCCTGTGGAGAAAATAGGACATCACCAAAGGCTGCTGGGCTGGCTTCAGGGGGAAACAAATAGAGGGTTGGGGGCCCATCCACAGTTTTTGGGGGGTTCTGAGGAGTGGCTCCAGATCTCCACCAACCTGACCCTGCACTTGCTGGAACTGCTGGCTTCAGCTCTGCTGGGGCTATGTTCCAAGCCCCTTCGCCTGGTTTTAGATGCCTTAGGTCTTCGGGGGCCTTTGGGGCTTTGGCTGCATGGGCTTCTCTCCTTCCTTGTTACCCTCCATGGACTTCACATGGCCCTTACCCTGCTCACTGCACACCCATTCCACTTTGCCTGCCTCTTTGGCCTTCTGCAGGCCTTGGTATTGGCTGTCAGTCTCCGGGAGGGCACCCAGGTGTCAGGGGAGGAAGAGGAATACAAATGGGAGGGGGGAAAAGGAAGAGATAGAGAAGAAGATGAGATTAAAGGAAGGGAGGGCCTGTGACCTTGGTGTTTCTGGCACTGCCTTAGGGTTGAGGAACCCTAGGACTTCAGGGAAGGGAGAGAGATCCTTAAGGTGGGGAAAGTGGCCCATAGAGACCCCCTCCCCTTGCAACAGGCCTTGGGCACTCAAAAGTAATCCCTCTAATTCACCAGCTATTGTCAAGTTTTTCTTTAGTGTTATTCCTCTATCCCTCAATTAAAAAAAATTTAAAAGGAACTCCCTCCACCCCTTGTAATACCCCCAGGATTAAGCACTCTAGTAATAGAATAGTTCTCTGGATCCTAGGAGAGGGAGGGGAAAGCTGGGGAATCTACTAGATACTAGGATCCAAACCATGAATGGATAAAGGGGAGGGGTGTCATCTATAAAGCTTGATGGATCAGAGAAGCATGGGTTGAGGAGAGATGATGTGCTTGGAACTGGAGATCCAGTTAAGATTCAAAGGAGAATCATACTGCTCCAGGAAAGCCAGCAGAAGGCTTGGGATGCTACAGCAGAGGCCTAGGTAAACACCCATGCCTATCTACAGTGTTTGGAGGCTTGATCACTGAGCAATCACTGTTGCACTGATCTCCTAAATATACCACTACAAAAGGGAAGTTAACACTGCTTCCAGTCTTCTTCTTATCGACGATGAAGCCAAAGTTGGGGCCTGGGGACAGTGAATTATCTTCAGGAAAGAATGGGCAGGGGGCTAAAAGGTTAGGGAAAAAGAATGAAACTCGTGCCTGTAGACTAGCTCCAGGAAAAGACAAAGGTCAGAAAATCATCTTTATTGTTCTTGAAGGCAGCAAGAAGTCTCCAGCTCACTAGAGAGCACAGGTCAGTCACTGGACAACTTACAGGCCTCTGAAGGGAAGACAAAGAGAGTAGTAGAAGAGGGGGAGAGAATGAGAGAAAGATAAAGGAAAAAACTGAGGGAAATCTGGAGGGATGTGACCCCCTCTCAAAAAATAATTGAGGCCTATGTTTAGACACCACCTTCTATTCACTAAGATCACTGAAATGATCCCTTCTAGGAGGCTGAGCCCTACCTTGACCTGCTCCCCTCCCCACTCCCCCCCAATGGCCACAGAATTCCCATGGCCAAGATCCTTTTTCTAAATCCCATCTCTTTCCCTTTGAAGAATCAACTCCTCTTTGTTGATATCTCAGAGGTCTTCTCACCTTTCTCCCTGGGGGTCTGAAGGAAGGCTTTTGAGTTCAAGCAATAGGTCAGGGACCGAAATTCATTCACACATTCTTCAGGGGGTTGTGGGGATCGGTCTGGGGAGGAAAGGAGAGACTTATACTGTTATTTCCCACTCCCCCCCAAAAAGAAAACAAACCCACCCCACCTTGCTCCCAGTTCCCAAAACTCTGGGAATGACATCATAGACCTCTAGAGTACCACCCCCCTCTTGTGATGTCACCATGCTCTTTCCAGGTATGAGTGTGGTACAGTAAAGCATCCAGCACCTTTTAGAATTTCTACCTCCTACTTTGCATGGATACTCACTGTAGAAGAGGAAGCGCTGGTAACCATGTCCTGTCTCTCTTAGTATTATCCCATCTGGGCAAGAGCTGGAGAAGAGTTCAGTCTTCATATCAGGGCGACCTGTTGTGGAGTGGGGGGAGGGCAAAGACACCACCTTCTATTCACTAAGATCACTGAAATGATCCCTTCTAGGAGGCTGAGCCCTACCTTGACCTGCTCCCCTCCCCATTCTCCCCCTCCCCCCCGCAAATGGCCACAGAATTCCCATGGCCAAGATCCTTTTTCTAAATCCCATCTCTTTCTTTGGAGTGGGAGTGGGTAGGGGAAGAAATGGGTAGGGAGTTGGAGAACGCAAAGGAAAGCTATGGAGAATGGGTAACCAACCTTCAGTCCTGAGATCTGTGCTCCCTTCAGTCAGATGGTAAGTCCATTCTCGGGGTTCACAGTCCCCATTTTTCCTGAGAAGTTTGAAGATGAAGGAATGAGTGACCCTTCCTCCACACAAACGGATAAACCCTTTTACCAATCCTCTCCTCCCTTCCATTTAATCTAACCCATTCAGCAAAGAGCTCATTTTCTTTGGGGTAAGACAACTGGGCTGGCAGAAAGATTTTGTATCTATTAATTAGGATACTAACCAGAGATAAAGAGACTTAGAGACTAGAGTTAGTTAACCAAGAAAGGCAAGATACTAGGTGGCTGAATAGTCAGGGCCCTTAATGGAATCCCAATTATCTAATGGGGAAAGGTCATTGCATTTAGTGGCTGACAAAGGCCCAATTAGAAACTTAATCTTAGATTCTGACTTTGGGAATTTCTGGCTTGAAGTACTAAATGGAGAGAAAAGTACCCCATAAAGTTCCCCTCCCCACACCTTACTTTTTGATGGTGGCCCGCAGTTGGAGAATTTGGGGAACATTGCTAGCAGCCATGTTGAAGAGAATGTTGTCTACTGTGACAAAGATCTTCAGCTGATCCATCGTAGGAGCTGCACCCGCAATGAAGTACCATTGACCCAGGTAGGGTCCAGGGAACTGCATGAGCAGGACAGAGAGGAGGAGATGGAAGCAATCACAAACTCCTTTTGCAGATAGCTTCAGTTTGGCATTGCCCTTCCCTTAACCTGATCCACCAGTGTTTCCAGTTCACTTGCCCAGGTCTCTCCCCCTTAATAAGGCCTTTTCATTTGTTAAGTCCCTTGGGCTTACTGTTCTAATGGTCTCAGTACTTTTTTCCAGCTTCTTTCCTTCTCGTCACTGTCCCCACATCATTTCGTACCTCCAGTACCCCTCAAGCTCCTCACCCTCAGTCCCTCCAAATCTCTTCTACAGACGACCAAAGCCCTGATTAATTCCCTGCCGTTGTCTTTCCCCCACCCTCTTCCCTGCCCCCATACCTCTTTTTCATTTACTCCCAGAGGATTTAATTGATTAGGCTTGGAACACAGGTAAGTGGAGTCATAGAGAGTCCCGATGATGTGGAGGACAGCTGCCCAAATCTGGTAGAACATCCTCAGAGACTATAGGTGCAAGGGTGGCAGCTGCCTGAAACCACTCTCCTCTGGGAGTTCTGTCCACACTGCAGCCTCTGGCCCCCTTTCCTCAACCCTTGACCCCCTGGATCTGCTAATGAGTAACTCTAGTCTTGTTTTCCAGCCCAACTTTGGGTTGTTGACAGTGTTCTGGGCTGTCCTCCTCCTCAAATTATACACCAGCAGCATAGCTTAGACCCGGCTGGAGGATGGGAAGGATGTAACCTTCTAACTGGAGGTTAACTCATTCATTCACTACCAGTATTTATTTTATGCCATATTCATAGCACCATGTCTGGTGAGGGGTAGAGATAGATAGATAGATAGATAGATAGATAGATAGATAGATAGATAGATAGGTAGAAGCCCTGTCCTCAAAGAGCTTATTATCTAATTAAGGAGACAAATACTCCAGCAAAACCACTACCTTAAGAAGTAATTATTAAGTACCTTTTATATATAGAACACTGTGCTAGGCACAGAAAAAGATATATATTAGATTTCAGAGGAACCTAATAAGTCACCTTGTTCAAACCCTGCATTTTTAACAAATAAGTAAACAGGTCCTGAAAGGGAGTGATTTATTCAAGGTCACACTGCTCCTAATCGGCAGAGTTGGCAATCAATCTAAATCCTCTGACTCCAATCAAAAATCCTCAGAAAGTCCAATACTTTCTTTTTCTTTAATCTTTAAAAAAAATTTCAGTTTATTTTGTTTTTAGTTTTCAATATTCATTTCCATAAGATTTTGAGTTCCAAAATTTTCCCCTTCCCACCCCTTCCCCCACCCCAAGACTGACTGCAATCTAATATAGGTTCTACATATACATTCATATTAAACATTTTCACATTCATGTTGTATAAAAAAGTCTAGTACTCTTTCCATTAAACCAAATTACCTTCTGCTATCCTCACTAAATTCACAATCTCATATTGAACAAAACATAAGTAAATATAGCACGCAGAGCAAAAGTATATGAGAGATGCAAACAAAAGGCACCTCAGTGTAAAACAGCAGGATCAGCTGGTGGATGTGATAGAGCAGACAGAGAAGGTGACCACTACTTGGAGGAGATGTCACTTGAAGGTGGCCTTAGAGGATGAATAGGATTAGGAGGTGGGAAAGTTTGGGAACAAGTAACTCCATTTTGCAGAAGCTTAAATGTTCAAAAAGAAATGCATACAAGGGTTAAACAGCAGTGGGAAACAAGGATTCAAGATAAATTTTAGGACAAATTTATAAAATCTGAGTTGGAACACTATTCAGCAAGGAACATACTACTAGCTATTCAGCAAGGAACTACTCCCCTCACTCCCCCAAGGGTCATATAACTATACCTTGAAAAGAATCCATTCTACATCCTACTCCTGATCATCTGGTGTTTGTTTGAATAGCTCCAGTGAGGGGAAACCCACCCCCTAAAGAGGCAGCGCCCCCTTCCACTGCTGTTCTGCTAGCTGGAGCCACAGAGAAATGGTACGATTACTCTAACAGATAAGAACTGTTCAGATACATGAAGAGAGTTATATCCTTCCCTTAAGCCTTCTGTTTTCCAGCTAACAAATCTATTCCTTCAACCAGTTATGTATATATTTGTATATGTGTGTTTATGTGTGTATAGTAGGGGCAACTAGATGGCCCAGCCCTCAAGTCAGGAAGACCTCAGTTCAAATTTGGCCTCAGACACTTAACTGTGTGACCCTGAGCAAGTTACTTAATCACTGCAAAAACCTCAGTTTCCTTATCTGTAAAATGAGCTGGAGAAGGAAACAGCAAACCACTCTACCCGTATTTTTGCCAAGAAAACTCCAGATAGGGTCACCAAGAGTTGGACAGGACTGAACAACAAATGTAGATATGTGTGTATGTATATATATATATGTAAAATTCCTCCAAGTTTGTGACCACCCTTGTTGTCCTCCCTTGGATGACTCCCAGTGCCTGACAGTCCTTTCTAAAATGTGGTACCTTAAAGTGAACACCGAACTCCAAGATGTGATCTGATTAGGGCTGAGTATCACAAAACTATTTTCCATATTCTGGACAACATCTCCCCCCTTTCTTTTTTTGGAGGGCCATTGAGGTTAAATGATGTGCCCAAGGTCACACGGCTAGTTTTTGTGTTATGTGTCTGAGGTCAGCATTTGAATTCGGGTCCTCCTGACTCCAGGACTCTATTCATTGCGCCACATAGCCGCCCCTTTTACTGCAGCTTATGATAAATCTTAAATGGGGAAAAAAGGGGACTTGATCCAAGATCTAATTGGTTGGGTTTAAGTAGGCAATTAATGAAATAGTAAATCGATTTTCGTCTTGGGCACATCTGAAGGCCCCGCGTAAGAAAGCTACCTAAAAGCTGAAGGGGATGCCGAGGGGCAGTAGCTCTCTCATCCAGTTGGGGATTTCTGGAGGAGAAGCTTTTGTTACCTTGCAGCTCTGAAACAGTGACCCTCCTAGCTGCAGGGGGAGCCTCCTAACACTACCTCCCTCTATGGTCCAGACTTCCTCTGGTTCCCCCGTTCCCCATCTCTGCTTTCTCCTGATAGCAGTTACCACCGTCCATTTCCCTTCCCCCACTATCCTTTAACCAAGAGTAACAAAATGGCAGCAACCTCCGCCCTCAAAAAATATGGTGGCTTCCTTTCCGCTTTCCCACCCCCTCAATTTAAAGCAGATAGGCCCTCAGCAGAGATATCAACAAATGGCTTTACTACCCTCGTGACACTCAGGAAGTGGGGGGGGGGGGAAACCTGCCCACCTACACATTACTTCAACCCTGAAAAAGGTTCTCGTTGCCCAAAAGAAATATGGCCGCTGGCTCGTGCCCCATGAATCAACATGGTGGGCAGCCCCAACCTTCGCCGACCCTAACTGCCGGGTTGGAAGGTTATCTATGGAGGGGTGGGAATTAAGTTTATTTTAGGTAACTAAAACGTTGCCGTGCCATAGACGCTGCCAACCCTTAATTTCCTCAGACACTGGAGTAGCAACCCCCATGCCAAAGGCACACTCATTCTGTTCACTAAAGAACAGGCCTTCAGCGAAGTAGGTAGGCGGAAAGCCCCAGCATGAAAATTACTTTCAGGCATTTGCAGTAGTCACCCCGGACGCGACCTCCTCGCCCTCCTCGCCCTCCTCGCGCTATGGCGCAGGCGCGCACTGTAGGCTGGTAAAGCCAATCAAAAGGGCGGGTCCGTAATCATGTACGCAGGCGCAGTGTGTTTTGCGCAAGCGCAGTAAGGTCCCCCGGGAGGCGGCGACGGTGGCTCCTCTGGGTGCTCGGCTCCCTCCCACCTAGGCCGGGCCCCAGCTCTTTTCCTTTTTGGGGCTCCCCGGTACCCGGGGCCGCCCCTTTCCTCGTCGTACCCCACAGAAAGAAATCTTGGGGACCGGGGGAACCGGAAGTGCCGTCTCGCGACACCCCCCCCAGTTTCTATCGGAGAACAGGAAGTGTTCGTAAGCGGAAGCTTGGGGGCAGGACCGGAAGTGGCGTTGCCGCCGGGAGGCCGGGGGCGGAGCCGCGGGGCAGGTGTGTGTATGTGTGTATATGTGCGTGTGTATATATATATATATATATATGTATATACTCGTACGTATGTACCAGCTAGTGTGTATGTATATGTGTGTACGTACATCTATGTGTGTGTGTTTGTATTTGTGCGTAGTTCTTGCTGTGCCGCCGAGGGGAGGGGTGACATCCAGCTAGACGAGGCCTCCCTTTTCCTTCCGTCATTGTCCCGATTTCCTAATCTGTCGTGACAGAAGCTGGCTTGAGGGTTCCCTATCGCGGTGGGCGTGGCATGGTGCGCGTGCGTGGCGCATGCTTCCCTGGTTCCTTCTCATCTTCTTCACCGAAGGGGCTTATTCCATCCTTATTCAGGCCTTTAGCCCCGCACCCTTCCCCCTCCCCCAAGTCCTCTTTTTCATTCACGTGAACCTTTGGGTCTTGATTCCTGTCCTGACAGATGCTGCCTTGATTTTATTTGTAGGCGTTATTTCAAATCCTCTCCCTTGTTTGAGTTTCTGCTCCTGTTTTCTCTCTTCCCCTCACCCAGGATTAGAAATTGGGTGTGTGTGTTCTTGGAGTTGGAGTGGGGGTTGGATTAGGCCCTGTGATAACGACTTAATCTTTCTTTCTCCTTTCTTTAGTGTGTTGGTCATGGAACCCAGTGACAGTAGCAGCAGTGCTATGGAGGAACCAGCCAGCTTAGAGGTACTGGTGAAGACCTTGGACTCCCAGACTCGAACCTTCACTGTGGGGGCTGAGGTGAGAGCTGAGGGTTCATAGGTTTGGGGAGATTCTGTAAAAGGCTTTAACCATCCTGAGGCAAGGACCCCAGATTCTCTGTTCTCTATTTGCATGTATTCATATCAAACATGAGTTGGTGGATTTTAAAACTGGAATGTAGTTTAGAGATCATCTAGTTATCTTCACGTTGTAGATAAAGAAACATCTCATGAAAGCGTTCTAATTATTTTTTTAGGAGATAGGGAAATACTTTTATTAAGAGCAGTCTCTTTGCCTCTATTTTATATGTAAGTACACTTTTAGGAGAATCCTAGAGTCAAAAAGAGTTTGTATTTCTTGTCCTTGAAGAGCCTCCAGCTGTAATGAGAAAGGATATGGAACCTGTGGGGGTGGGGTGGGGGCAGGGCACACTAGGAGAAACCACAAGCAGACTGGAGAAAGTATGAGGATAATTAGGGATGTTTCTTTCTTAACATTGCTGGCTCATCATAGTTTGGCTGTCTAAGGCAAGGCCAACAAAACTACAAGGCTTCTGTGTCCCACCAAACTGGAAAAGCTTTGATTATGGATCCAACAGTGTATTAAATATTTGTAATTTGAGAAATACCCTACTCAAAAGAGGTTGATCATCACATGATTCGCCTATAGATAATAAATTTGTTATAGTACTTTATTAAAATGTTAAGTATTAGAATAGTTGTGATCCATATCAGTAGGAAAAGTACAACATGGATGAAATTGAAGAACTTAGAAGTAGGTTTGTTTGGGGATGTTCCCAGATTTTGAAATCTCATGAAGAAAAACCATTCATCTTAACAAATCATCCCCTGGTATCTGGAACAGGGACAAAATACTGGGTTAAGACACATCATAGGTTTGGTCTAGTCGATCAGTATTGTGGAAATAATGGTATACTTGAAGTTAGGGAAGATGTGGGTTTGATTCCTGGCTCTGATACTAGCTAACTGAACTGAGATAGAATTATTGAACATCTCTAAACCTAGGTTTCTTGATGGGTGAAATAGAGATGATAAAGTTGTAATACCTATCTTACCGTGTTGTTTGCTTTTGCAGAACTGTGAAATGTTATATAAATGTTTGTTGCTATTATTTTTAACTTTATATAAATACAGCAATATAAGAAAGAACATTTTTATGTATATATAAATTTATGCATGTATGTATATATTTATATAGAGATATACAAAAATCCCATTTCTTTGGGCATGCATGAGTCACTAATCTAGTCTGATGAACTGAACACAGTCTGGGACCTTGTGCCTAATTATAGTTCCCATTCCCTCAAAATATTCCCTTATTAGTTATACCTATTACAGGGACCTCCCTACCTGTAACTCCAGATATAGAACCAAAGAGTAGGGAGAGAATGTAGAGCTTGATGGGAGTTTGTTCTTATATCCTAATTCTCTCCTGTCCTGCCATCTAATTTCCATTTAAAACCATTGCTGTGATTTTACATGTGTAATTGATATCATATTGCTTGCCTTCTCAGTGGGTGTGGGAGGGAGAGAACTTGGAATTCAAAATTTAAAAAGGAAAGGATGTCAAAAACAAATAATAAATTGCAATTTTTAAAATTGCTGTTTTCTATCAAGTATTCCTTAGCATAGAACTTTGCAGGCAATGGATACTTCATTAATACAATAAAATGGGCAACAATTTTTATAATTGTTATATGACTCACTCCCCCCCACTAATTGCCTGATGTTCTGCATTAGATATTCTCTGACCTTTCTTCCTGTTCCTTTCATTTTTGCAGATGACAGTGAAGGAATTTAAGGAGCATATTGCTGTCTCGGTCAGCATCCCTTCTGAAAAACAACGACTCATATATCAGGGTCGAGTTCTGCAGGATGAGAAGAAGCTACAGGAATACAGTGAGGGTCTAGATGAGGCGTTAGGAAAAGGGTTATTTTCTGGGTAGGGGAGAGGGTTGAGGTATTTAGCTGACTCTTGTTCCCTCACTTCTCTCTTCCCTTTTCTCCTTTACTACAGATGTTGGGGGAAAGGTGATCCACCTAGTGGAGCGGGCCCCCCCACAGGCCCAGTCTCCATCCTCTGGGGTTGCCTCGGGGGCAGGATCTCCCTCAGCCACCCATGGTGGGGGGCCCCCATCTGGTCCTCGAGGTCCTGGTGCACCTGTCCATGACAGGAATGCTAACAGTTATGTCATGGTTGGGACCTTCAATCTCCCTGTAAGCTGAAGGGCAAAGCTGTGGCTTTGGTGGGGGGGGTTGATGGAAATGGCTGGGTGGGAAAAATTGGAAGGCCAGATACTTAGGTCTTTGGGTTGGAAGGTGGGAATCTGGAGGGCCTGATAACCTGTCTCTTTCTTGGGTAGTAAGTCTGGAGGGAGAGAGTTGGGGGTGGGGGCATGGATACCTGAGTTCTCCTAGAGCTCAGTTGTCACAGCATCCTCTCTTCCCCCTCCTTGCCCCTCCACTCCCCTCCCCCCCTCCCCCCAGAGCGACGGCTCTGCTGTGGATGTTCATATAAACATGGAACAGGCGCCAATCCAGGTATCCAGGGGCTGGGAACATCAGGGCAGGGTATTTGGGAGGGAATGAACTTGAGATGGGGATTTGTACACAACGTACAGTGTGTACAGTGGAATTATCTACTTAGTGCAGAGACATCATCTGTTGTGTTGTGTCCTGGGTGCCATGTTTTAGGGAGGACATTGATAAGCTGAAAGCATCCAGAGGAGGGCAACCAGGATGGTGAAGGGCCTCAACATCATGTCATATGAAGATTGGTTGAAGGAATTGGGGATGTCTAGCCTAGAGAAGAAGAAACATAGGGAGGTTGTGATGTCTTCAAATATTTGAAGGGTTGTCACATAGAAGAGGAATGAGCCTTCTTCTACTTAGCCCCGGAGGGCAGGACTAGAAGCAGATTTAGCCTTACTATAAAGAAAACCTAACCAACAATTAGATTCCAGTCCAAATGTGGAATGGGCTGCCTGGGAAGGCAGTGAGTTCCCTTTCACTACAGGTCTTTGAGGAAAGGCTGGATGACCAGGTGCTGAGTGTGTTGTAGAGTGGCTTCTTTTTCAGGTATGGGTTGAACCTATCCTGCCTCTGGGCTTCCTTCCAGCTACAGATTTTGTGAGAAAGCAGAGGTCTGGTTTGGGTAGGATTATGGGGCTAATGTCTTCACCCATGTTTTGACCATTTGCTCTCTCTGTGCTTGATTTTTTATTTCCAGAGTGAGCCTCGTGTTCGACTGGTTATGGCCCAGCACATGCTGAGAGATATACAGACTGTGCTATCCCGTTTGGAGGTATATAGGGATAGGTTTATGCAGATTTATTCTTGGGCTGCTGCTCTTCAGAATTTGACTGGTGGTGTGGCCATATTAAGTTTCTGTGTCTCCATCCATGTTTCTACTTAAGTTTTCTCTATTTTGTTCTGAGATTTTTGGGGGAGAAGACAGGGATTCAGAGAAGTTGTCTTACTCATTCATATTCTTAACTGCGTCATATCTGTGAGATCAGGAAGCTATTTCCTGATTTCCTTTCACACAAAGAAGAATTTTTGCCATTTTAAAAGTCTTTTCCCTTGTAAGTGGAAAAATATTCCACAGTCATTTTTAAGGCCCCTCATTCTATTGCTTTAAAAACAGTGCTTGGGGTGGCTAGGTGGCTCGGAGAATAGAGCACCAGCCCTGGAGTTAGGAGGACCTGAGTTCAAATTCGGCCTCAGACACTTAACTAGCTGTGTGACCTTGGGCAAGTCACTTAACCCCATTTGCCCTGTCTTTCCCCCTCCAAAAAGAAAAAAAAAACTGAACAGTGCTTACTGGAAGATTTTTCATTTGGTCTCATTTGACTTGTTCTTATGATAGCATTAACCAGTTAATTATCTTGGGCTTTGACCTCTTGGAGTTGGAAAATAGTTCTGTCTCCTTCCTTACTTTCTGCTGATATGTTCAGAGAACTTACATAATGAAATTCAGCTTTTTGTATTTCAAATTGTATAACCTTTTATTTCTGATTCAGTTTGCCCTCAATAACCTTCTTCCCTCATAACCTTCAGGGCCGATCCAATGGAGGGCAGCATCAGCAGCAACAACAACCACCAGCACCTTCTGCTTCAGAATCATCATCCTTAAGCTCAGAGACTCCTGAACCATCAGAGGGTGAAGCTTCTTCACGAGAACCTATGGAAGCAGGAGACCCAGAGGAAAGCAGCCAGCCTCGGAGCCCTGAGTCCTCTCCTCCTGGCCCAGCCCCGGCTCCGGCTCCCAAGTGAGGGATTCTGAAGGGCAGGGGAAATGAGATTAGGAGATAGGACAAGGCACTGTTGACAGGAAGATTGGGGAGGGGCTGGGCTGTGTCTGTTGAATGACAGGTGAAGTAGAAGAGGATTCTTTTTAGGCAGGATAGGTACATAAAGAGGTATTTAAGTATGAACTTAAGAAGTAGGGACATTATTAGCTCAGTGAAAGAGATAGGGGAACTCTGAAGTTACTCTATTCCCATAAAGTCTCCTCTTCCCCTAGTTGTTGGCTAGGAAGGAAAGTTCTGTTTCTAGTTCTTCTTTTGTTCTTTTTTTATAAAGCCATTGGGGTTAAGTAACTTGGTCAAGGTCACAAAGGTTACACGGCCAGTCATTATTTAAGTGTGGGTGCTCATTTTCTGAGGCTGGGACTCATTCCTGGTCATCCTGACTCCTGGCCGGTGCTCTTACTGCGCCACCTAGCCGCCCTATGTTTCTAGTTCTTCTGATGGAAAAACTAAGGAGCAGTAACATTCCTTTAGCTTAAAGGAGTAGGTAAGGAAGAGAAAGGACATGCACAGTGGGGCCTAGGACACCTCTGAAAACCCTGATTAATGACCTGCTATCATCTCCCACAGCCATCCATCCCCCCTGGAGTATGTTGAAGTGCTTCAGGAGCTACAGCGGGTGGAGAGCCGCCTACAGCCCTTTCTGCAGCGATACCATGAGATACTGGGATCTGCTGCCACCACAGATTACAACAACAATGTGAGCGTTTTTTACATCCCCTTCCTTATCCCTTGGCTTAAAGGTAGGACTGGTTTTGAAATCTACCAGCCTACCCAAGGTGGATATTGCATTGTCTATTTACTATTTCTCCTAGAATTAGAATGGTCCAAACAGACCTTTTCCATGTGACATTGGGATAGTCCTTAGCATACACACAGCACTCTGAACACTTTTTTACTCTATTCTCCATCCTTGTTTCCCTACCCTTGTGACTGGGATAGGTGTGCTCTCCTTTAAACAAACTCTCCCATGAAATTTTAGTATGAGAACATGGATTTAAAAGATAATTTACTGGCTAGTGATTTCAGAAGCAATCACCGTAGATATTTCTTCCAATAGTTAACTTCTTTTACTGCAGCTAAATTTGAAGAAATCTAGTTTATAGATAATTATGTCTGAACAAAGCTCTTTAATAAAGGTAGAGATACATTCTCGCTTTTCTCTTTTTCTCTTCCTATGACATGTCCTTCTTATAGTTCTTCTTATTTGTAAAAAAATGTTTTATTAGAAATCTAATATTAAACATCAATGCTAACAACTATACTTGCTTAATAACTAGCTATATCTTCATTAATTTCAGTGCTTAATGTATCATTACTTTTTTCCAGTTTTTTTTCCTTTAAGTCACCATTGGGATTCTTTGTCCATTTATTCTTAGACACTTTTCTTCATGTGATTGTAATTAATACATATTCCATTCTTCTGGTTATGTTTTCTTTGCAATAATGCAGTATAGTAATATTAACTAAATAATGCAATAATTTTACATTATCTTATAAAAGTCTTTCCAGCTTTCTTTGTGTTGCTTATCAACTGTAATGCCTTTGTAACATTCTATGATATTAACGTGCCTTAATTTAACTTCTCCTATTATAAGATTTTTAGGTCACTTCAGTGTTTAGAAATTATTGTATGTATAATACTGCTATAAAAATCTGTGAATAAAAAACTTTAAAAAAAACCATCAAGCATATTCCCAACAATGGAATTGCTGGGTCAAAGGGTACAATTGGTTTTTTCTCTATAGAAGGTGATACCATTTCAAGGAGATGTGGTAGTTCCAACCAGTTCTCTTATTTTTCTTTGCTTTTCTTTTCTCCCTGCTTCTGGGTCTGGGGGAATGGTTTTAGACTGAGGGGCGTGAAGAAGATCAGCGAGTGATCAATTTGGTTGGGGAGAGCTTGCGGCTGCTGGGTAATACCTTTGTGGCATTGTCTGACCTTCGCTGCAATTTGGCGTGTGCCCCTCCTCGACACCTGCATGTTGTCCGGCCGATGTCTCATTACACAGCTCCCATGGTGCTGCAGCAGGCTGCTATCCCCATTCAGGTCAGTGCAACAAGAGTCTAGTAAGATACACCAAGGTGTGATCTATGGGGTTCTGTGATGTGGGAGTGAGCGGTGTTTATTGGAGAGTCAGTGCTGAGTGAGTCAGAGGAGGGTAGTGAGACTGAGAAAGGCTCTGAACAGAGAAATGAGTAGCAAACACTGGAATGGAGCAAGAAATGTGGGGGAGGCTAGGTGGCACAGTGAGTAGAGCACTGGCTCTGGAGTCAGGAGGACCTGAGTTTAAATCTGGCCTCAGGCACTTAACACTTACTAGCTGTGTGACCTTGAGCAAGTCACTTAACCCCAATTGCCCTGCTCTCTCCCCTCCAAAAAAAGCAAAAAAAAAAAAAAAGATGTGAGAACCAAACAGCTGGTAAAAAAAGCAAAAGAACACGATGAGTTATGTTTGTGCCTCCAATTTGTCTTTTTTTTCTCTGTTTTTCACGACTAGATCAATGTGGGGACAACTGTGACCATGACTGGGAATGGGACCAGGCCACCCCCAACCCCTAGCTCAGAAGCACCGCCCTCTGCTCCTGGGCAGACTTCCCCTCCTGTGCCTTCCCCAACTACAGGGGAACCTGCAGCTGAGGGAGCTCCTCCTGCAGGCCCAGCCCCACCCCCTGGACCTGGCCATCCCAGAGTTATCAGGATTTCCCACCAGAGTGTGGAACCTGTCGTCATGATGCACATGAACATCCAGGGTGAGCTGGAAGAATCCATGATTTGGGGAGAGGACAAAGCAGCTCAGAGTTAGGGTTATTTGCAGCAGGAAGAGGGAATGAGTTGAGTTTAACAGTGGAAGAGAGGAGCATGGCTGTAGTGGTGTAGGCAGATCCTTGAATTAGGAGTCAGGAATCATTGATTCTGGCTGTTCCTGGCTCTACCTTGAACTTTTCTATTATAAACTCTAGAATCTTTCAACTCTTGGTAAACAAGTGATGTGTTTTTATGTAGGGGATTGAACATATAAGGTCTTTTCAGTCTAAAGACTGGTGATACAGAGATTTCATTACCAGAGTTTGCTATAGAGTTGGGGAGGGGGCTGAGGCTATCTTAGCATAGGACATACAATGCAAAGTTTGTCTGATTGGAGCTAGAGACTAAGAAACAGAACAGAAAGACCTTTGGAGAAGATAGTAAGTCCCATACCCTGTCTCTGTGTTTGATTTAATGTTTCCTTTTTTATTCCAGATTCTGGTTCACAGGCAGGTAGTGTTCCCAGTGCCCCAACTGGTCCTTCAGGCCCTCCTGGTCATGGCCAGGCCCTGGGTAAGAATGAGGGAATTTCTGGGAGGGGGAAGGAAATAGAATTAGAGTTAGAAGACTAAAGGAGTTTGTTCAATTTGTCCCCTTTTCTAGGTTCCACTCATATTCAGCTGCCCTCCCTGCCCCCTGAGTTCATGCAAGCTGTTGCTCACCAAATCACTCAGCAGGCCATGGCAGCAGCTGCTGCCTCTGCAGCTACAGGTAACCAATCCCACTGGAGGGGAGAAGGTTTACAAAAGAAGGTAGAGAGTAGTCAGTTATTAGGTTTGAGTCATTTCAGGATCGTGGGAATTGGGAGGAATAGGGCCTCAGCTTTTTGTTTTCTTCCATGTATACTCCAGGACAGCAAGTTCCAGGCTTTCCATCAGCTCCTACGAGGGTGGTGATTGCTCGGCCTACCCCTCCCCAGGCTCGACCCCCCCACCCTGGTGGGCCACCTGCCCCTGGAGTTGTGGTGAGTGAGGTAGAAGACAAGGGGGGCTAAAATGTGATGGAGTTTTGAAGAGGGGGTGGTATTAGAGTGAGGTAGAAGAATCTTGGGTGTGCTTGGGTCGGACCGAACCTCCTCCCTTTTCTTTTGTCAGGGTCCAGGTTTGGGGCCAAATGCATCTCTGGCTCAGATGGTGAGCGGCCTGGTAGGACAGCTTCTCATGCAGCCTGTGCTTGTGGGTAAGATCTTTCTCGCTCTATTTCTTTACTCTCCAAAAGGAGAGCAAAAGCTCTTATCCCTTCTCTCCCTCTAAAAATCTTCCTTCTTGCTTCTTCCTAAATTGTCCTTATTTTTCTTAGTCGAACTTAAGATGTGAAAATCTAGGGGGCTTAAAAAAGAACCTTTTTTTCCCTTTATTCTAAAAATCACAATTTAAAAAAAAAGATTAAATGTTTTAATTGTTTCCCTATTTCTATGACAAGATGAATTTATGGAGAGAATCATACATAAATTTTTGTGTGTCTGAATGAATTATGATTTACATTCTTTAAAAGGCATTCCTGTGGCTTTAAAATTAATACAAAATTATAGCAGGTTTTTTAAAAATTTACTGCGAGGATTTAGCCAGTCCTCTCCATTTACAGATGAGGATCTGAGACCCAGAGAGATTACTTGTCTCCTGAATCCTAGCTCAGTACTCTTTGTGCTGCACCGTTGTGTCTTTCATCCCCAGTCTCAGCCCCTTCCTCACATGACCCCACATCCAGATCTCCACCAGACTTCTCCATTTCCCTTTTTGACTTCACCAGGTTCTTTTTCTTTTTACCATTTGTCATCATCTTCCTGTCTCTACAGCTTCCCCTTCCTCTGCCTTCCCTCATTCCTTGGGCCCTTTCTTTTGGGTTGGTGACACCTAGTCTCCTCCATACTGATTGTTTATCCCTAATTCCTCCCTTCTACTTTAATAGCTCAGGGGGCCTCCGGTCTGGCCCCTCCCCCTGCCCCAGCTACAGCCTCTGCAAGTGCTGGTACCACCAACACAGCCACCACTGCTGGGCCTGCCCCAGGAGGACCTGCTCAGGCTCCACCACCACCTCCTCCCACTGAGCTTCAGTTCTCTCAGCTTCTGGGGAATCTGTTGGGGCCTGGAGGGCCAGGAGTTGGAGGGGCCAGTGTAGGCTCTCCCACCATCACTGTGGCCATGCCAGGTGTCCCTGCCTTCCTCCAGGGCATGACAGATTTTCTTCAGGTGAGTGGTGAAGTTGCTGATAGGCCTATCTCACAGTCACTTTCCCTACCACTGAAAGTGTGAGCACTCTGATCTCTCCCATGGGGCATTGAAGGGAGTAAAGGAAAGTTATCTGATTCTTATTCAACAAATGATGATTATCAAGTATTTACAACTTAGCGTTTTGTGGGGATGGGGAGAGTATAAGATATACTTGGGTTGTTTAGCTTTAGGACCTTAATAAAACCTGGTCCATAGTCCGGGATTTAACTTAATTCATTCTCTTCCTTTTTACCATTGGCACAACCTCTCCAGTCTGTTGCATCATCTTTACCCCTCTCCCAGAGGTGGGATCTCAAGATACATTCTTTAGCTTATTTAATCTGTTCTCTCTAGTTCTTGATTTATTTGGTTTTCACTCGCTGTCACTGATTCCTGTGCTTTTTTACAGGCAACACAGACTGCTCCACCACCACCCCCTCCACCTCCACCCCCTCCTCCTGCTCCAGAACAGGCACCTCCACCACCTGGGTCCCCTCCAGCAGGGCTGGGGGCACGAGGCCAAGGGGGAGTGGGACCTGAGAGCCTGCCTCCTGAGTTCTTCACTTCAGTGGTACAGGGTGTGCTGAGTTCCCTGCTAGGCTCTCTTGGAGCAAGAGCGGGTAGCAGTGAGAGCATTGCAGCCTTTATCCAGCGTCTTAGTGGCTCCAGCAACATTTTTGAACCTGGGGCAGATGGAGCCCTTGGTAAGTGGGGTGAGGGAACAAGGGGAAACCTTGAGGGAGAAGAAACTTAAGGATGGGATTGGGTCTCCTTGGTAGGGAGCTGGATGTCATGTTCCAGGGGGAAACCTGTGGTGGAAAGGGCTTACTTGTTGGTCTCAGTGTGAAGGCTAGGAAAGAAGACCCCAAAATGAGCCAAAGAATTAAGGAAGTACATGTGGTAGGAAGTGGATAGGGTAGAAGACATGAGCCTATAAACTCTCCAAGCCAGTTCTTTTCCTAGGTTGGTGCGACTGTGTGGAGCACTTGGTAACTATTTTCCATTTGTTTCTCTTCCTAATGTTTCCAGGGTTCTTTGGGGCATTGCTCTCCCTCCTGTGCCAGAACTTCTCCATGGTAGACGTAGTAATGCTTCTCCATGGGCACTTCCAGCCACTCCAGCGACTCCAGCCCCAGCTTCGGGGCTTTTTTCATCAGCACTACCTGGGAGGCCGTGAGCCCACACCCCACAACATCCGGGTGAGGGGGCTTCCTTTTGCAAATGACTCAGTCCTAGTCCTGCAGGAACCTATGCAAATCGCATAATCTTTGTGGACCTTAGTGTTAATTGTAAGATGAGCTGCTTGATGCACTCTTAGGCTCCTCCCAGGCTTGAATCTGTGATCTGTTCCCATGACTTGCCGTAAGGTCTAGCTGAGCCCCCAGAATTACTGGGTTAGCATGGTGGGAAGGGGATCATTCTCCAGAGGCTAGTTCCTGATTTTTGTCTTGGTCTCTCCCACAGATGGCAACCCATACACTGATCACAGGATTGGAGGAGTATGTTCGAGAGAGCTTTGTGAGTAGAAACATGAACTCCCAACACAGCCATTGCCTCTCTTTCTGGCTTTTGGGGGGACCTGAGGCAATGATGTACCTCACAAAAAAACTGTCTCTTCCTCCTCTCCCATACACACAAGGCTGTGGTGTGGAGTAGATTCTCCTCTTCTAGATCCAGGAATAGCCAGTCCCATTCTAGTCACTGTCACTATTAGTGTTGCGGGTACCTTGTCTCCTCACTTTTTGTTTGTCTTTGTTTCTCAGGCCTCTGTGCAAGTACAACCAGGTGTGGACATCACTAGGACAAATCTGGAGTTTCTCCAGGAGCAATTCAATGGCATTGCTTCCCATGTACTGCACTGCACAGGTAAGGGCCAGGAATTTGTGGAAGTCAGGGATTGGGAATTAGGTAGATGAGGAACAACTCCTCTCCTTTCCCTTACAGATGGCGGGTTTGGGGCACGACTGCTGGAGCTGTGTAACCAGGGGTTGTTTGAGTGTCTGGCCCTGAACCTGCATTGTCTGGGGGGACAGCAGAGCGCACTCACTGATGTCATCAATGGCAGAATTGTAAGACATAGCCCTTTCTAGGCCCCTTCATCTAGTCTCCTACCTTTCCCAGGAACTCTCCTATCATATACCTTCCTCCACCATCTTCTCCTGCCCAATTGCTAAGGAGGCTGGGTAGAAGTATTGGAGTTTGCAGGGACAACTAATCATTTTCATTTATTTTTTCCAGCGACGGATGTCTGGAGGGGTGAACCCATCCCTGGTGAGTTGGCTGACTACCATGATGGGACTTCGGCTGCAAGTTGTGCTAGAGCACATGCCTGTAGGGCCTGATGCTGTCCTGAGATACGTTCGAAGAACTGGTGATCCCTCCCAGGTGAGGGCAGTGGGTTTTTAGCTTTGGGTCCCCAACACTGTGTTGGCATATAGTGGGGACAGGGTAACAGGTTTGGTTCTACTGGGGGGAAAAGCCTTTTAAGGAGAGCCATCAGCTCTCTCTTCCTTTCTACCAATTTTCACAGCCAGTTCTTGAGGAACCAATGGAAATCCAAGGAGCGGAAAGAACTCCTGAACCCCAGGTATTGAGGAAGAGTTCTTTTGGGAAATGGGTATCTCCAGTATGGGAATAGGAAAGCTCAGAGATGTGATACATGGGCACTCTTCCTTTCTCCCAGCGGGAGAATGCTTCCCCAGCCCCTGGCACCACTGCGGAGGAGGCTATGTCTCGGGGACCACCTCCTGCTCCTGAGGGTACCTCTCAGGAGGAGCAGAATGGAGCTACAGCTGAAACAGAACCCTGGGCTGCTGCTGTTCCTCCAGTAAGTGTGTGGAGCAGCTTTGGGGTGGGGGTGGGGAGGCAGTGTTTAAAGTGGTTAAGTGTTGTGTCCACAATTCCCTGACTCTTCCCCAGGAATGGGTTCCAATTATTCAGCAGGATATCCAGAGCCAGAGAAAGGTGAAACCACAGCCTCCCCTGAGTGATGCCTACCTCAGCGGCATGCCTGCCAAGAGACGCAAGGTTTGGCTCCTTTTCCCTTAGGAGACACTATCAGAGTCCCTTAGACATTCTACTGCTCTATGGGGGTGAAGCCAATTCCTTTGCTTGCCTATTTCTCTTTAATAGAATGTATAATCCTCCCACCCCTCTCTTCCTTTCCACCCCCTTTGGTGAATGCAAATGTGAGCTTAAGTCAATACAATTCAGATAAGCATTTATTGAGCACCTACTTGGTGCCAGGCGATCTGCTAGCAATGGCATTCTCCCCTTCCAAACATATTCAGTAACATTTCCTTTTTTCTGCTAGTATGGAAACTTAGGAGTTAAGTTTGTTGTGGGGTGGAGAGCTGGTCTGATGCTGAAAGCCATTCTTCTCCCCTTAGACGATGCAGGGCGAGGGCCCTCAGCTGCTTCTTTCAGAGGCTGTGAGCAGGGCAGCCAAGGCAGCTGGAGCCCGACCTCTGACTAGCTCGGAGAGCCTGAGTCATGACCTGGAGGCACCAGAGGTTCAGGAGAGCTACAGGCAGCAGGTGCACCCTCTCAAAACAGAGTAGCAATCCTATAGTGGAAAGTTTCATAAGGGCCATTCCTAAGAGGTGAAATGAAATAGTCTAGGGCAGGCGGGTTCATTTTGAAAAGAGGGTGGATTCAAATGGAAGAGTTCCTTAGATCGGGTCATCAAGGGGGAGATCAGCTGGGATGTACTGGATCACCATCATTATACAATCTGCATGGGAAGATGGATTAAGATATGCCTTCTGAGTCACCAGCCTAGTGGAACACTAGGAAGGGAAGGGGTGTTGGCATATGCTAAGGGCCCTTTACTCTGTTCTCAACCCATTTCTTTTTCCTCAGCTCCGTTCTGACATCCAAAAACGACTTCAGGATGACCCCAACTACAGCCCCCAGCGCTTCCCCAATGCCCACAGGGCCTTTGCTGATGACCCATAGGTTCTTGCTTGATGGCCATCCCTCACCATCTTCTCTCCCAGGGACTTCTCTCTCTCTTCCCCTTCCTATTCACAGTATTTAAGAAATAAAGTCGGATTTTCCTGGCTTTGGCTGTTTTGATCTCCTCCACTCATCGCTAGTGAAGGGCTGAGCTATGATCCATTACTTTTCCTGATTTCCACCTGCCCCACCCCCCACAATGGCTGACTGGACTTGGGGGTGAAGCAGGATGAATTCTGACTGCAATTTATTCAGGAGGAATATATCCTTCTCACATTCATTCATTATCTAAACTTGGACACAGATTTTTTTTTTAAAATCCTTTTATTCTTTTTTAAACAAACGGCCCCAGGGATAGGGAGGCCCCAGCCCCACGACCCCTCCCCACCCACCCCCTTCCCCCTTATATATTTATATCTATGTACAGGCCCCGGGGGGATGGGGGTTGGGGGGGAGCAACTCCCTCAGCGGAGTGAGGGCAATCCAGGATCCTTGTCCCTACGGGGCCGTGACTCCTCTGCCCGCCGGGGTGGACCCTCACGAGAGGGTGGCCCTGCCCGCTCCCAGGGCTTCGGCATCCAGCGCAGGGCATCTGGTGGGGAGGCCTGAGGGCAGGTACATATGGAGTCAAACTGGGAGAGAAACAGACTTGGGGGTCATTGAGGGTAGGCCAGTTTCCAAGCTGGGCAAGTTAGGATTGGGGTAGTATTTGGGTCATGACAAGTAGCGAAGAGGTGTACCATTTTCCTTACCTGCTGGTAGAGGTCGAAGCGCTGAGTGCGGAAAACACCAACACCACTATAGCCAGTGGGGGGGGCCTTGAGTCTGGAGCTGAGACCAGAGAAGGGCCTGTGGAATGTAGAAGAATCATCATGGGCAAGACTAAGAGATGACCCTAGTCCTGAATACCATGGGGTAAGCTAAAAGCCCCCAGCTCCCCACCTTCCAGCTGGGGGGGTTCGAGCTGCAGGCCCCCCGAGGTTGCTCAGTTTTCGATAATCTTGGAACGGCTTTAGTTCCACTGGGTGTAGCTGGAAGGAAAAGTAGAGCAAAAAACTTCAGGACCTGCCACCTTTAAGCCTCTAGTTCTTAACAATCTGATCCTTTCCCCATCAATTTCTGGCCTCTCACCTCTGCTCGCCCCAGGCTGGGAGGGAAAGGCCGGGCGGGTGAGGGTAGCACCCGGGCTGCCGGAGCAGGTGGGGGCCGGACAGCCAGACTGGGGAGCTGTAGAGCAGGGCCCACAGGCAGCAGAGAAAGTGGAGGTGGGGCAGGAGGTGGGGCTGGAGGCAAGTTCACCACAGGTAGCTGGGACTCCACTACTGGTAGCAGCATCTATAGAAAAATTGAAGTATGACACAAAAATTCAAAACCAATCACCATTACTATCACCACCGCCACATAAGAAAAAGTTTGTGTTTCCACACAAAAAATAAGGCACTTAAGACCAGCTCTATTAAAAGACTTGTAGGGGAGATGAATGAAAGAATGGTCATTAAACAGCAAAGAGATCTGGGGAAGGTTTGGAGGGTGCTACCTGCTGGGTGGGGGCAGCTGGGGGCAGGAAGCCATTTTGGCCACCAGGCTGCAGAGGAGTAGAGTAGAAATCTGATGGGGATGGCAGGTCCTGGCGCACCTAGAGAAAGGGTTTCATAGCTCAAGGTCCCCAAGTTCTCAGCTCCAACCACCCACACCAATGTCCATATTTCTCACCTGCAGCAAAGGGGGGTCAGGCAGGGGACTGGGACAGAAGGCTGGTGGGTAGAGAAAGGAAGGTGGGGGATACAGGACACCCCCAGCTGGCAGCTTCCCCAGCTCTGCTGCCTGCAATGCTGAGAAATCCAGGAACTGGCCTTTGAGGGCTACACCTGAAAGCAGTGCTGAAGCAGGGGCTGGGCCAGGGGGTAAATAGAGGGGCTGTGACCTGAAAAGTAAGGAAAACAAAGTGAAGAAGAGAAAAGGCAGAAAGTCCAGTTATAAAATCCCTACTAGTCCCCCATTCTTTAACTCAAAGTCCCCAGATTCGCCTTCCTTTACCTATAGGGATGCAGTGAAGGGGTCCCTGGGCGGAATCCACCATTGGTGGGGTGCAGATGAGAGTCCACTGTTCCCCCTGGGACCTGAGGAAAACAAGTGGGGCTGGGACAGCTCTTTGTGTTTATCTCCCTACATGGGATCTTACCCACCCACTGATGAAGATGTGCCTGGGAGACAGTGCAGTGTTTGTTCATTCAAAAAACATTTACTAGGAATCTACTATGTGCTAGATTCCGTAGTTGCCCTGATGGAGCTGAGCAGATATGACACACAAAACAACTATTAAAAAAGCATGATGTGAAATGAGCACTACAAGTAAACGAGGGGAAAAGAACAACTAGGGAAGACTGGCAGGAGCGGTGTGGAGCAGAAAGGAGAGGAACACACCTGGGTGCCTGGAGGCCCTGGGCTGCTGTAGAAGGCCTCAGGGTATAGGCGGGAAGCTGAGGGGTTGGGTTCTGGGCCACAGTGGCTGGGACCCAGACTTTTGGATGATGGCTCAGCTGAGGTGGGACCAGAGGGGAGCAATTCCCAGTCTCGAGGTACTGGAGCAGGCTGAGAAAAGGAAAGGCTTCCAAGTCACGTGACCTGTCCTCCCTTCCCAACTTGTCTTCTCCCAAACATCTAAGCCCAACCCTTCTCACCACCTCAGGCCCAGGTTGTGACAACTCCTTCTCTGGCTTTAAGCTGTCTCCCACCACCAGGCGGAGGTCAGAGTCCTTGTCACTGGTTCCAAACTGGATAGGGGGCCCAGGTCGGTGAGAGGGCCGGAGCGGACCGGGCTCCGGTCCTCGATCTACTCGCTGGGATCGTTCTGTGCCTATGGGGCCAGGGGGCAGGGGTGGCTCCTAGGGTAGGAAAGACACAACAAAGACTAAAATCAGGGGAGCTCAGTGCCTTCTAGGGCAAAGGTGGAAGTGAGGGACTGTGTTACAGGTTGCACCTCCCTTTTTTTCTCGATCCCTGTTACCTTGTCTCCATCACGGGTGGTGGGAGGACGTCTCCTTGGAGGGTCAGAGGGTTCGGAGCCAGATGGACCGTCACCAGGGGCAGTGCTCAGGGGTGAGGGGCCTCCAGGTCGCTTAGGTGCACCATCTCCCGTCCCCTTTAGACCCCCATCAGGGGAACTTCGCTGGCTGCAGGGGCCTGAAGAAACCTGAGAGTCGCCACTCAGATCCACCCCACTGTCTGACTGGCTCATCTGGCATGGGATGGGGGAGAAGAAAGCCATCAGTCTCCAACTGAAATACAGTCTTCCCAAGTCACCGAACAGACAAAGGACAGAGGACGAAGGATGAACACAGGAGATCTGAACATGTACACACATCGTACTGAATATGAGGCAACAGACTGGTCAACCTCTATGGCTATTCCCAGATTCCCTCCTCTTGCTCACCTCCGTGCCAGCCACATCTTCAAAAGGGCTGAGGGGCTCCATCCAGGGCTCCACGGAGCCAGGTCGGTAACTCTTCCGGCTGGCAGCTAGAGGCCAGGAGGAAAAATTAATTAGATGGGGGCTCTACTAACCCTAGAGTTAGCTTTGAATCATGCCCAAATCTCATCCCCTTCTACAATTCCACTCACTAGTATGCAAACGATTCCAGATATGGGGAGCCAGGGCCTCTGTGCCTGCATCTCTGGGCTCTCCCCGTGGATTGGGTCCCTCTGGTTTGGGACCTAGGAATCCAGGGCTATGAGGAGGAGGCAAATTCTCCTGCAGAGAGAGAAAGATCAGAAAAAAAGAGGATATTGAAGGTAGAGGGGAAGATATGAGGTGGAAAATAAGACAGAGAGAGACAATAGGGAGGTAAACGGAATATACAAAATAAGGGAGCTTGAAACAATGAATAACACCACCAAAAGCTCAGGATAAGGGCAGGGCTGGAAACCTTTAAGACAAGGAAAATAAGAGTATAGCCCCAACCCCCTCTCACCTCCTGCAGCAGCTCTGGCTTTCGAGGAGGCCGATCTCGACGTTTTGGGGGGAAGGGATTAACCCCAGCAGAGTCCCGGGAGGTCCCATTCACCCCCCTCACCAATGGCCCTGGCTCCGCAAAGTGGGGCTCTGAGAAAAATGGGGAAAACCTGGTAGCATATGGATCCAGAATTCTAGGGTCTCTTTACCATCCCAACCTTTACTTTTTTTGGAGGGGATAGAAGGTGGGAAGAAATCCTAGCACTTTGGGTCCTGGATAAATAAACCTCCCACTTAGACACCACCCCACCCCACCCCCAATCCATTTCTCCCAGCTCACCAGTGCCACCTACACCGTTGCTGCTGGCCCTTGGGGGCTCGAATCGTGCTGGGGGCCGGGGAGAGGGGCCCTGAGGGGCTGGGGGGGCCCCTGGCTTGGGCCTTGGGGGGCCCCCTGGGGCAGCTGCACCCCCCTGTCGGCTGCTGAGTTGGGCCAAGGCCTGCTGGATACCAGCTGGGTCGCTGTGGATGACTCTGTCCAGGCGGAAGACGGCAGAGCTGCTGGGGGGTGGGGGAGGCAGGGGAAGTCCCGGGGGACGCTCCTCTGGGGGTCGGCTGGGGATATGGCAGGGGGTGGCTGGCATCAGTCCCAGTGCTGGCCAACCCCCTGCCTTCTCCCAAGCATCCAAGTTGTTAAATCCCTAAACTTCTGTTGCCTTCCGAACTATACTCTCCTTAAACCTCAGATATTATCTTTTCCCTCAAATGCTCCCTCCCTTCCCTAATAGTCTCCTTCTGTATGTTTAGATAGGGGGATCAGTTGTGCTTTAAAACAACCTCTACCCTAGGCTTGCTCTAGGCACTTATTCCTCCTATCTAGGAACCACAAATCCTGCCTCATTCTTAAATCTCCACAGGGGCCCAAATAACTAACACCCCAGCCCACTTCCCTATTAAGTCCACCCTGACTCATAGGCTTAAGGACCTATTTCTACTCACCTCCGGTTCTTGGGTGAGGGCCAGCTCCTTTTGTCCCCTCGCCCAGGGCCAGACCTTCCCCCAGGGACCCCGCTGCCTCCGCCACCACCTGTCTTGCCCCCTGGTCCTGGGCGCCGGTTCTGCCGTTCCATGCCAGGTCGCTGGCTGGAGAAACTCCTCTTGCTCAGGTCTTTGGCTCTCTGACTCAGCTCACCTCGGGGCATGGATGGGACCCCAGGACTTGCCCCAACCCCTCCACCTCCACTGCCAGGGGTTCCCACCACTTTGGGGGTTAGCAGGGTAGGTCCCGGGGCTTCTTTGTCCCCCCGACGCTCACTGGCAAAATCACTGCTCTCTGATGCTGTCTCCCACTCCTCATTAGCCTGGTCTGAGTTCTGGTTTGACAGGTCAGGTGATTTGGCAGCTGCCCTTCGTGGAGGCGGGGGCACCACTGCTGCTGCAGGCACTTCCTCAGGACTAGGGGGTGTGGTTGTGAGGGGCAAGGGTGGAGCCTTTCCCTCAGCCCCCCTTGCTGCATTCTCCCTTTCTTGCTTCAGCCTCCGGAATCGAGGTGGCTTGTCCTGCTGTTGTGCCCGTCCATGCCTCCTTCTCCGGGGACGCTCCCCATCTTCTATACCACCACCACTGCCTCGAGCCTGGGGTGGCAGAGGTCCTGGAACCAGCTTCTCCTTTGAGGCTTCTTTGCCTGGTGGCAGTGGGCCAGCTGGAGGCTTCTTGGGAGCCAGGGACTTGGCAGGAGGGCTCCAGCCTGGACCAGCAGGGGGAGGAGGGCGACCACCTCCTCGACCCCTTCGTGATGGGACACCTCGGGGAGTGAAAACACGCCCACCCCGAGTAGCAGGGAATCGAGCTGGAGCTGGGGAAGGTGGGGCTCCTGGTTGTGGGGGAGGTACAGGTACTTGAGGTGGTGCCCCCTCCTTTGCTGGGGGAGCTTCCTTGTCTGAAGGGGCTAGATCACTTTCATGGGTCTCACTCCCTGTTTCGGAGCCTCGCTGCCGGCGGCGCTTAGGGATCTCCTCATATTCTGAACCCTCACTCCTTGTCTCACTGGCTGTTCGGCCTCGGGGAGGAGGCGGATGCGCTGGTCCTCCAGCCCCGCTGCTCCGCCCATCATTTCCTCTGAACTCCCGGTAGCTACGGAACTCCCGACTTCGGGCACCCCTGCCCCTTCCCCCATAGGTCCCCCTAAAACCTCTACCCCGGGCAAAGTACTCTCCACGGCCCCTGCCTCGGCAGGAGGTTGGCCCCACACGCTCATATGAGTAATCCCGACGAAGTCGAGGTGCAGGGGACAGGGCCCCAACTGGGGGAGCTTCCTTGGGGCCTCCTGTTTTTCCTTTGGAGACCTTGAGAGCATCTGGTTTTGGGACCTTAGAAGTTTCATCACTTGTCTCAAGGGGCTTGGGAGGCAGTTCTTCTGCCTTGGCAGGGGGTGGAGCTTTTTTGATAGGCCCAGCACGGCGAGGGGGTGCCCCTGGCTCCTCAGGTGGTCCACCACGGCGGCTGCTACCTGGGCGGGGACCCCATCTGGTCTCTGTTCGGCTCTCACGACGTGGTGGTGGTGGGCCTTGGCCCCCACTCCCACCACTCCGGGGGGGTTTGCGCCCAGCTTCTGGTCCCCCTAGCTGCTGAGATTCTTCTTTGGGGGGTTCCTTCTTAGGTGGGATTGACAATTTGGCTGATTCATCGCTGCCAGGAGGCCAAGGAATTGGACGCGGGCCTGGGGGACCAGATTCCTCCAAGGGAAATCGGGAAAGTGGGGGACCAGGGGCTCCATTCTCAGGGAAGCCTGGATAAGTGGCCAGGTAAGGTGGTGGAGGAGGAGCTGGAGGGGTCTCACTGCTATATAAAAGGGAAGGTGAAAAGTAGAGAAGAAACAAAAAGGGTATAGAATCACCATAACAGGCTGTGAAAGAGAATGACCCAGAATTCATTATGAAAATGATATTTCTAGCAATTCAGACCCTCCCCCGCTAAAGGTGCCCAACATGTCAACTGAGGCTTCCCATCCAGACAAAGGGTCCTAAAGCCCATCTGCTGGGTCTGTGAGTCCGCTGAGGACTTGAGGGTTCTTCCCTGTCTCATCTCACCTTATGCCCTTGTCGTCCTCTTCTGGGGCCTGGCGCAGTGGAGAGGTGAGAGGGCGGCTGTCAGCAGGCACAGTGGCAAAGACATCTCCTGCCCAAGCCAGCTTTGCATCCACTGGGGGGGTGCCCCGTTCCCTTAGGAGGGGAGGTGGGTGCCGATCAAAAGGCTCTGAACCCGAGCCCCCACTGTCTGAGCGCTCCCGGGGAACCAGACCTGAGGTATAGGGTGGTGGTTAGGAAAGAAAGGATGTTGGCACCAACATTCCCATACACTGGGTACAGCCACTCAGAACTTTGAAAACATCTTGTCAAAAACCAAAAGAACGTTCTTCCTATCCCTAATTCTATCTCAGAGATCTTGTTCTCCCTTCTCCCTTTACCAGACTATTTAACAATTTGCCCACTCCTTACCAGAGGGATGTACACCTGGAGCGTAAAAATCAAGGGGGGGACGACCCTGGAGAAGCCTAGGATCCATGTAAGGTGGGATCATCATCCAACGAGGGTCAAAGTTCATTGGGGGCATTGGTGGTGGCCGGCCTAGTGAGCCAGGGTACAGGGCCTTAGGTGGTGGGGGTGGAGCCTGGGGGGGTGGCACAGCACCCATGGCTACAGGCTGTGGAGGGGATGGGGGCACTGGAGCAGGAGGGGTGGGACCCTGTTGGTGTTGCTGCCACTGCTGTTGCTGTTGCTGCTTCAAAAGCTGCTCCTGGGAAAAAAAAAGCAAAAAACCAATCCTTTCTACTGAAAGGAGCCTGGGGTGAGAGCAGATATGTGTTCAGTGAACTGGAAAGGGGAAGAAGAGCGAATATGAAGAGAGATGAGCATAGGAAATACCAAAGAACCAAAGAAACCAAGAGAGATAAAGAAAAACAAAGGCCTAAGTTAAACCAAAATGAAACTAGATACAGATAAAACTGGAAACAAATAGTAGAATCTAGAAAGTGGTCACAATAAACACTGGTGAAACTGGAGAGATGGGGAGCCATGGGAAAAGGGCCTCAAACTCACTTGCTGTTGACGTTGGAAGCGAGGAGGCAGAGACTTCTGGTATTTGGGATAGCCCAGTCCCTGGTTCGGGGGCTGTCGTGTTGGCCCAGCTCCATCAACCTTGGGCTCCACCTTGGGAGCTGGGGGTGTGGTAGGTGGGGGCACCTCTTCTGGTGGCTCAGGGGCCTCCTTTGGTGGTTGTGGAGGCTCCGCTAAATTTAGGGGGAAGAAGAAAAATCAAGGTGGTTCAGGCAAACAGATTCCTATCTATACTCAACAATAACTATCTCCCTCCCTTCAAAACAAACAGAAACTGTTCTCAGACCATCAGGCCCAAGAAACCCTCCCTCATAGCTAGTGTTCATCAAGACAATGTTAACATCTTTTCTATTTGCCCTCATTCTTCCTTGTCAAACCAACTGGAAATTTGAGTCAACCCACTCAAGAGATTGTTCAGTCCATTAAAGCATCCATTCCCAATTCACAGTCATGTGAGCGAGGGGTCTTCTTTTCTCCCCCCACTAAGTGCTCTCTGGGCCAAAGCAGTCAGAATAACCCCACAAATCAGGAACATTAGTCTGGCTATGTACTGCATACCTGCACTAGCGTCAAAGCTGCTGCTGCTGGTACTGCTGCTGTTGCCCCCACTCACTAAGGTGGGAGCTGGAGCCAAAACAGGGACAGGGGCAGGCTGGACTGGGGCAGGGACCAGGGCTGGCTCTTCAGGCTCCTTCTCAGTAGGTGGGGCTAGCACTGGAAGTGGTGCAGGGGGTGCTGGGGGTTCTTTGGAGGCAGCAGGAGAAGGAGCTGGAATAGGTGGGGCAGCAGGGGGAGCAGAAGGCTCTGCTTTGAGTCGTTTGTCAGGTGCCCCAAACTTTTCATCCAGTCGCTTGAGCTTCTCTGCACAGGCTGCCCTTCGCTCCTCTTGCATACGTCGTTCCTCTTCTTCTCGGCGCCTTCGTGCCCGCTCTACTGCCAGAGAGATCTCTGATGAGGACTGCTTCCGTCGTTGCCGCCAAGCTTCATCCTCATCTTCAGGTGCTGGTGGCTTACAGGGTGGACCTCCACGATCCTAATGACAGACACGGACCAGTGTCAGATACTCACATCCACATAGCTTTACGCTAATATTCGGCCCTCTGGCTCTATATTATACCACACCTATTACTCTTCCCTCTATGGTTGGGACCACCTAAACCCTGCCTAGTCCTGGCACAGGGACCTCATCTGTAGATGAGATGGAGGAACACTTCACTAGGTCTTCACCATTTCTTTCAGAGGTTCATTCTCGGGGCTTGTTTTGATCGCCCATCTATCTCCCTTCTTTCTGGATCTCAGGCTTTATCCACCCTCAACCAATTCTCTACTATTTTGCCTTTGACTTCACTTTATTTCCTCCCATCTCCTCTTTTGGCATTCTTAAAACCCCAGCATTTCATGTTGGAAGGGGTCTTAGAGATCATCTGGTCCAACTTACTTGAGACAAGGAAACTAAAGCCCAAAATGATGTCACTTGTCCAAAATTATAAAAGTACCAAGTCAAGGATTTACACCCAGGTGTGTCTGCCCTTAATTCAGTGATCTACTATCACATCACCTTGCCTCCTCAGTCCATAGTGCACTAACTTTTCACAAGCTACTGTTCTCCTTCTCTCTGATACCATATATATATATACATACACACACATACACACACACATATATCTATCTCACAACGCTCTCTGTCAAAACTCACTGGATAGTCTCCAGGAGGGCCCCAATTCCCAGTGGGGCCTCTGTGAGGTGGGGGTGGGGGAGGCTTAGGGGCAGGAAGCCCAGGCTCTGCCTCAGGAGGCCGGGGGGTCTCTGTCCAGGATGCTTTCAGAGGGGGTGGCTCATTTCCAGGAGAGCAGCCCTTCTTGTTATCTGTGTCAGGGGGCCGATCCTCACTGGAAGGATGAGACTCCTTGCTGTGAGAAGAAGAACAAGGGCAATCAGAACAAGGTTAACAATACTTATTTTTCCCTTGATCAAAGGTGAATTACTCCAAGAACCACAGGATCTCAGAATTCAGAGAACTGGAATGCCCCCAACTTCCACCCCCACTCACTGGCCCTCTGTTCCTTCTTCATCAGAATCACGACCATCCTCCTCATCGCTGAACTTGAGCTTTTCTGTGTAGTCTACCTCCTCATGGGCCCCTGAAGGAAGAGGGCATAAGCTGGTAAACCTGGTCTCCTTCTGCTGGGACCTGGGAATCTCTGGCTTGAAACATTTGGCCTATTACTCCTCCCTCTAGGGTTGGGACCAAGACTGGTGGGGGGGAGGGGGGAGGGAAGGAAGAGATAGTTGTGGTAGATAAATTACATTAATTAATTAGTGGATACTGTAATTCAGTGTTGGTCTCTTTTAACTCTCCCATTCCAACTCACCCCTCAAAAGTATCTCTTTTTAACACTCCTAATTCCCCAAACTCTTCACCATTAAGTGCCTTCACCTCCCCTAGCCCCCCCCATATATCCTGAAAGATCTTATCCTTTCCCTCATTAGTGCTAGCTTTTTTTCTCCCAGCAGATCCTGTTTCATAGGTTCCCTTTATCCAGCTCTCCTTGGATTCTCCACTCACCCGCCCAACCGTCATCATTCTCCTGATCCAGCTGGTCAAATTCCTTGAGGTTATCCTCCTTGAGGATGGAGGGTCGGCTCACAGGCTCTGCCAGGCGCATGGGGGGACCTGAGCCCCGGGGGCCAGCCAGCCGGGGGAATCGGCTGCATTAAGGGTATGTGAATGGATTACACCTCTAAATGGGGCTGCTTCCTAGGAGATATATCTCATTCCCTCATAGGTCCCAGTTTGTCCAGTCTCCCAGACTCTATATCCTAACCCTCAGCCCCACAACCCATCCACCCCAGGTCCAAACCCAGTGCTTGCTGCTCTCTCACCTGGGCCCATCAGGAGTAGGGTATCGGTAAGGCCCCTGTGGTCCATAAGGAGGGAACGGGAGATATGGGGGGTACATCTGCAAGAGGTCCCAACACTTGCACTTAGAGGGGAATCTAAGAGGTCCAATCCTCCCCTCCAAATCCCTGGTCCAACCCTTTTGCTGTTCCTTCATTCCCTAGCCCACCACAACCCCTTTCTCTCAAGACCCACAACTCACAAAGGGCGGCATCATCCCGCGGTAGGAAGGGAACTGGGGGGGGCCTGAGGGCTGGAGCCCCCCCCGGGGGTCGTGACCATGATGGAGTTTGGAGTCCAGGCCCTCCAGCTCATCAGGGCCCCGCCCACCTCCATCCCTCCAAGTTGTGGCACCTGGTACAAGGTTGGGGGTTAGAGACAGAAAGAAGTGAAAGAAAAACAAAGAGACGTGACTATTCAGAAGCAAGTGAACATAGCTAACAGGAATAGGAATGAACAAATCTGATCAGGTCAGCAACTGGTTCTGGAATAGAAACTTTCCCTTACTGAGAAAGGATATATTGGAAATGACACACAGGTCAAGAATAATGGAACGAATAAATAATTTTGAGTTATCCCTTGAGAGGATAAAAAAAGGTACAATCGGTAGTCAAGACGAAAATGTAAAAAGTAACAATAAAACTTTTTTTTTTTAAGAGGGACACACTTTGCGGGCGGAGGCTTGGTCCGGGCCCAGACAACTGTTCGGCAGACTCCCTTTCCTTGGCAGCCTTGTCCTGGTCGCCAGCCGCCTGCAGGGTCGGAAATTCCTCTCGAGAGAATCGTGACAGTAGGTTTGATGCCCTTCCACCTACAAGGAACGAGTGAAGGACATCACTATCAAACATATCAAACATTTGTAGAGCACCCAATTATTAGATTTTAGAATAGATTCCCCTTCTCTCCCACCTCATAGGTGGATTTATCACTCAAGGAGAGCTGGTTCTGCTACATATTCTGCCTATCCCTAAAAAGCCTAAAATGACAAGAGACTTGGCTCCTGGGGAGATGAACCTGGACTAGAGGAGCAGCACATGGCCAAAGAAAACAATCAAATTTCTGACTGCCTTTAAGGAGGGTAGCACCACCATCACAGAGCCTAGCCCAAGAAAAAAGGTTACTAAACAGGAAGGCAATGAAGGAAACACACACATATCTGTCCTTCAGGCAGAACAGCTTATTCCAGTGTCCCCCACTTACCATCCCCGTGCGCTCCATGGGTGACACTGGCTTGTGCCCAAGACTTTACCCCGCTTGGAACCGAAGGGGCGTTCTGTTGGGAAAGGAATAAAAGTTGGAAAGTGAGCTAGGGGCCTCAGATGCCTCCCTCTCTTTATCCCTAACACGAATGAACCTCCCTAAATACCTCGGGGACTGCTGGGGGGCGCTTCGGCTGGCTGGAGGCAGGCGTCTGTGAAGCCGGCAGTGGCTGCGATTCCGGCGGCTGAGCAGTTGAGGCATCGGAACTGGAGGGAGATGGAAGGATAGAGTGGTTAAGCCTAGGACTATCCATCTCTCCTATCCATTTAGAGGAGACATCTTAGCAAACCATAATCAAATCAGAGTGATGAAAACATAGGCCCCAACCCTCTTTGGGTCCCCATTGTCCTTGCTTCTGGTTCTCATGCTTGTGCATGAAAAGATAATTCAAACCCTAACTCTGTTACATCAGATCCCCTATGAAAAAAGCTGAAGCCCCAACACCTATTCTCTGTTCCCCACACCTCTTGGGGTCGGGCTGCTCCTGTTTGCTTGCCCATCCTGTCCCGTCTTTCGGCACTAGCGAGACATTAGGGTCATTGCCTTTGTTCTCAGCTTTCAAACTTGGCAGATTGGCTGGGGGTGGCATGCGCCGGGCGATGGCAACTTTCCCAAGACTCTGTAAGCCATGTCGAGGAGCAACTACAGGAAAGAGGTAGAAAAGGATCAGGAGTGTCTCCAACCTAGCCCATGAGAGATCTGGCTCAGATTTAGGAGACTCCAATGCCAGATACCCACAATTTACAACATTCTTTGATCAAGGACCCAATATGACCATCAATCTCTGGGAATTAATGTAGGAGAAGAAGTCCCTGGGCTAGCAAGAGTAAGGTATACTAGCCCTGAACTTTTCCTAGCCTTCATTTCTTTGCCTCCAGTTCTTACGTATCTATGGATGGGAAGCCACAGACACGCCTTTGTGGGAGGTAAAATAACTCCTACCCAGAATCAGGTATCTACCCCCTCCCTCTCTATCCCTAGGGTAGAGCTGTTAAGCCCTCTGTGTTCCTTTGGCCTCCCATGTCTCCACCATGTCTGGTTCCCCCGAAGGACCTTGAGCACTCCCATCATTTCGGTCCCCATCCCCCCCCAACATGGCAACGTTCCCATAAGGGCCCTTACCAGCGGGTTTCTGGATCTCTAAGGACTTGCCCTTGTATGTATCAAACAGGTTGAGCGAGGAATACTTCTTTCCATCCTTCCCCTTGGCAGTCGGCCCCGAGCGATCGGACATCGCGCTGGAAGCTCATTGAGTATGTTGGGTCCTGCAGGCGCCTCCCCCGAAACGTGCTGGAGCCTGCAGGTGGAGTTCCAGTACCTCACTCCCTGTCCCCTCAGGAACACAAGAGAAGGGCTATGCCCAGCTCTCACTTCCTTCAAAGTCAAAGATATCTTAGATCCCAGGCTCATTCTTTTATTGAAAGTCTCAGCTTTCTATTATCCTCAGACACCTAAACAGTCAAGTTTCTTGCACCTTCCAAACTCAGAGAGATCTGAATTTCAAATCCAGCAGCCTTTCAGCAACAGACCCTTCTACCTGGCCTCAGACTCTGATACCACAATGAAAAGTCACAGATTATGGGGGGTGGGGTATAAGGAATATTAGCAATATAACAACTTCATTTTAGAGTTCCATGAAAAACATCAGGCCTCTCCTTTGTCCTTCAAATAAACAAAAAAATATTTATTTTTCCCACAGAGGAAATAGACACATCAATCCTTATTCCAGAGGAAACCAGCAAGACCATAGCTTACCAAAAAAAGAAATCTCAGTCCCCTCACTTTTCAAACCTCCATTCAGTTTTAAACTCCCCAGGGCCCCAGGCTCTATTCCCAGCATGCCTTCTGTCCCATCTGGGGAGAGTTAGCAAAGAGGGATGCTGGGAGTTTGGGCATTTTATGAGCTTGCCCAGCCAGAATGGAGGCTGGCGTCTGAGAAATGCTCGGAACAGTCAGTGCTCACCCACACTCGGGCTGGAGCGCCCCAACTGCCTGCCTTACAGCCCAGCCCCTGGAGGGCCCAGGCTCTGGGCAAGGCACCTCGCAAGTAACACGGACCCCAGAGCTTCCAGACCCCCGCCCGGCTGCATGTGCAAGGGCCGCCACCGGGACAGAGGGGAGGGGGAAGGCCTGGCCCATACCCGAAAGGGAGAGAACAGGGATCACCCTAAAAAGAGCCCACTGGGGGCCCCCAGAGGTGAAGGGCTGGAAGGGGCATCTAGTCTTATCAGAGGAGGCAGCAAACATGTGAAGGGAGGGAAGTGAAACGTCCACAAGTGAAGAAGGGGCCAAGGGGGGACAAACCGGCCCTGAGAGGTCAAGTCTGGGGGTGATGTGGAGAAGGGAAACTGAGGAGAGAGGAAAGAGGAACGTGTGTGGGGGGGAACCTAGGCTCAGAGCGACCCGGAAGGTGACAGGGGGAGAAGGGCCTCAGCAATCCGGGAGAGCCAGGCGGAGGGGGGGTGGGAGGCGGTGGTACAATATGGAGAAAGGGGATAGAAAGGGAGTTGTTTTTGCGGGGGAAGCTGTTACCCCTAGTTGAGGAGCATAGGGACACCCCCGAAGGAGGAGCAAGGGTCACCCCGCTAGAAGCGGGGAGGTTATTACCCCCTTTGAGAGAGGGGAGGGGGAAAACCGGGGAGGGGGAGGGGGTGGGGGACCCCCCCCCCGGGGGAGGGGCGGCCGGCCCCGGCAGCGAGAAGAGGACAAAATGGCGGCGGCGGCTGATGGCTGCTGCTGCTTCTACCTCCTCCCCCCGCCGCTACCGCCACCTCTAGAGCCAGCCCCTCCGTCGCAGCCGCCGGACGCCACCCGCGCCGGGAATGAGATGGCCGCCCCGCTGCGCGCCCCCCAGACTCACCTGGCTGGGTGCGCGGGGTCCAGGGCCGGGGTCTGGGGCTCCCCGGGGCGGGATGGCGGCGGGGCGGGGGCGGATGGCGGCGGATGGCGCCGGCTTCGGCTCCTCCCGTCTCCCTCACTCGCTCGGCGGCTCGGATCCGACTAACGGCCCATCCGGGCAACCGCCGCCCCCGGGAGCGCCCCCCCCAACCTCCCGCCTCCCTTCGCGCCGGGACACGCCCCCATCATTTGCATAAGGGGTGGAGTTCCCGCCACCCGGCCCCAATTTTTAATCACAGTGCCGTTCGTTAAAAAAAAAAAAAAAAAAAAAAAAAAGGAAGAAGAAGAAGAAAGAAAAGGAAAATCCTGGGAAGAAAAAAAGGGGGAAACAAAAAACGGGGACAAGGGAGGGTGGAGGGTAAGAAGGTTATTTGCATAAAGAGGTGGGATAAGCCGTAGCTGGGACTGTGGTTGGCTAGGGAGGCAGACTCCCTCCAATCCTCAGTCAGCCGTTACAGCGTGAGACGTGAGACGTGAGACGTGAGGCGTGAGGCGTGTGGCGTGTGGGAGGGGCGGGGCCACGGCGCCGGCCTGTTCCGCCGTTGGTAGATGTGTAGTGCGTAAGCTACGTAAGGAGGCGGCAAAGGGGCGGAGCATGCGTCTTGCGTACGCGGCGGGAAGAGGCGGGGTAGAGGTAAGTAGCGTAGCTGGAAGTAGGGGCGGGACGCGTGGAACTAGTGGAGCGGTAATGAGACCCGTGTGGGCCTCATGATAGTCTCGCGAGAGTTGTGTAGACAGTAATGGGGCGGGGCTTCAAGGGATTTCTGAGAATAAAATACGCCTGGGGCCTATTTACATATATACTTAATGTAAATAAGTTGAGCGGAGCCAAATCCAAAAGATCTTGAGGCGGACTTTCCTGGGCGTCCCGCCATATGTATACAGATTGGGGTTAGAGACTCCTTGTGATTTCACTGCTGGTGGGTTCCTAACGGGCTCCGGTCTGCGTCTTCTGCCTCTTACAGGTTCAGTGACTTGCCCAGGGTGATGGAGGTAGGACTTGAGCTCGGAGTTCCTGGCCCCCGGGACTGGTTTCCATCCACCATTTCATGCTGCCTCTCTGCCCTGTAATCAGCACTTAACTTTTTTTGGTCTGGGACCCCTTTGTCCTCCTAGTTATTAAAGACAACCTTTCTCCCCTACTGAGACCCCGCCCCCACAGAGCTTTTGTTTTTGTGGGATTGATCTATCAGTATTTACCATATTAAAAATAAAAACGTCTCCATAATTATGAAAATCGTTTTGTCCTTCCAGCACAGCTCCAGAGCACTGAGAACCACTGCTCTAACTCCTTGGCATAAATACGCAAACCCGATGAGCCTCACAGAAGGGAGCTATTTCGTCAGCACGTTTTTTCAGCATAATATAAGCAATGAGTGACGAAAAGCAATGTCATTTGTATGACATTTGTATTAAATTAGTTCCTTTTTTTGAGATTTCTTTTTAAAAGTTTAGAATTCCAAATTCTCTCCCTCCAGTCCCTCGCCCACCCATTGAGAAGGCAGGCTATGTGATACCCGTTATAAATGTGATGTCAGGTAAAATATTTCCACATCAGCCATGTTGCAAAAAAGTCCAAAAAACCAAAGTTAAATAAATATGCTTCAATCTGCACTCAGATCATTAGTTCCCTCTAAAGAGGTGGGTAGCATATAATCCTAATGAAAGAAAGGCAGGCTCCTAGTGCACTTAACATATCATAACAGGTTTTTAAAAGACACAGACAATACTCCCGAAATCTTACTTCCTAACTTCTCCTTTACCTAAATGCCCTGCTTCAAACAAATCTGAGCAGTGAGTGGCCTACTCATTCCGTCACAAAACATTTTGGGTGGTCCGATCACTTATGAGGGACAAAAAGGCACAAGTAGGTAGAGAGCTGTACTTGGATGGTGAAAGACCTAGGTTCAGATATCATCTCGGACAAGATGTTAACCACGTGGCCAAACCTCAGGAAACTTTTAAGACTTAAGTTGTAGACTTGTTGCTCAAGAAAGTTCTCACATATATTAAAACACAAAGTACTGTAGGGGATCAAAAATAGACACGACCCAGTTCTTGCCCTCAGTGATTTAATGGTTTGGTAGGGGAGCTAGCTTCAGAATATGCTTCCAGTTTCAATACTAAAAAAAAAAAATTTTTCAATTATGTCTCTATCTGCCTAACTTGTCTTCCAAGTCTGTTACTACATGTACTGCCTGCTCTGTGAAACTATTCTTGATGGCCCACTTCAACCCAGAGTAACTTCTTCCTCCTCTGAACTTCCCAGAGCATTAGGCAGCATATGGGGAGGGTCCTGTATTAATTGTAGTGTTAATTATCACTTTAAATATATGTTATTATCTTTCCCCATCTGTCCTGAGAATCAGTAAGGTGTAGGAAAAGTGGGGGGGGGGTAGTTAATACTTTCACTTTCTACCCCATGGGGGGGTTGTGAAAACAAAACAAAACAAAACAACAAAACTTAAAATTGCTTAGTAAGTTCCATAGCTGAGTAGGCATTCATAATATACTTTTCATCAATTGATTGATTACCTAAATGAGAGGGCCCTTCTACCCTATCCCAAATCTACCCCCCCATCCCAAATCAATCAAATAAGCTTAATTCTGAGGGGGAAAGAATGTATTTAATTCACAGTTTGCTTTCCAGTTTCAACTTCCCATCTTGGGGTAGGGGAAGATGAACCCTCTGATAGCCTCCCCCTCCCCAGTCAAGGCAATTCAGAGATTGCTTTCTTGGCCGGGGGTGTCATTGGTTTTTCTTGTTCTCTGTTTTTTTCCTCATACATCAGGATCCTGAATTGGAGAATTGGAAAGATAGAAGGGTGGGAAATGGGGAAGAGTCTGTTTGAGAGAGTAGTTAAGGGGTCAGAAGCAAGTAAATTAAGAAGACACAGATTGGGGTATGAAAGTAACCAAGGACTTCAGAAAGATGGGAGGAAATAGAGTTGGTGGAAGGGAAAAGAACCATGGCTTTGTTGGGGAGAGTGAAATAGACTAGGGAAGTTGTCATTGGGAGGTCTGGGGAATGGGTAAGGGCAGAGCCCAGGAAAGGATTCAGATGAAGAATATGGGGGATCCAGGATAGTTTATGGGGGTCTGACACTTACATTTTAAGAATGGCTGATCTCTTGCCTAGCATCATCCTGAGGAAGTCAGGGTAACAGATGGTCTCCCCAGAGCCACTTGCCACCTCTGTAATTAGTTTCTTCAGCTCCAGGTGAGTCTTTGGGACTCCTAGTTTCTCCAGCATTCTCTTCAGGGACATTATATCTTCCAGATTGATTGGAGAGGATCATACAACCCCATTTCTTTAGATTCCTATCCTCTTCTTTCCCACCCAAGAAGGGAGTAGATCCCACCCCACCCAGTGAATAGCACTGAAGCAAATGCCAGGCCTCTGGTAGTGTGGCAAAGACTCAGGATAGACCACCCTCCCTGATTGCTAGACATGTTTTTGGAAGAAATATTGCTTCCTCCCACTGTTGCAATTACCCCATTCTCACCAATATTGCCATCTCCATTCAGGTCAAACTCCATATATTTTTCTGAAGGGGTGAGGAGAAAAAAAAGAGAGAGCAGAGAGACAGGGTGAGTAGAGGAATGCATTTGTGGTGGACAGGAGAGACAGGTTATTGGCAAGGGGGGTTAGAGAGATGGGATGGGAGATAGGAACAATTAGGGAAATTGAAGAAGAAAGGAGGGAAACAAATAGCTATTGGAAATTAGATTTAAGTGTAGGGGAATTAAAGGGATAGGAGATTGCTTCTACCTGAATGCAGAGAGATTTTATGTATTACTAGCTCCCTGCCCCAACTAGGATTTTTCCCTTTCTCTTACTTTTAAAGGCTTCCAGTTTGGGGGGTAGATCTTCATCATTGCTATATTTGGGGTCATCCAGGAATTCCTGTTGGGGACAGGCAGGGAAATGAACAATCAACTTCTCAATTCCTTACTTCCTATCCCTTTTTGTTCCTTTCCCCTCTTTTTTCACCTCCTTACCTGGTTGATTCTATCCAGTTTCTCCTCTTGCTGAGCTTTCAGCAATCCAAATTCCTTGCCCCCTAGAAAGGAAAGGAAGGCACAGAGACTAATAGTACTCAACTGACTTTCACATTACCTACCTTCTTGTCACATATAGTACTCTGAATATCCTTACCTCACCCCTTGAGTTGACTCCCCACTCCTAGAGTTCTCTCACTCCTTCCCTATCCAGCTCTCCCAGTTCTGCCCCTACTACCATTACTGTCTCTCTTACCTTGAAAGTCTCTGGTCTGGTTCATGACCCCTAAATGGCCAGAGGAGAGCTGGAGCCAGGCAAAGCTGTCTGTCCTTCTGTCAGTCCTCTCCAAGAAAATATCCTCTGCTGCCTACCTCCTAGACTTCCTCTTTCCCAGAACCCTTTCTCCACCACCTCCTAGTCTTCACTTCCCCATCAGCTTTTGCTGACTCCAGCACCCTAATGGAGGGGGCTAGACTTGGGGTGTAGGTATATAGAACGAGTGAAGAAGGAAAAGGAAAATAATACATGATGGATGAGTCCTCCCTTTGGTCTGACCTTTGTCCCTCTTGCGGTAATTCTCAGCCCATCCCCTCTAAGGGAGACTGAGATAACAGTGGATCCCCTATTTCCTGAAACACCTCTCTGCTGAGTTACCTGAGGCTGCATCTACTTTCCCTTGGCATAACTGGTCTCTGCATCTGTATCTGGAAGTTTTTACTTCCTATTGCTCCCACTCTAACTCTTGGTAGGCCAGTGTGAATTAGTGATACTCTAAGCAGGTTCTTTCACTTGTATTTTCTGTAGTGTTCATATGTGGTAGGTACCGATATTTCAATTTCTGCCTTTCCTCTCTCTCCCCCTTTCAGGTCTGTCTTTTAAATTGCTCAGGGCCTGGTGATTAGAACTTTTGAGGAGAGGAATGGAGAGTGGATAGAGGAGTGAAACTGTTGAAGGTGGAGAAGAGAATAAAGTCTGTGGAGAGTGTGTCAGATGAGATGTGTTTGGGGATGGGTAGGGATAAAGTATAGACTTCATACAAGTTGGAGAATCTTCACTAGAACAAAAATGGAAACATAGACCAAGGACCCCACAATGAAAGGGATAGCTTCTTGTACTAGGAAGCACAGAGGAGTCCCTTATCATTCTGGGATTGATTAAGAATGTTTAGCCTTACCTCAAGGTACAAGAGAGAGGAGGAAAGAAGTTTGGTGAGAGGACAGGCAGGGAGTCTATGAGAGAGGCAAGTCTGGGGAGGAGGAAACTTCTAATGGGGCCTGGGGTATAATAGGAAGAACACAAATCTAAAAACAGATGTGAAGAAAGGGGTTTGAAAAGGAAATATGTGAGTGTATTCCCAGATCTAGGACCTATGTACCTGGTTCCCACTGATCCAAAAGACAAGACAGCTTAGAGGTGGAGATGGGATGGGAATAGCCTGGGCTTGGGGTCCTGGTAGTACTTGGAGGGAGACAGTATTCATATCCTAGGAAGAAAGGGGAACAAGAAAGCTGGGTAATTATTTCGGTGATTAAGGTACTGACTTGGAAGAAGAAAAATGAGGTTGCTTGGAGGTCCAGGGAAAGAATATACTTGGGGGAGATCAGAACTGAAAAGGTGGGGTGGTGGGGGGCATGTAACCAGAAAGGGTCAGGTAAGCAAATTTTGTTTAATGTGTTCTGTGAGCACACTTTCTGTTGGCACTATGGGCATGGTGCCTTAAATTTTCTGCTCACTCAGGTAAGGAAAGATTTTAGTAGGAGTGGGAAAGAAATGACTAAGAGAGAAAGGGGACATTAGGCAAGAGAGCCTACTCCAGAAAAGTAAGGTAGTATAATGGAAAAAGTTTGGAACTTGGAGTCACAGGACCTGAATTCAAATCCCAGTTTGGTCATTTATTACTTGTATAATCTTCATGTTTCATCTCGCTAGGCCTCAGTTTTCTGATCTATGGAATGAAGGGGTTAGAATGAGATTTCTCAGATGTCCGTTTTAGATCCTGCTGTTTTTCAGTTTCCCAGTCTCCCTGGAGATTCTGACCCAGGAAGGCAGCTCTTCTGTTCTTTCATGAACAACCAAGGGAAGCCCGCTATTCACTCAGCCATTTTTATCAGGACAGAGAGATAAGGAAAAGGAAATTGGAATCCAGAAGCTGCTGAAGCCCCTCTGACCTCATGGCCACACTGTGGATTTGGGATGTTGATAGCTCTTTTACTAGACCTTAGACTTTTACAAGGCTGGGTGGTAAAGGTGCAGGAGCAGGATGGGCAGTGGAACACAAATATGGATGTTTGGTACCAGCTTTTTATAGTGCTATCACCGTGGTTATCTAGTCAGTTGTACATTTCTGAAGTGCCAGCAGATGGCGAGCTGTTCTAGCTGGAGGCCACACGTGGGGAAGTCTGCCCGGCAATTGAACGGCAGCATTTTCTCTGACTATTAAAGGACACTGAAACCCTGTGGGGCTTTAGAAACACACACACACACACACACACACACACACACACACACACACACACACACACACACACACACACACCAATTTATCATTATTTTTAACACTTTTTAAATTTTGATTTCTAAATTCTCTCTCTCCCCTCACATACCCAATGAGAAGGTAAGCAATATCAATTGATATGAATATATCAACAATACATGTAAAGTCATGCAAAACAAGTTTCCATATTAACCATATTTCAAAAGAAAGAAAAATTTAGAAAGTGAGAAAATTATATTTCAATTTGCATTCAGAGATAGCATTTGTCCACATGAGTCCTCTGTGATTGTCCTGAGTCAGAGCAGCTGAGTCCTTCGCAGCCGATCATCATCACAACATGCTGCTTTGGTGCATGTTTTCCTGGCTCTTCTCATTTCACTTTGCATCAGTTCATAGTTCTTGCCATTTCCCCCTTGAAGCCGCCTCCCTCATCATCTGAGCTGCTTTTTCCACTGGGGGCTGCTTTTCACCTTCATGAAGCTTGGTCTTTGCAAATGCTATTGCTTCCTAAGATCTAGCTGAGCTGACGAAATTTTCTAAGTAGGTAAAGAGGAAACCATTACAATTATCTTGGTTCCATTTCCAAACTCCTGCCGTAATTTATCAGATATATAGACATAGATATAGATAAATAGATCCACTTGATATGGGGATCACTATAGTTTTTTTTTTTTTAAAGCAATTGGGGTTAAGTAACTTGCTCAAGGTTACACAGATAGTTATTTTATGTGTGGGTGCTAAATACTGAGGCCGGAACCAATCCCGGGTCATCCTGACTCCGGGCCGGCGCCCTTAACTCACTGTGCCACCTAGCTGCCCCACTATAGTTTTAATAAATGTGAAATTAAGGGATGTAAGTCAGGAAAGTTTCTTACATTCAAATAAATAAATTTCTTTTCCTTTTTCCTTTTAGTTCTTCTCAGAGGAAAAGGAAGTTTTGTGTCACTCTTCAGGAAGAAAAGAGAGATCGGAGGCCTTTCAAACCCCCAGTCTGATTGCTGAACAGAATTCATAGCAATTTATGGTGGTTCAGTAGATAAGAGTGCTGGACTTGGAATCAGGAAGACCTGAGTTCAAACTCTTTTTTAAACACTTACTAGCTATGTAACCTGGTTAAGTCACATAACCTTTGCCTGCCTCAGTTTCCTTATCTATAAAATGTAAAGAATAATAACATCTACCTCTCTTACTATTGTGAGGATGAAATGATGTAATATTTGTAAAAGTACTTTTCAAGCATTAAGGCACTATATAGATGCTAGTAACTATAATGATTTCCATCATCATCACTAGCATTAGTGGTAGTGGCCCTTAGCAGACTTTGGGTGGCAAATCCTTCTCATGCCATCTGGATCAGCACTAGTAGTCTGGCAGGCCCTCGTCTGGCCATACCTGTAGTCTTTCAGGTGTAACCTAAAAATTTCAAAAAGAGAAAAAGAACATAAGTTGTAGCCAGGGTTCCTTTTTTAGATTTATTTTCACTTTTTTTCAGGGTTCCTTTTATAATGTTCTCTGTCACAGAGAGAATCTACATACCCAAAGGACAGTCTGATTGACTGTAGAAGAATATGTTCTGCCTAGCCTTATTGTTTTAGCCTTATGAGAAGATTCTTTTAAAAAATTAAATTTATATATTTATTTTTATATGCATCCATAATCTGGCCTTTCCACTATTCCCCATTAAGTAAAAGGAAGGAAGGAAAAAAGGAAAGGAAGGAGGGAGGGAAGAAAGGGAAAGAAAAAAAAACCAAAAACCCCAAGCCTTCATCACAAACATGAATATTCCAACAAAAAAATTCCTACATTTGCACACCTGAAAATTTTTCTGTGTTTTAACTTCATCTGTGTGGCAGAAGGTGAGTGACATGTTTCATCTTCAGTCCTCTGGATTTGTAGTTTATCTTTGTATTAATCCGAGTTCTAAAGTTTTTCAAAGCTGTTTTTCTCTATGTTATTGTCATTGTAGAAACTGTTTTTCCAGATCTGTTTACTTTGCTTTGCATTATTAGTTCATAGAAGTCTTCCTAGATTTCTTTAAAAATGTTCATTTTGTTATTTCTTATATCACAATAATATTCCCTTATATTCATATACCATAATTTACTTAGTTATCCCCCATAATACAGTCCCTTAATTTCTCATTTTTGGCTACTATGAAAGGAACTATTACAAACATTTTTCTTACATATAGATTCCACCCCCACCCCCATTTTTTTTATCTCTTAGGGGTATAGGCCTAGTAGTGATATCACTGTGTCAAAGTACATGCACAACTTAATATCTTCTTGGGCATAATTTGAAATGGCTTTCCACAATGGCTCTATCATTTTAGAGTTCCACCAGCATAGTACATCAATGTTCCCATTTTCCTGGAGCCCCTTTGACATTAGTTATTGCCTTCTATCATCATTGCCAGTATATATGAGTGACTGTGTGCTTAATTTGCATTTCTCTAATTATTAATGATTTTTGATATCTCGAGTTTCATCTTTTGAAACCTACCTGTTAGTATCCTCTGACCGTTTTATCAATTGGGGAACCTCAATCAGAGAAACTTATTGTAAAGATTTCCCCCCCCCCCATTTACCTGTTTCCTTTCTAATTTTAACTAAATTAAATTTGTTTATACAAAAACCTAAAAATTTTTGTAATCCAATTTGACTATTTGATCTTTGAGATAAGAAGCATTTTGCTTACTAGTCATAAACTCTTCTCTTATCCATAGAGTCTTCTTTGCTCCTTTAAGTCATTTTTTTAAATGACCTAAATTTCTTCATTTGGAGTGTCTCTTGGTAAATAATGTGAGGCAATGGTGTAAACCCATTTTTTGTCAGACTTCTGTCCAGTTTTCCCAGCAATTTTTGTCAAGTAGTGAGACCCTTCCCAGTAGGAAGATTCAAAGATGATGCAAAATTCCTCTAGGTTATAAAAGCAAAACGTGGTGAAGAAAAGTAAGGAGTGGGGGACATGAGAGCCTCCTCCTATGTAGTCATGAGTAGGAGGTATTGTATAAATGTTTATTCCCTCCCCACTCGTCTCCCATCCTTCTCAGTATCTGGTGGTAGTAATCTGGTTGGAGTGGCTGTCAAGCTGGGAGCCCTTGGGAGGAAGTATTCCTAACCACATCAAGACCACAAAGTATTCCTAACCACTCTAAGACCATATTTGGCTACCAATTAAGGTCGACTAGTTCACCAACTTTTTAGTTAAGTGGATAGAGAGGTGGTAACATATCAGTTTGTTTCAAAGTGAAGAAGAAAGCCAGTTATGTTGGTTGGTTGCTTGTTGTCCTTCATTTTCAAAGAGGACCAAAATGACATCACTATGTTGGAGTCAAGGTACAGTGTGTTCGACTATGGTTGATCAGACCAATATGAGCTTGGAAGGCTCTACCACAGGTTAGGTACAAATAATCCACGTGAACACTGGAAGTGGAGATGTCTCTAAATTTTCATGTCTCACGGTTCTTTTGAGCTACTGCAATTCTGCTTTGCTCATAGAGTACAGTACCTTTTTTGATGTGGGCACACCATGCTGGGCTGTCCTTTGCTAGTGTCTCTCATGTCATGCAATCAATTCCAAAGTTCTTTAGGGAAACTTTGAGAGTGTCTTTGTATCACTTCTCCTGACTACTGTATAAGTCCCTGCCTTTCGTGAGTTCTCCATAAAATAGTCTTTCAGGCAAAAATGCACTTGACATTCAAACTGCATGGCCAACCCATCAGAGTTTTCTGCAGTAGAGGTTAAATGCTTGCCAGTTTAGCCCCAGAAAGAACCTCAGTGTCTGGTACCTTATCTTGCCAGGTGATCTTCAGAATATTCCCAAGACAATTCAAATGGAAGTGATTCAGTTTCCTGGCATGGCACTAGTATTCTGTCCAGGTTTCACAGGCATACAACAATGAGGTCAGCACAGTGGTTCTGTAGACCTTCAGTTTGGTAGGCAGCCTAATACCTCTTCTCTCTCACACTCTCCTTTGAAGCCTCCCAAACACTGAGCTAGCACTAGCAATGTATGCATCAACCTCATCATCTATGTGAACATCCCTGGAAAGTATGCTGCCAAGGTAAGTGAACTTAACCACAGTATTCAGAATTTCTCCATTTGTTATGACTGATGGCTCCATATATGGGTGGTAAGGAACTCTCTGGTAGAAAACATGTGTTTTCTTGGTAGCAATTGTTAGCACAAGCAGTAGAAAATTGATCCATATTTTGTAGTGTCTTAGTTTCAGAGGCTGCATTGAGTGCACAATCATTTGTGAATAAAAAAAACCACACACCAACTGTCCCTCCACTTTAGTCTTGTATTGTAGCCTTTTCAAGTTACTTAATTTATCATCAGTGTGGTAGCTGACCTTGGTGCTGTTTTTGTTCTTGTTGAAGGTATCTGACAATATTGCTGAAAACACCATACAAAAAAGCACAGGAGCAATCAGTCTCCATACTCTGTTGGTGACTTCGGAAGCATGAGAGCATCATCCATTATCCAGAACCATACAAGTATGCCATCATGAAATTGATGTCTAATGTTGATGAACTTCTCTGGGCAACCCAATTTTGACATAATTTTCCTTAAGCCCTCATGACTGACAGTATCAGAGGCCTTGGTCATATCAATGAATGTTATATACAGACCTCTATTCTGCTCTTGACACTTCTCCTTGGAGTTGTCAGGTAGCATATACCACATTGACCATTCCTCAGGCCTTTCTGAAGCCATACTGACTCTCAGGTAGATGACTATTGTCCAGATAAAGGATTAGCCTATTAAAGACTCTGGCAAGAATCTTGCCAGCAGTGACTAAGAAAGAGACCCCCATTGTGATTGTCACATTTCTTTATAGAGCTGGATAATGGAGGCATCCTTAGACTCCTGAGGGATAACCTCCTCTTGCCAGAAAATTTCACTCTGCTTTTATATGACCAATGGACCTTGTAAATTTCATCCGGAATAGGTGCTTCATCACAGGAAACCTCTTCTTCAGTTGGAAATTTGGTTGAGGGATTGACTTAGTTTGAGGTCAGTAACTTGAGCACTGATTGATAAGTCTATTGAGGACACTGTGGGAGTGTTCAGCCTGTCTCTCCAGGATCATGTCCTAATCAATGTGACTCTATTAGCACTGTGTATTTGAGATATGCCATAGGTTTTTGGCCCATAAATAGCCTTCAGGGAATCATAAAATCACTTTGGATTGTTACTATCAGCATAAAACTGAATTTCTTCTGCCTTCTTAATAAGCCAAGAACCCTGCATCTCTCCAAGCCTTGCATCTTATTTTTGAGGGAGTTAAATACTGCCTTGTTAGAGATGGGTAAACAATACTTCTGGTAAACTGTATGGAGTTCTTGTTTTTCATTTAGCAGCTTCTGAAATTCCCCAACATTTTCATCAAATCAGTATTGAGGTTTGCAATTAGTCTGACCCAGGGGAGCAAACACAATGCTTTATATCAAGTCTCTGAAAGCTGCTTACTCCTTTTCTGTTGCACCATTGCCAACCATATGTTGACTCAGCTTTACCTCTAAATTAGCAATGAACTGTTCTTGCTGGGAGAAGCACTCCAGTCTATTGACATTGCTAGTTATCTTGCCTTGAGTCACCATTTTTGTTGAATGTGAAGATTTAGCTTGGACAGCATAAGTCTATGACCAGTCCAGCACTCTGCACCACACATTTCCTTTGTCCCTTTCATATCCTATCTCTTCTCTTTACAATGGCAGTCTATTAAATGCCAATGTCTGCTATAAGGGTACATCCATGAAGTTTTATTTTGTTTAGGCAAATGGAAGACAGTGTTGGTGATGAGAAGGTCATGAGATGTATAAGTCTTCAGTAATAAGTGACCATTGCTGTTGCTGTTTCTGACTTCATTCTTCCCAAGGACTCCCTGCCAAGTCTGGTAGGCTGTGCCTGCTCTTGCATTAAAGTCATCCAGAATAATAAGCTTGTCCTCTTTCAGCACACTGATGATGAAGGTGTCTAGGCCTTCATAAAATTCTTCTTTGACCTCATCAGGGTTCTTCATAGTGGGAGCATACACACTGATAGTGGTTGAATGGCATTTTCTTTCAAGTGGCAATTACACTGTAACAAGTCTGTCATTCACATCTTTTTTATATCATGAATGCTTGAAAGTCCTCTATTCCATTGAATGACCATATTTTCCCCTGAATCATGATACTCAGTTTTTCTGGGTAGGTGATTCTTCATTTTAATCCCAGCTCCTTTGACCTACCAAACATCATATTCTAAGCCCTTCAATCCCTCAGTGTAGAAGCTGCCAGATCCTGTGTTATCCTGATTGTGTTTCCACAATATTCAAATTGTCTCTTCTTGGTTGCTTGTAATATTTTATCATTGATCTGGGAACTCTGGAACCTGGCTATAATATTCCTAGGAATTTTCTTTTTGGGATCTTTTTCAGGAGGTGGATTCTTTCAACCTGTATTTTGCCCTCTGGTTCTAAAACATTAGGGCAGTTTTCCTTGAGAATTTCTTGAAGGATGATTTCTAGGCTCTTTTTTTGATCATGGCTTTCAGGTAGTCTAATAATTTTAAAATTATCTCTCCTAGATCTGTTTTCCAGGTCAGTGGTTTTTCCAATGAGATATTTCCCATTGCCTTCTATTTTTTCATTTGTTTGGATCTGTTTAATAGTATCTTGATTTCTCACAAAGTCACTAGCTTCCATTTACTCCAGTCTAATTCTGAAGAAATTATTCTCTTCCGTGAGCTTTTGAGATTCTTTTTCCATCTGGCAAATTTGGCTTTTTTTGGGGGGGGGGGGCGTTGTCTTTATTAATTTGTTTGTTTACTTTTAGTGTACAAGATTCAATTACATAATTCCTTGAGTTTCAAATTTTTCTTCCCTCCCTCCCCCCACCCACTCCCCACGATGGCATACAATCCAGTATAGGATCTGCAAATACTTTCACATTAGACATTAGTCAGGTTACAAAGGCGGATTGTATGAGATGGAATGAAAAATGGTAAAGAGTAAATAAAACCAAACAATAAAAAGAAAAAGATCAAGTAGTTTGCTTCAATCAGGATTCAAACTCAGTTCTTTCTAGTTCTTCCTCTGGATGTAGACATCTCTCTCCATCATGAGTCTTTTGGGATTGACTTATATCACTGCATCGCTGAGAAGAGTCCAGTCTGTCATAGTTGGTCATCACACATATGTTGTGTCTGTGCTTGTATACAAATTTCTCCTGGTTCTACTCTTTTCACTCAGCATCAGTTCATATAAGCCTCTCCGGGTCAATGTGAAGTCTATCTGCTCCTCGTTTCTTATAGCACAATAGTATTCCATTACATGCATATACCACAACTTGTTCAGCCATTCCCCTATTGATGGGCACCCCCTTAATTTCCAATTCTTTGCAACCACAAAAAGAGCTGCTATAAATATTTTTTTTTTTACATACGGGTCTTCCTCTTCTATGATCTCTTTGGGATATAACCCTAGAAGTGGTATTGCTGGATCAAAGGGTATGAAATTATTTATAGCCCTTTGGGCATAATTCCAGATTACTCTCCAGAATGGTTGGATCAGTTCACAACTCCACCAGCAATGCATTAGTGTTCCAATTTGCCCACATCCTCTCCAGCATTTGTCATTTTCCCATTTTGTCATCTTAGCCAATCTGACTGGTGAGATGTGGTACCTCAGAATTGTTTTGATTTGCATTTCTCTAATCAAAAGTGATTTAGAGCATTTCTTCATATGCTTATAGATATCTTTAATTTCTTTCTCTGAAAACTGCCTGTTTATATCCTTTGACCATTTATCAATTGGGGAATGATTTGTATTCTTATAGATTTGACTCAATTCTCTATATATTTTAGAAATGAGTCCTTTATCAGAGACATAGGTTGTAAAAATTCTTTCCCAGTTTCCCACATCCCTCTTGATCTTGGTTACATTGGCTTTGTTTGTACAGAAGTTTTTCAAATTTGGCTTTTTAAGGCATTCTTCTCATTGGCTTTTTGAGCCTCTTTTGCCATTTGAGTTAGTGTATTAACAATGCAATATTCACTATGCCTATGGCAATTATAAATAGGCTTATGTGGTTATTAATCACAAAATATATCAGTCTCTCTATATGGGGGATAAAGCCAGAGAATTTATTAAAATACCAAATAACCGAGTCCCAAAACCAGAAAGTCAAAGCCATCAGGGTAGTTATGAAATTGGCACAAGTAGTTAACATAGTAAACAACCACATTCTTAAGCCTTCAAAACAGAACAGGCTACTTCAGGCAAAGGTCCTTCTCTCCCGACTCTCAGCAACTGCTCAGCGTCCAGGAAGCGTGCTCACAACAGCTCCAGCCCCCCGCAGTTCCAGTTCCCGGCAGCCCCCAACAAGAGTCCTTAGCAGAAATTCTGGCTGGCTTAAAAAGAGGTTTTTGGGCCTCCACCTCTACCTCGGCAGTTACTGCTGTTGCTGTGGCCACCAACAGTCCCCAACGGAACTCCAACTCTTCTTCTGCTTCCTCTTGCCCCTCCCCTTCCTGCTATGTCAGCAAGTCCAATGGGGCATGGAAGATCTTTAAATCCCATAACCCTTACAGTTAGTCTATTTTTTAAGGTGTTATTTTCTTCAGTCAGATTATTGACTCTCATTTCATAATTTTCTTGCATGGTTCTCATTTCTCTTCCCAATTTTTCCTCCATTTCTCTTATTTGGTTTTCAAAATCCTTCTTAAGCTCCTCTGTGGTCTGTAACCAGCTCATATTTTTCTTGGAAGCTTTTGGTGCAGGAGTTCTGACTTTGCTGTCTTCCTCCTGTTCTGTGCTTTGATCTTTTTTATCCCCAAAATAGGATTGTAAAGTTGGGTTGCTCTGTGTGCTTTGCTTCCTTTGCCTGCTCATGTTGCCACTCAATTGCTTGACTTTTAGGCTTTTTGCCACAGTAAAGCAGAGAGAGGGGAGCTTTGTCCCAATTGCTGGGGTTTTCTCAGCTGCTGGAGCTATTAGTGGGCTTCCCTCTCTGAAGCCTCCATACGCTCTGGCAGATTGGTCATGCACCCCAGGACCTTCACCCTAGACAGTGATCCAGATCCAAACAGATTAAAGCACGGGCCTCGGAGCCTCAGTCACTTCTCCCCCCAGGGAGAAAAGGCCAGATTGCACTCCGGGACTTCTTGTTCCCAAAGTCCACACTGCACTGACCTCTCATTTTGTACTTAGTATCTATGGGTTGATAATTCTGGAAACCACCACAGTTGCTGGTGATCTGACGTCCCTCCAGCCCACACCTGGTTGTGGCCACCCTAAGGCTAAAACCTCTGGCTCAGGAGGGGCTAGGCTTGGCTCCCAGAGTGCTGTGCTGGCCCCTTCCTGCTGGCCTGATGGACCGTCTTTAGCAGGAAGTTAGCTTCTCTCTGTCATTTTGTGGTTTCTGTAGCTCCAAAGTTTATTTAGAGTAATTTTTTACATGAATTAGAGGAGGTGGAAGCAGGAGCCACAAGGAAGTTCTGGTTCTACTCTACCATCTTGGCTCCGCTCAAACCTTTTTCTAGGCATACAAGCTTGTTGACTAGATTGGTTTTGATTGCAAAACCTATGCCAGCTTCACAGCACTCTCTTTCACTTTGACCACTCCAGAAAAATGTATATAACTCTGACTTCAGTAAGCTGGCCTTCATTTGCTAGTCTAGTCACTCAGGGCTGCTGATGCAATACCTGCTGAGTTCTCTCACAAGAGTTGTTTGTCTTTCAGGCTACTGGATTTTCTGTGCATGCACTCATTTCATGTACTAATGGTGAGTGTAATCAGCTTCATAAAAGTTTTCATACATGCTTTTGTGTTTTGACCATAGGGTGAGATCCCTGCCTGTCTGGGTGAAATAATTTTAGGGCTCCTTTCATAGCCCTTTCTTCACACCAGGAGATGAGCAGTGTTGTTTTTCAAAAAAGGTTGCTCAGATCCCCCGGGGTGGGGTGGGGGGCGGTATTGCCAAATACCATTGCTGCTTCATTTCAGTGAGAAGACAACCTTATGGCCTGGGTCACCTGTGTGTAGGATTCTGACTACAGCTCCCAATGTATACATATCTGCTGCTTCATTTCTTGCCTGTCATCATAGGACTTTGAGATAGGTAAAAATGGTAAAATGTGATGTCTTTTGATTCACACAAATTGGATTTAAGTGAGTCAGAGTTACACCAATTCTCTGCCTCGTTCTCTCTTCCAGAGTCATAAAAGTCCAATGGCAAGACAAAATTAAGATGACTGATGATGGCTCAGGACATAGTGGATAACCTTGGTGTCTCTTGTGTCTAACCAAGCTATAAGCATTCTATGGTGCCTATGTCATCTGCCTTCATCGCCATTGGAACAAATTGTTCTCGTTCACCCATTCTGCTGGGGGAACTTTTCACATGCTTGAGGTAGACACCCCCTAACTCACCCAAGAGTTTGAGACTCCTTAGTTACCATTGACCTTGAGAGTGCAGAGGTCGGTGACCAGCATGGAACCCTTCCTTTAACATTCCAGACTACCCTGTGCTCAGATCCAACTAAGATTTTCTCTTCTCAATAATTATGGATCAGTCCCCTCCAACCCCCTTTGTGTGGGGTAGACCTCACACACCCATTTCTATCTGCCCTACCATTGCATTGTAAGGATACTCGAGCTTTACCATCCACTCCATAGCCATACCCTAAGGACCACCTGTCCTTTCCAGTCAGCTTTGTAGCAGGACTCTCCTAGATGTGTTTGTTGTCTCTCCTAATTAGAATGTGGGCTCTTTGACAGCAAGGACTGTCTCATTTATCTATTTGTATCTTCAGCACTTAACACACATAGTGCTGGGAACATAGTAAGTACTTAATAAATACCTTTCCATTCTATTATTCTATAACTAAACATTCCAGGAGGAAAGAGATTAATGCCCTAGAACAGAGGTTGGCAAACTACAAGCTGCCTGTTTTGTATGGCCATTGCACTAAGTATGACTTTTACATTTTAAAATAAAGTTTTATTGTATATAAAAATGTAAAAACCATTCTTAGCTGGCAGCACAGTACAAAAATAGGCAATGGTGGGGCAGCTAGGTGGCTCAGTGAATACAGCACCAGCCCTGGAGTCAGGAGGACCTGAGCTCAAATCCAGCCTTAGACACTTGACCCTAAACTAGCTATGTGACCTTGGGCAAGTCACTTAACCCCAATTGCCTTGCCTTCACCCCTCCAAAAACAAAACAAAAAATAAGCCATGGTTTGCTAACCCAAATTGCTGCCAACATGTGTAAGTGTAAAAGAACAAGTGGGATAGAATCTATCATTCCATCTCCATCCCTGCTACCATTTTCACCTTTCTATTTGTTCTAGCCTCTCTGGATATGTGATGCCCCTCACTTGCACTAAGGCAATTTATGGGTAGGCTTTTGAGAATTTAGAATAAAGAATTTTTTTATATAAGTAAGGGTTGAATGGGACATGTGCAGAGCTTCCCCACCTGTGCACTTTGAAGATGATTAGCATGAATGTATGACTCAGCTATTGGGTACTTTGGGGATGACAAAGCAATCCCATTGTTGGCTACACAGCAGAAAGAACCATCGGCTCCATAAATCCTTAAAAAGGGAGTAACTCTCCCACTGATCCTCTCTTCCCTGACCCTCCATATGGCATTATGTAATTCTGAATTTTGGCATCATAAAACTTGAGTTCAGATCCTAACATTGTCATGATACCTGTATAACCTTGGTCAAATCACCTAACCTTTCTTAGCCTCAGTTTCCTCAACTGTAAAATGAAGGGATTAGATTTGATTGTTCTAAGGGTCCCTTCTAGTTCTAAAACTATGATCAGAGTCTATGTGTTTGGTTTTATCCACCATCTTCAGAATGGGGATGTATCTGCGATCTTGGGGAGATGCTAGTGCTCAGGTTTGCCCCATTCTTTCATTCAGAGAGACTGAAGAATAATTGATTGCCATGGCAAAGGATGGTGCGACTGGTGCAGTAGTCAGTGTTGAATGGACTTGGTTTGGTGACGTTGTCCCTTAGAGACATCCTCCCTCCCCTGTGACTCTAAGCAGAGGAAGTGACTGTATTAACTGCCCCCTTTCCAGCAGCATCAAAGCAGGAAAAGGCCATTTCCTGATCTTGTAGCTAGAAACTCAATACTGGATGTCAAATTTGCAATAAACTGTACTGACTTGACCTTTTATTCCTCCTTCCTCTTTCACTTTCTGTCTACTTCTTCTTGTTGTCAGTGATTCCATTGCTCAATAAAAGAAATGAGCATGCTAACTTTCAGTCTTGTATGTTGTTATATGTAGGAAAGAGGCTGGGAACTAAGGGGAGTCTGGAATAAGGGCAGTAGAAGCTTCTATTCTCTTCCCCCTTTCCCCGTAATGGGAAACATGGAAGAAGGGTTTTGCTCAGATCACCACCTGGTGGAATTACCTGAGATAGTTTTCTAAGCCATCTCAGGGTAATAAACAGGGAGAGATTAGGAACTTAATAAGAATCATAAATATCCCCTAGACCATGAGTCAACAAACTATGGCTGGGTTTGGTCAAATCAAATCAGGTCCACCACCTATTTTTATATGAACTTTTAGCTAAGAATGGTTTTTACATTTTTGAATGGTTGAAAAATCATGGTGACAAAGACCTTAGATGGCGCTCTTGTCACTCTCTGTCATCATGTAGCTGCTCTGGGCACTACAAATTGCAGTGGCACAGTTATAAATAGACAGTGTTTTGAATACCACATATATCACCATACCCAAGAAGTTTTATTCTTATGTGTTATTATCAGTGCATAGCCATCATGTCAAAAGAAGAAAAGAAGATAAAAGTAGACTTTTAATGTCATCATTTTAAGGCACAATGGAGTATGGATTATTTTATTATCAAATTAGATGGCAAAGCATTGGGTTTAATATGCAAATGACACTATGACTTTCATTAAAAAATACGATATACATCGATATTACCAGACTAGGTACTCATCACAGTATTCCCAACTCAGAGGAAAGCCATAGTAGGAAAAATTAGAAAATTTAAAGTGGAATATTTCATCACAACAGAAAATTCTTGACCAGAATAAAAAATCAAAATGAGGCTACAACCAAATAAGTTTTTGACTGGCTCATTTGTTGCCAAGAAAGGCAAGCTATTTACCTATGGTAAGATAATTAAATTTGTGTTTAATTGCAGCTGCTGAAGAACTGTATCTAAAGAAAATAGACTTGTTTAAGACTATTGAGCCTTTTGGCTCAATTAAAGTCATATACCTGAGGACTGATACCAGTATTTGTCAATATCTCTATATGAAAAGAGGTTTTTGTTTGTTTGTTTGTTTGCCTTTTGGAGGGCAATTGGGGTTAAGTGACTTGCCCAAGGTCACACGGCTAGTTTTTGTGTTAAGTGTCTGAGGCCAGATTTGAACTCAGGTCTTCCTGACTCCAGGGCTGGTGCTCTACTCACTGCGCTACCTAGCCACACTCTGAAAAGAGATTTTCAAAGATGAAATATGTCAAATATGGGGCAGACCCTGATTTTGTACCTTGGCCCACAAAGCCTAAAATATTTATTCTCTGGTTCTTTACAGAAAAAAGTTTGCTGACCCTTTCCCTAGACTACCATTGATAATAAATCAGAAGTTTAGGATTAAAAGGGGAAGAGAAGAAGGGCTAACTGGGTATAATATCATGGTTTTCTCTAACCCCCTCCCTATCCATTGCAAAATGTGGGTATTTATTATACAAGAAGTACTCATCATCAGGGCTCACCTAAGTTATATGTAGGATTACCCTACAAAGGTAACCCTATCTCATGGTGTAAATACCTATTATACAAGTGGAATAACATTTGTTATTTTTATAGGATATAACATATGTCCTTGGTATGTGACATACCATGATCAAAGGGTGCTCTTCTCCATAGAAGCTGCAGCTTTACATTGGCACCAGAGATAGAAAGGTGAGTAAATAAAGGACGAATAACGAACATGTTTTTCTTAAGTGGTGGGGTTTTAAGACCTACTGGGCACCATATCTGCATAAACCTCCAGATGATTGTCCAAGCCCTGAGCTACCAGACCCGATGTCTATCAGTCCCTCTACATGTGTGCTGCAGACAGGTTTTGCTGGCTCCCAGCCTTCTTTTTTTCGGTCTTAGCCAGGTTTTCTACCTAACGTGTAAAATGTAAAAACCTCTAACAATAATGCATAATTTTTGATATGTTTGATTCATTTTCCCCCTCTCTTTGGGATTCTAATCTCCTTTCCAACTTTACATGACCCTAAAGGACTATATAGTCATGTTAAACAGACATATTACTGAACCACATTGTAGGCTTGAGTACATTTACTAAATAGGGTTAAAAGCGAGAGATATCAGCATTAAGTCTCACCTTAAAAGGTCTGAAGTCTCCACTTCCTGCCTCCCAGACTTCAGTGCCTACAGTCAGATTCCACCCTCCTTCCCCTCTCCCCCGCCAGGTGTTGGGAGCACTCCTCAAACCCACCAAAATCTCAAAGCAAAAGGCAAGGAATTGCCTTACCCGTATCTATTCTTGGTCAGCATACCAGGTAGCTGTGCCAGATGCTCCAGCCGGCAGGTCATTGAATCAAGGTTAGGAGCTGTCTTGGTCTTTTCAAATGGACAGCACACATACCCCTGGAGATCCCCCACCCCAACCCTACTCAGTCTTTTCTTGCTGGTTTCCATTGGGTTTCTCTGTTATCTTTGGTATTACCATGCATTACTGCTAGGCCCTTCTCAATATAACAGATAGAAGCACCTTCTACTCTGAAATGAGATGCTGCAAGCTCAGGGTCTGCCCCATCTTTGACATATTATTTCCTACAGGAGGATTTCCTTTGTTTTGTTTTATTTTTTTTAAGTATTTTTTTATTCATGTTTTCTATTTTTTTCAGTGGCATAGTATCCCATGTATCCCTTCCCTTCCCCAATAGCCATTCCATATGAACAATAATATTTTATTTTAACCAGAAGGGAAAAAATGTCAGCAACTGATAGATATATTGAGAAAGTCTGAAAACATGTGCAATGTGTAATATCTGTGGACTTCCTACCTACACAAAGGAGTAGTTTGGGGGTATCTTCTGATATCTCTTCATTCAAATCCAACTTGATCTTTATAATTTTGTTACATTTACTTTTGATTTTTTTGGTGTAATGTTGCTCTTCCTGTTTACATTGTTGTAGTTACTTCATATGTTGTTTTCTTGGTTCTACTTACTTCACTCTTGTCACCTGGACCAGAACTGACCTCTAACCTATGGATGACCATAGCAGAACAGAGCAAGCCAGAGACAGGAGAGTCAGAACACAAACAGAAGTTTAATTTTTAAAATGAGGAAAAGCTTGGAAGCATAAGTCCTCCTGAGAAGGATTTGACATGCTGGAACAAAGGCATTGCTTTATATACATAAGGGGCCAGACCATGACATAATCATTCTTAGCCATTCCCATGGCAGACTTATGTGTGAACAATGCAGGTGTTCCTGGGTTCTGTGGGAACAGCCTCTGAGTTGACTGTCTCACAGACGCAAACAGAACCTGAGTTTGCCTGGCAGGAACAGAAGTTCAGTCCCTGGTTTGGTTCACTTACCTGTTACAAGAAACAGGGATTGTGAGCATGTTAAAAGGTGTGATGGATGGCTCTTGGGTCCCTAGGAAATAGGGGGAGATCCACCTAAACATAAATCTCTCAGTGAACACCCGGTACTGGTCAAAGCAATACACTTTGCTAGTGAGTAAGATCATCCAGGACATAAAGGATTGTTGTGATTCGAAGCTCAGGGCACAGCCTACTTGCTGGGACTTAACTCTGGGAAACATAGTGTCTCCAAGTATCTTGACATTCTGCATCAGTTTATGTAGATCTTTCCATGATTCTCTATATTCATCACATCCATCATTTTTTACAGCACAGTAGTATTCCATTATATTCATATAGCACAATTTGTTTAGCCATCCCCCAATTGATAGATATCTACTTTGTTTCTAATTCTTAGTATGCTACTATAAATATTTTGGAGTATATGGGGACATTTTTTCTTATCAGTGTATAAGTCCAGTAATAAAGTCTCTAGTTCAAAGGGCATAGATATTTTAGTCACTTTATTTTCATAATTCCAAATTGTTTTCCTAAATGGTTGTACCATTTCATAGCTCCACCAACAATGTATTAGTGTATCTGTCTTCCCACAAACCTTCTAACATTGACAATTGTTATTTTTTGGTCAATTTTGCCAATTTGTAGGATGTGAGATGAAACCTCAGACTTATTTTGCTTTGCATTTCACTTATTGATAATGATTTGGAGTATTTTTTTCATGTGACATTACTTTGCAATTATTTGTTCATATTCTTTGACCATTAGAGAATGGCTATTATTCATATATATATATATATATGTATATATATATATGTATATGTCAGAGAAATTTAATACAAAGAGTTTTTTTTCCCACTCAACTGCTTCTATTCTTATCCTAGATACATGGAATGTTGTTCATGCAGAAGTTTTTCAATTTCAAGTAATCAAAGTTATCTATTTGATCTTTTGTAATTGTCTCTATCTTTTGTTTGGTTAAGAATACATCTTTTATCTGTAACTGTGGGATGAGAGGTACATGATCTGTTTCTCTTTTAATTTTTTATGGTATCATCTTTGATTTTATGGTCATGTATTCATTTAGAATGTTTTCTTCATTTTTAAAGGTCTCTAACAAGCACTATAAAGAGCTACTTTAATCAACCCTTTATATTAAAATGCCATGGGCAATTCAACTCCAAATAGCCATACAGTTGGGGCCTTCAGAATGAGAACTGGGGTGGAAGTGGGGGGAAGACAGGGGACAGAAATGGACAGAATAGCCAAACAGAAGTTACATAATAAAAACCAAATTTTGCTTGATTTTCTTTTTTTCTTTAAGACTTTAAAAAAATAATCATTTGGGGCGGCTAGATGGCGCAGTGAGTACAGCGCTGGCCTTGGAGTCAGAAGGACCTGAGTTCAGATCTGACCTCAGACACTTAACACACACAAACAAAAGCTTAGCCATGTGACTGTGGGCAAGTTACTTAACCCCAATTACCCTCCAAAAAGCAAAAAAAAATTTAAAAAATAATCATTTGTTATGAACATCATTTGTTATGAACATTTGTTATGAATGTCAAGCACCAAGCACAAATTATTCTTACTTTGTAATAGTTTACATTTAAATCAATAAAATCCAACTAATAAAATATCAGCTTTTCGGTATTTTTCGTCCATACATTTGTTTTTACTCTGATATAGTCATATCTTATATGTATTTTTGCTATTATTCTACTTGTTTTGGTTTGTGTTATTTCATAAAAATTTTTTTGTAAGTATTTATATGAGGGGGGAGTAGTTGATTAGGACACCACTTGATTGATTGATTTCTCTCCCAGTAATTAAGGGATAGGTAACAGAGATTAGATTTTAATATTTTAAATGAAGTACAAAGATAGTTTTTCTTTTGTTACCCCTTTATTAGGTATATATATATATTAAGTATATATTTTGTTACCCCTTTATTAAGTATATAGAAGTTCTCCTTGATGGAGTCAGAAGACAGCTTAGACATTGATCAGCTAAGGATCAGCCACAACCCTGGGGATACTTAAAAAAAAAATACATGTTCCCTAGGGAGTATAAAAGAGTTATGGCAGGAGATAGCCTTGAGGATGATAACTTCTGGCAGTAGAAAAGGTAGCCAACTATTGTTTCAAGAGAGAATTAGCCCTGGCAATTAAGAGTCCAACTGCCCAAAGTAATGGGTCTAGGGAACCCAACTAAATCTGTTTACTAGGGATGCTGAACCCAGAGGGAATCAGCATGAAGATACCACAAGAGAGAGGACATAAAGACCCTGTAGTACTAGAGGTAGGAGTTCCTTTGGCCCCAGCAAGTAGGCTGTGCCCTGAGCTTAGCATCACTACATTTACCCTTTTTTAAATAGAGTACATCATGTACGTCACCTGTCTTCTCACTGATGGTATTTGGAGTTATGGGAGATCATGACCTAGGTTTATGGAGGAAATATTTAATACTATTGTTTATACTATGTCATTCTAGTAAATGCCTTTGTTTGAGCTAATTGTGTTGACTGGTTAGCTATTAAAGGTAAGTGCAGTGGTTGGGGATCTTGAGCTATCTGGGAGTAGTTACCTCCTAGGGGTCCAACTTATTTTTTTAAATGGAGGGGGGGTGTGTGGCAGTACACTATGGGGGCTTATCTGGGATATATTTGTGTTACTCTTTGCTTTTAGACTTTTAGACTTTTTTTCCCTTCTGTTTTGAGACTGAAACTAATATGCAGATTTCTGGTGTGTTTCCTATTCAAGTCAGACCACTGTCTTTGAAAAAATTTTTGCAGGGCGGCTAGGTAGCACAGTGAATAGAGCGCCGATCCTGGAGTCAGGAGCACCTGAGTTCAAATCCGGCCTCAGACACAACACAAAAACTAGCTGTGTGACTTGGGCAAGTGGTTTAACCCCAACTGCCCTCCAAAAAAAGTAAATAAGAAAAATTTTTTGCATGACTGAATACTTAAATACTAATATCTGTGGTTTTACTGTAATCTTTACATGTGCAAAAACTGATCTAAGTGATTATATCCTAACAATGCAGTGTCCTATTAGAGTGTATCGTAAATTAAGCAGAAGGATAAGAGCTGTCTATAGGATGCTACATTTCCACCCCATCACCCCCACTTCATATCAGTGATTTTCTTACCATGGTTAAAGCCCCCTTCTTTTTTTCTCTCCTTTTTTTTTATTTTTTAGTTTACATCATTCATTTCCACAAGATTTTGAGTTACAATTTTTCCCCAGTTTTCCCTACCCACCACCCCAAAATAGCGTTCCCACTGAATATCCCCTCTCCCAATCTGTTCTCTCCCATCTCTTCCCCCATTCTGCCTTTGATTTTCCAGTCAGAAATGGTGGATCACTATGCCCCAGTTCCTGTATATCTCACTTCCCAGTTACATGTAAAATATTAATAATAATATGTGAATATATATATACTTTTAAACATTTGATTTTAAAACTTTGGATTCCAGATTCTTTCCCTTCCTCACTTGTCAGCCACCTTTACTGGAAAGATAAATAATTCAATAGAGGTTGTACATGAGTAGCTACTGAAAACATTTCCATAGTGGATATATTGTGGAAGACTGACTATATTTCCCTCTATCCTATCCTACCACCCACTTGTTCTATTTTCTACTTTGATCCTTTCAAAAGTGGTGCTTCCAACTTCCCTTCCCCCCAGCCTGCCCTTGCTTCCATCATCCCCCCTCTCTTCCCCTTCCCCTCTACTCTCCTGTAGGGTGAGATACCCTATTTAGTGTGTATGTCATTCCCTCCCTAAGCCAAATTCAATGAGAATAAGGTTGACTCATTCCCTTTTGTCTTCCTGTTCTTCCCCTCCATTGTAACAATTTTCCCTTGCCTCTTCTATATGAGATAATTACCCCATCCTGTCTCTCCCCATCGCCTCTCATTATATTCCTCTCTCACCTCTTAGTCTCACCTTTAAAGTACCATCCCTTCCTATTAAATTGGTCCTGTGCCCTCTATGTATACTTGTACACACACACACACACACACACACACACACACACACACACACACACACACACATATATATATACACACTCTCACATATTTATTCATATGCTCGTATACCCTCCTACATAGACATATATATGTATGTATACATATACACACATATACATATATATGCATACAAACATATATACATTTATATTCCCTTCAACTATTCTCATACTGAGAAAAGTTTCATAAGTTACAATTATCATTTTTCCATGTAGGAATATAAGTAGTTCAGCTTTGATAAGTTCCTTATGATTTCTTTTCCCTGTTTACCTTCTCATGCTTCTCTTGCTTTTTGAATCTGAATGTCAAATTTTCTATTCAACTCTGGTTTTTCCATCAAGAATGCTTGAAAGTCCTCTATTCTACTGAATGATCATATTTTCCCCTGAATCATTATACTCAGGTTGCTGGGTAGGTGATTCTTGGTTTTAATCCCAGCTCCTTTGGCCTCTGGAATATCATATTCCAAGCCCTTTGATCCCTCAATGTAGAAATTGCCAGGTCCTCAGTTATCCTGATTGTATTTCTACAATATTGAAATTGTTTCTTCCTGGCTGCTTGTAATATTTTCTCCTTGATCTGGGAATTCTGGAACCTGGCTATAATATTCCTACGAGTTTTCTTTTTGGGATCTTTTTCAGGAGGTGATGGGTGGATTCTTTCAACCTGTATTTTGCCCTCTGGTTCTAAAACATTAGGGCAGTTTTCCTTGAGAATTTCTTGAAAGATGATTTCTAGGTTCTTTTTTTGATCATGGCTTTCAGGTAGTCCAATAATTTTTAAATTATCTCTCCTGGATCTATTTTCCAGGTCAGTGGTTTTTCTAATAATATATTTCACATTGCCTTCTATTTTTTCATTTGTTTGGATCTGTTTAATAGTATCTTGATTTCTCACAAAGTCACTAGCTTCCATTTGCTCCTTCTGTGAGGAAGGAATGATTCTCTTCTGTGAGCTTTTGAGATTCTTTATCCATCTGGCAAATTTGGCTTTTTAAGGCATTCTTCTCCTCATTGGCTTTTTGAGCCTCTTTTGCCATCTGAGTTAGTCTATTTTTTAAGGTGTTATTTTCTTTAGTCAGGTTGTTGACTCTTATTTCATAATTTTCTTGCATGGTTCTCATTTCTCTTCCCAATTTTTCTTCCACTTCTCTTATTTGATTTTCAAAACCCTTCTTTAAGGTCCTCTATGGCCTGTAACCAGCTCATATTTTTCTTGGAAGCTTCTGGTACAGGAGTTCTGACTTTGCTGTCTTCCTCCTGTTCTGTACTTTGATCTTTTTTGTCCCCAAAATAGGATTGTAAAGTTGGGTTGCTCTGTGTGCTTTGCTTCCTTTGCCTGCTCATGTTGCCACTCAATTGCTTGACTTTGGAGCTTTTTGCCACAGTAGAACTCTGCTACCAGAGAGGGGAGCTTTGTCCCAATTGCTGGAGTTTTCACAGCTGCTGAAGGTATTAGTTGAGTGCCCTTTCTAAAGCCTTCATACACTCTGGCAAGCTGGTCATGACAGCAGGACTTCCACCCTAGACAGCAATCCAGATCCTAGCAGGTTAAAGCAAGAGTGATTACCCCTCACACTGGTTGCTTGGTCCCTCTACACTCTGCAGACCAAGAGCTGAAGCTGCCATGTGGTAGGGCTGCGTGTCTCCCATGCCTCAGCTGCTTCTCACCCTGGGGCAAAGGTTGGATCACACTCCGAATTCCCAGGTCCCAAAGTTCACATTGCACTGACCTCTCACATTGTCCCTGGCATCTATGGGTTGGTAATTCTGGAAGCCATCACAGCTGCTGGTGATCTGAAGTCCCTCCAGCCAGTGGCTGGTCAGGCTGCCCTGGGCCTAAGACCTCCGGCTCTCCAGCGGGGCTGGTGTCAGCTCCCAGAGCGCTGTGCTGGCCACTTGCTGCAGGCCTGCTGGGCTGTCCTCAGTGGGAGGTTAGCTTCTCTGTGGCATTTTGTGGGTTCTGTATCTCCAAAGTTTGTCTTGAGTTGTTTTTTACATGAACTGGGGGAGGTGGATGCTGGAGCTTCAAGGAAGTCCAGTTTCTATTCTGCCATCTTGATTCCACCCCCTAAGCCCCATTCTTTATCCCTCAGTATCTGCTTTTTTTTTTCCATCTTCCTCGACCCAACTTCCTTAATGTTCTAAAGCTACCCAAGCTGTCCACTGTGCTCTCTGGAATGCTTACTTCATGGGTAATAAACCAGCTTTCATCTTAAACCTCTTTCTTTTTGCTCCATCATCTTGCACTAACTGAAAGCTAGTTCTCTCATGATGACACCACTTACCTGGCCCCCCTTTCTAGCACTAGCTGTACTTTCAGCACCCCTCATTAGTCACGGTGGGAGAATTGGAATACTCCTTGGTCCTACCAGCCACTTCAGTGATCTCCTTCTACCATCACTACTCAGTAACCTCTTCTCCTTTGACGTTCATTCAATCCATATTTATCACCCAATGAGGATTCTGGTAGCCGTTACCCACTGACCTTCAGGACACGCTTTCCTTTTTCATCGAGTTCAGTGCCTGGTTGGAAGTCTTCCTCTTCTCCCTAACTCCTGCCCTCAGACTAGGGAACTTTAATATATGTATTGTTATTCCCTCCAACAGTCTAGCCTCCCAAACATACTCATTTCCCATGGGAGTTTATCCACAAAGATGGTCATACCCTTGACCTTGCCATGATCCATAAATATTCCACATCCATGTTTATGAACTCTGAACTTCCTTTATATGAGAATAATCTGTTGTTATTCTACCTCTCCTATCTGTCTTACAACTCCAAACCCTGCTTTTAGTCCTCAAAACAATTTCCAATTCCTTGACCTCCTTAATTTGCTTCTAGACCATCACAAGCTTCACCTTCTTCTCTTCCCCATCTTGTCCCCTTGACAAGCCAGTTCAACTCTACACTCTCTTATTCTCTTGAGTCCCTTATCCTATCACTGATCTCACTGTGCTGCCAAACTTCCACCTTGTATGCTGCCATCTGCTGCCTTTGCTCCAATTTATTTTGTTGTTGTTGTTGTTGTTGTTTTGGAGGGGGGAAGGCAGGGCAATTGGACTTAAGTAACTTGGCCAAGGTCACACAGCTAGTAAGTGTTAAGTGTCTTGAGGTTGGATTTGAACTCAGGTCCTCCTGATTCCAAGGCCAGTGCTCTATTCACTGTGCCACCTAACTGCCCCTCTTTGTTCCAATTTATATGCTGCTGAACGAAGCTGGAGAAAAATAAAAAAAAAAACATACTAATTGTTCCACTACACATTTATATTGCATAATCTCAATTGATTCCTTTTATACCTCATTAATTGATTTACTATCCTATTCTGTATAGCAGTTATTCCAAACCTTTGCATTCCTCCTGAAAACTCCTATGACTCCCACTTCCCCATATCCTCAGCTGAGAATCTGCCTTATATTTCACTGAAAAAATTGAGACCATTTGTCAAGAGCTTGTTCTCTCTTCGTTTTCTCATACGACTTGGATGCCTTCTGCAAGTATCTCCCCCTTCACCCCTCTCTCCTTGCAAAAGTGGCCCATTTTGTCCCCTCCATCGTCTCTTTTCTTTTGCTTATCTTTGATCTCTCTCCATCTACTGGCTGCTTCCCTACTGCCTAGAAAAACACCCGTCTCTTCTGTGCACAAATGAGGTATTTGTAAAGTGCTTAGCGCAGCACCTGGCACATAGTAGGTGCTTAATAAATGCTTGTTCTCTTCTCTTCCCCCTCACTTGATCTTCCCATCCTGCTAGCTGTCATATCATTATGCTCCTACTCTTGGGCCAAACTTGAGAAACTCTTAAAAATACATGGTTCTGCTTCCTTTTCTCTCATTCTCTTGTTAATTTTGTATAGCAGAGGTAGTAAACGTGCTGCGTAACACACAGTACTCTGTAGTGCTGCCCTAATGGAATAAAAATGTAATTGGGAAATATTTAACAAATAAAATTATAATATAACATAGATAATGTTAAAACATGGTTTTCCAAGTCAGTATGTATCTGCATGGATCCTTGTTATGATTTTATTTGTGTTTGACACCACTGCTCTGTAATACAGCTTCTGGCCCCATCATTCAACTGAAATTGAGCCCTCCAAAGGCACTTACATTCTCTTAATGGCCAAATCCAATGGTCTTTCTTCAATCCTCATCCTTCTTGACCTCTCTGCAGCCATTGACACCAGCAATCACCCTCTTTTCCCTAATATTCTCTTTCTAGATTTTTGTGATATCACTTCTTTCTTGGTTCTCCTCCTCAGTTTCCTTTGTTAGATCTTCACCTATGTCATGCCTGTTAGCCATGGGTATCCCCTAACTCTCTGTCCTAGGCCATCTTCTCTTCTCCCTCTATACTGTTTCAGTTTGTGACTTCCAGGCTCACATCTCCAACTGAGTATTGGACATCTTGAACTCAACATATACAAAAGTAAACTTGTTACTTTCCCCTGCCCTATACTCTCCTCTCTTCCTAACTTCCATGTTACTGTTGAGGGTATCACCATCCTCCCAGGCCCCCAGGCTCACAACCTAGGTGCCATCCTCCACTCCTTGCTCTCTCTCTCTCTTATCCTTTCCTCTACCCCCATATCCAATCTGTTGCCAAGGCCTGTTGATTGTACCTTAGTTTTATCTGTCTATATGCCCCTTTCTCTTTTCTGACCACCCTTGATCAGGCCCTCATCACCTCATGCCTAGACTATTTATTATAGTAGCCTTCTGACTGGTCTCTACTTTAACTCCATCCTCTACTCATCTGTCAAATGATCTTCCTAAAGTTCAGGTCTGACCATGTCACACTCCCTCCTCATTCAATAAATTCTATTGGCTCCCTAGTACCTCCAGAATCAAATAAAAATCCTTTGGCTTTGAAATACCTTCATAACCTGGCCCTTTTCACCTTTCTAGACTCCTTGTACCTTGCCCCTTCCGATGTATTCTGTAACCTAGTAACATTGGTCTTTTTTCTTTCCCTTCTACAGGAACCTCCATCTCCTGACTTCAGGCATTTTTATTGGTTGTCTGATGCCTGGACTTCTCTCCCTCCTCAGCTCTGTTTTTTATTTCCCTGGCTTCCTTCAAGTCTCAGCTAAAGTCTCACCTTCTACAGGAAAGCTTTCCTTGTGCCTATGAGATTGCCTACAATTGTGTGTGTGTGTTGTTGTTGTTGTTGTACAGTCTTTTTAGTCATGTCTGATTCCTAATGACCCCTATTTGGAGTTTTCTTGACAAAGATACTGGAGTAATTAGCCATTTTCTTCTCTAGATCATTTTACAGATGAGGAAACTGAGGCAGACAGGGTTAAGTGACTTGCCCAGGTTCACACAGCTAGGAAGTGTCTGATGCCACATTTGAACTCAGAAAGATGAGTCTTCCTGACTTCAGGTTCAGCATTCCCTCCAATGTGCCACCTAACTATCCTACATAGAGATATAGACATAGATATGTCTATCTGTCTATATCTTATTCGTGCATAGTTGTATATTTTTGCGTACATAATTGTACATGTCATCTCCCCCATTAGACTGTGAGGTCCTTAAGAGCAGGGACAGTTTATTTTTCTTTTCTTTTTGTCTTTTTTTTGTATCCCCAACACTTAGTAAATAATTGCTTAATGGATGCTTGTTGATTTGTTGACAAATAGATTGAGAAACTCTATAGGCTGACTTGGCTTCTGGTCACCTCACTTTCATGGTGCTTTGTTCTCTGGCTGACATTTGGTAGAGGTGTCTAAACTTTTTTGTGTGCCCTAGTTATCACCAGGCCACTCTCATGTCCATCATGGAAGCCTAGTAAGTCTAAATCATAAGAGCAGGAAAAGAAAGACAGTAAGTGAAAACAGAAGCAGAAAAGGTTCAAGTAGTTTTTCTTCTTTCATGTGACTTCTGATCATAACTCTGGATGTAGTTGGGGAGGGAGCAACCAATTTCCTCTGACACAATCATCAGAAATTTCTCTTAAAATTAAAAGGAAAAATATTTGCAAGTCATTCTGTTTTTACCACCACTACCAATGAACATAAATATTTTCATGTGCAAAAAAATAGAAAAAAAGTATTGGTATTGCAAATCTCCATTACAAATATATTATTCTTTTTAAGGAGCATATAATAAATTTAGCATATTGGTTTTAAAATTTCTTGATTGTGTTTTCCTCTGAACCTACTTCTGTTTTCTTCTGTGTTTTTTAAAATGCTCAAATGACTCTCTTTTCTTTGACTTTTTTTTGTAATTATCACCGCCCCCATTTCTGCACTCCCCCAACAAATTCCCCAGCAAATAAAAAAAAAAAAAAGATCCTTCCTTGGGACAAATGAGCACAGTTAAGCAAAACAAACCCACACATGGGCCATGTCTGCAAATGTATGTCTCATCCTGATCGTCCTCTTTCTGTTAAGAGGTGGGTAACACACTTTATCATTGGTTTTTAAGGTGATCTAACAGTCTTTTTACTCTCTATGAATTATCTCCCTGGGCCCAGGATGAAAACAAGTTAAGGAAACAAGCAAAGAAACAGGGTATATCCCCTTTGTTATTTTATGTTTTAGACGAATTTCAACAGCTAGATTCAAAGCTTCCTGAGGGCAGAGATAAGGAATTCTGCTTCTTCCCATCCCTCATACTGACTAGAGCAGCTTCAGGATGAACAAACAGTGATCCGATCCTATCTAATTCAATTCAACAACCATTTTTCAAAGCACTTAACTATGTGGCAGACATTATTGGGATCTTATTTTCCAGGCAGAATTTCTAGGTTTTATTAACATGTGCCAGGCAATGCTGCTGGGATATAAAGGCAGAAGATAGGTACTTAATGCTTGGATGATGTGTTCCTACAGATAAAATGTATGTAATGTGTAACTCTGACATTCAACATTTCCTTTCCCCTACTATCTCTTGAATAGTCCTTGAAAGTACCTTATCTAGGCTGGACACCTTCCTCTGAGTAAGCCTGGAGAATCTACTTTTTGAAGAATTTCAGGAAAGGTGATGATCTGGAAACAAGAGAATAGAAGGCTGTTTCTAGGACTGGGTATCTTGTGGTGAAGTTTAGGTGTTGGTCATAGCCTTATATGGGGTTCCTGTGAGGCAGAGTCTTGCCCTGCTGTACCTCAGAAGGACAGAGAAGCCACATCCTGTAGGGGTCCTGGTTAAAGGTGAGGAAAGAGAAGTTGAGTTTTTGGAAATGAGAAGAGAGAATACTGACAAAAGGAAGGTAGGGGGAAGAACAAAAATATCTAAATGTTTAATCCTACAGTCTCTGCCCCCACCCCCATCCCATTTAAGAATGCATTTGTTTCCTCTTTAACCAGACAATCATCTAATATTCATTTTTGTTGTGCAGTTGTTTTTCCATTGTGTCTGACTCCTATTTGCGTTCTTTTTAAAATAATATTTTATTTCCCCCTATCACATATTAAAAATGGTTTTTAACATTTGTGTTTTTTTAATGAATTCCAAATTCTTTCTCTCTCCCTCCCCTCCCCCTTCCCATTGTAACTAAGCAATCTGAAATAGGTTATACATGTACAATCAAGTAAAACATAGTTCCATATTAATCATTTTGTGGAAGAAAACAGGAAGGAAGAGAAAGAGAGAGAGAGAGAGAGAGAGAGAGAGAGAGAGACAAAGAGAGAGAGCTCATATGCTTCTGTCTATATTAAAATGCCATCAGTTTTTTCTCTGGAAGCATTTTGCATCATAAGCCCTTTGGAATTGTCTTGGATCATTGTATTTCTGAGTCATTCACAGTTTTTCATCGTATAATATTGTTGTCACTGTGTACAATGTTCTACTGGCTCTGCTTGCTTCACTCTGCATTATTCATGTAAGTCTTTCCAGTTTTTTTTCTGAAATTATTGTGCTTATATTTTCTTATAGCATAATAATATACCTTTACAACCATGTGCCACAACTTGTTCAGTCATTCCCCAATTGATAGGCATTCCCTAAATTTCCAATTCTTAGCTACCACAAAAAAAGTTGCTATAAATATTTTTTGTACAAATAGGTACTTTTCCCTTTTAAAAAAATCTCTTTGAGATACAGACCTACTAGTGGTACATGCAGTTTTATAGCCCTTTGGGCAGAGTTCCAAATTGCTCTCCAAAATGTTTGGATCGGTTTCACAACTCCACCAGCAGTGTGTTAGTATCTCAATTTTCACATATCTCCAGTATTAATCATTTTCCTTTTCTGTCATATTAGCCAATCTGATAGGTTTGAAGTGGTACCTCAAGGTCATTTTAATCTGTATTTCTCTAATCAATAGTGATTCAGAACATTTTTATATGACTATAAATAGCTTTGATTTCTTTGTCTGAAAAGTGACTGTTCATATCCTTTGACGATTTATTAATTGGGGAATGACTTATATTATAAATTTGACCCAGTTCTCTATATATTTGAGAAATGAGGCTTTTATCACAGATATTTGCTGTAAAGATTTTCCCCCAGTTTGCTCCTTTTCTTCTAATTTTGGTTGCATTGGTTTTGTTTGTGCAAAACCTTTTAAATTTAATATAATCAAAATTATCATTTTACATTTTGCAATTTTCTCTATCTAGTTTGGTCCTAAATTCTTCTTTTCTCAATAGATCTGACAGGTAAACTATTCTATGCTCCCCTAATTTGCTTATGATATCTTCCTTTATGTCTAAATCATGTACCCATTTTGACCTTATCTTGATATAAAGTGTAAGGTGTTGGTTTATACTTAGTTTCTGCCATACTGTTTCCTAGTTTTCCTAGCAATTTTTGTCAAATAGTGAGTTTTTGTCCCCAAAGTTTACTATGATAATTTACTACATTGTATTGTGTACCTAATCTATTTCACCGATGCACCACTCTATCATTTGGGGTTTTCTTGACAAAGATACTGGAGTAGTTTGCCATTTCCTTTTCCAGCATATTTTACAGATGAGGAAACTGAGGCAAACAGGGTTTGCCCAGGTCACACAGCTAGTAAGTTTCTGAGGCCAGATTTAAACTCAGGAAGATGAGTCTTCCTGACTTCAAGTTGGGCATTCTATCCATTGTGACACATAACTGCCCCGTGAACATTCATTAGGTGATTTATAGGTATCAAGCATTGTGTTAATACGGGGATTCAAATGCAAAATATGAAATAATGCCTTCTCTCAAGTATACTTTCTAATGTGGAGGAGGGGGAGGAACAAATCATTAGGTAAATATATACAGACTGTTTAGAGAGAATAAATACAAAGTAGTTAAATACAAGGTGGTTTGGTGGGGCAGTAATAGGTGGGGGAATCAGAGAGATTTTCTGTACAAGATGGTACTTGAGTTTTGTCTTGAAGAGAAAGGAATTGATTCTATGAGATGGAAGTAAGGAGATAATGCATTCCAGACACAGGGAGATAGCCAGGGTCAAGGTCCAGAGACCAGAGAAGAAATGTCATGTATGAGAAGGCCAGTGTGACTGGATTGCCCAGTGAAGGAGAGGAAATAATACCCAATGAAGCTGGAAAGAAATTTTGGGACTAGGTTGTATGGGGTTTTAAAAGTTAAATATAGTTTATATTTTATCCTAAAGGCAATAGAGAACCACTAGAGTTTATTGAGTTGGGTGGGGAGTGACATGGTCAAATTTTTACTTTTCCCCATAACCATCCCCCACCGCCAAATCATACAGTGGGAGTCCACTACTTTCTGAGGCAGCCCATTTATCTTTTGAACAATTCCAATTATCGGGGCAGCTAGGTGGCACAATGAATAGAGCACCAGCCCTGGAGGACCTGAGTCCAAATCTAGCCTCAGACACTTACACACACACACACACACACACACACACACACACACACACACACACACACACACACACACACACACAAACTAGCCCAGTGACCTTGGGCAAGTCCTTAACCCCAATTGCCCTAAAAAAAAAAAAACAAACAAAACCAACAACAACTCCAGTTATGAATGTAGCTGGGAAGGACTGAAGTACTTCCCTTGGAGCTAGAAATGCCTTCTGGCCCCTTTCTGAGGGACAAATGTGCTGGCACCTTGGTAAAGGACATGTGTAAATGTCTAGCTTCATGGGACATCCTCTAATCCACCCCTTGGGAGGTTTTCTCTTATACAGAAACTAATGTTCCTCTCTGCACCTTCTACCCCAATCTAATTGCTGCAAACTTTCCTTTTTAGAAATTGGAGTGTCCTACCCTTTGCTTCTTATGAGACTCAGCCTTACATTGCCTGATTCTGTCTCTGAAATTTAACACCCTAGTGTTTGTGGTCCTTGGCATGTAGCACCAGCCCCCTGCTTCAGCAGAAAGCTCAACCACCCTGCCATCCGGTGAGGAACTTGGTTGGTCACTGAGAAATTGGTCATCTTTTTTCATATATACTTCCGTCCCTCTAATCCTCTACTTCTCAAACCCTCCAGCATGGCATGGAAGCTGCTTTTCATCTTTCTCTCTACATGCCCAGGTGATGGGGACAGTTCCCTGAAGAGAGTAGGGGAGCTTGTGAGAGGGTGGAAGATATCGAGTTGCCCAAGGGAACCAGGGATTAGGGAAAGGAAGGTCAAGGTCCCTAAGGAGTCATAGATAGGTAAGAGCTGTGGGTTGATGGGCCAGATACCTGAGCCCAGAAGGAAAACGGGCAGCACTAGGTGAATGGGAATGGGAGCTACCCTCCATGGAGATGGGACATGGTGTTCCTTCCCTTCCCCTTCTTTCCTCCAAGTTTCTCAGGCCAGGACTTTTAGCTATTTGCTGTTGCTGCTCCCCTTCCCCTCCTCCCACCCTCTTTACCTTCTTCTGAATTTCTCCATTTCCTGACTGGGTTCCCTGGACATCTCCTGCTATTTCATGATACTTCTCCAAAGATGAGACACCAAAACGTGGCCCATTTAAGCCTTGTTTCTTACTAAGAAGCTCAATTTCCCCTAACCAGAAAGGGACTAGAAGAGAAGGGTTTATTAAAAACCCAATAAATTAAGTGGATCTGTCATCTAAAGAAAGAAATAGGTTATGATGATTAGTTAGAATGGTAGCTTTCTTAATGAAGTTAATTTTAAATAACTGTATTGCTTCAGGAAGAGTTCTGAAATGAACAGGCTTAATTAGTAATGTTCACTAATTTTAATCAATTGTTTTAGCTATAGAACTTAATCACTAGAATTAATTAGTGCTGTTCCTCAAGTATATAGATCAGAACTGCACAACTTGTAAGCTTCTTCAGGGTGTAGATAGATAGAACTAGAGAAAGACTGATGATGGTTGGTTGCTGTATGGCAGAACAAAACTGACCTGTGGATCATATGTTGTGCAGGCCTGATATAGGTTAATTAGTGTTATTCATTAATGAAAAATTAGTGAGATTTGTTTACTATCAAGTATTGGGGCTTTGCTGAAGACATTAACCAGAGTCAATGAATTAGGCTTCTTCACAACAAGGCTGGATGAATTGTAGAACTTCCCTAAAAAATAACTACCCAAAAAAGTCAATCAGTGAAGAAAAGTTAAAAATAATGAGGTGAGGAGAAAGAATTGAGTTTCTTATTTAAAAAAAGCAGTATTAAGAAACTTTGGAAAAGAAAGCTAGGGCTCATCTGGGGGCAAGTCATTAGCACCCTCAGTTACTTAATTATATGACTTTTCCCCACTGGCTCCCACTCCTGGGGTGTTAAAACCTTTCTGCATCCTCTGCTCTTCTGAGAACAGGAAAGTCTCCTCCCCATCATCATCCTTTGTCTATCCCCCAGGTTCCTCTTCTCTTTCAATCTTCCAGCCCCCCAGGATCCAGGCCCAGGAGGGTGGTTCTGTCTCCCTCTCCTGCTTGTTCAACATCAGTCAGGAGGGCCCTGCCATTGGCTTTGCCACCTGGTACCTGAATATGGTAGCCCCAGACAGGGAGGTGAATAACAAGACACTGGAATTCAGTGGCCGCCTAGTCGTCTCTGAACAAGCCCAATTCCTTTGGGACCGGGCAGTTGAGCTACAGATACGGGACATCAGATTATCCGATGCTGGACTCTACCTGTGCAAGGTGGAGATACTGGGGTCAGGGATCGGAACTGGAGAAGGCACCAGACTGGTGGTGAAGGAAGGTAAGCATACACACACACAGGCACACACACACACACACACACACACATACAGGCACACACACACAGGCACACACACACACACACACACACACACACACAGGCACACATACACACACAGGCGCGCACGCACACACACACACACACACACACACACACACACACACACACACACACACACACACACTTCTCCTTTACTTCTTTTCTTGATTCCAGGGAATGAGCCTTCTTAGTCAACAATCATTTGTTAATATATTAATAAATAAATAAATAAACTTAATAAAGTTCCTACTATGTGCTAGGCACCGTGCTAAGCCCTGAGAATACAGAGACATAAAAACATGTCCTCTGCCTTCAAGGAGCTCGAATTCTAATGGGGGAGACGACTACATACATTCAAGATATATAGAGTGTAGGTGGGAGTAATCTCAGAGAGAAGGCGTTGTGCTCTAATTGGTAGGCAAGAGCTTTCTTCTTCCCTACATCTCCACTACTCCAACTTATTCAGAATTCAAAATATTCTTTTCCATAGGCCTTTCCTAACTCTTTCCCCAAATCCAGGCTCTCCTTGGCCAAAGATGTTCCCAGTCTTCCTTCGAGCAGCATTCTACATTTTCTGCTTGGCCTTTGTGGTGATAGGGACCACTCTGTATTACAAGAGACAAGTGAGTAATGATATAAATGGGTGTGGAAGGAAGATGATGGCTGAGAGAGAAGTGAGGAGAAGCAGAGATGGAAAGAAATAAGGGGCTAGAGCCCTCTGTCACTCTACATCTCTCTTCTCTTAGGTCGACATCACCAAAGGACACCAGAGGACCCTGTTACCTCTTTCACCATGCTCTGAAAATGAAGTGTGACACCTGGAACTTCCCAAGAGAATCCCAATAAACCTCCAGCTACCCCGCAATCAACTACTTTTGTCTTTCCCCTTTTATCCTTCTAGAGGCCCTCTTCTCCCCCAAACATGTGTGTTCCCATGCTCTTATAAATTCCCTTCCCTCAAGCTCAGAATTTAGAGTTTTGTTGGTTGGGAGAGGATAAGGGAAACAATTCCTAATAATGAGGAACTCAGGTTAGCACTTTTGTATGATGGGAAGAGTACCATAGATTTGGGAGTCAGAGGATCTAGTTTTGAATTCTGGCTCTGAAATACACTAACCAGCCCTCTGTCCTTGGGCTAGTCACACATCATCTCTAAGACTCAATTTTCTAATCCATAAAATGAGGTTTTTGTACCAGATGTCTAAGGTCCTTCCAACTCCAACCTCAAGAGTACAGCTCAAAACTTCCCTCCTCTCAGAGTTTCTACCTGAAGGGAATTTTTAAAAAAATATATTAAAATTTATTTTTTTACTTACTCATTTGTTTATTTGTTTATAGCAATAGGACCATATTTCTATTCTTCAAATTCCTCAACCTTGTTAAAATCTTGTAGGTTGTGGGTAAACAAAGAAACTGTTCTCCAGCCTTCTGAAGAGATCTGGGTGGGATCCTTGGATTTCTTCACTCCTTTCCAAACCAGAACCCTCTCTCCCAACAGAAAATTGAATCCCCTAGAGAGAATCCTAGAGAGGAGAAGACGAAGGAAGACCATATTGGACCTGGAAATGCCTATTTTGAATTTAGGTCTTGCAATACACTGGGAGGCCTGAGACATTTAAAGTGATGGAAACAAAACACGCTTTATTGGGTTCACTGAGAGACTTCCTCCTTAGTTGAGGTCTTGGGGGAGGAGAAGAAGATGTCAGGATCATCACCAGACCGAAGCTTGGGCCTCACCATTGTCACTCAGCATTTCTGATGGGCTTCATCACTATATCTGAGGTCCCGCTGGTACAAACTTCTTGGATATGACCTCTGCAGTTGCGATTAGGCTTGGCTATTCTTCTTCACACAAGCATAGTCCCCACTGGGATCATTTTGAGGAACTTCCCCAGCTCCTTCCCTTAAGCTAGCTGTAAGTCCCTGGAGAGATGCATAATGAAGCTGATAGTCCAAAGAACCATCCTAAAGGAATGGGGGAAGATGGTCAGTAGGGTCAGGAGGAAGCTCTCCTCCATGTCACCTGTTCCTTTCTTAGTTTATTCTTTCCAACCTTATCCCCACTCTCCACATTTCTAATTCTAGGCCATTTCCCCACACCCCAAAAGACCCCCAGAACTTACCCTGTTCCTCTCCAACCTCATTACTGTAAAAAAACAAACCAACAAAAACAAAACTCAGCAAACATTTTTTAAAATGAAAATAGAAGACATTTATTAAGCACTTACTATATGCCAAGCACTGTGCTAAGTGCTGTGGGAATACAAATAGAAAATTGAAACAGCTTGTGTTCTCAGAGAGCCCTCTTCTAGACCACTCAATCCCCTCACCTTTCTATCCAGGGAAGCTACATCCCAAGTGACCATCTAAAAGGTGTCCTGAGCTTGATAACTTCCTTACCCCGAGTCTCTCAGGAAGAGTTGTCTTGGGCGTTGTCGGGAGAGAGAGGCAGTAGGAGGGCCTGTGATGCTAGGGGAGGGCACTTGGAGAAAATTAGGTGGAGCGTATATGTAGGGAGATGGAAAAAACATATATTTTTTGGACATGGACAATATGGGAATTGGTTTTGCAAGAGTTTTGTTTTTTGTCTTTGTCTTTTTTCAATTAAAGAGATGGGGAAGAAAATCAATTTTTGCTCATGAAACCAAACCACCTTAACTTTTTTTTTTTAAAGAGGGGATTGCCATAAATGGTTGGTAGGAAAAGCTGGTCCCCAGAGACAGATGTAGCTGAGGGTAGAGAGGGGAGGAAGAAAATAAAATTAATTCTATTCTGTATCACTGCCTACATTTGTATACTGCCTAAGTCACATCAACTTGTCTATGAGTTAAGTTCAGAAGTTCAGTTTTCCTGCTAGTCACTGTTCTTTTCTTTTGTAATCTGTTATCCCTGAAGGATGCAGGTAGATGCCAGGGAATCTGATCTGTTATCTCTGTAACACTGATTGTCCTTCAAAAAAGTCTGGTTTGTTGTTGCTGTGATACTAACTAGTCTTGCAGCCCTGAGTGAGCTTTCTGTAGTGACAAGATGGAAGGAGGGGTTGTTTCTAGCCTGCATGCCCAATTTCCAACCAATCATACTGTTTTCCCATCTATGATGCTGCCTTCTAGTTTTTGGATGCTTCTCCATTTGTCTATAAAAACAATCTGCCCTCATTTGCCCCCTTTTGACTTGCTGGGGGAGCTAAAGACCGCTTTATTGATAATTTTCTAGGAACTTTGTGCCTCAGTTTACCTTCATTTCAATCCTTACAGAAAGGAGAGAGGAGAGTTGCCTATGACTGTCTCCAAGGCTTACCTCTTTTTCGAAGCTGGCATGTACAGACAGACAGAATGAGTACAAGCAGGAGCAGGAGGCCCTCCACCCCTCCTATTGCCACCAATATGTAGGTTTCTACAGGAGAGAAAACAATTTGGCAGGCATTAGTATTCCATGTCTTCCTTATATCTAGATGATACGCCCCACCCTCAAATTAGAGAAAATACAACTTTCATTAGAGACATCTCACAATACTTTAGTTCCTATGAGATAGTGTATCACTCACAGAGTTGGCTTGTATTCGAGCTCCTAGAGTTCACCTCATATCTCCTCCCTTTTAGGTCTCCCTCTCTTTTCCTCTCTCCCTCTACTTCATACCCAAATTCTCCATTTTGTCTTCCAAGTTCCACTGGGCACCTTTATTATAGCAAGTTAAAGTTGGTTTGTTGAAAAAAAAAAAGGCTCTCACACAAAAGGAGAAGGAATCTGGAGCAAGGGGCGTGTGGCTTGCTGAATATTGAAAGCTGTTTCATCATATTTCTTGAAACAGGGAAAGCTCCTTCAGCTGTAATTCAAAAGGGGATTGTCACAGTAGCCTAGTGTTTGAAAAACCCAAAGTCCCCGGCTACTAGGGTAAGAATTGATTATTTGATAAAAACTGCTAGGAATACTGGAAAGAAATTTAGGCATGGGCCAACACTGCATAACAAGATAAGCTCCAGTTGGGTCTGTGACTTAGCCATAAAGGATGACATAAACAAATTAGAAGAGCAAGGAATAATTACCTTTCTGGTCTGTGAATAAGGGAGAAAGAGTCCATGACCAAACAAAGGATAAAGAAGATCACAGAACAGAAAAAATTTTGATTACATAAAATTAAGATTTTTTGCACAAACAAATCCAATGCTGCTAAAATTAGAAAGGAAACATCTTTGTAGCAAGTCTTTCTGAACAAGGTTTTATTTCTAAAGCATATAAGGAATTAGTTTATATTTATAAGAATAAGAGTCATTTCCCAATTAATAAATGGACAAGAACAGGCTCAAAGGAAGAAATTTAAGTTATTAAGAGTTATATAAAAATGCTTTAAATCACTAATAATTAAAGAAATGCAATTTAAAGCAACTCCAAGATTCCACCTCATATCCATCAGGATTGGTAAAGTTAATAAAAACTTTAAAAAAGGAAAATGACAAATATTGGAGGGTCCAGGGGAAAATAGGCACATTAACTATGTGAAGCTATGAATTGATATACCATTTAAGAAATCAGTTTGGAACTATTCCCCAAAAGTCATTAAACTGTGTATACCCTTTAATTCAGCAATATCACTGCTAACCCTATACCCCAAAGGGATCAGATAAGGAGGAAGGAGTCATATGTAAAAAAATATTTCTAGAGGCTCTTTTTACAGTAGAAAAGACCTGGAAACTAAGAGGTGCCCATCAATTGTGAAATGGTTCAACAAATTACCGCCTGAGTGTAACACAATACTATTGTGCCATAAGAAATTATAAAAGGGACAATTTCAGTGAAACCCAGAAAGGCTTGTGTGAGCTGATACAGAAGTGGGCAAAATATGGGGAACACTTTATTTTTTCTTTTTTAAAAATTTTATTTATTTACTTTTAGTTTACAACATTCAATTCCATAATACCTTGAGTTCCAAATTTTCTCTCTTTTCTTTTCCTCCCCCTCTTCCCCCCTCCTCCCCCAGGGTGGCATGCAGTCAGATATAGGTTCTACAAATACCTTTGAATTAAACATTAGTCAAGTTGTAAAGAAGAGTTATAACCAATGGAGTGAACAACGAGAAAGAAGGAACAAAACAAAATGAAATACAAAAGAGAGAGCAAGTAGTTTGTTTCAATCTGCGTTCAGACTATGTAGTTCTTTTCTCTGGATGTGGATATCCCTTTCCATCATGAGTCTCCTGGAGTTGTCTTCTAACCTTGCATTGCTGAGAGGAGCCCAGTCTATCAAAGTCAGTCATCACAGATATGATATGTCTGTAATGGTATACAAAGTTCTCCTGGTTCTGCTCTCCTCACTCTGCATCAGTTTATATAAGTCTCTCCAGGTTTTTATGAAGTCTGTCTGCTCCTCATTTCTTATAGCACAATAGTCTTCCATTACATTCATATACCACAACTTGTTGAGCCATTCCCCAATTGATGGGCATCCCCTTGATTTCCAATTCTTTGCCACCACAAAAAGAGCTGCTGTAAATATTTTTGTACATGAACGGGTCCTTTCCTCACTTGTATGATCACTTTGGGATACAGCCCTAGAAGTGGTATTGCTAGGTCAAAGAGGGTGGGAACGATTTATATAATAACAATAATTAAGCAACTAAAACCAAACAACTTTGAAAGACTTAAGAACTCTGATTTATGTAATGACCAGTCATGATGCCAGAGGACTCATAATGAAACATGTCCCCTACTTCCTGACAGAGAGGTGAAGTACTCTATGTGCAAAAAGAGACATATATTTTTTGGATCTGGCCAATATGAAAATTTGTTTTGCTTGATTATGCATATTTGTTACAAGAATTTTGTTTTTGTTGTCTTTTTCTTTTTCAATTAGAGGAGTCAGAGGGAAAACAGAAATCTGTTCATTGAAAAAAATTTTTAAAAATACGGGCTGCCCTACATGACTGATAGGAAAAACTGGTCCCCAGGGACAGACACAGCTGAGGGTAGAGAGGGGAGGAAGAGAGGAGGGTTGCCTGTAACTGGCCTCAAGGCTTCTGCCCTTACACTTCCTGTCCTCCAACCACTGGTTCCTGTTTCAGAGTAGTGGGGCCCTTGACTCCACCCCAGGGCCAGACATAACTGACCGGAGCTTGGGAACTGGGAACTCATGAGATCTACGTTATGGTGGGGGCAGGGTGAAAATACTTACTGTCCAGTGGGGGAGGGTAAAGAGTGGGAAAAAGATAATCATTTTTAAAATTTGAGGGAACTTAAGAAGAAGAACTTAAGAGGAACTTTCTCCACCTCCCATTCCAGTCCCCACTACCCATTCCAGTCTCTTTTGCCTCAAGGGACCCAGATGTCCAGACTCTCAGACACCAATTCTCCCTCCTTAGGCTGGTCCTTCAGTCATGATAGTCTTGAGAAGTTAACCATCTGACCCTATAGCATCTGTCCTGGTCCATCCTTCCTCTTTCTAATCCCCACCACCCTTAGAGATCCAGTTTTGCAACTACCAAGGGTCTCTAACCGTGAAAATGTAGACTCCAGAATTAGCTTTGCTTCCTAGGACAGAACAGAAGATTATTATTCCTCTCCCTCTTTCCACCTGGTCTCCCATTGTAGATCATCCTAAAACACTCAGAGGAAGATGGGCTGTGGGGTTTGGGATTGGATCACATTCCCTTCTAGATCAGGGTCCCCCACAATCCTTCTCCCCATGACACACATCTTTTACATCCAAGTCTTGAGAGGATCAAGACCTCCAAGCAGCTGTCTTACATAGTATCCTCTGAATGCTCAGCACTGAAGGCCCAGTGTCCTCTCTCCTCTATCTCCTCTATCTATTGCCCTGAGAATGAGAACAGAGACTCCTTTTGGCCTTGGAGCTTTCTTTAGGGTGATGGATGGAAAGTGTACCTTGTGTTTGCTCCGTCCTTTTCTTTCCTCCTGAGTGACCAACACAGGGCACTATTCAGAGCAATACTTGACAAACCAATGGGGAAGACAAATGCCCAGGTCTCCATCCTCTCCTTTTCAAGGAATTCTTTCTCTTCCTCTGCCAGTCAATTAGCCTTAATCCAGGTCATTGTCTCAAAAAACTGAATCTACTTCTCTTTCTCCCTCTTATCAGGCCATCAATTAACAAGTATTTGCTAAGTACCTACTATGTGTCAGGAAAGTATGCTGAAGCTTAATAATATTAGTAATCATGTGACACAGCTGCTGACTGTGTTCCAATGGAACCCCTTTCAGGGACTCCATATGTGACCAGTTTGGGCACCGCCTTCCTTAAGCAAGCTAAAGGATTGCTGTACTAACCAAGGAGTTGTTATTCAGTCATTTTCCAGTTGTGTCCGACTCTTGGTGACTCTATTTGGGGTTTTCTTGACAGATACTGGAGTAGTTTGCCATTTCCTTCTCCATCCCATTTTACAGATGTGGAACTGAGGCAAATAGGGTTAAATTACTTTCCCAGGGTCACACAGCTAGTAAGTGTCTAAAGCCAGATTTGAACTCAGGAAAATGAGTCTTCTTGACTCCAGGCCTGGCACTCTATTCAATATGCCACCTAGTTACCCCAAATCAAAGAGTACATATGATATATAATTTGTCTAACAGGTGGAAATCTTTTCAATCCAAGTGCTCCTATCAGAATTATGCTGGTCTCCATCTAAAATGAAAAAGTCTTTCTCTGAAATATCCCATCATATCTCAGACCCCTCTCCCACTTCCAACAAGCTATTGTACTGGATAGATCATCCACCTTCTCTTTCTCCTCCGTCTTCTCCCTTTTCTCCTCCTCCTCCTCCTCCTTCTTCTCTCACATACACACACATGACACTCACATACATGCACAGACTTGCACACACCCACCACCACCAGCATTTAATGAACTCATCTCAGTAGCTGTTATAAAATATTTTCAGGATTATTAAAATAGGAAAATCTCTAGCTTGCTATGCCCCACAAGCCTTGTATCTGAGATTTTCTTTCTTCCATCTGAATGACCCTCTTTGTTTATAAAGCCCAGTCAATCAACTTTCTGCAGCCATATAGTTTATTTAACTTAGTATAGTTGCAAGGGGAAAAATTTCAATACCCTTACATATGTTACATATGCCATATCCTAGAACTTCCTTTCAAACCCAAAGATTCATGGACAATGGATAAGGGGGATAGTGCTGAATGGAGTTCAGGGCCCAGCTCTAGGTCTGGGTCTAGAAGAGTGAGAACACTGAAGAAACTTGGGGGAGTGACAAGAGATGGGTCAGTCTCCTGATCTTCTTACTAGTCCAGAGGTTTCACAGTGTCTTGGCTGCTGTTTCTGCATGTTTCTTGACTGGCTGTTCTCTGGACCTTAGCTTCTTCTCCCCCGTAAGTCTGGTTCAGACTCATTAGCAGTGGCAGTCTCGCCTTTCTGAAGCTCTAAGTCTGTAGGGGAAAGAGGCCAAAAGGCAAAGGCAGATCTGTCCATGCTGACCCCAAATCTTGCCACCTTAATCCTCCTTCCCTCTTCCTTCTTCCTGTCATTAGAGACAAAGATGAGGGAAGAAAAGAGGATGGTCATTTTTTGAGACTGCTTTTCCTCATTTTGTTACCCAAACTACATGATCCTGGGAAAATATTAATTAGGACATAAGAAGGTAGGATGGCCATCAGTCATAATAGTGCAGCGCTTTGGGGATTACATGTTTTCCTTAAAATAATACTTGTACGGAAAACTTCTTATGACACTTTTTCTCCATTTTAACATCTCCAGTTCATTTCCCAACCCTTCATATTCTGTCTTCTATCCCTACTGCTCAATTAAAACTGCTCTCTCCAAGGTCACCAGTGATCACTTTATTGACAAATCCAGTGGCCTTTTCTCAGACTTCATCTTTTGTGACCTCTCTACGGTATCTGACAATGTTATGACAGCCCGTCTCCTTCTGAACATTTTCTCCTCGTTGGGTTTTATGGCATTGCTCTATCATGGATCTTTATCTGCCTAATAGTCCTTCACAGCACTATCATCACCATACTCTTATTGAATGAGTGTACCCCAAGCCTCTGTCCAGGGTTTTTTCTCTTTTTTCTCTACATTCTCTCTTTTGGTGATCTCATCAGTGACCCATGGATTCCAATAATTATCTCTTTTGCAGATGACTCCCATATCTATACATGTCTCTCCTCAAGGCTATTTCTGCATCTTGGACATGTCTCAGACAGAACTCGTTATTTCCTAGCTTCCCTTCCTTTCCTCCCCTTCTTATAACTTTCCTCTGTCTAGTAAATGAACCACCATTCTCTAAGTTACCCAGTTTCAAAATCTAGGTGTCATTTTCTACTTTTCACTTCCATTCTCATTCTACATCCAAGCAATTCCATACTTTGTCAATTCTGCAAACTCAATATCTCTTACATTCATCCCTTTCTCTTTACTCACACAACAAACCCTCATCATCTCTCTTCAAACCTTCATCTGGACTATTGCAATAGTCTCTTAATTAGTATTCTTACCACCAATCTCTCTCGTCTCTAAACATCCTCTCTGACATTCCTGAAGTTCATTCCTCTTGCTTAAGAAGCTTCAGTGGTTGATCCAACTATTCTGGAGAGTAATTTGGAACTATGCCCGAAAGGACTATAAAACCAAGCATACTCTTTGACTCAGCAATACTGCTTCTAGCTCTGTATCCCAAAGAGATCATAAAAATGGGAAAAGGACCCACATCTACCAAAATATTTATAGCAGTTCTTTTTGTGGTGGCCAAGAATTGGAAATTTAGAGGATGCCCATCAATTAGGAAATGACTGAACAAGTTGTGGTATATGAATGTAATGGAATACTATTAATCCATAAGAAATGATGAGCAGAAAGACTTCAGAAAAACCTGAAAAGATTTATATGAACTGATACTAAGTGAAGCAAGCAGAACCAGGAGAACATTGTACACAGTAACAGCCACATTGTGTGATGACCAACTTTGATAGACTTATCTTTTCTTAGTAGTGCAAGAATCTAAGACACCTTCAAAAGACAACTCCATCTCAGGATGGAAAATGCTATTTACATCCAGAAAAAGAACCATGGAATATGAATGCAAATCAAAGAATATTATTAGCTCTCTCTTTTTTTGTTTCTTCTTTCTCGGGGTTCCTCCCATTGGTTCTAATTCTTCTCTACACATGACTAATGTGAAAATGTTTAATATGAATATATATGTAGAATCTATATCAGATTGCATGTTGTCTTGGGGTGGGAAGCGGGAGGGAGGGGGAGAAAATTTGGAACTCAAAATCTTATGGAAAATAAAAATAAATATTTTTTTAAAAAATTTAATGTTAACTAACTGACCAGAAAAAAAAGCTTCAGTGGTCCCCCAAGTTTGAGGGTAAAGCCCAAACTCTTTTAACCTTTAGAGTTCTTCATAATGTGACTCCAGTCCATTTTTCTGGATTGATTACCTATTATCCCTAGTCACAAATTCTATACTCCTGTCAAACTGGCTGACTTGGTGTTCTTCATGCCATTTTCTGATTCTAGGCCTTTGCACAAATTGTCCTCCATGTCTGGTTATCTTGCACAGCCCTCCCTCACTCAAATGAAAGTCTACTGTGAGTAGACCCAGCTGCCTGAATGGGGACCTAGCTAGTTGGGTAACTCAGCTTGTCCTCTCCCTCTCCCTCTCCCTCACCTTCCCTTCAGGAAGGTAAATTTTGATGGCCAGAAGATGCCTACTTAACTTGGGGTTTACTACCTAGCTTCCTTCCTTCCCAAAACCTTAAACCCAGTTCTCTCTGAAGCTCATAAATTGGACCATAATAGGTCCTTGCCCAAGCTCCACTTAATGACTGTATTTTGCACCCTCCTGGCTTTGAGTGAATGTCAGTGGTAACTTTCTCTTTGGAATAGCAACACTGAGGGTCTTCCCCTCCCAACCTGATTTGATTTTTTTTTCTAATTAAGGAGGCCATCCCTTGACTCACTTCTTAAAGAGGCCTGTTTACTGAATGAGCATTACCTCACTCAAAGTGAGTACCTGAAAAGGCCTTAGCCTAAAAGGATTAGGGTCTCCCACTGCATCCTGAGTCATCTCTAGTCATCCTGATGAATATCTGGTCATTGGACCCAGATGGTTCTGGAGGAGAAAGTGAGGCTGGTGACCTTGCACAGCCCTCCCTCACTCAAATCAAAGTCAACTGCAAGTTATGTCATCATTTCCCTGATGCCATGGTCCTCTTTGAAAATGAAGGACAAACAGAGAGAGCTCCATGTCTAGAATGCCCTCCCTTCTCACCTCTGCCTCCTGGAACCTCTAGGTCCGTTCAAGGCTCGGCTCTATCAAGCCTTCTCTTTCAGGAAGCCTTTCCTGATTCCCCAGATGTCAACTCCCCCCTCCCCTATTACTGTGTATACTACACAGTGCATAGAGCACTGAAATCAGTGTGGAGTAGAATAGAGTGGAAGCCTGGTGTCAGGAAGACCTGGGTTCAAATCCAGCCTTATGATCAGTCACTTAAATTCTGTTTGCCTCACTTTCTTCAACTGTAAAGTGGAGATAATAACAGTCCCTGCCTCTAAAGGTTGATGTGAGGATCAAATGAGATAATGTTTGTAAAGCACTAGTACCATAACTGGTATGTAGTAGGTGCTATATAAATGCTTATTACTTCCCTTCTATGCACTCATATTATAACTCATTAGTAGAATGTAAGTTACTTCAGGACAGGGACAGCCTCACTCTTAGATCTTTATCCCTAATACTCAGTATGGTACATGGAACACAATAAATGTGTAGCAGATGTTTATTAACCAAGTGAAGACAGAAATGTAAATCTCACTCTAATTTCACAGATGAGGAAACTGAGATTCAGAGAAAAGAGGAATCATTTGCTCGCAGTCACAGTTAGCAAGTAGAAGATCAAGATTCCAACTCAAGTCTTCTGGCTTCAAATTCAGAGCTCTCTATGACACATTGTGCTCCAGGCAACCTCTTTAAGGAGCATTGGAAATGGACTCAAAAGACCTGGTTCAAATTCTGCATCACGTACTTGCTTGCTATCTGACACAGGACAAACCCCTGCAATATGGTGATAAAACCTGTAGTGCCTGCCTCACAGGATGATTACAGGGAAAGAGCTCTGTGCACTCTGTGAGGTGTTTTTGTCATCACCTTTCCCTTGGTAGGGTGTCTTATATTATGGGTTAGTTTTGTACATGTTACTGTCTGTCACCCAACTTTAGCACCTGATAGATTGTAAGCCCTTTGAGGTCAGGGACTGTATATTAGATTTTACATACCCTAGAACCCTAGTACTTGACTGCTTATCTCTTTAGATATAGTCCTCAGTAACTCTTCATCTGCCTCAGCTGCATTTTATTGTGACTGGGACTAAGCCCTGCCATCCAACATTCATTACTAAGACAGATTTGGGGTACTTAGGTTAGGATGCTTCCCCTGGGCATATAAGGATACAGCCACACAAAACTTTTCTTTTTTCTCTTCCCCTCCCCCAGTGCCCATTCCCCTAAAAGACCCAGGCATCAAGCTATGCAGCACCCTACCTCCTTCCCGAGTTCAGAGAATCTAGGCGTCTAGTTGCCCTGCCCCACCTCTGGGTAAACAGGAAACTTGGTTGGGGGTTGGTGGGGAGGAACCATGATGAGAGGAGGGGTATTTGGAAAGTCCCAGACAGGTGTGTACATGGTATTTGTGTGTGGGGTGATGGTAACCCCACCCCTGGGGTATGAAAGACCCTCCTCTCTGGCTTAGGCCCTAGTTCAGTGCATCAATGGGGGCTCCGGGGCTGGAGACCCGTGCTGGTGGACCTAACAGGAAGGGTTGCCTTTTGCTGGCCTCAGTAGGAGCTGCAGTATTGGGAACTCTGCTGCTGTCTGTACCCCTCACTGTCCTGACTGTGTTGGCCCTGATGACCCAAGAACAGGGGGGACAGGTGAACAGTGGCCTTTTGAGTCTCTCTCTGTAAACCACACCTTTGTTGTGGAACATCTCTGTTTCTCTTTCTATACCCTGGTTTCTTTCTGAGTTTCTGTATTAGGTTCCTACTGTTCACCTCTGTGAAATACCTGGTATCCCTATATCCCTCTGTGTTCTTGTGTGAGCATCTACAATGCCCCTCCCCAACTTGCCTCATCCATTGTCTTGTGTTTTCCTGGCACCTGTGGATTATACTCCCTGAACTTTTCTACCTCTCCTTGGGTTCTCAGAATTTATGCCCTCCTTTCTCTTTTCTCACTGACTCCCATGACTCTCTGGCCCTGGGAAATGGGAGCTGGCTGGGGGGAAGAGAGCCTGGAGCTGAAGAATCCAATTCTTGGATCGAAGTGGAGGAGAAGGTAGCCTTGGCCATGTTTGAACTTCAAATCACTGTCTTCCTACCCAGGTAGCTGACCCCTCTGGTCCAGGAGGACAATTGCAGCAGCAGTTGGGTAAGGGTGGTTCCCAGTATCTAAATGTAGTCCCAGCTCCTTCTTCCTACTCCCTTTCAACTCATGAACCCTATCTAACTCATGATCAGAATCTTGATTCCCTCAAGGACTCTCCCAACCCTTAATTTCCCCCCTACCCACCTCCCTCTCTCTTTCTCTCTAGGATTCCTTAAGCAGCCGGAGGAGTCCAGACCAGATCTCAGTTCCATTCCCCCAGCTGCACACCTCATAGGTAAGAGCCTGGATTCACTAAGGGAAGTGGAGATAGGCTTGAACTTGGGGAAATTTGAGATAAACCTGGAGTGATTCTAGAGTAAACCTGAGTTGGAGTCAAAACCCATCCTGCCTCACTGGCTTCTCCATGGGGCTCTTCGTCTCCCCTTTCCTTTCCTGATTGGCTTTCTTTTTCATTTACCATTGTTTTATGTTCACACTCCCCAGATGATTCCCTGATCCTTTCCTATTCTCTTTTTTCTCTGTTCCTATTCCCTAGTGGCGTCCGTTCTATTTCTGGTCTCCATTTTCCATTAATTTCTGTCCTACTGTCCTAGACTCACATCCTAGCCTCCCACTGGCTCTCTCATTCCTTTAGCACCTTGAATCTTGTGATCCCCAGAAAATTTAACCTGAACCTGAAAAGGTTCTCTCTTCCATAAACCCAGATCTGTATTACCATAATAAGACCTACCTGTGGGTCACAAAACTCAAAGTTAAGTCCCTTGGGCTGTTTAGGACTCCTCATCCCCCACTCCCACCCCTCCTTGAATCTTCCAACCTTTTCCACACCCATTCAGCCTGTTCCTACTCGGTTTCCAAGTAAACTTGCTTGATCAGGAATCACTTAGCTCAAGAGCTGTTTCTTAAGGAGACAATGTTCACCATTTCGCCTTATTTTTCCACAGGTATCTCAAAATCAGGTCATGGGCTACGCTGGGTGGCAGGATACGAAGAAGCATTTCTGAAGAGTGGAACACAATTCTTGGGGGATGAAGGGCTGTTGGCCCTTCCCCATGATGGAATTTACTTCCTCTACTGTCATATCGGTTACAGGGGCCGAGCTCCCTCTGGTGGAGAACAGTTCCACTCTCATCAGGCTGGGGACCCTGGAGTCCCTGTCACCCTCAGCAGTCAGTTATTTCGGGCTAGGGGGGCCTCTGGGTCAGGGGAGCCAGAACTGCTGCTTCAGGGGTTTGAGACTGTGACCCCTCTTGTGCAGCATGCCCGGGGAGTTGGGCAGGGCACTTTGTGGTATGCCACTGTAGGGTTTGGAGGGTTGGTTCAGCTACGAGGGGGTGAGAGGATCTATGTTAATGTCAGTCACCTTGACCTGGTGGACTTCAGGAGGGGGAAGACATTCTTTGGGGCTGTAATGGTGGGATGAGGGACACCTAGATCCTATTGGAAATGTTTATTGGTGGGGGTGTCAGTGACCTGGTTGGGGTGGGGGGGATTGGAGTTGTACAGGTCCCTAGGGGAAATGAAGGTTAAATGGTCTCATGGAAGGTTAAATGGTCCTAGTGGTAATATTTGGATGGAAGGAAGGAAGGAGGGAGAAATTATATCATAATTGTATTAGAGTTTCTTGAACAAGGAACCCAAGAGTATCTTGTAAGTTTTCTCCTGATAATAAAGATGACTTTTGCCTCCTTTGCCCTGTCTTCTGCTGTTTCCTTTGCTTGTCACCACACCATGACACACTCCATTTCCATCCCATGGTCATCCCATCCAAGACACTACCACCATGTTGTATACCCCACCCCCTTCCTCTGCTCAGCCTGATCACAGATTTAGGATTTAAATCATCTAGTCCAACCCCTTCACTAAGGTGGGTATCAAGGTACAAAGAAGTTAAGTGAGTTACCCAAAGCCACACAAATAGTAAGTGGGAGAGACAAGATCTTCTGGCTCTAAATCCAGTGCTCTTTCCTCTGTACCATATGTCATCTCAGACTGAAGGTAAAGGGAAGTGTCACTACTAAATTTTAAAATATCCTCACAACACTCTATAAAGCTATGCCCCCTCCCCCAGCCTGGCACCCTTTTTTTTGTCAAGGAGTCTGACCTGCTGTTTGCAGGAAGTAGCTCCTATCCCAGGAATAGTTTGAGAAATTCAAGAGAAAGGAGAATAGTCAGTCAAAGGGACCTAGATACCCCAGCTACATCATCAGTCTCTGTTCCTACCTCTAGTCTCTTTATAGCATCCCCAAATCAGCTTTTTTTTCCCTCCAGTATCAATAATCAAATTTTTTTTTTTAGATTGGGAAGACTAAAGAGGATAAAGGGAGTTGAACTATGTGTATTTTAGCAAAATTCTTCTGTCAAGGGAAAGATTTTGGTGTAGGTGGTCATTAGCTGTATCATCCCAAATTACCAGGGTTTAGAATGTTGGCAAGGCCATTCAGGGATTGTCTGGGCCGCACCCAATGATCTCTGCCTGAGTTAGGCCAATGGAACTATGATGCTTCTTTCCCCTGAAGAGTTCTGGGACCAGGACTTTTATGCCAGAGAAAAGGGGTTGGAAGAAATATGGAGGGAAGCATCTTATTTTAGAGAGAAAGTCTCTGTATATCAGAGAGGAAAGGCTGTTATGTCCTAGAGAGGGAAAATAGGGGTGGGTGGGGGGAGAAAATTATCATGTCATGGGGAAGGCAAAAGAGAAAAAGAAAAAAAAGTTTCAGGGGAAAACATTCTTAAATCCAATGTAGAATGGAAAGTCCTAGTCCCCAGTTCACACCTCAGGTCACCAGTTCCAGGAAGAGTGGGGGAAATGGGGTAACAACCAGAGCATCCGCCCCACCATCATTGACCCATTTAAGAGTTCCAAGTGTGGAGGAAGCAGACGAGGGACCCAACACTCTATCTAGGTCACTCTTCTCTTATGGGGCCTTGACTCCTTTCATTCCTCTGAAGAATTAGTTGCCCTGAGAAACATAACATATTTGTTCATCTATACAGCAAAATTGGGGGTGGAGGTAGGAGTAGGTGGGGAGAAGAAAACTCTGCCCATCTCTAGTTTTGCCTCTGTCTCTCGGTCTTACTCCACATCCTCCTTTGCCCATTCCAAATCAGAGAGGCCAGACTGGGCAGCAGATTCTATTTCAGAATAGCCTTTGTTGCTCTGGTTCTGATTTCCTCAAATCTGTTTAGCCTCACTCCTCAGAGAACAGGAAAGGCAAGGGAAAGCTGAGACTACAGGAAACCTATATCCCTGAAAGGAGTCTGTGGGGGAAGGAAATTGGGCGACTGGACACCTAACTCCCTGGAAGTTCTTTGGCTGTGACTCAGGTCAAAGGGAATGTGGTCCTGCCCCTGCTCTCTCAGGCCACAAAATCAGGAAACTTCACCTGAGTTGTGGGGAATTCCCCTGATAGCAGTTGGAATGTCCAGAATTGGAAATTCCCAATTCTCTAGGTATGGTTTCCTTTGCCTGGCTCCACTCTCATAGGTATTCATAGGATCTTAGAGTCCTTTGTTTGAAAAAGCCGGGGATGCTGAGCTTGGAAAGAACAAAAGGACTGGTGGGGAGGGAAAGGTGACAGAGTCATAGCTCTCTTCATGTCATTAAAAGACTGTTCTATGGAGGAGGGGTTGATTGGACTTCTGGACTTGTGCCCCAGAGGGCAGAGCCAGGAGCAGAGCCAGGTGGGGTAGTTTTAAAGGGGCCATTATTTTGACTTGATTTGGGGGGAAACTTCCAAGAGCTGTCCAAAAGTGGAACAGTCTGCCTTGAGAGGTGGGGCATTCCCCCTCCTCTCCAAGGAGAGGCTAAATGACAACTCCTTGTCAAGTATATTATAGAGGCAATTCCTTTTGGTTATGAGTTGGGCGATGACAGTTGCTCCGTGACCTAGTCCAGCTCTCTCATTTTACAGATTAGACATTGATGATTTGTCTAAAGTCACACAGTAAGTGTCTAGGACAGGTGTTTGACTCTGCTTAATGCTCTCTCCAAAATAAAACACTTCTTCTCTTTGTTGGTAACACCTGAAAAATTCCAGGGAAAGGAAAAAAGTCACTCTGGGGGGATGCAGATGTTCCACTGACATTGTGTGGGATGACAACAGCTGACTCCCAATCACATCATAATCTCTCTCTTTAATATGAGAATTTTCCCAATACATACAGAACCTTATTTCCCCTCTTCTTCTGATAGGAGATCCTTCTCCTTCCACAAAGTCCTGCTTTCCCAGACTAAAGAAATTTTGGTTATTGATACTGAAGAAGAAAAGTTGATTTTAGATGAGATGAGGGAAACACAGGAGTGCAGGAGGGGGCAAGAAGCTTAGTTGCATGGGATCTAGGAAAGTATGGGTGGAAGAAATGGAGACTGGAAATAAATGAAGTTTTCAAGAAGTTGGTAGTGAAATGGAGGGATGGGATCAGTGGTCAAGAGTCAAGGGAAGATTTTTGTAGGATTGGAAAGAACTGAGCATGTTTATAGGAGTCTGGAAGGAATCAAGCAGATGGGTACTGAAGGTGGGGGGGGGGGCAGAGCAAGGTACAGGTAGGAATATGACCCTTTGGAGAAGAAGGATGAAAAGAGGAGAGGATAAGCAATGATAATTGGAATTTTTGAAGAGTAGTATTGCGGAAGCTCCTCTAGGATGGTCTCAGTTGGCTTGGTAAAAGAGGAAGCTATCTTTGTCTCTAAGTATCAGGGTATTAAGGATGCTTTTCCAGTCTTTATCTCTGTGAGATTTCCTGGATTCTACAATCTTGGAACCTAAGGACTAGAGATGAGGAAGGGATTGTAGAGAAGGCTCTTTCATCCTGGGGAGAAGGAATTGGAAGGCAAACAGGAAGATTTTCCCATATCGGAATGAGGCAGAGAGAGGAAATAAAACAACTGAATCATTGAATGCGCTATGATCTCCCAAACACTTTCAACACTTAATAAATAAGCAATAAGTAACAAGCTCATCAAATTCCAAGTGTTTCCAAAGCAAAGTTTATTTCTCACCACTGACAAATAGGGTGCTTACAGACACAGCTCCCCTGGGGAGCAGAGGTTCAGAGACACAGCGACACACAGCCACTAAATCAGCAATGTAATAAGATCAGAGGATTTTTTTTTTTTAAATAGGAAGATAGTAGAGTGAGCAAAGGGCGGGGATAGGAGCACCCTTTGGTTTCACTCCATTTTCACAGAAAATACTCCTGAGCTGGGGAAACCTCAACATCTAGGTCCCCCATGACTGCTAATCTCCTTAATAAATATATTTAAGAATAAATAAACAATAAATAAATATACAAATAAATAAATAAATAAACATATTATCTAGTCATAAATAACAGAAGCCACCCAAGGGGGCAAATGGCAGGGCTCCTGCATTACAATAAATAGAATAGGTATGATCTGGATTTTGATTCATTTCAGTGTCTAGATCAGATATATACCTCAGGGAGTGTTCTAAAATAAGGAGGGTTATTTCTCTTTGGTTAGGCTTCAAGAGTTGGCCCTTGCTCTGTGTGCTGGGTACTCTTCTCTAGGTCCTGGGTTCTAAATTTGTTTCAGCATATGGATTTCTTGATGAATTTTTATGTTACTCTGGACCCTAAATTTCTACAATCCTTGATATAAAGCCAATACCAGTTTATATTACTACTTGGACTCTTTTGACCCTTGTTTTTTCAATGTCTTTTGTCATTTTCTAAATTGTTCTAAACTCTAGTTCCAAGTCTCTAAACCAATTTTCAGGCCCAGAAAAGAAAGGCACCCAAGGGGCATGGAGGCAGATTGATAAAGGTGAGTGAGGAGTGAGGAAGGGCATGGGGGTAGGGGTATGACTTCCATGCTCCTCTCAAAGAGCAACAACCCCAAAATACACCTGGCCAGGCTCAGCAAAGTCTAGATAGTTTGGATAGTTGGTGCCAGCACTGAGTTTATCACCTTTCTCAAGCTGGAAGACACCACCTAGGTAGATTGGTTCATACCAGGGACTGGCTTCCCTAGTTCCTTGTGCTGCCTTCTGGCATGTACTCTTGAGGGCAGCAAGGAGGTTGACTTTCTCTTCGTAGGAGGGTGTAACCCGGGAGATGGTATGAGAGAGGAACAGGGGTCCATTGGCACAGTTTTCACCCTTGAAAAGGAGCTGGGAGTAGACCAGATAAAGCCCACGGGATGGCACTATGAGCTGGTTGTCTTGTAGATCCATGCCATTGCTCACAAGGACATTGGCACGATTCTTCAGCCATTGGAGCTTCCCCACTGCGTGGGAATCAGCTGTAGGGAAAGAGGAAGGAAAAGTTGAGTCCATATGTTTCATTTGAGTTTCATCTTCCACATTTTATTCCCCAAACTTTGTTCCCCACATCTTATTTCTAAAGTTCAAGACATTCTTACATCATGTCCCTCAGGTTCTATTCATCCCCATAGAATCCTATCCCTTGATTCTTTCTATTCTTTTCATCCTGTTCTTCCAGTTCTAGTCATCTTGTCCACCCTTTCCCTCTTCCTTCGCTCCCAACATTTCTTCCCCTATAGGTTCTGCTTTATCCCCAAAGTTCTATATTGACTTCCAGCGCATCCCCTGATTCCAGGCCTCCCTTGGCCCCAATTGCAAAGTTTCAAGTTCTTACCTATAACGTGAGCTACAGGCTTGTTATTTTCAGTCTGCTGGGATACTGGGATGGGGGAGAAAAGATAAGGAAAAAATGGAAATTTAAAACTGAGCTTTAGCTCTCTTTTGTTTCCCTTCCCCTCCACCAGAAATCAAAATTCAGAGATGCTTCCTCTCCCTAAGAACTGTTCTCCCATCCCTGTTCCCAGCCTCCTCCCAGATATGTCCCTCTTGGAAATGAAGGTTTAGGAGACTGGGATCATCAACAGAGGACACTTACTGACTCTCTGGGTCAGAGGTTTCATGTCAAGAAAGGCATCTCTGGACTCCTAGAAAAGAAAGAAAAGAGAAGAGGTCAATGATGAATTATGAACAAAGAGAGTTAACAAGAGAGAGGCTGGAATGCATGCCTAGGTGCACCTGCACATAGCTCTCATAATTCTCATCTCATTTCATTCCCTTCATATCTCTCTCCCTTATCAAGTCCATCTTTCTCTTTGTTTTTCTAAGTGTCTCCCCATTTATCTCTATTTCTTCTCTCCCCTTCCTTTCTTTCTCTTTACCATTCTCTTTCTTTTCTCCATCTGTCTTCCTCATTGCAATTTCCCCATCCTTCTGTCTCTTGTCAGTCATATTTCTCCCTCTCTTTATCTCCTTATCCTCCTTTCCCCATCTGTACTGGCTCCCCCAATCCCTCTCTGTTACTGTTTCTATGGCCAAGTATTTGTGAGGCACTAGAAAACATTATCCGTCTCTCACCTCTTCTTTCTGGGGTCCAATCACCCCGAAATGCAGCAGGCAGAAGAGAATGGTGACCCCAGCAAGAAGAAGGAAGAAGATAAGTGAGAAGCAGAGGTAGCGTCCAGGGCCTTGGGGCCCTTTTGCCTTCCTTTGGAGTGCCTCTTCTGCTAACTCCACATCTCGGATCATGGTCTCTGTGCTCATGGTTCCTGTTTTGTGGAGCTGCTCAGTTTCCAGTGGTATTGCTTGGAAGAGGCTGAAGCCCAAATTCGTAGTTCCTTGATGCAGAGAGGCAAATGGCCCAGGGGACAGAGAGGAGAGTACCCAGTGGTTTGGGTGTTTTTTAAGGGGTGAAAGAATTTCAGAGAGCCTGGAGCAGTCTTTTTCCCTCTCTGATTAGTCCCCTGATGTTCTCTGTAAGGCAACTTCTGTCTACTGGGTGAGTGAGCAGCTGCCTTTATATGCCCCAAGGGGAGGGTGTGAGGAGGGCGGGGGAGAAGGCTCTCTCACCCAGCGGGCGGAAAACTTCCCTGGTGGAGAAACCCATGAGCTCATCTGGAGGAAGCTGTAGTGGGGGCCCTGTGGACCGTCCCCAAACTCCTCTCAGTTTCTTCCTCCCAAAGGGGGTGGGTACTGGAAAGTTAGACTTGAGGAAATCCAAGAATACAGGGATATCACTCCCCTTAACCCCAATGATGATTGTAGGAGGGAAGGTGTCCTGAATTGATTCCCAATTCTAATTCTCCAGGACTCTGGCCCCTTGATCTTGAGACGCCATTCAAAAAAGACTGGGGCTTAAGTGGCGACCTTAGTGTTTCCAGATTCAGATGTCTGGGACTCTGGGTTTGGAGCTCCCTTGAGAAGAGAGGAGAAGGGAGAAAGTTGGGGTTTGGGATCTGAATTTCTGAAAGGAGTAGGGACATCCCAAAGAGGGTGAAACCAGGTCTGGAAAGGTCCTCCTTCTTTCATTCTGACGTCTGTACTCCCATCATTCTTGGCCTACAGGAATTTTTGGTTCCTCGAGGTAGGTTTCCGAAGTTCTCCATGACTCCCTCAGAGCATCCTTATGTCAGAGTATATCTTCTCTGAAGCCCCCTATATTCTTTGATATCACTTCCCCCACACACCTTTATCACTCAAGTCTTCTAAGCCCCCCATATTAGTTTCATTCTACCATGGTCTTATGTATTTTTTTCCCCAATTGCCTCATGTTTCACCAGGTATCTTCCTGTTTTGTATCCCCCTCCATAAAAATCCCCATGTTACCCCATCCTTTAAACAGACGGACAGACAGACATCTCAGAGGAAAAGTATTTATTGAGCTTTCCTGAGGACATAGGTCTAGATAGGATCCTAGCACTCTGCTATCCCCATTTCCACAAGCCCTTCTCCTTCTAACCTGAACCACCTCCCTCCCGCCCTCATTCCTTTAATACTTTTTCTCTATTTTGCCTCTGTGTATGCCTGATATATCTTCCTGAGATATCTTTGGGCCTTTCTATCTCCCTCTTCCCAATCTCAGTTTCTTTATAAATAAATAACTTAATAATCACCATTCATAAATAATTTTCCCCATTCCCTGTCCCAACCAACCCCTGATACCCACCCCACACACTCTTTCTTTCTTTTTCCATGGCCAGGCTTAAACCCCACTCAGACTACCAGCCAGCCAATCAAATTACTTTTGTCTGAGTATTTCTGCTTAGACTTGAAATTCTCAGTCCAACATCTGGCAGCGGGTCAGGGGTGGTGGTGTATGTGGTTGCCCTCACCTCAACCCCCATCCTGGGGTGCCTTCAGACCACCCAGCATTCTATCTCTGGAGGTTGCAGAGAAGGGAAATACTTGAAAGAAACTGAAGCCATGGTGGAGGCAGGGAGTGGTGGTGCAGACCCTTGAAATTGTAGGAATAGAGGAAAGGGGCATGGTGGTAGGCCGTAAGCCATTTTCCTCTTTATTTTTCTATTTCTCTATAGTGCAAAGGCTCCAAAAAAGACACTACTAGGGGACTGGCGCAGGTGACAGACACCATCTGTATGAGTAGACAGCCGATCTCCCTGGGTGAGCAGGAACACAGCTCCTTGGTAGACTGACCTCATCCAGGGTCCTGGAGTCCCTGGGCCCACAGACTTTTGGGCACTCAGGAGGGGCACATGAAGTTGGTACTTGGAAGAGAAGAGGAGCACCTCATGGCTCAGGTAGGGGAGGGTGGGAGTAACCTCAGAGCAGCTGGTTCCTGAGAAGACCACCTGGGAGTAAACGAAGTAGAGGCCACTTGTGGGGACCAACAGGGAGTTGTTGCTTAGAGAGAAGCCATTTCGGAGGAAAGTGTGGTCTGTGCTTGCCCTCCAGTGTATAGAGTCCTGGATGCTGGGATCTCCTAGAGGAGAGACACAGAAGTCAGGGAGTATTATGGGGCTAGAGAACAGATGTGCAGGTAAGGAAGGGGACAAAAAATGGAGCTGGATGCTTAGGTCTATGGGGCAAGTGGAGAAGGTGTAACACCCAGGTTCTTACCAACAAGGTGGGCAGCTGGTTTGAGGCTGTCTCTTTTGAGGCTCTTCTGACTGAGATGCTGAACTGTCTGTGGTGGGGCTGGGCTAGATGAGTGGGAGTTATCAGGACTGGGAGCCCCCTATGAGAGAACATGGTTAAGAAGGCACCAGAAAGCCAAGATTTCTTTCTTGCCCCTTTAAGCTCCTGACCCCCAAGTCATCCCCTGTCCTGTTGCCTCTCACCTGAGCCACTGGTGGCTGCAGCAAAAGCACCTGGAGGCTCAGCGCCCCCAGGAGGCACAGGACTCCAGATGAGGTCATGGGGAGAACCTGAGGAGAGAGAAAGAGAAAGTGGAGAAGGGGCCAGGGTGGAGACAATGGTGGGGGGGGGGGGAGACAAGGAGGGGAAGAAACAGGGAAAGGAAATGGAAAACAAGAACAGAGACAGAAACGGGAAGAAACGGAAAACATACTGGCATAGAGAAACTGACAGAGATACCAAGACAGAGACACATGTCGAGAAAAAAACAGAAGTACAGAGAGAGAGACTGATTGACAGAAATGACAAATGAGACAGAGAAACAGAAACAGGTAGAGAGGAACAGAAACAGAAGCAGATAGAAAGAGACTGACAGAGAGAAAGTCAGAGACCCAGAAAGAATGAGGTAGAGACCAAGCCCAAAGCAGACCCAGAGGGGTGCAGGTGGAAATAATAGAACCAGGAAGCTATGGTGAGGAAATGTGGAATCAGGGGGTTTTAAGGGTCAGGGGGAATGGTTCAGGGTTCAGAAGTGTCTCAGCCAGGGGCCCCTACCTGCTATGAGCTGGGCTTCCTGGGCCCGGACGCCTGGGTCCCTTTATAGAGGAAGCGAGGCAGCAGGGCGGGAGGATTCAGGGCCCTAGCCTGGCCTGGGGAAGCCCCCGGGTCTTAGAAGAAGGAGCTGATGTTTCTGCTGAAGGCAGGAAAGTTTGAGGCTGAGAGGCAGAACTAAAGGCTGGGGGCCAGGAGACCAGGGTTCTGGGAAAAGGGAGTGGGATTAGGAAGGTTTAGGGGGAAGGTAACATGAATGTGAAGGGGGGGAGACTGAATTGAAAGACCTGAGATCTTCCAGATCTTTATTTCCTTCTTTATTCCCTCCACTCTCCCCCCAGACTATGCCACCCCCATTTTCCTTATTCCCTATGATTTATGTCTATTTCACTTGCTATACACTCCCTCCTGATGTCTCAAATTACATATTCCTTGGCCCACATAAAGTTTACCTGTCTCTAGACTGTGTTGGCTGAGAGTCAACAAATCATGTAGCCATGTGTGACATATTCCCTCTTCCAGACTGAATCTGCATATAATTGTCTTCCCCTCCTAATCTTACCCCCTCAGGTGGCATAATTATCTTTTGTGTATTCTACATAAACCTCTTGAACATGCCAGGCAAACTATTGTTAGTGAGCCGCATGCAGCTGACAAGATTTCCCATGTACAAAACTGTCCTTCCACGTTCTGAGCTACTACATACATGATATAATATATTTTATAATATATATATATAATAATATATATATATTTTAACTATAATATATTTTAACTCCTTCCCCTACTTCCCTTAGAACAAAACACACACACACACACACACACACACACACACACACACACAAACACAAACACACACACTTCATTCTTGTCTCTCAAATCTAGCCCTCATCCTCCAAGTTTGTCACCATCCCCCTTCCCTTCTATCATTTCCTGCTTCTCTCTTTCTCTCACCTATTTCTCTTTCCTTTTCCTTAAATCTGGGCTTGTCTCACTATCTTTCTGCCATCTCTGTTTCTTTTAATCTTTTCTTGTGTTCTTGTTCCTTTCTGTGCTTTTTTCTGACCCAGTTTTTCTGTCATCATAGGCAGATAAAAGACAGGGAGACCCCTAAGAAGAATGGAATCAAATAAATATGATGCACACCCATTGCAAATATCAGTGAAAGACAGAAAGGAGATTGAAAGACAGTGACAGAGTGGAGGGGAAGACTGAGGTACAGAGAAAAATAGAGGAAAATGAAGAGACTGAAGAATGGGAGGTTGGGGAGTCTGAGACCTGGTAGGTGGGGAGTGGGAAGAGCTGAAAAAGGGATCAGGGATAGACTGAGGGCCAGAGAGAGACAGAGACAAAGACTGAAGGATCAAGAGAGGGGGGAATCCATAGAGAGAGAAGAAGAAAGTGAGGAATCAAGAAGGGGAGACTGAGGGATAGAGAAATTCAAATAAAGGGTACCTGAAACTGGTGTCAAAGACATTATGACATTCCACTAGGATCTCATCAGGAAGGGCAGATCTCATTTCGTTCTCAGTTTCAGAAATTGAAAAGGACTTAGTTTCTCTCTGTGGAGAGGCAGGTGGTTGGTGGCAAGGTTTCCCTGTGTGTGAAGGGTGATAATGAAGAGCTGGCTCTCACCTAACTTTATGGTGACATAAAGCAGGGGAGGCTTTTGCAAAGAAATTAATGAAATCATTGGAGACTCCACACAGAAAGAGAAATCAAATAAGCCTCTAACCCAACCCCAGCCTGGCAATTAACATTATTCCAAATAAAATCTAACCTTTTCTTTAATCCTAACTCTAACTCAACCCCAACCCTGAATTTAATCTCAAATCCAAGCCAACCACCTCACAATGATTTCAATACTCACCTTCCAAACCCATTTGGCATTTTAGTCTCAATATGAATATGACCTTTACACCAACCCTAACTTTAAACCCTAATCTGTACCTCTACCTGAGCCCCAACACTAATGCTGACCTCATCTTATTAAACCCATTTCTAACCCTACCTATTCATTCAATAAAAATTTGTTAAAGGTATAGCACAGTCAAGTTCCCAGGGGAATTACAAAGATGAATGAGACATAGTCTCCTCACAGTATTTTGAATTTAGTAGGGGAAATTACATATATTCAAATAATTTTAATATAAGGTTAATATGTGATGTGTCAAAAGAAAGGTACAAAGGTATTCTCTTTAAGGGGAAGAATATCTGCCTCATCAATAATCTAATTCTTCCTTTGGTATCTTTCCCCATCTTAGATTTTATTGAGTCTCAATCCCAATTCTATCCCTGACTCAGATATTAGCCACAGATTTCTACCGTAACTCTAATCCCAACCTCAACAGTAATCCCAAATCTTCCCACTAGCCTCATTTCTAACATTATTCTTACTGGTTCTCAGTCTGACTCCAATACAATTTCTATTGTAACCCAAATTCCTGGCTTTGATCCTGGAGCTCACAAGGACATAGTTCACCCCTCCCTACCTCTTAGTTAAGAACCTGAGTCACTAATAAGGGGGATCCTTGCCCCCCCCCAGAACAGGGGCACAGGATGCCTGGGTGCCTGGCCCCAAGGGTCGGAGGAAGCTAAGGGCCCCTAGGGGACCAGTATTTTTATCGGTCTCAGAAGCAAGACACAGAACCGGAAACTGTGTGGTAAGAGAAAGTGAACTTCACCCTCATCTCAGGGGAACCCCCTTCACGGCTGGGGGGCCAGACACTTTTGAGAGTGGAACCTGAGAAGAGTTGGAGAATTGGGGGTGGTGGGAGATACCTGCATATATATATTTTATATAACATCTGTAAGGGAGGAGGCAATGTACTTAGAAATAAAGAAAAAATTCTTCTGGGTAGAAGGGGGAGGGGTTGCCCAGGTGCCAGTATTTCCTGTCTCCCCTCTTCACTGTGCCCTCTTATCCAAGGCATAAACCTTACTATTCCCAACCCTGGGGCTCTTTGCATGATGGTTCTGAAGTCTACAGGCTCTATGAGGAACTAAATACCCAGGCTGTTCACAGTTCAGGTTAGGTCCTTTCTAAATCACAGCAATTCCCTCTGTGAACTTTCTTCAATTTCCCAGAGACCACACCATCCCTTCAAAAGACACGTCCTACACCCCAATCTTGTCTCTCTCAGAAAACCTCATCTATATCACATCTATATCCATATATCTACATCCAAATAACAACCACACTCCCATTCAGTTCAATTAAAACCCAAAAGACATTCATTAAATACCTACTATGTGTGCCAGGCATTGCTTCTATGTGCTGGGGATTCAAAGACAAAAAAACCCACCCCAATCTTTGTTTTTAAGGGTTTTATATTCTCCTGGAGTGGGAATGAGGGAAGGGAGAGGAACAATATGTACATAGGTAAGAAAACATGAAGTATATTTAAAATAAATACAGAATCTCTTGAGGGGAGAGACATTAATAGTTGGAAGGACTAGGAAAGGCCCTTGTCAGAGATAGCACTCGAGCTGAGCCTTGGAGGGAGCCAGGAGACAATTCTAGGCATGGAACGACATATGGCCTAAGTCTAAGGTGTCATGATGGAGAATAGAATTGTTTGGGGAAGCAAAATAGGACCATTAGCTTTGAAATAGTGACTGAGGGGGAAATAATGTGTAATCAGCCTGGAAAGCCAGACTGGAGCCAGATTGTCAAGGGTTTTAAATGCTGAACATTTATATTTTATTCCACAGTCTGTTTATCCTGCAGTTTCTTAAGCAGGGCAGTGGCCTAGTCAGACCTGTGTTTTAGGAATATAAATTTGGCAGTCATATTGCAGCGGAAAGAGGCTCCATGAAGGGAAACAATTAGGCAACCATGGACACAGTCCAGGTGATAAGAGCCTAAACTAGGGTGGACTGGAAGAGGATAAAGATGTTATGAAGGTACAATCAAAAAGATACAGGAACTAATTAAGTCAAGTAGGGTGAATGAAGAGTTAAGGGTGATTGGAGACTTTATGTCCCCTCAGAGACCTGTGTCCACTTCCCCCTCCCACTTTGTTTTCACTAGTCTCCCCAGAGGCACCTTTAACTTAATGCTCTGTCCCTAACTCCATCTCTCTGGGGCTCCTCTGTGCAGATGTGAGCTCTGTATCTAAAAATTCAGTTTCTAACATAATGGATAGATGAGAATGAGCACCCACAGGCAGGAAAAGGCATCTTCTTCCATTTCCTCTAGCTCCTTCTCTCAGAACTAAAGCAGAGTGTATGATTTGGGTGGGGAGTGGGCTGAAAGAGCAGTTTTGTCTGATCTCCACTCCCACCTCCTGTTTCCTGGAAGCTGGGGTGGGAGGTATGGGGAGGCCAGAGGAGGGAGTAAGGAATGCCCCCCATGGGAATCCCCACCTGACCTCTGAGCCCCCTTCCCCCCCCAGAACTTCAACCATTGTTTCCCGGAAAGGGAGATAATGATCTGTGAAGTATAGACTGGGCCCATATCACCCCAGAGATTATAGACCAAGGGAAAAGATCAAAGTTTCTGGGTCCTTGAGGGAAGCAGGAGCTGGGACTGGGAAATGAGAGTCCTGAACTGGGGGGGGGGGCGAGTGAGGCAGGGAAGAATGGGGTGGGAGAAGAATTGGAAGGAGAGTCAGGATAATTCCTTTAATTCTGAATGGCAATAGGGGTTAAAAGGGGTGTTGATGGTATTTCCAAAGTACTGATGTCTGAATTCCTCGAGAAGCCTGGTCTGGATGCTTTGTTTCTAGTTGGGAGACTAGCAAGGCTGGGTCTAGTTCTTGGGGCGTGGACCTCAGGTTACCCAAGAACAGACAGCCCAGGTTACACAATTTGGCCCTTTCCTCCTCCTTCCCCTGAAGCTATTTTTAGCAACTGAAATTCCACTCCCCCGCAAAGGGGCTGCTTCCCTCTCTGGTCTTGGCTCCCCCTAACTCTGCCCTCCTACAATCCTCCTGATGGGTCTCTTAGCCTCAACTGCCCCCCACCTCAAATCCTAGTGACTCAGCAAAGGGAAAGCCCTGGGGGTTGGGGAGGTAAGAGGATGGAGGATGTGGTTCTGGGGGGGGTTGGAGGGGGGAGAAGAGACCACAGCTTTGTTCCCTTTTTGCCCTGTTCATATTAAGCCTATTTCTCCAGCCGCAAACAACTGGGTTGAAGAGACTTAGGCACTTGGTCTAAAAGTGAGGGGGAGAAAGGAAGAGATACATGAGTTTTGGTGGGGCAAGCTAAAGCCTTTAGACATTGATGGGGGTGGCAGGGGGAGGGGGCGGGGAAGGTGGCCAGGATGAAGTGATATCACAGGCCAAGTATATCACATATGGATGTCTCTGCCATATGAGAACTGTAGGCTGTAAACAGGAGGGAGATGTCATAGGTGATAGAAACTACAGCAATGGAAAAAGGCAGAGGAACTATGTTTTATTAGGAAATAAGTAGGAAGTGGAGAAGGGATTTGGTGGCAGCAACCTCCCACGACTGCTCCAGCTCAGCTTCATTTCTAACCCACAATCTGTCCTCATTCAGGCCTCATCCTTTTCTAGTTTCCATCCCTTAGCCTCTGTTCCTACATCCAATTCCCCGCTAATTTCAGGGCTTACATTTTGTCCTTATTCTCTGAATCTTATTGTCTGCATTATTCATATCACGTCTCCCCATTTCTCCTCTGGGTCACTTTAGGCCTTCTGCATGTCGGTTGAGGGCCTGGGACAGAGCTGTCACAATCTCCATTACTTTTTCCCTTTCCCTAGCTTCAATTTGGCACCCAAATCTCTGTAGGAATCTGTCAGGATGCCACTGGACTTGCTGGGCCCTCAAATACTTTCTTAGAGCTGCTCGATCTGTGGGTGGGGGTCCCCTGGCCACCAGGGCTGCTGCCATTGCCTCAGGGTCCCTTCCCCCAAGACAGGGCCAGGGTATATCTCTAAAGCACCCAAATCGTTCCCTTCCCTTGGTGAGGTCTGCCCTGGGATTTGTCCTATTGGGGTCTCCCCAACAATGCTCTCTGGCTTCCTGGGTCTTCTTGGCTCGGCTCTCCCTCAGTTCTTCTTCCTTGGCCTGGGCTCGCTCTTGGAATAGACGACGTTCCTCCTCTTGTTGCTGCCATCTACGGTAGGAGGCTGACATACATTTTGGATGCTGGGCTCTCTCTGCTTCTTGTTGCTGTCGTCGTTTCTGGGCATGTTCTCGGGCCAGCCGTTCAGTCCAGGCAGAGAAGGACTCAGGCTCTGGGGTGTCTAAGGTGGCATCCTCATCACCTAAGAAACAAAGAGTATATAAAGGGAAAGGCTTCTTAAGGAGTGAGAAGGAAGAGAAACAATGAGGCCAGGAGGAAGGAAGTCAGGAGAGAGATGGGAGGCAAAAGAGATGGAGACAGAAAAGCTGAAAGGGATGGGAACGAGTGTGGAGCAGCCAAGCAATGAGGGATATATGAAGTGGGGGAGGTGCAGGGATTTAGGGGGCATTAGTCTGGGGTGTCCTTACTCTCAAACCTCCCCAGCATCTCCTGCCACTCATCCTCTAGCTCCTCCTGAAGCTTCTGTCTCCATTTTTTCTCCTTGTCGGCATCTTCCTCTTCTTCTTCCACTCCTACAGATGGCTCTGGGGGACATTCCCAGCCCAGAAGTTCCCCTGGGGTCTTTCCTTGTTGGTTTTTCATCTTCATGGCAGTGGGACATTGTGTCATCAGAGGCAGGAAGAAGTCCTTGTAGGCTGTTGGCAGAGGTCAAAGGGTAAAATTGTTTGCTGTGGCTCTCAGATTACAAGAATGCTGTCAGTTGCTATCTGGGCTCTGTTATTGTTGTTTAGCCTCTTTGTGACCTCATTTAGAGTTTTCTTGGCAAAGATACTGGAGTGGTTTACCATTTACTTCTCCAGCTCATTTTACAGATGAGGAAACTGAGGCAGAGTTAAGGAACCTTCGCATGGTCACACAACTAGTAAGTGTCTGAGACCAGATTTGAACTCAGATGAGTCTTCCTGACTTTAGACCTGGCACTCTATCCACTGTACCATCTACCTGTCTTATCTGGGTGCTAGAGAAATTATATAATGGGAAGAGCTCTGGAGAGTGAGAAAAATAACCCATTTGGGTGCCAACTTTTAATGAGAAGGCCACCATCATGGGCCAGATGATGGGCACTGGGGATACAAATAGATCTGGACAGGAAGAACAGGTTGGAAAAATGACTACCCTCTTGGAAGTAAACAGAATAGGAGCTAAATGAATGGATGTAAAAAGCTTAAATGCCATCTTAGATACATATGTACACGTCCAATAAATATGTACACATAGATTCATAAATCTACATATATGTGTGTGTATATATGTATGTATGTGTATACATATGGTATGTAGTGACACACCATACATATATATTATATGTTAGGGTTTACAACTAAGTACGTAGTATAACCATCATTAGTATTACCACTCTACAGCTGAAGAAATTCATTCCAATAACCAGATAAATATCTTGCATCCCAAGGATCTTGCTTCCATCTAGGATTATGAGAGCAGACTATTACTATCTGACACTTTCAAAGCTGTCCTGTAAGGGTTGGACTCACCACTAGGACCCTGTACAGCAGCAGCATGCAAAGCAGTATTCCCATGGCAGTCATTACGAGTGGGGTCAGCACCAAGTTGGAGCAGCAGTCGAAGGGCAGAGGCATCATGGCGGGCACAAGCTCGGTGGAGTGGTGGGGGTTCTCCAGCATCTATATCCAGTCTTGAGTGGCGCTGAAAGAGGGACTGAGCCTTGCTCAGCCTTCCTGTAGATAGGTATCTTCTGAAACGTCGCTCACGTCTATGTTGGTGAGAGGAAGAACCCATGATGGGTCTCGGACTAAGAAAGAGAAAAGGAGGCAATCAGAACCAGAAGAGGACATAAGCTCCATGCTGTCCCTTTCATTTTCCCATACTCTCTCCCTAAGTCTCCTGCCTTTGTACACTTCTACCTTCTTGAAATAAGAACTGTCTCCTCTTCAAAACTTAAGTATCTTTCTTGTAGAGTACTGTGTTAAGTAGCTAGAGAGGAGATAAAATTATTTGGGGTCCTTTGAGCCAAAAAGTATAATTTTCTTTTCATTATAGTTATTCATGTTCATTTTATTTTTGGTTCTAAAATCTCTCCCTCTCTTAAGGCCCTCCTTAACTCACTGAAAAGGCAAGAAATTGGAGGCGGCTAGGTGGTGCAGTGAATAGAGCACCAGCCCTGGAGTCAGGAGGACCTGGGTTCGGATCCAGCCTCAGACACTTGACACAAAAACTAGCTGTGTGACCTTGGGCAAGTCACTTAACCCCAATCGCCCTCCAAAAAAAAAGCAAGAAATTATGCTTATCAAGTCATGCAACATATATTTCAGCATTAGTCATGTTTTAAAAGAACAGTTAAAAGGATTTAAGAGTAGAGGCACATTGGGCTAGTGGCAAAATTTGGGCATATGAATGCTGTAATCATCTAGTTTAGATAATTATCCGTCTACATTGGTTAGATATCTCTGTCTTCCCTCGGGGCACCTCAGGCTGGAGATGGGACCACTCCGAGAAGCCGGCCCGTCATCCTTGGGGTTGCCCCAGTCGTCCAGCCATTCCGCTCTCAGGGTCCTGGGGGGGGGAAATGACGTCTCTGTTTTCACTAACCTCGGTCTAAAACATGGCGTTTTCTTAAATAACTTGAGCACGTTACTCACGGGAGGCCCCGGCTCCACCAGGGAGCTACACAAAGGTCAGAGCCCCCAGCCCCAGTCACGTGACGGAGCAGGGAGCCGAGTCTGGGACTCTAGGCCCTCCGTCGCGGCCTGGAGCCCGAGGTCCAGACAAGCGCGCGGTCTGTGAGGGGCGGCAGGGGAGGGTAAAACCTCTTACACGCCGCTGACTTGAGCCGGGGCCCAGGCTAAGGCCTGGCAGCCCGGAGAAAGGGCGGAAACAAACCGGAAATGAGCGGGGCGTGCGGGGGGGGGGGGGGGGGTTAGGACGGATGGCAACCGCCGCCGGACCTCTCAGGCCCGAGAGGAAGGTTCCGCTGGACGGGAGGGCCGGGGCAGGGGCGGGGGAGGGGCAGTGACTTCACCGCCCACTGCCTTCCCAGGCGGGCTGGAGGAACCGGAGGGGGAGAAAAGTCAGGAGGAGCCACCGAAAGAGCTGGTGGGAGGGGGGAGCGGGAGAAATGTGGAGACCGACTCAGTCCTCGGGGAAGGTACTGGAGAGGAGGGAGGAAGCAGAAGAGAGCGGCGGGGCTGAGGTGAGGGCAGTTCTGGACTCCAGACCCGGCCTCAGACACGTGATAATCCTCGTGAGACTTCCGGTGGCGCTTCGAGGCTTGCAAGGCGCGTTACCAAGATCTCATTTGTATCCTCCCCCCAACCCTGACACGCAGGTGCTACTATTATCCCCACTTTACAGATGGGGAAACTGAGGCCGGGCGAGGGAGAGAGGGGCTGGGGGGTGCACGGAGTGCTGGAACCAGGAAGACCAGAGTCCATATCCTGCCTCATGCACGGTAACTAGCCGAGTGACCCTGGGCAAGTCATTCAACCTCCTCTGTAAAAGGGGGATAGCCACAGGAAGTGCCTCCGGGTTATTGTTGTGATTTTGTCATATGAGCAAAATTACTGACACATAGCAGGCATATTACCTTTCCTTAAGTGACTTGCCCAAGGCCTCAGGTGCGTTCTATTCACACATGCTAGCTGTGTGACCCTGGGCAAGTCATTTCATTTCTCTATGCCTTTTTCCTCACGTCCTGGGGTTGTAAGTATAAAAAAAAAATAAAAATTATTTGTTAAGCATTTTGCAGATCTTGAAGCATTAAACAAATGCTGGCTGTCAGGGCTCGGAGTTGCTGAGACCTAAGGAAAACCCAGATTATCCATCCTCTGTTTCCAGTAGGTGATGAGCTCTGTCTCCCAGTTCCGATCTTTGACCCTTATGTCTCTCATGCACATGGCCACATGGCAATGACGTCCTCTTTTACCCCCCCCCCCCCCATTGCCAAAAAAGAGAAAGGGGATAGGAAACCTGCTGGGTGGCGGGGTGGGGGGTGAGCAGAAAGACACACAAACACACAGACTCTCTGTCTCTGTCTCTCTGTCTGTCTGTCTGTCTGTCTCTCTCTCTCTCTCTCTCTCTCTCTCTCTCTCTCTCTCTCTCTCTCTCTCTGGCAGTCCATGAGGCAATGATCTGGTCTCTGTTGCCCTCAGGTGATCTCAGGTGGTACTGCAAGAGCGAGGGAATGGGATGGAGGAGAGAGGAGGAATGAAAGTCTGAATTGGGAGGAAGAGGGACCGGAAAGCAGGGGGACGCTAAGACCCAACAGAGGGAAGGAGGAAGAGCTGGATGAGGTGGGGGTGGAGGTAGTGGCTGTAGGCTGGTACCTTTGGTAGCATCTCCGCTCCCAAATAGAGATGGCTAGTCAATCTCAGGGCATCCAGCAGCTGCTGCAGGCTGAAAAGAGAGCGGCTGAGAAGGTGGCAGATGCCCGAAAGAGTGAGAGCCTTGGCAGGGAACGGGGAAGGACTGGACATTTAGATTACCGAGAGGAGCTGATGTGGGGGGGGAGGCCCAATATGGGCCGGGATTCCTTTGGAGAGATGGATAGGGGACTGAACCACTGGGGTGATCATGAAGGACTCTTTTGGTTGAAAGAGCCTTTAACTACCTTTCTGGGAATGTCCTTCCATTTTTTCATTCCAGGGAAGGCTCGTCGTCTGAAGCAGGCCAAGGAAGAGGCTCAGATGGAGGTAGAGCAGTACCGTAGGGAGCGAGAACAAGAGTTCCAGAGCAAGCAGCAAGCGGTAAGATTTGGGGTGTATTGTGGATTGAAAAAGGGAATCAGGGTAATATTGGGGGTGAAGAGAACTCTAATGGGGTAGAGCCCCCTGTGAATTGTATAGCATGTTCAGTTATTTTTGTGATGTGGAGGGAAGTGGGGGAGGGTGCTAAGGGAAGCAAGGAATTTCTCAGTCTGTGTTTGGGCTTTTTACATTCAGTGTGGAAGATGGTAGTGGTCTAGAGTGGGAAATGTGGAATCCTTCTGGTCCAGGTGATGATGTTGGAGTTGATGGGGAATTCAGTTTCTGGATTATTATTGGGTGAGGTCTCAAGGAAGAATGTGTGTCCTTCTGTTGCCTGGACAGCTCTTGTAGAATTCGTATAGCCTTTACATAAGGATTCAGGGAAAAGGGTAATATCCACATTTGGGTCTTTTTTTCCTGAACTTTTTTTCTGTCTCTTCCTGTAACAACCTCACACTCTGGGACCTTCTCTTTATCTCTTCCTTTCCTATTTCTCTTTCCCCAATACCCCCACCCACCTTACCCCGTCTCCCCCAATCCAGGCTATGGGCTCTCAGGGGAATTTGTCAGCTGAGGTGGAGCAGGCAACTCGGCGCCAGGTACAGGGTATGCAGAGCTCTCAGCAGCGCAGCCGTGAGCGGGTCCTGGCTCAGCTCCTTGGCATGGTCTGTGACATCAGGCCCCAGATTCATCCCAACTACCGGATTGCTGCCTAGGGACTCTGTAACAGTCACCTCCCCCCTCCCCAGGACCTCACACCCTATCCTCCAGCCATATCCCTTTTCTCCCATCAGTCCCCTAGAAATTCAAGGAGTAACTCTCCCATATAGAAACCTAAATCTATATAATCTATGACTCCTGACAGGACCTTTAAGTTCCCTGAGAGTGATGCCTCTACCACGCAGAATCTACATCTACCCCCTGGTGACCTTAAAACCTTGACCTTGACAGCTGGCCTCTAGACATTTTGCAAGCTGTGTGACCCTGGGCAAGTTACTTTTTTCACATGTAAAACAGAGACAACCATTGCACTAACTTACAAGGTTCTGGTGAGGATTAAGTGAGGTAACTTTGGTGAAGTGCTCTGCAAACCTTAGGCCAGCTGTAATTGTTATTAGTAACATCTCTCCCCAGTTGGTTTCATTTAAGGAGGCCTAGTAACTTTGTGATTCAAATGACTAGCCTTCAAGTGTCTGGATTTCCCTGCATGTCACTCCTGTGACCAGTGATGAAACCAGCTGACCTCCATCATCCTATTATCTTATGGCTCCCAGACTTTCTTCTTCCTCCTGCTCTTTCCTTTTTTGTCTCTACATCATTCCCTTTACTTCTCCATTTTCTCTTCTCTTTCTCCTATCCCTCAAAATTTCTTGGAGAGAACTGTTTGGCTCTTACTATTGTTTGTCTTAGCTACAGAGAAATATTCTGTATTCTATATAATGCTATTATGGGAGTGTCCCCCATCCTTTTCCATTCTTGTTCTCCCACACCTTAATTTACTATTGTTCTATTCAGCTGTAAAATGAAACCAGCACAAATGTCAATAAAATAAGTTGTGAAAAACTGGTAAGAGTTCTTTTTTTGTAGAATCTCCCTCATAATACCCCATTTTTCATTTCCCCTCACCTTCATTACTTATCAGATCTGGTAATGTTAGGATAAAGCATCTTTTGAAACTTGAGTGATTTAAGTTTAGGAGAAATAATAGAAGTCATAAGACTTATGGAAAGTTGGGTTATTTAATCCAATTCCCTTACTTTCTACATTCTTACATATTCTAATTCTCAGAAGGGGAAACTAGTTTTCCAGGTTCACACAGCTTTAAATAAGTGGTGGGGCTTAGATTTATACCCAAGTCTTCTATTCTAAATTCATTGGTTTTTTTCCATTATATCACACTTCAACTCCTGTTTCACTTTACAATTTATATTTATGCAATTCATCTCAACAAGTGACAAAGGTAGGAGGTATAGAAGAGTGCTTAACACAATCATTAAGTGTCTGACAGACATAAAGTGATGAAATTGATAGAGAAAGCCTGGAAGTTCACAACCTATTTGCTTCATTTTCTTCATCTGTAAAAATGGGGATAATAATAGCACCTACCTCCCAAGGTTGTATTGTGCACAAAGGACTGAGACAAGATCCCCGAAATTAAATTGAAGTGGATTTATTATCAAGGGACTGCCAGGGTTACATGGTTACCCAAATCAGACAGTGGGTTGGCACAGAGCGTGTGCTGGTTTTTAAAGAGATGCAATAGCCAGGTTACATAAGCCAAAACTACGATCAGTGATTGGTCAGTGCACATTTGAATTTCCCTCACAAAGTTCAGCCTAGGCTGAGGGACAGGAAGCCTAGGGTGGGATGATTAGGAGGGGCAGAGGACATCCAGATCAGGTGACTAGGAGGGAGGCAGGGGGACTAGGGATGATGGAGAATTTACCCTAGCCTGAACTTCCTGCTCACTGATCAGTTGGGGGAGGGAAGGGTGGAGTTGTCCGTTTACAGATCAATTGGGGAAGGGGAGGTTGAGTTGTGTCCAATAGTTGTTATGAAGATCAAATGAGGTAATAGTGCTATGTAAATGTTAGCTATTATTATTATTAAGATTGTTTTCAAATAGTTATGCTTTCTTCTGGCAAGACAGCTGGGAACAGAACCCTGGATTAGGGAGTCTGGATATTCACTTTCTCCACTACTGGTGGAGAATAGCTACCATTTCTTTGGAGAATCTTAAAGCATTCTTCACTCTGCAGATTGTGCCCCAGAATGTATTTGGACTTCACCCCTGCCTCCAGGAAGAAGGGGCAGAGTTTTGTGGGTGTAGACCCAAGACTGGAAACAGCAACAAAGGAAATGGCATGTGGCTGAATTTAGGCTTCCCATCCCTCCCTTTCTGGGTACATGGTCTCTAACTAACCTAGCTACGCCCTGTGACAGTGACAAGGCAGCGGCCATCCGTCCCTTTTTCATTTTAAGGCACGTTAGTGAGCATTGTTCCAAAACCAATCAGGGATCTCCATAAGCGGGCCCCTGTGTCAGTGACTCTGCTGTGGAGACGCCCTTCCCCTCCTCCTTGGCTTCCCTGAAGACCGCTCAAACCCCACTTTCTTGGGGCCTGGGGCCCCCCACTCCCAGCGCCTTCCATCTGTTCTCTCGCTACACAAACGTCGTTCGTTTCTCCGTTAGCCTGGGAGATCCTGGGGGCAGGGACTGTACTGAGGCTTTCTTGGCACCATCGCACCATGCTGGAGACAGCAGGGGCAGGATAAATACTGCTGAAGCTGGGTGCCCGGGGCCTCTGCGGCTCCCGTCAGAATGGCCGCGCGCCTGCTCCCTCCTTCCTGCAGGGCCACAGCACACCCAGTGACCCGCTCGGTCAGACCCCCTGCCCCCACTTCCTTTTCCTTCCATTCCACATCCCCCAGTCCCTGGGTAACATCCAGCCATCTCCCGCAGCACGCAGGCCGGGTAAAGCCTAAAGGAAAGTGCGCCTAGGTCACCTTGGCAACCACGGCTATCGTAGGACCCCGTGGGAACGCGCAGCCGCGGCCGCGTCCCATTCATTGAGTTCCAAGCGCAGAGCCTCGCTTTACGCAAGCCTGACTGAAAAGCGAAATAGTGTAAAGGAGTTCGGGTAGTGGCGAGACTCCGGAGGGCTCACAAAAGACAGATTCCTCCCCCCGACAGCGCTGACTGAAATGGCCACGGAGAAGCTGGACGGAAATTCACAATTCACTTCCAGTCAGGCGGGCCCGAGGGCACCTCTCCAGTGCGCGGGACGGTTGAGGCGTAGGAGGTCCTGGAGCCAGCTTCCTGTTCCTCGCGCCTGCGCACTGGGCATCCTAGAAAGAGAGTGGGGTGGAAAGGGGAGAGGGAACGCGGGGACCGGAAGTGGAGGCCGCTTTCCTTGGTCGCCGCCGCTGCCGCCACCAGACGCGTTTCTTCTCCGCTCAGGTAAGCGGGGGCCACGGCCTTCATCCGCATCCATCCGTCCTTCTTTGAGGCCACTCGACAGCAAAGGTCCCCAGATACACTTGCCAGGAACGGTACCCTTGCCTCTGGGCCCCTGCGGGGCCGTTATTTCCGCCTCCTTTCCCGCCCCGCCCGGGAGGGAAGAGCCCCCCAGGGGGGAGGGGCGGTCGGGAGCGAAGGGGGAGGACCCAAAATGGCGGCCGTGGCGCCATTGTGTCCCCGCCACTGCGTCCGCTCCGGGGTAATCTCTTGCGCTTTGGCGCCATCCTTTCCTTTCCCCCTCCCCCTAGCGGCGTCGCTCCTGCTGGAGAGGTCGGGAGGTGCCCTGCGCTTCTCTTTATTTAGGAAGTTTGTGGGGATCGTAGAGTAGGGAGAATGCAGGTTACTGCCCGAAGCCACGCTGTCCGTGGGACCTTTTACTCATGAGCCCTCTCAGGAGCAGTGGGGAGGGGCAGGTTTCTGGGCCCCACTTTGTATAAACTACCGACAGGTCTGTACCCCCCCCCCCCCCGCCCCAGTTTGATTCAAGCCAATAAAAGGAAGTGCCCAGAGCAGTCTTGGGAGTTTGGAGGGGAAACGTGATAGTGTAGAAGAAGCACCCCCCAGTAGGACGTTTTACTCCCTTGACGTAGGGGTTCCACCTCGGCCGGTTCCTGGACAGGCTGCTTGTCTTAGGACTAGACATCCCTGCTCGTGCCGTGATTATCACGCTCTGTCTTCTTTGGCTGCTATGTTTGGGGGTGGGAAGCAGACACTAATGCTACTGCAGACTCTGCTCCAGCCCCAGGACCTCCCTTCCCCCACATAAAACAATTTCTGAGCTTTATGCGTTTGTAAAAATTACCCACTCACCTTTCCCTCTGCAGTTCTTTCGTGGCTTCTGTCAATCCATTTTCTGTACCTATTCTGTTCCTCTTACCATTTCTTACCTCAAATTTTGTCCATAAAAATAATAAATCTACTTTTTGCCCCCAAACTTTACTGTTGTATTCTCAGCTTGTCTGTTTTTCTCTATCCAGAAGAAATAACTCAGAATTTTTAGAAGGAGGGAGGATTATGGAAAAAAAACTGGAGGTTGGTGGGAAATTTTTTTCTTTTAAGTCGTTACCAGCTTGTTTCTCTCAACCATGTCTTCCCTAGCTCTCAACTCTGAATCCAGTGGCATCTTCCCTGCTGCTCCCTGAGTCTGTACCACCCCAGCTTCCCTACACTGAGTTTTCCCAGAGCCTGTCTAGGTATCCCCCTCCCCGATACAGCCATGGCAGAAAATGATGTGGACAATGAACTTCTGGATTATGAAGATGATGATGTGGAGACAGCAGCTGGGGGGGATGGAGCTGAGGCCCCTGCAAAGAAAGATGTGAAAGGTTCCTATGTCTCCATCCACAGCTCTGGATTCCGTGACTTTCTACTTAAACCAGAGCTGCTCCGGGCCATTGTAGATTGTGGCTTTGAGCATCCATCTGAAGGTAAGCATCTTCCAGGGAAGAGTGAGAAAGACCTAGGATAGGACCTCCAGGAACAAGAAGCTTGGAGGGAAGTGGGAGCAAAGCAGGGGCATTGCTAAGAGAATCGATGGGAGCAGAAGGATAATGGTTTCTAGAGTAAGATGATATGGGGACAAAGCAGGGCAAAAATGTCTGTCGAACCAGAATGATGGGTAGAACTAGAGGTAATGGTGGTAGAATTAGCAGGAGATATTGTTGAGGTAGAATTTGGGAGAGCTAAGTAGTTTTCTGAGGGTTGGCACTTAAGAGAGTTAAGATGGAATAAAAAAGTAGAAAAGTAATATAAAAGAGCCATTCCTTGTAGGCTGAAACCCTAGGTATTGTTACTACCTAAAACTATCACAACCAACTTTTTTATTCAAAATCATTCTTTCAGGGCGGCTAGGTGGCGCAGTGAGTAGGGTGTTGGCCCTGGAGTCAGAAGGACCTGAGTTCAGATCTGGCCTCAGACACTTAATGCACATACAAACAAAAACCTAGTCGTGTGACCTTGGGCAAGTTACTTAACCCCAATTGCCCTCCAAAAAAAGGGGGGGGGGTGGTGGCGGTGGCTAGGTGGTGCAGTAAGAGCACCGGCCTCGGAGTTGGGATGACCCGAGATCGAAACCGGCCTCAGAAAATGAGCACCCACACGTAAATAATGACTAGCCGTGTAACCTTGAGCAAGTTACTTAACTCCAATTGCTTTAAAAAAAAAAATCACTTCTTTCTTCCATTCTCTGATTAAGCATAGGAAATGTGTTAAGGTGAGAGGATTGGGGCAGAAACTACCCTGGAGTGTAAAACAAAAGGAAAGGGAATAGACATATGTTAAGTGCCTACTGTGTGCCAGGTTCTATTAAATGCTTTACAAATATTGTCTCAGTTCGTCCTCACAATTCTGGAGGTAAGTGCCATTATTAACCCATTTTACAGATATGGAAACTGAGGCAGACAAGTGACTTGCCCGGGGTCACACAGCTAGTAAGTGTTTGAGGCTGGATTTGAATCAGGTCTATCCACTGCACCACCTAACTACTTCTAGCATATTTTGGAACTTACAGCCTGTAAGTGATTTTAGGGGTTTTGAATTTGTGTTCCTGGGCTACCTTTAATCCATCATCTTCCCTTTTCTTTCCCCAGTCCAGCATGAGTGTATTCCTCAGGCCATCTTGGGAATGGATGTCTTGTGCCAGGCCAAGTCAGGCATGGGAAAAACAGCTGTGTTTGTGCTGGCCACACTGCAGCAGCTGGAACCAATCACTGGTCAGGTATAAACTATGTAGGGAACAACGAAGAAGGAGTATTGAAGGGAAGGGAGTAAAACTATCTATGCCACATGATGTGTTTTCAGAGACATGAGCACTTAGTGCTGAGATGACCTCTATCTATCACCCTTGACTGATGGCAGATGGGTCCAGGGTGGGGAGAAGGGGGAGGGAGAGTGTTAGAAGAGGTTTGGGGGGGGAGGATATTTTTACTTCAAAACCCAATGTTAAAATGTATAGACTTGGGGCGGCTAGATGGCGCAGTAAGTAGAGAGCTGGCCCTGGAGTCAGAAGGACCTGAGTTCAGATCCGGCCTCAGACACTTAACCCACACAAACAAAAACCTAGCCGTGTGACCTTGGGCAAGTTACTTAACCCCAATTGCCCTCCAAAAAGCAAAAAAAAAAAAATGTATAGACTTTTTTAAAGACTAAGCCCATTTTAAAGGTTTTTGGTTTAATTAAGATTGTATTAATTTTTTGATTGTTTATTTGAAATTTTACTTAGTATTCATAGTTGTAGTAGGCAAGATTGGAAGAAACAATGAAAAATCAGCTTCTCTTAAGGAACTCATTTTCTAGTTTGGAAGACCAAACATACATATGAAAATGGTTTAACAAATGATTTTTGAATGCCAACAATTCACAAGGCACTCTTGATTTCAGGTGCAAAAGAGGCACTTAAATTGTTAGGTTCCAGAATTGGAATTGTTTAATAAGCTCAGTTGGATTTTTGGTTATGGTCTGCCTTTTATTAAAGAAAGGACAATCTGCCTAACATCTCTCTCCCTGTCTAAGGTTTCTGTGCTGGTGATGTGTCACACTCGGGAGCTGGCCTTTCAGATTTGCAAGGAGTATGAGCGCTTCTCTAAATACATGCCTAATGTCAAGGTAATTGATGGGGAGGAGACTTGATTAAGGGTGGAAACTAAGGGTGGAGAAAGAGAGTAGTAATAAGAACCTGTCAGGTATATTTGGGGACATAGTAGACACCCAGGCCACCTAATCCTAGAATGAATCAGAAGCCATTTCCAAAATAAATATTGTCTTAAAAGGTATGTTTTGCTTTATGCAGTAGGCAGGTTCTTGAAAAGTTGGATGTAGGTGAGATTTTCATTAGATTTCATCAGTCTCCCCCCCAAAAAATACTTTATCTTCATTACTAGTGGATTTTCAATAGCCACAGGCTCTTAATACATTAGCTTTGTTAATCCTTCCCTAGTCTCTTTGTTAAGTGGTTTGTAAGCTGGGGTATAGGTGACTTGATTATCCTGACCCTTTGCTTCTCTGTTTCTCTGCCTTTAAGTCACTTTATTTCTCCATGTGCCTCATTATTATACTTAGATTTTTTCCCTTTCTGATCACTATTTGGGATGATCTAGGAAGTAGTAGTATGATGAAAGCTTAGGGTGTGTGGTGTGGGAAGGTTTTAAGCTCTCTATCCCTAATGGTATATGTGGATTTGGAAGGTACATGATGTCTTCATTCTTTAGGATAGCAGAAAATTGAGGCCTGGCTATCTGGACCACTGGATGGATGGATGGCCTAAGAGGTTCCCATTATACTTTTCTCACTTAACTGTATTGGAGTAGAAAGCATGCTGTCTGCTTAGGTACAGATGAGTTTGCTTGATTTTACTTCTTCCCAGTCAGAACTGGGCTTTCTCGGTTGGGGTAAATTATGTCCAATAACTTTACAACAAACCAAAAGCTCTGCCTTTCAATGTTCTCCAGCCCCTCAGTACATTCACCCTAATTTCAGAGCAAAACAGGACTTTTCAGAATTATAAGAAGGGTATGGAAGGAACACTAGGTAAAGTCAGAAGATTTGAGTTCTAGTCCTGATTCTGCCACTGGCTAACTTGTATGAGTGAGTCAGTCCCTCTGAGTTTAGGTTTTCTTATGTATACATTGAGAGCATTAGATGATTTCTAAAGTTTTTATGTGATACCAAGATAAGTTTTTAGCCAAATAGGGAAGAAGTCAAGACTGGGAAGTGGTGGCTGTTAATTATTCTCTGTGGTGACCTTCTTTCTAATTCTGGATGACAGGTGGCGGTGTTTTTTGGTGGTTTATCAATAAAAAAGGATGAGGAGCTGCTGAAGAAGAACTGTCCACACATTGTTGTGGGGACCCCAGGCCGTATCTTAGCTCTGGCTCGAAATAAGATCCTCAATCTCAAACACATTAAACATTTTATCTTGGATGAGTGTGACAAAATGCTCGAACAGCTCGGTGAGTGGAAGACCTGAAGAATAGAGGCATCCCAGAACCTGGGGCTCTACCTCATGGAAATTGAAGGTCAGGTTATTTGACCCTTGGAGCCACATGATGTGTTCATGTTAAGTGGAGCACCTTGGTGCCAAGACGACTCTTGATCTATCACCCATGACTGATGGCTCTGGGCTCCATAAGCTGGAATTCTTTGGATTTCTGTGAATGTTTTCACTGATTCGTGATGAAAGGGGATCTGGGGTGTCCAAGCAAGTCAGCATGGTACTTTGGGCAACTTTGGTGATGGGGATAATAAAGAGGAAATGGTTCAGGCCTTTTTCTTTCCATATGTTAGAGAAAGAGTACCTTCAGATCATAGAAGGACTTTCTTAATCTGAGAACACTGTTTACTGATTACCTTGTGTCTGCAGAATCCAGTCCTAGCTATTCTAGGAAATACTGGTGGGGAAAGGAACTCAGCTTTTAGGATAGGGAGAGAGAGAGAGCAGAGCCTAGAATTTAAGTAATTGATAGGTTAAATTTTAGATATTTCAACTAGGAAACATACAGAAATTGTCAGCAAGAGAAGACTAAGTACACCTAATTAGGGAGAACTTTGTGGAAGGAGGATTTTGAGCAAGATTTGGAAGAAAAGGTTGAAGATACCTGGGTGGAATTAAGGATGTGTATGTGCATTGGGGGATAGGACAGAATATTAAAACTTTGTTTAGTTTTAGAGTAAGTGTGAGCTCAGGCTAGGGAACCAGGTAGTGATTCTCTTGCGTTCTTGAGTGTTACTGGAAAGCACTCTTCCTTTGTGTTGCTCTGTGCTCAGTCTCCTTGTCACCCCTATTTTGTAGACATGCGTCGGGATGTCCAGGAAATTTTCCGCATGACCCCCCATGAGAAGCAGGTCATGATGTTCAGTGCCACCCTGAGCAAAGAGATCCGCCCTGTCTGCCGCAAGTTCATGCAAGACGTAAATACCCTTCTACCTTCTCTCCCTCCATCCCCTGCCCGCAGTCTCTTCCTACTCCCTCTCGACCTTCTCCAGTCTACCCTCTCCCCTCTCCTCCCAGTGCTGAGATGGAGTCATGTGACCCCCAGGGCTGAGTCTTCCCTGGAAAGACAGAGATAGAGACAGCCAGTGATAAGGTCTGCGCGGGTGCCAGGGAAACTCCGGAAGACTTGGTCGGGATAAACACGAGAGCGGGTAGAATTCAAATAAACCCCAACAAAATAAGAAAACCCAAACAGCAGCAAAACTCTTTTTTCCTTCTGGCAGGGTGGGACAGAATGTCCTACCCTACCATCCACTATTTTCTTTGTACCCCATGAACACACACCCTCAAGGTGGCATCGAGCACAACTGGGGCCTTTTGGCTCCCCTAAAAACTCAGATCTCCCCAAAACCCACATTTCCTGATGACAGGAGAGCGAGAGAGGGACAGACAGACTGCAGGGCATGGCCAACAGAAGAGCAAAAGTCACAAATGAGTCTGCTCCCTCCCCACCTTCAGGGGTGGGGGCCTTCGGCACCTCAACCCCCGACCCTTCTACTCCTTCCCCTCCCTTTCCTCCTCCTCCCCCATCTGGACCCTCTGGAGATGTGAGCCAGCAGCAGAGACTCAGCGCGGCGGGGGATTGCAGATGGCATCTAACATCGGAAGGCGGCAGCGGAAGCTGCGGGAGAACCGTGTCCAGGAAGCAGAGGACCAAACCAGCCTTTTTTTCTGTTCCCGGTTTTTTTTTTTCCTGAACCTTACGCGTACTGCGATCCCTTCGCCCATGCGAGTTGCGGGGGTGCTCCTGAGTGGGTGGTGGATTTTTTTTGTTTCCTTTTTTTTTTCCGGGAGGGGGAAAGGGCAAGGTAACAAGTGAAGATCTTTATTTTGCTGAAACCAGGTGGGGGCTTGGGGTTCTCAGAGTGGGAAAAGAGTAGTGGGATAAGGCTTGGGGATGGGGGTTTATTTGTATTGCTCCCTCATGTGGGATGCCTCTCTTATATTGTTACCCCCTGTGGGTAATAGAGATGAATTTCAAGGAGGTTTTTAAACTCCTTGTTAAGTGAACTAGATCATCATTTTCCTTGTAGAACCTAGGACTAGCTAGAGAGATTAGAGAGGCAAATGGGGATTGAGATTGAATCTGCTATTTCTGTGGTGGGGTTCTCCTCCCCTTCAAGGGGATATGTAGATCAGGAGCTGTATAGAAGTCTTCTAATAGAGGGTTCATTTCTTTGCCTGAACACCCTTACTGCTGGAGTTTATTTTATTTAACATCAGATTCTAGAGAAAGCCAGTCCTGTTAAGGGTCTCCTATTTTAGATGGTTCTGATTGGAACTTTCATTTAAGTAACTTTCATTTTCCTTTAACCAACTGTTTAACATGGCAACCTAATCTTTTAAGAGATTTGACCACCCTCCCTAAGTCAGTCTGTCATAACTTTTTACCACTTCAGAGTTATCTGATTGTTAATATCATACTCCTCTTGAGATCACCCCCACTATTGCCCTTCCCCCACACAAACCGAGGCGATCTCTTTTACTCCATCTGAGTAGCCTCTTGCCATTGGATGGTCTCACTGGAGGCCGTTAGTTCTGTCCTTTGTCCTCCTGCCCCACTAACGCTTTCCATGGGTGTGTGTGACATCCTAGAATGGCTTATATTTAAAACCCTGTTTTATAGAGAAGAAATTATATTGAATTTGGGAGGCTGTGGGTTGGAGATGAGAAGGGAACTTGACATCGTCATTCTTCTCCCCATCCCATTCATGGGGTGAATTGGGAGTCACCTATCCCCACCCACCCCCACCCCCCTCAGGTTTAACACCCCCACTCTGCCCTCCCTCCTCCGTCCCCTCCCTTCCTCCCCCCCAGCCAATGGAGATCTTCGTGGATGATGAGACGAAGCTGACGCTGCATGGGCTGCAGCAGTACTACGTGAAGCTGAAGGACAATGAGAAGAACCGAAAACTCTTCGACCTCCTGGATGTTCTAGAGTTCAACCAGGTCAGCTGGGCGTGAAGGTGGGAGAGGAAATGGGAGAAAAGCCCTTGGTGGACATTGTAAATGCCATGGGTATTCTTTAGAGGAGGCTGACCAGAGTCTATACTGAGGGCATCATTCCTCTCTGCTTGGTTTTCCTGGGGAACATTTCTGCAGTCTTTCCCTTCCCTTATAATCACCTTTTTTGTCCTGATGTCTTCCACCCCATAACTTCCCTCTGGTTTTTTCTTGTTCTCGAGATGCCATCAGGATAGCAGAAGCATGTAGTTTGGTGGTGCAGCAAAGGATTGGATTGGATCTCCCGAGATAAGGGAGTTACTGAATCTTTTCTCACCCCACCGCACACAGGTGGTGATCTTCGTGAAATCTGTGCAGCGCTGCATTGCCCTGGCCCAGCTCCTAGTGGAACAGAACTTCCCAGCCATTGCCATCCATCGTGGGATGCCCCAAGAGGAGAGGTGAGCAGAGGAGTTGGGGTGGGAGACCAGAGGAGTGCCAAGGGCAACTTTCATATCCTTCTCTGCCCTCTTCTTCCTTCTCCCCATTATTAGGTTGTCCCGGTATCAGCAGTTCAAGGATTTCCAGCGTCGTATCCTTGTGGCCACTAACCTATTTGGCCGGGGCATGGATATTGAACGAGTAAACATTGCCTTCAATTATGACATGCCAGAGGACTCAGACACCTACTTACACAGGGTAAGCCTTACAGTTGGGTGATACTTTTTTTTTTTTTTTGCTTTTTGGAGGGCAATTGGGGTTAAGTGACTTGCCCAAGGTCACACGGCTAGTAAGTGTTAAGTGTCTGAGGCCATATTTGAACTCAAGTCTTCCTGACTCCAGGGCTGGTGCTCTATTCACTGCTCCACCTAGCTGCCCAGGGTGATACTTTCTAATGCCTTCCCTCTTCTTGACCTAGCACCTTCCTTTACTTTCTGCCCTATATCCATCTGTTCTATACCCTGTCTCTTCCTGAGGATATTCCTTGACTATCCTATTCTTGTCCCTAGGTGGCTAGGGCAGGCCGGTTTGGTACAAAGGGTTTGGCCATCACATTTGTATCAGATGAAAATGATGCCAAAATCCTCAATGACGTCCAGGATCGCTTCGAGGTCAACATCAGTGAACTGCCTGATGAAATAGACATTTCTTCCTACAGTAAGTATTGGACTTTCCCTCTTGCTAATTAGCTTGATCCCATGATCTCATCTTGGCCTTTTTTTTTTTTTAAGGTTTTAGGGTATTATTTATTTCTCATTACTTTCTCTTCCCCCTCTATCTCTGTATAGTTCTTTTTTTTGTATCACTTCCCTTTCTATCACTACTCCCACCTCTAACCCTATCTTAATTTCTTTCTTTTTTTATTTTTCAGTTGAGCAGACTCGGTAGAGGCCTTGGCCTGTCCCTGGAGTATGATATCCTCTCCCTCCCCAGGAGCCGAACACTTGGGCGTGGGGGTGAAGGAGACACTACTGCCACCTACCCCCAGCCTCCCCGCCCCGAAGGCCCTGTTCAAGTAATCCCCCAAAGTCCCTTATTGATTTGTCCTGTCGGATTTTTTTTTTTAACAAAACTAAAAATGAAACAAAAAAGTATCTTGACTTTCTGAAGGTTTTGTTCCTTTATTTGAGGGGTGACAGGGGGTGATGTCTTTTTCTCCTCTTCAGCCTTGGGGGAGGAATGGAAGTCATTTTAGGAGACTTGAAATAGGATCATTGTGAGGGGATTCAGTTACTAGGGTAGGGAGGAGCTGGCTTCCCCTGAGCACCCCTTCCCATTCTTGGCCCTCCTCAGAAGGAGAGCATTCCTATTTTCGGGCATTGGGTGTTCTCTCTGCTCCAGAAAAGGAGGGAACAGGATGGGACCCTGGAGCAAAGGGGTTCTGAGAAATGTTTGCTTGGGTTCAGCCAGTAAAGGAAGGAAAGAATGGGTCCCCTTAAGCATCACCTCTCAGGCTCTCTCGGTGTCTCCTCATCTGCTCCTTCAGCTTCTGGATCTTGAGCACGAGGGCTTGAGCTTCCCATGCCCCTTCTTGTCCCTCCAGCAGGGCTTGGTACAGCTCTAGCTGCTGCTCCAGTAGCTCTTCTGCCTGGGCCAGCTCTGCTCTTCTGTGGCCTGGACCCTGAGGGGAGAATATAGAGTTCAGAGGAACTTAACTGGCCTGTGGTGCTGCGTTTACTGGGGAGAAAAACTGCTTCCTCTGCTCCCCTCTCATGAATCTCAGCCTCCCCCCCCATATAGTAGGACAGTGAAAAGTACTGAGGCAAGTATTAGTCTTGTGTCTGGATGAAAGCGATAGTATGGCCTTGCTGGAAGAGAAAACTGCACCTCCCCTCTGACCAATAATTAACTCTCAAACCAGGAACCTGTTCAAGGACTTTGTGGACTCTTGTATATGAAGGCATGGGGGGAGAAGAGGGGAAGCCAGGAGATAGTGGTGGAGGGATTACATCTCTCAGTATTGGGGGCAAAAAGCTGGAGGGGAAGGGAATCTACTATGGATCAGAGAATTAGATGTTTGGTTCCAGAAGGTAGGGGGGTGGGTTGGATTGGACTAAGGTTTTGTCCCTTCTCCCAGGCCAAAGTAATAGTGCTACCCCAACCCCCACCCCCACCCCTCTTACCCTGTTTGGGGATAGGGTCTTCCTGGTCTCTTCTGTAGCTAGTTCCTCTGTAGGTGGCCCAACATTCCGGGAATAGGCCCCACGAGAGGTGTGGGGGGCCATGATCCGGGAAGGCAGGAGACGACAGCAGCAACGAGAGAGCCAGGGCAGAGGGAGACCCATGGCTGGCTGGGGCTGGGGAGGGAGTATGTCCGAACTGCCTTCCAGCTGCCAGAAACTGGCTTCCTCTGGGGCCCAGACTCGCTCTGATGCCCCAGCCCTGCCCAGTCCCCCGCCCCTGCCCGCTCCACTGCCTCTTGCTCCCTCCCCAGACTGGCTGGCCCCAGAGTCCACGAACTCTTGCTCCTGGGCTGCATATAACTTTTTAATCAACCAGGCACCACCGCTCCCTTCTGGATCTTGGAAGCTAGGGTCTTGAACCCGTTAGCCAATTTTTTTCATCTACCTAGATAAGGTTCACATTTTTTTCCTGTTTCTTATTCATTCTCTTTCAATTCCTTATCCTTACCATTGCCTTCACTCCTACCTGCTCTTGCTTCCCCAGAGCAAGGGTCCCCACCCTCTCCTACCTTAATCCCCAAGTCTATCCTTTCTGGCTTCATACATAGTCCCACCTAGATTAGGAAGTGTGCTGTGCTTAGATTTGAATTTTCCTTCTCTGGAAAGGTAGGACTACTCCCCCCAAGATAAAATTGTCCTGCTGTAAGTTGCTCCTCTTCTTCACATTCTAGGTCCTCCCTCATCTCCCACTATTCCCCACTTTTTGTTCATAGGGAATCAGAATCCCAGAGCTAGGAGGGACCTCAGGGATCATCTGTTCAATGCACTCCTGACACATCTATTAATATCCCAGAAAAGTGGTCAATCCTTCAACTGAAGACCCAGTAGCTGGGGTGGGGGTAGGAACCTCCTGAGGCTACCCATTCCACTTTCTAATTGTTTCCTTTACATTAATGTGTTTCTTTACAATGTCCACCCACTGCTCTTAGTTCTACACTTTGAGGCCAAGTGGAGCAAGCTCTTCAAATTCTGGAAATAAAGCTATAATGGTCATCCACTAAACCTTCAGAAATGGCTACATGGCACAGTGGATTGAATGGAGATGCAAAGAGTCATTAAGATCTAAATTCAAATCTAGTCTCTGATCCTTGGTTCACTGACCCTGGGCAGGTTTTTCAACCTTTGCCTCAGTTTCCTTACCTGTTAAATAGTGATAATAATTGTGCTACATAAATACTAGGTTATTCTCCATAAATACTAGGTTAAGCTTCCTGGCCCTTCATCTGATCTTTGTAGGTACTCCAGTTTATTGATGCCTTTTCTAAAATGTGTGCCCCAGTCCAGAACTAAATGTAATACTATAGATTTGACCTCAATTTCTTGTATTCATTTCCCGCTGTTTTCTCCCCTCCTCACCCCCATACCTTTCTTTTCTGTCTGTTGAGGGCTTAGGAAAGTCCTGAAAAACCATGAGCCACTTCTTGCTATTACAATATTCCTAAGAGCTTATCCCACATCATTCTTTATTACTTCATTTGATACTTCATTATTATCTGTTTTGTATATGTTAAGTTCTGTCTCTTCAGCTGGACTGTTTTCTTTATGGACAAGGATCATGCCCAATGCTCCTTTGCACCTTTTATATTGCTGGACACAAAAGTACTAACTCGATAAGTACTTGTTGGATTGAAGTCAGTCTCTTGTAGGAGTTTTTGGGCATTCTGTTTCAGGTAAATAGCAAAGTCCTAGATCTGAAATACTGAAGCTAAACTCTGGAATCCAGGTCCACAGCAGCTTGAGAGGGCCAGTAGGAAAGAGGTAGCCTTTCCTATTTTGAGTTTAATAATCCATTAGGGTTCTGTCATCTATGAATGTGTCTAATTTTCTATTGAACCCATTTTTATTTCATCCTGTCCTATGTGTAAGGGTAGCAATTTCCCTCTGCCCTCTCCCTGCTGTGAAGTTAAGAATTCTTTTATGTATTCTTTTTTTTTTTTTTTAAAGCAATTGGGGTTAAGTAACTTGCCCAAGGTTACACGGCTAGGTTTTTTTTTTTTTGTTCATATGGATTAAGTGTCAGAGGCCGGCTCTGAACTCAGGGCTTTCTGATTCCAGGGCCGGCGCTCTATTCACTGCGACACCTAGCCGCCCCTCTTTTATGTATTCTAAAAGAAAAAATCTTTCACTGTTCAGAGGATTCCCCAGTTCAAGGTTATTGTTTTTGTTGAGCAAGTTAATATTACACATCCCAGCCTCTTAACTAAGGCTGTTGATGAAGAGGGAGGAAAATTCAACAGCAGAAATAGGGAAAAAGTGTTTTCTATTTTTCACTTGAGGAGAATATTGTTGTTCCTATTCCTCTGAGGGTGGAAGAATGGTCCCTAGAAACAATGGTGGAGGCACATCTACTTTCCTATGATCTTTTTTTTCCCCCTCCCAACTTCTAAATCTCCAGCCCTAAACTCCCACAGCTCTTTGTCTTCTTCCTTTGCCCTGGAATCTCACCTAAACCCAGGCTCAACACTGGAGAAGTGTCTGATTATTTCCTGGAAGGTAAAGAAAAGAGAGAGGTTAGAATCCATGACTATGAACAAAGGAGGAAGGACTTCTGAACATTAGAAACGTAGGTGATGGGGGGTGGGGTGTAGGGCTAAGTGCTTTACAAATATTCCCTCATTTGAGCCTCACAACAACCTTGGGAAGTAAGTGCTATTATTATCCCTATTTTATAGTTGAGGAAACTGAGGCAGAGAGAAGTGAAGTGATTTGCCCGGGGTCACACAGCTAGTGTTTGAAGCCACTTTTGAACTCAGGCCTTCTTAACTCTAGATCCAAGATCTAACTACTGTGTCCCCTAGACTAGGAGTCTAGGTGAAATTGGTGTGGGGCAAGATGGTTGGTTTTTATTTATTTATTTATTTTTTTAAGCAATTGGGGTTAAGTAACTTGCTCAAGGTTACACGGCTAGTCATTATTTATGTGTGGGTGCTCATTTTTTTTAAATTAATTTATTAGTTTAGCTTCAGTTAACAAGTTTCAATTCCATAGTTCCTTGATTTTCAAATTTCCTTTACTTCCCTCCCCCCTCCCCACATGACAGCATATAGTCCAGTATATGATCTGCAAATGTATTCATATTATTCCAATTACAAAGGCGTATTGTACTAGGTGGGATGAAAGATGGTAAGGAAGAAATAAAACCAAACAATGAAAAGAACAAGATCATTTAGTTTGCTTCCATCAGGATTCAGGTTCAGTTCTTTCTAGTAATATCTCTGGATGGGGCATTTCTCACTTTCTTGAGTCTTTCGGGATTAACTTATACAAACTGATGCTGAGTGAGAAGAGTAGAATCAGAAGAAATCTGTATACAATCACAGACATACCATATCTGTGATGACCAACTATGACAGACTGGATTCTTTTCAGCAATGCAGTGATATAAGTCTCTCCAGGTAATTATGAAATCCGTCACCTCTTCATTTCTTATAGCACAGTAATATTCCATTATATTCATATACCACAACTTGTTTAGCCATTCCCCAATTGGTGGGCACCCCTTCAGTTTCCAATTCTTTGCAACCACAAAAAGGGCTGCTAAAAATATTTTTGTACATATGGGTCTTCCTCCCACTTCTATGATCTCTTTGGGATATAACCCTAGAAGTGGTATGGCTGGGTCAAAGGGTATGAAATTATTTATAATCCTTTGGGCATAATTCCAGATTGCTCTCCAGAATGGTTGGATAAGTTCACAACTCCACCAGCAATGTATTAGTGTTCCAATTTGTCCACATCCTCTCCAGCATTTGTCACTTTCTTGTTTCTGGTAAGCTGTAAACCCACCCACAACTTCCACCCTAGATCACAATCCAGATCCAGGGAGGTTAAAGCAAGAGCGATTACCCCCAAGACTGATCGCTGGATCTCCCCACGATTTGTAGGCTGGGAGCCGGAAATGCCTATGAAAACTACAAAATGGCGTGTCTCCTCAGCGGCTTCTAGCTCCCAGGGGAGGGAGCTGACGCATTCCCCAAATACAGGTCCCAAAGTCCATAGGACACTAACCTCTTACTTTGTCCTAGGCATGTCTATGTTGATAATTTTGGAGTTGCCACAGCTCCTGGTGTTCTGGGGTTCCTCCAGCTGGCTGCTGGCCCTGCCGCCCTGGGGCTAAAACCTCGGCTCATGCAGACCTGGGCTCGGCTCGGCTGGGCTCCTGCGCTCTGCGCTCTGCGCATTGCCGGCTCCCAGATCGCTGCGCTGGTCCTTCCTGCAGGGCTGCTGGGCTGTCCTCAGCGGGAGGTTAGCTTCTCTGTGTAGTTCTGTGGGTGCTGGGGCTCCAGAAGTTGTTCAGAGTCCTTTTTTACATAGTTTGTGGGGAATGTCACTTTCTTGTTTTGTCATCTTAGCCAATCTGACTGGAGGGATGTGGTATCTCAGAGTTGTTTTGATTTGCATTTCTCTAATTAATAGTGATTTAGAGCATTTCTTCATATGCTTATAGATATCTTTAATTTCTTTCTCTGAAAATTTCCTGTTCATATCCTTTGACCACTTATCAATTGGGGAATGACTTGTATTCATATAGATTTGGCTCAATTCTCTATAAATTTTAGAGATGAGTCCTTTATCAGAGACACAAGTTGTAAAAATTCTTTCCCAATTTCCCACCTCCCTCTTGATCTTGGTTACATTGGCTTTGTTTGTACAGAAGCTTTTCAATTTAATGTAATCAAAATTATCCATTTTGCATTTTATAATGCTCTCTAATTCTTGTTTGGTCCTAAAGTCTTCCCCTCTCCACAGATCTGTCAGGTAAACTATCCCTTGCTTTCCCAAATTGCTTATAGTTTCATCCTTTACACCTAGATCATGCACCCATTTGGACTTGATTTTGGTATATGGCGTTAGATAATGATCTATGCCCAGTTTCTGCCATACTGTATTCCAGTTTTCCCAGCAGTTTTTGTCAAATAGTGCATTCTTATCCCAAAAACTGGGGTCTTTGGGCTTATCGAACAATAGATTGCTATATTCATTAACTGCTGGGTCTCCTGCACCTAATCTATTCCATTGATCCACTACTCTACACCTCTGCCAGTACCAAGCAGTTTTGATGACTGCTGCTATATAATACAGATTAAGATCTGGCATAGCTAGTCCACCTTCCCTAGCATTTCTTTTCATTAATTCCCTTGATATTCTAGACTGTTTGTTTTTCCAAATAAATTTTGTTATTATTTTGTCTAACTCTAGAAAGTAGTTTTTTGGTAGATTGATTGGTATGGCACTAAATATATAGTTTAGTTTGGGTAAAATTGTCATTTTTATTATATTAGCTTGACCCAGCCATGAGCAATTGATATTTTTCCAACTATTTAGATCTGCTTTTATTTGTGTGAGAAGTGTTTTGTAGTTGTGATCATATAGATTCTGGGTTTGTTTGGCAAGTAGATTCCCAAATATTTTATAATGTCTACAGTGACTTTAAATGGGATTTCTCTTTCTATCTCTTGCTGTTGAGTTTCATTAGAGATGTACAGGAATGCTGAGGATTTATGTGGGTTTATTTTATATCCTGCAACTTTGCCAAATTTATTTATTGTCTCTAGTAGTTTTTTACTTGATTCTCTAGGATTCTCTAAGTATATCATCATATCATCTGCGAAGAGTGATAGCTTGGTCACTTCTTTACCTAATTTGATTCCTTTGATTTCTTTTTCTTCTCTAATCGCTACTGCTAGTGTTTCTAGCACCAGATTGAATAAAAGGGGTGATAGTGGACACCCTTGTTTCACTCCTGATCTTATTGGAAAGGCTTCTAGTTTATCCCCATTGCATATAATACTTGCTGATGGTTTTAAATAGATGCTATCAACTATTTTGAGGAAGGCTCCATTTATTCCTATACTTTCTAGTGTTTTTAATAGGAATGGATGTTGTACTTTGTCAAAAGCCTTTTCTGCATCTATTGAGATGATCATGTGGTTTCTGCTAGTTTTATTGTTGATGTGCTCAATTATACTGATGGTTTTCCTAATATTAAACCATCCTTGCGTTCCTGGAATGAATCCTACCTGATCAGAGTGTATTATTTTTGTGATGAGTTGTTGGAGTCTTTTGGCTAATATTTTATTTAGAATTTTTGCATCTAAATTCATGAGGGAAATTGGTCTATAATTTGCTTTCTCTGTTTTATCTCTTCCTGATTTAGGAATCAGTACCATATTTGTGTCATAGAAAGAGTTTGGTAGGACTCCTTCTTCACTAATTTTCCCAAATAGTTTGTAGAGTATTGGAATCAATTGTTCTTTAAACGTTTGATAGAATTCACTAGTAAACCCGTCTGGCCCTGGAGATTTTTTCCTAGGGAGTTCTTTGATGGCTTGTTTGATTTCTTTTTCTGAGATGGGGTTATTTAGGTAATTCACTTCCTCTTCAGTTAATCTGGGCAGCTTGTGATTTTGTAAATATTCATCCATTTCACTAAGATTGTCCTATTTATGTGCATACAATTGGGAAAAATAATTCCTCATTATTTTTTTGATTTCCTCTTCATTGGAGGTAGATTCACCCTTTTTATTTTTGATACTTATAATTTGCTTTTCTTCTTTCTTTTTTTTATCATATTGACTGGGTGCTCATTTTCTGAGGCCGGATTCGATCTCGGGTCATCCCAACTCCGAGGCCGGCGCTCTTACTAACTGCGCCACCTAGCCGCCCCAAGATGGTTGGTTTTTAACAATGAAAATATAGCCAGGCCCCCACAGCTCCTCTGACAATTCCTCTCTCTGCTGAGGCTGTCTGTTCAACCCTGAGTGCTCCACAAGACAGGTGTATCTAAGCTCATGTCCTGGTGGGACTTTCACAGCTGCCCAACTCTGATAGGTCCCATTTCCTCCAGGCCAGGTGGCTTCAGTATTCTGGGGTCCCTGGCTTAGTGGTTCTCCATTGTGAAGCCAAGGCAGGATAATGGTAGGTGGAGAGAAGACAAATGCCAGGCACTTTAAGGGGAGTTCCCCGACGGGCCTCCTGGAGGCTCACAAGAAGGGATGGGGACACTGGTGAGGAAGGGAAAGGGAAAAGGGAGGATTAAGGGTATGGACTCCTTACTGTCCCACTCACCTCCCATATATAATCTTATGGCCTCCCTACCAATCAAGTCTGCAAGGATCTCTTGACAATGAAGAAAATAAGGAAGAGGTCAGAGGCATGCAAACACACAGAATGGGTCCCCCACCCCCACCCACTTGCCAGATCCTTGTAGAGAATTCCTTAAGCCTCTTTTCCTTTTCTCCAGTTGGGGAATTTTAACTATCTTCTCTGGGTTCTTGCTGAAGGAGGAAGGATTCAGGACACTCATCCTACCCCAGGGCCAGGAAGTCTTGGGCATGAGAAAGTCCCTGCATTATCCTCCGTCCTTACCCTGAGGTTCCTGGCCTCCAAGCCCTGCCTGTAGCAGTCCCCGAAGTGTCTTCCTGTAGTCTCCCTGCAACCAAACCCAACTGCTGAAGACAGCTGCCTACTACCGACTGCCTCCTCCTTCTTTCTGGTTCTGGGAGAGATGCTCCCCAGGCCCAGGTCACTGGGTTGTAGGCAGTGAAATCCTCACTATTGAAACCATAGCACCAGAAGCTTTTGCGTCCTCCCAGCTTACAGTATGGGACAGCTGAAGTGTGTGGGAGTCAGAAGTTTCATTCCCTGTACCCTGCCCCCAAGTCAGTGGTGGGAGAACAGCACAGGAAGGAAAGGGGGATGTGTATGAAGGTAGGGTCTGGGAGCACAAAGACTCCAGGGTCCCATGATGAGGTAAATCCAAACAAATGGACAACCTCTGGGTCCCATTGAGAGGTGGGAAGATGGACTGGGAGGTGGGATGCCTGAATCTTGTAAGAAGTGTTGACTCTGAATGTGGATCTAAGGATGGGCCAGGGGAGCAGTGCTCCCAGGCCCATGGAGGCCAGAATAGAGGTGGGGGGGAGGGGTGCTGGTCTGAAGCCTGGATCCCTAATTCACCACTGAGCTTGTTGTAGTCCAAAATGTTCTTCAGACTCTAGCCAGTGTTCTGTTCCCCTAGTTTCAGGAAGGCCAGCTTCTTGGTCTCCAGTAGCACTCCCACACTTTCTACCTCAATGCCTGGGGCTCTCAGCCTGGCCCTCCCAACCTCACTGTCATAGCTCACAAAGACCTGGCTGCCTATGTAACCCAGGGCCATGTAAGCAGGCTGCTCTGGACTAGACTGAGGCACTGCAGTGAAGTCATACTGTAGAATGGGGAGTCCCTGAGAAATCAGGAAGGAGGTCTGGAAATTCCATCGGAAGCAGGAATCCACTACCCCCTAACTCTCCTACCCCCAAAGCTGGGACTGATGTTAGGCCTGGTCTATTGCCAGGTTCCAGCTTTCTCCTGCTTGTCTCCTCTTCACTTTCCCTCCTTTCACTTCCGGTCTTGGTCTTCCTCTCTCCTTCTTTCCTCTCTTTTCTGCCCCGCCCCCATTCCTTTGTATCCTCCAATTTCTCCTCTTTCCCTCTATTATCCCTTCTTCTAAACCTCCAACTTTGTCCTTCCCATTTCTTTTCTTTTTTTTCTTTTTTTTTTCATTTACAGACAGCTAAGTGTCACAATGGATACACTGTCAGCTTTTGGAGTCCAGAATTCAAATTCTTCCATAGACACTTCATAGCTTTGTGATCCTTTACTTCTTTTGGTTTCCTTATCTATAGAACGGGGATTACAATAATAAACCTCAGGGGGAGGCTAGGTGTCGAAGTGAGTAGAGCGTCGGCCCTGGAGTCAGAGAATCTGGCCTCAGACACTTAACACACACAAACAGAAACCTAGCCGTGTGACCTTGGGCAAGTCACTTAACCCCAACTGCCCTCCAAAAAGAAAAAAAAAACCAAACAATAATAAACCTCTTCACAGGGCTGTTGTGAGGCTCAAATGAGATCATATATACATGTTTATTTTATAATTACATATTATGTAATATAACAATATATGATAAATATACATAATAATATGTAAATATATTTATATATAAAGCATTTTGTAAACCTTGAAATGCTATATAAATGTTAGTTATTAGTATCGTTCCTTCTCCATACACCTGCCTGTTTCTTCTCCATTTCCTTCTTCCTGTAACACGTTCTTCAATTCAGCTCAACAAGTGTTTATTAAAGTTTATTGTCAGGTACTGTAAGGTAGGATAGGGTTAACACAAAACTAGCCATGTGACCTTGGGCAAGTCACTTAACCCCAATTGCCCTACCTTCCTCCATCCCCCCCCCCAAAAAAGCAAAAAAAAAGTAGGCTAGGGAAAGAAAAAAGCACTTATATAGTACCTAATATATACATATATAGCATGGCTAAGCAGCTAGGTGGTATTAGTAGATAGAGCTCCAGGCCTGAAGTGAGGAAGATCTGAATCCAAATCCTGCCTCAGATATATATTGTGTGATCCTGGGCAAGTCACAACTTTGGTATGCTCCTCTGTAAAATGAGGATGATAAAACAGCTACCTTGCAGGGTTGTTGTAAGGATCAAATGAGGTAAAAAGTATAAAGTACTTAGCATATTGCCTAGGACATAGTAAGCATTATTTCATTCATTTATTTATTTATTTAATGTTATTATGTTAGTTTTTATTACTATGTGCAGGTACTGTCCTAAGCACTTTTTCTTCCTTCCTTCCTTCCTTCTCCATTTCTTTTTTTCCTTCATTACTTTCTTTCAACAAATATTATCTCATTTGATCTAGGTGTTAATGCTCTGGGGATCTGAAAAAAAAAAAGTTGTGATAATCCCTGTTCTCTCACAAGGAGATCACAGTCTGATGGAAGGAGACTATATGAAAAAAAAAAACTATGTACAAATGAGATCATACAGTATACATTTTACTCTAGCTTTAAGAGCTCTGTAGCCCCTCACAGATAGGAGTAAAACATTTGAAGAGGGTGTGTGTGCAGTACCAGCTAAGCTAGCTGTGGCTGAAAGTGGAGAAAGCCTGTAACTAGCCAGCTGCCTATGGAAGAAGGAGCTCAGGGAGGCAGCTGCCTATGGAAGAAGGAGCTCAGGGAGCCAGCTGAATGGAGAGATGGTCCAGCAGAGAATTCTGAGCATAGTCATGAGCAGTGGGCTCATTGCACAGAGCACATAAGTAGGTCAGTTGGTGTAGGTGAAGTTCATGAAAGAGAGTGACATGGAGTCCAGGACAGATTGTAGCCTAGTTGTGAAGGATAACTTTTCTCCCATTCTTCACTTAACACACATTCACCTCCTGCTTTCCAGACTTCTATTTTATTGAAACATTTATCCAGTGTCGGTGGAATCCTAGATTAGAGAGTTTAGAAAGATTTTAGAATTTATCTGCTCTAGCCCTCTCTGAAGAGGAAACTGGGTTCCAGAGAGAGCTGAGTGAAATTGAGATTTGAACTCAGGTCCTCTGGTTCCAAATCCAGAGCTCTTTCCCCATTCCCTTCATCAACATTTGCTCCCAAATTTTGGGGCTCCCATTTGTTATTCACAGGGCTGATCCTTTGAAGGAAGTGCTTCCACCACTGGGGGTAGCTACAGAAGGATTCCAGACGTCCAAATCTGCATCCTTGGAAGCTGAGGGGATTCTCTATGTGACAGGGTTACTAATTGTATGTGAAGATCATGGGGGCCCTTTCTGTGTCCAGTTGGTTGCCCTGCCCCATTCCTGGGGAAAAGTCTGGGATCACAGAGGCCATTTGAGGGAGCGTCAGCATTGAGGTAGATTCTGGTAAACAACCATACTAAGCCCAAGCCATGAAGTGAGATCCTTTTGTGTTTAGGAAACTTGTGCTGGGTATTTGGAAATGCAGGAAGGCAATGGATATAGTGGAAAAAATACTAGCTCAGGAGTCAGGAGACCTGGATTCTAGTCCTTGTGGGGTTTTTGTTGTCTTTTGTTTTCATACTTGGGTTATTTACCCTTCGTTTCCCTTTCCCTCACCAATGAATCTCTTCTTTGTACAAAGAAAAGGCATTTGAACAAAGCCAACCGACATGGACCCCTTTTGATTGGTTTCCACTTTCCTCTGCTGAGAGGAGTGATGTGTGTTTCTTACCAGTTCTCCAATATTGAGATTTTTCATGATAATTCAGCAGTGTTCAGCTACCTTTTAGTTACCAAGTGTTGGAAGGATAGTTAAAAGAACCAGAGCTGTTTAGCCTGGGGAAGAAAAAACTCGGGGTTGGGGGGCAGGGTACCATAATACTATCTACAAGTATCTGAAGGGTTGACATATGGAAGAGTAATTCAAATTGTTCTTTGTCTCTGTAAAGTAGAACCAGGAACAAAGGGTGGAAATTGCAGAGGCAATTTTAGGTTGACATCAAGGAAAATTTTCCTTGCAATGTCAGAAAGTAAAATTAGGTTGTCTTGAGAGATAGTGGGCTCCTCCCCTTGGAGATCTTCAAGCTGAGGCTGGATGAGCACCAATCAGGAACACTAGAGTAAGCATTCCTTACATGTATGGTCAGGATTCCTGCATTTGTTCCAAAGTTCAGAATCTGTCATTTTGTGTTTTATTGTGTCCCCATTGAGCTCCTCTACTAATTACTATCAAGGTATACTTTAAGGTAATATGACAAATCATAGGGGAGTTTCTAATCAACTGGAAGTCAAACAAAACTAATTGGACAATTTGAGAAGAGTTCTAATAAAAACTAGATTCATGAGAAACTATTGAAAGAATCCTTTCCTAACTGGAAATTTCCATTATCAATTTTTTAGGTAGCCAGATGTTTTAATGGCAGAGAGCTGGGCCTAGAGTCAAGAAAAACCAGAGTATCTGACCTCAGACTCTCACTAACTGCATGACCCTGGGCAAGTCACTTCTGTCTGCTGCAATATTCTCAGTTGTAAGATGGGGGTAACCATAGTATCTACCTCTCAGGTTACTCTATGCCAGACACTGCTAAGCATTTTACAAAAGTCTCATTTGATTCTCAGTTGAGTACTGTTATCTCAGTTGTGAGAATTAAATGATAATATTTGTAAAATGCTCAGCACAGTGATTGGCATATAGTAGGCACTGTAGAAAAATAAACTGAAATTAGGGCTTTGTTAGGGGAGAAATAAAACCTTCCAGGAACCACTCCAGTCTCAGTTAATATCCAATACAATCTCTTCTATCTTCCCTATCACTATCTCCTGTTGTCTGCAAATTCTGTTGGATTCCAGAGGGCCTAACTAGGAACAATGAAGGAAATTGTACTTGAGGCAAATTCAGGTAGCCATCCTTCTGGGATGCCTTCTTATTTTAAGAATTCATAGTTTGGGTCTCCAGAGGATGACACACAGCATGCTGGATCCAGCTTGTACCAGGGAGACAGTTGTTAAGTTTTCATCATCAGCATCAGAAACCAACAAATGCTACAAATTAGGACTTGATTTATTGTTTTGCTGATTGTCTAGCCCAGGGATGGGGAAGCTGTGGCCTCTAGGCTAAATGTGGCCTTCAAGGTTCTTGGGTGCAACCTTTTGAATGAATCCAAGTTTTACAGAACAGTTTGGATTCAGTCAAAGGGCTGCACTTGAGGACTTGGAGGGCCACATGTGGCTTTGAGGCCACAGGTTCCCCAACCCAGTAGACTTAAAAAAGTGATGGAGAAAATATTAAAATGCAGATTAAATTTGAAAATGTGTCAAGCTGCTGCTACTTTCTAGTGCCTAGGATTACATTATGGGTATTCACTTCTAATAGTAGAGCTCATGAGTCTGTAGCAAAGGCATTTATTAAGATGATATGGCAAAAATAGTAGCTACAAAATATTCCTCCCACACCCATAAATCTGAGGCACATTCTCCTACAGATACAACAGTCATGGGAAGAGGGCGCTCACATAGATAGAAATGAGGCACATATGTAGGGAATATTTACCCTAGGGGCAATTGAACTGCAGGGCCTGGAAGTTTTTTTTCTCTCCTAGTGGAATTCTAAAAAAAAAAACAAAGAAGCAAGAAACCCTCTTCCCCTTACAATCCCACAACATCTCAGCCAGGTCTTGGGGTGTGCTCCTCTCTTCCATGTAACTCTCTATTTCCAGAGATAATTCTCTCTTGAATTCATAACTAGCCTTCCTTTCTGCCTCTGGGAGTTGTACTCCATGAAGGGTCAGTGCTCTATTCACTGCACTACCTAGCTGCCCCTGGAGTATGTGTTTCTGATTCATACTGTAGACAGTGTCCTCTAATTAGTTGAGAAACTCCTTACTCTTTGCAGAAGATACAATGATATATTTAGAGAATCCTAGAGAATCAAGTAAAAATCTACTTGAAATAATAAACAACTTTTTTTAACCCCAATTGCCCTGCCTTCCCCCCAAAAAAAGCAAAAAAAAAAAAAACCTCAAACAAATAGTGATAATAATAATAAACAACTTCAGCAAAATTGCAGTATATAGGTGGAGGTGGAGCCAAGATGGCAAAGTAGAAACAGGAAATTCTGTGAGCTCCTGCCACAACTACCTCCAATAATTGTAAAATATGACTCTAAACAAAATTTAGAGCTACAGAGCCCATAAAGTGACAGAGAGAAATAAATCTCCCACTGAAAGCAGCCTGGTAGGCCAACAGGGTCTATTGCACTGAGCTGGGAGCCGAGTCCAGTTCCATGTGATCTGTACTGAGCCCAGTGTGACCCTGACCAGTGGCCTAGACCAGCCAGAGCACACTTCTGGAGAGTGAATCACCAGCAGCTGTGGTGGTTTCCAGATTTCTCAACCCATAAACGCAAAAGTGAAAGGTCAGTGGGGAACTCTGTTTGAACTAGGCAACAGAAGAGCTTGGTCCGACCCCTACCCCCTTCGGCTAGAGGTGGCTGTACCTGCTGTCAAGTGGCTGCCTCTGGAGCTTCTGGCCTGCAGATTGTAAGGGGACCAAGTGACCAGTCAGAGGGTAATCACTCTTGCTTTAACATGCTTGGATCTGGATTATGGTCTTGGGTGGTGGTCCTAGGGTGAGAAATGCCAGTGTGCCAGAGCTTGTGGTGGCTGTAGAGAGGGTGCCCTCCTCAGACCTCTGACAACATTTGCAAAAACCCCAGCAATTTGGAACACAGCACTATCTACTCTGGAAACAGAGTTTTACCATGGCAAAGAGCTCAAAAGTCAAATAATTGTCTGGCAAGATGAGCAAGCAGAGGAAGAACAATCAAACCACAGAATTCTTTTTTGGAGACAAAAAGGATCGAAACATGGAACCAGAAGAAGTCAATAAAGGCAAAACTCCTACATCAAAAGCTTCCAAGAAAAATATGAATTGGTTACAGGCCATGGAGGAGCTCAAGAAGGATTTTTAAAATCAAGTAAGAGAAAAGGAGGAAAAATTAGGAAGAGAAATGAGAATGATGCAAAAAAGTCATGAAAAGTGAGTCAACAGCCTGCTAAAGGAGACCCCCAAAAATACTGAAGAAAATAACACCTTAAAAAATAGACTAACTCAAATGACAGAAGAGGCCCAAAAAGCCAATGAGGAGAATACCTTAAAAAGCCTAATTGCCCAGATGGAAAAGGAATCTCAAAAACTAATTGAAGAGAATAATTCCTTCAAAATTAGATTGGAGCAAATGGAAGCCAATGACTTTATGAGACATCAAGATACTATAAAACAGATCCAAACAAAAGAAAAAATAGAAGGCAATGTGAAATATCTCACTGGAAAAAAACACTGACCTGGAAAATAGATCCAGGAGAGATAATTTAAAAATCATTGGATTATCTGAAAGCCACGATCCAAAAAAGAACCTAAAAATCATCCTTCAAGAAATTTTCAAGGAAAATTGCCCTGATATTCTAGAACCAGAGGGTAAAATAGGAATTGAAAGAATTCACTGATTGCCTCTTGAAAAAGATCCCAAAAAGAAAACCCCTAGGAATATTATAACCAAATTCCAGAGTGCCCAGATCAAAGAGAAAATATTACAAGCAGCAAGGAAGAAACAATCTGAGTATTGTGGAAACACAATCAGGATAACACAAGATCTAGCAGCTTCTACATTAAGTGATTGAAGGACATAGAATATGATATTCCAGAGGTCAAAGGAGCTAGGATTAAAACCAAGAATCACCTACCCAGCAAAACTGAGTATAATGCTTCAAGGGAAAATATGGTCATTCAATGAAATAGAGGACTTTCAAGCATCTTTTTTTTTTTAAGCAATTGAGGTTAAGTAACTTGCTCAAGGTTAGTCATTATTTATGTGTGGGTGCTCATTTTCTGAGGCCAAATTGGATCCCGGGTCATCCCAACTCTGAAGCCGGTGTTCTTACTCACTGTGCAACCTAGCCGCCCCACTTTCAAGCATTCTTGATGAAAAAACCAGAGCTAAACAGAAAATTTGACTTTCAAATACAAGAAGCAAGAGAAGCATGAGAAAGTAAATAGGAAAAAGAAATCATAAGGAATTTATTAAAGTTGAACTATTTACATTCCTTTTCTTTTTGGAGGGCAATTGGGATTAAGTAACTTGCCCAAGGTCACACAGCTAGGTTGGTTTTTTTTTGTTTGTTCGTTGCTAAGTGTCTGAGGCGGATCCTTACTCAGGTCCTTCTGACTCCAGGGCCAGTGCTCTACTCACTGTGCCCCCAACTATTTACATTCCTACATGGAAAAACGATAATTGTAACTCATGAGACTTTTCTCAGTATGAGGATAGTTGAAAGTAACATATATTTTATATACATGTATACATACATATATATGTTTATATAGGAGAGTGTATGTGTGTATAAATACATATGTGAGTGTGTGTATATATGTGTACATGTATACATAAACAGAAGGCACAGGATCAGTTGAATAGGAAGGGACGATATCTAAAAAATAAAATTAAGAGATGAGAGTGGAATATAATGAAAGAAGCAGATAGGGAGAGATAGATTAGGGTAAATTATCTTATATAAAAGAGGCAAGAGAAAACTCTTACAATGAAGGGGAAGAACAGGAAGGTAAAAGGGAATGGGTCAAACTTACTCTCATTGAATTTGGCTTAAGGATGGAATAACATACACACTCAATTGTGTATTTTACCCTACAGGAAATTAGGGGGGAAGGGGATAAGATGGGGGATAATAGAAGGGAAGACAGATTAGGAGAGAGGGTAGCTAAAAGCACACACTTTTGAAAAGGGGCAGGGTCAAAGTAGAAAAGGGAATAAGTGGGGGTAGGATAGGATGGAGAGAAATATGGTCTTTCACAATATATCTACTATGGAAATGTTTTGCATAACTACACATGTACAACCTATATTGAATTGCTTATCTTCCCAGTGGGGGTGGGTGAGGATGGAAGAAGGGAAAGAATCTGGAAATCAAAGCTTTAAAAACAAATGTTGGGGCGGCTAGGTGGCGCAGTGAATAGAGCCCGGCCCTGGAATCAGAAGGACCTGAGTTCGGAGCCGGCCTCTGACACTTAATCCGAACAAACAAAAACCTAGCCCTGTAACCTTGGGCAAGTTACTTAACCCCAATTGCCCTAAAGGGGCGACTAGGTGGAGCAGTGAGTAAGAGCGCCAGCCTCGGAGTTTGGATGACCCGAGATCAGATCCGGCCTCAGAAAATGAGCACCCACGCATAAATAATGACTAGCCGTGTAACCTTGAGCAAGTTACTTAACCCCAATTGCTTTAAAAAAAAAAAACAAATGTTAAAAAATTGTCTTTTACATGCAACTGGGAAATAAGATATACAGGCACTGGGGTATAGAAATCTATCTTGCCCTACTAGAAAGCTTGAGGGGTGGGGAATGGGGGAGGATATAAAAGAGAGCAGATTTGGGGGAGGGGTATTCAGAGGCTCACTATTTGGGGATGGGGGTATGTAATGGAAATGCAGATTTGAAGATCTTCCCTACCCCTAGGCCCTTTGGTTGGCTTAAGTGACTCTGAGAACCTTCTTTAATTTGAAAATACACTCGGCCCCCTAACAGGCTGAATGTGGTCAGGGGATGCCCATCAACTGGGGAATGGCTGAACAAGTTGTGGTATATGAATGCAATGGAATACTATTGTGCTATAAGAAATGAGGAGCAGATGGACTCCATATTTACCTGGAGAGGCTTATACGAACTGATGCTGAGTGAGAAGAACAGAACCAGGAGAAATTTGTACACAATTAACAGGCACAACATATGTGTAATGACTAACTTTGATAGACTGGACTCTTCTCAGCAATGCAAGGCTATAAGACAACTCCAAAAGACTCATGATGGAAAAGGCCATCCACATCCAGAGAAAGAATTAGGGAATCTGAATATGTATTGAAGCAAACTAATTGCTCTGTCTCTTTTGTTTTGTTTCTTCTTTCTTGTTGTTCATTCCATTGGTTATGATTCTTCTTTACAACTTGACTGCTGTTTAATGTGAAGGTATATATAAAACCTATATCTAATTCATGCTGCCTTGGGGTGGGAAGGGAGGTAGAGGGGGCAGAAAAGGGAAGGGGAGAAAATTTGGAACTCAAAAATTTGTGGAACTGAATGTTGTAGACTAAAAGTAAATAAATTTAAAAGAAAAAAAAAGAACTTACCATTTGACAAAAACTGCTAGGAAAATTGGAAAATAGTATGGCAGAAATTAGGCATAGACCAATATTTTATGCTGTATACCAAAATAAAGTCAAAATGAGTATATGATTTAGATATAAAGGCTGATACTATAAGCAAATTGGTAGAGCAAGGAATACTTTACCTGTCCGATTTATGGAGAATGGAAGAATTTATGACCAAACAAGAAATAGAGAGCATTATGAAATGCAAAATGGATAATTTTGGTCACATTAAATTGAAAAGATTTTTCACAAACAAAGCCAATGCAACCAAGATTAGGACAGAAGCAGGAAACTGGGAAAGAATTTTTACAACCAGTATCTCTGATAAAGGTCTCGTTTCTAAAATATATAGAGAACTGAGTCAAATTTTATAAGAATACAAGTCATTCTGAACAAGCAGTTTTCAGATGAAGAAATTAAAGCTATCTATAGTCATATGGAAAATACTCTAAATCACTATTCATTAGAGAAAAGCCAATCAAAATAACTCTGAAGTACCACATACACTTATTAGATTGGCTAAGCTGCCAAAACAGGAAAATTATAAAGGCTAGAGAAAATGTGGGAAAATTGGAACACTAATTCATTGTTGGTGGAGTTGTGAACTAATTCAATCATTCTGTAGAGCAACATTTAACCCAGCAATACCACTTCTAGGGTCTGTATTCCAAAGAGATCATATAAATGGGAAAAGAATCACATGTACAAAAAGAAAGCAGCTATAGCAGCTGTCTTTGTGGTGGCAAAGAATTGGAAATTGAGGGGATTCCCATCAGTTGGGGAATGGCTGAACAAGTTGTGGTATATGAATGTAATGGAAAACTATTGTGCTCCAAGAAATGGTGAGCAGGCAGACTTTAGAAAAACCTGGAAAGACTTATATGAACTGATGCTGAGTGAAATGAGCACTTAACCAGGAGAAAATTGTACATAGTGACAGACTTAGCTCTTCTTAGCAATGCAAGGATCCAAGACAACTCTAAAGGTCTCATGATGGAAAATGCCGTCCACCTCCAGAGAAAGAACTCTGGAGTCTGAATGCAGATGGAAGCATATTATTTGCTCTCTCCTTTTCTTTCTTTTTTTTTGTTTCTTCTTTCTCATTGTTTCTCCCATTCATTCTAATTCCTCTTTACAATGTAACTAATGTGAAAATAGGTTCGATATGAATGTATGTGTAGAGCTTATATCAAATTACACATTGTCTTGGGATGGGGGAGGGGAGAGATGGGGAGAAAATTTGGAAATCTTATGGAAGCACATGTTGAAAATTAAAAATAAATAAATAAAATTTTTAAAAAGTAAAAAAAAAGTACCAAAAAAAGAGGCTATCCTGATCCTGCCACAAATGGAAATCACTTTAGTCACAGAGTCAGGACTAGAAGAAACCTTAGGAGTCATTGAGTTGAGGTGATTGAAGTTGAACATCCCTATTTTATAGTTGAGGGAACTGAAGCACTGAACTGATAAATTACTTGCCCAGAGTCACACAGAGAGAAAGTATCTGAGGTGGTATCTGACTCTGAGTCTTCCTGATTCCAAATACAGAATTCCTATCCACTGTCATGTAGGTGATGCAGAGGATAGAGGGCTGGGCCTGGAGTCAGGAAGACCTGAATTCAATTTTGTCCTCAGACACTTATTAGCTGTGTGACTTTGGGAAAGTCATTTAATCCTGTTTGCCTCAGTTCCCTCAAGCATAAAACAAGTGGGAGAGGAAGACAGCAAACCACTCCAGTATCTTTGCCAAGAAAATCCTAAATGGGGTCATGAAGAGTCAGATAGGACTGGAATGACTGAAAAAACAACCACAACAACACTATACTACTCCTCTAATATAACCTCTTAAAAAGTTTTTTTTTTATTCTAAATCTAAATATTTCCACATACACAATGGAACACAAAAAGAGGATTTACTTCTTTCATTTGAAATTTATATTTCTTACCACTTGCTTTTTATAATCATCTCTCTAGCTTTAGTTTAGTTTAACTTTTGAACTGGGACTTTTTGTCAGAGCCATGCTTCATCACATACTTTGCTTTTGGGGATATGGAAGCTAGGTAATACAGTGGTTACAGCACTAGGCCTAGATTCAGGAGGACCCGAGTTCAAATCCAGCCTCTAACCCTGCCTGTGTCCCTGGGCAAGTCACTTACCTTCTGTCTGCCTCACATTCTTCAACTGTGAAAGGGGAATAATGAGAGCACCTACTACCTATTGCCATTACTGCTGGGTGGGAAGGGCGAGTTCACTCACCTCCCTTGCTGGAAGTTCAATGGTGACGTAACATGCATGTGATCGATGGGCTCCTAAAGAGAAGACAGGTTCCCAAAAGGAAGATAAGAAGAGGGTACCTTGCCATTCCCCCATTGTTGTCTCTTGCCTGATCTCCAGCTTCTGGGGAGGAAAAAAGCCACTCCATCACACCAGTGTTCTGCCACGAAGATGAGAGTAGAACATGTTATTCCATCAAGTGCCATCAAGCAGGGGCGGAGCCAAGATGGCAGAGTAGAAACAGCACGTCCAAGGCACTCTCCCCCCAGATCACCTCCAAACCATGTAAAAGGGGACTCTGAACAACTTCTGGAGCCCCAGCACCCACAGAACGACACAGAGAAGCTAAACGCTCGCTGAGGACAGCCCAGCAGCCCTGCAGGAAGGGCCAGTGCAGTGGTCTGGGAGCCGGCAGCACGTGGGGAGCTGAGCCCAGGCCCGTGTGAACCATGGTTTTAGCCCCAGGGTGGCCAGGCCAGCAGCTGGCTGGAGGGACCCCAGAACACCAGCAGCTGTGGCGATTCCAGAATTATCAACACAGACACGCCTAGGACAAAGTGAGAGGTTAGTGCCCTATGGACTTTGGGACCAGTATTTGGGAAACGCATCGGCTTCCTTCCCTGGGGGCTAGAAGCCGATCAGGAGACACGCCATTTTGCAGTTTCAGAGGCAGCTCCAGCTCCTGGCCTGCGAACTGTAGGGAGATCCAGCGATCAGTCTTGGGGGTTAATCGCTCTTGCTTTAACCTGCTTGGATCTGGATTGTGATCTGGGGGGGAGGGCTGGGGTGGGCATCCAACTTGCCAGAACTGGAAGTTGTGAAGACCCCAACATTTGGGACAGAAGCTCCCCTGTCTGGTGGCGGAGTCCTACTGTGGCAACAAACCCAAAAGTCAAGTAATTAAGTGGCAACATGCCTAGGCAAAGGAAACAAAATAAACAGAAAAATGCAACATTAGACTCCTATTTTGGGGGCAAAGAGGATGGGAGCATGGAACAGGAAGAGGACTGTGAGGTCAGAAATCCTGCTCCAAAAGGCCCAAAGGAAAATATGTGCGGGTTACAGGCCATAGAGGACCTTAAGAAGGACTTTAAAAATCAAATAAGAGAAGTGGAGGAAAAATTGGGAAGAGAAATGAGAAGGATGCAGGAAAAGTATGGAATGAGGGTCAACAGCCTGACTGAGGAAAACAACACCTTAAAAAAATAGACTAACTCAAATGGCAAAGGAGGCCCAAAAGGGCAATGAGGAGAAAGTCCATCAAGCAAAAACCCAACCAGATTCCATCTTGACTTTTGATTCACAGTGTCCAACCATCTTTGACACAATATCCCCTCCCCAAGTTAAGGACCAGTCTGAAGTTGCTCAGTCATCCCAACAAGGTACAAGTCACTCAGGAAAAGAGCGAGAACACAGGCCTATCTCCATAGGAGGTGCCATTTTTAAAAATAGGTTGATGCCCTATAATTTTATCAAGTGGACTGGGATATTCAATTGATCAGGAGTTGCCTGATTAACTTCCCACTACAAAGCTTTCACGTTTTAAACCTTAGGAGATAGGAACTCAGGCAAGTAATGCAAGGAACCTGGGTGGGTAATGCTTTGGGGGACATGCACAGAGACCTAGATTAGGCTCTGCCTGAGCCATTGAAATAATCCTAGATGGGTATCTCCAGCTTGGAGTTTATGGAGAGAATATGTGCCAAGTATTATGATATGTTCCAATATGTCCCAACCACTATAATACTGATGTCCACCTACCTGTCTTTCCTTTTTGAGTACCCATGGAAAGGGCAGGCACATCACTACAGAAGAACACTATCTGTACCAGCACTAGCCACCCCCTTACATGTGGGGATACCCCATTCCTTTTATATATAATAAAGGGGAGTCTCTAGACTCAGAAGACAAACTTCACAGAAGTCCTATTTTTTCCAAGGGGAGGTTCTGTTTCCTAGTCAGTCCATTAGTTGATAAACATTTATTGAGTGCCTACTGTGTGCCAGGTATTGTACTAATTGCCGGAAATAAGAACAAAAGACAGTTACTCATGAAGCTCACAGACTAAAGTGGGAGATAATATACAAACAACTATATACAGACAAGCGATAGCAGGTAAATTGGAAATAACAGAGAGGAGGCATTAGACTTACAGGGGATTTTAAAAGGTGGTTTTTAACTGAGACCTGAAGCAAGCCAGGGAAATCAGGAGACAGAGACAAAGAGAGAGAGAGCACTCCAGGAACAAAGGACAGCCAATGAAAATGCCTGCAATAGGGGGATCTAGTGTCTTGTTCAAGGAACAACAAGAAGATCACTTTCACTGAATCAAAGAGTTTGTGGAGGACATAGGTAGAGTTTGGTGGAAGGTGTGAGAAGACTTGAAAGGCAAGAGGAGGCAAGATTATGAAAGGCTTTGAATGCCAAACAGGATTTCATATTTTATCCTGGAAATGATAGGGAGCTACTGGAATTTACTGCATATGGGAGTGACATGGTCTGACCTGTGCTTTAGGAAGGTCACTTCAACCACAAAGTAGAGATGGATCGGAGTAGGGAGAGACTTGTGGCAGGCAGATCAACCAACAGCTCTAGGTGTGAGGTAATGAAGGTCTGAACTTGAATGGTAGCAGTGTCAGAGGAGAGAAGGGGACAGATTAGAGAGATATTACAAAGGTAAAACTGATTGGATATGGGCTTAGGAGGAGGCAGAGTGAGGAATAGAGGATGACATCCAAATTGTGAACCTGGGTGACTGGGAGGATGGTAGTAACCTCAACAGCACTGGGGAAGTTAGGAAGGGGGGGAAGTTTTGGGGGTAAAATAATGAGTTCAGTCTTGGATATATTGAGTTTTAAGATTCTGGTGGTACATCCAGTTCTTGATATCCATTAGGCAGTTTGAGATGCTAGATTGGGAGGTCAGCAAAGGTTAGGGCTAAATAAGTAGATCAGAGAATCATCAACATAGAAATGATCATTGAAACCATGGGAGTTTATGAGATCACCAAGTGAAATAGAATAGAAGGAGAAGAGAAGAAGGACCAGAGCAGACCCCTGTGGGCACTCACTGTTACCGTGTGTGACTCGGATGAAGAGTTGGAAAAGGAGCCTGAGAAGGAGAGGTCAAATAAGAAGGAAGAGAACCAGGAGAGAGCAGTTGTCATGACAATTTAAAGAGAAGACAGTGTTAAGAAGAGGGTGATAGTTTCAAAGATGAGAAAGGTCAAGAAGAATGAGAATTGAGAAAAAGCCCCTAGATTTGGCAATTGTTACTAACTTCGGAGAGAACAGTTTCAGTTGAATGATGAGGTCAGGGTGAGGAAACCTGGTATGTATTGAAATTGGATAGGAATTGATGATCTAATTCTAAAATGACATGTACCTGAGTCAATTGAGAAAAATCCTTGATTGCCCAAGCAAAACACACACTTCATTGCATTCCTGAGCTTAAAGGAAAATTACTTCCCCAGGTCCAGGGACTTGGGGCATGGATTGCTACTGACCAGGTCCTGAGATAAACACAAATTTGGTTTCCTACTCCATGTTCTCTTTTTGGTCCTCCATCCTGTATCTTCTGATCTTCTTTTTCTAGGCACAAGTGGCTTCCAAATTGACCTAGGATTGTGAGCTAAAAAATGGGAGAATAGATATTTAAGGCAGAAACAATGGAAAGAAAGTGGGAAAGCAGATGAGGAAGGCAGAAATGAATGGGAAGGGAAATCCGAATGCCTCCTCAGAGAAAGGATCTCGGGTAAGGTAAAGGCATTGGGAAGGTAAATGTATAGGGAGAAGAATAGAGAGGATTTGGGGCAACGTATAGAGAACTAGGCCTGGAGTCAGGTAGACTGAAATTTAAATCTGGCCTCAGATACTTACTAACTGTGTAACCCTGGGCAAGTTATTTAAGCTGTTTGCCTCAGTTTCTTCATCTACAAAACAGGGACAATCATAGCACTTGCCTCTCTGGATTGTCGTGAGGATCAGATGAAGAAGCTATCTGTAAAGCACTTAGCACAATGTGTGGTATAACTGTGAGTGAGGATGATGATGAGTGTAGCAGAGTTAAATAGTGCTAATTAGGGTTATTTAACCACTCCTATTTCCCCCTCACCCTGCTAGTAACTCATTTCAGAGAGGAGTTTTCCAAGGATAAAGAATCTTTTTCTATTGGGGAAGTGGTAGCAAAAGATCCATAATTCTCTTTATCTTTTTGTTAGTCCTAAATTCCCAGCCAAAGACAGGGCTTCTGTAACAATGTCTCTCTTCTCTGGGATTGCTTCCCCTTCAGTTGCTTCCTCTCACATGTATTCTCACTAAGTGTAACCAGGACCGGCAATCTCCCAGGCTATGACAGTTCATAAAGACAAAGTAAACATTTAAAACCAAGAAAGGTAAAGAAACTTCCCTGCTATGTCCGGAAGAAAAGACTCCAGGATCCTCTGGAAGAGGAGCTCACAGGAGAGCAGAGGTGCAAGATTGCCACTTTGAGGGTCTTTAGCATTAAGTGGTGGTGGTGATGGCTTCGGCAACACAGATTTAGTCTTAATGCCCCTCCTGCCAACTTGGTCCAAGCACTTGACTCAGCTCTCCTCAGCAATACAATGATACAAGATAATTCCCAAAGACTCACGATGGAGAAAGAACTATGGAGCCTGAAGGGAAGATCAAAACATACTATTTTTACTTTTTTTTAGTTTTTCATGGTTCTTCTCTATTGCTTTTTTTTTTCTTTCACAACATGATTAATGTGGAAATATGTTGTATAATCTATATCAGATTGTTTGCTGTCTTGGGAGGGGGGAGAGGAGAGGGACATTATAAGGAAAAGGGTGTAGGATAGGCCAATACTTCGGGGAAGAAATAAGGAATTGAAAGCTTTGGGCACATTTGGAGTTTGGAGGTTGTGTGTGTTCTTCCTTGTGGCTTCAATTGTTAAGTTAGAATGTATCACAAGGATGTATCAATATAATTTCTCAGGCAGAGCAAGTGTTTAATAAATGTTGGTTGGATTGAATTAGTGCTGCTGAGGTGGGCAGAGCTGGAATGCTGATGTAGCAAGAGCTGTAATTCTCATGAAGTTAAGCATATTTACTTTGGCTCTGTGAGGAGGGAGGATCTTGGTTGGTCCTCATGTGTCTCTGCAACTAGAGTCTACATCATAAAAGATTGAACCAGAGAGAACCTATTAGGATAAGGACAGTTTCCAGTCTTTTTTTGAGAAGGCATTTTTGAGGCAATCCAATCAATGTTTCTTTGGACTTCAATGGGTGGGAGTAGGGAGGCAGTGCAGTAGTGAGTGGGGGGGTGGGGGTGGGGCATCGCTAGACTTCTTCTCTCATCAGCCACAGCAGTTATAAAAATATATCAGTGAGAATATGTGCCTGCCTAGGTGTCCCTGAAACTGGACTTCAATCAAGTCTTTGCCTGGATCTTCTGTTTTGTATTTTTTCCCCCTAAGCCCTGGTCACAAGTAGTAATCCTAAGAAATGAGTATTTCCAGCCCTGGTGGCTACCTTTGAATTTGAGGAGTGCTGTTTGCTAAGCAGAGGATGATTTTTTTTTTTAATGGATTCTGGGAAGAGGTAACTCTTCCAAGGGATTCTGCCACTGAAAGAACTTTAAAAAAGTATTGCCCTGGCTGGTCAGGATTCCTGGACTTGTGAGTTATTTAGACAGTATAGATCTGAGATGAATATGAAATACCTATTGAACAGTCAGTTCCACAAAGTTGTCTTACCCTCCATGGAGAGTATAGTAAGAGCTATAGGTTACCAGTCCATGTTTTTAGTATTTCTTAATGCCTACTTATAAGGTTTTTGTCCTCCAAGTATTTCTTTTGTAGTAGAGGAAAAAAATGAATGTCTTTCTTTCATAGATAACACACGGAAGGCACTGGAGTTATTTGGTCTCCAGCCTCTAACAGGTTCACTCTATTTTTTTTTTTTTTGGAGTTGACTTGCCCAAAGTCACACAAGTGACTTTTGTATTGTCTGTGGCTGGATTTGAACTCAGGTTCTCCTGACTCCAGGGCCGGTGCTCTGCACCACCTATTCGCCCCAACAGGTTCACTCTTGATCTGGTCAGATAGGCAGGACAGGAAGACAATTTTGGAGGGGTTAATAATCTTACTTTATTCTAATCTAGTCTTCTCAGAAAGGTTGTTGATAATGGGATCACCCTTTATCACCTTATCACCCTTTTCACAGGGGCTGGAGAGAAGGAGGGGCAACTACCCCGGTCTTGATGGAATCAATTGAGATAGACACAGCTTGTACACTCCCCTAAATTCCCTCAAGCCTTGATGGCGGCCAATCAAGGCACACACAGATTCCTCTACAGGTTCCCTGTGGTTTCTAGGAATTCCTATCTAGAATCCTTGGGGTTTTTCTGGGAGTTATTATCTAACACCTGGAAACTTGACATTGCTATGGCCATGGATTCTGAGAAACTAAACTAAAAAAGATAACAAAATCCTTCTTATATACAGTCTTATATCTGATATTTACTTTGGGCACTGAGAATGCTTTCTGAAATGGACCCTTTTAGGAAAGACCTTAGACCTAAGTTTTGTTTAAGAGATTTTTCCATGGAACTCTGAGGTGGAGGCAAAAATAAATCAGAGATGTTCATAAATGAGCTTGATCCTCTCTCTTCAGGGTCAGGATCCCCTAAGACTAAACTTGATCTATGTAAGTCTAGAATCTCATGGGAGTTTTGGCTGGAGGTAGCAAAGTTTGAAGCTTCCCATAAAAGATTGAGCCCAGAAAATTCATCAGATTGCCTCCTCTACCAAAGATGCCACATCTTGTGAAGGACCAGCCCAGTGATCAAACAACCTACTTACGTAAATCCAGAGCAGCTGTAGTCTAGCCCAGCAGAAGACTGATCTATCTAACAAGGATGTCATGCCCTTTGAAGAGAGAACCTCAGTCAAGCCACAAAGCAACTCATCTATCCTCACACCAAACTTCATGTGGACTCTCTAGGGAAAGGGAGGACCCTGAGGCCCTGCTCTTCCAGAGAATTGCCTTTGCTGTGTTCCTTATATATGTGCCTTACTCCCATTACCTTTTAGAGATATATACCCACTTCCCCCCCTCATTCCCCAACCCTCATGAACTCTGTGTATGGTAATGGAAGAGTGTACTCCAGAGCTTGGAAATTCTTTGTAACTATTGTTATTAGTATGAGTCCATACCCTATCTAAAACCTATACTCAAAGAGGTTTTATATATGCTCAAATATTGGTTAATTGTTGATGGAAAGCACCATGGTAAAGCCCCATGAGCTATAATGTTAGGAGCAATCACCCATTCATTTGCTCCTGGAATGTCATGTAGCAGCATTTGAGAGTCTAATCTCTCAATGGGAGTGCAAGATTTTTAAATTAAAATTTTTTTCAGTTAACTAGCACTTATTTTCCCCCCTCTTTCCCTCAAAAAATAAAAATAAAATCTTCATAACAAATATGTATATTCAAGCAATTCTCATAATTCTCAAATAACTCTCATATTGGTTATGTCCAAAAATGTGTGTCTCATTCGTCATCACTGATCTTCTGATATAGTGGTTGATCATTGCCTTGATGAGAGTTCTTAATTCTTTGGAAATTGTTTTAACAAAGTTGTCATTCTGGTATTGTTTTCCTGGCTCTTCTCACTTTACTCTGTACCAGTTAACACAAGTCTTCTCAGGTTTCTCTGAAACCATCACTTTTGTCATTTCTCATCCAAAATAATGTATCATTACATTCATACACTATGCTTTGATGGGTGAGGAATGCTACTTTTACAAAGCTCTTTCCTTATGAGGTAAGTTATCTCCATTTTACAGATGAGGAAAATGAAATAAACAGGTTCAATTACTTGCCAAAGCTGAATGATTTCATTTTACTCACAGAGCTTATAAGTGTCAAAGCGGGGATTTGAACCTATTACTATATGACTCTAGATCTAGCCCCCTACCTACTATATTAGGCTATCATTTTGATTTTGTAATAGCCAGAATATGTAAGACATAGCAAGGTAAGAGGGCAGTACAAACAGAATACTTTTTCAGGTATCAGTGATTTTAATTATATAATTTGGAACTTAGATAATTTAAAAAAATTAATATATATATCATTTGTTTTTACATTGAGGTAGTATGGCACAGGGAGAGCTGGTCTCAGAATCCAGAAGGTCAAGATTCTTGTCCTGCCTCTGACACATATTAGCTGTGTAACTTGGGAAAGTCACAACCTCTCATTGAACTAGGTAATTCTCCAATAGTTGCAGAGAGGATGCTGGTTTGCATTTCTATGGGGAATTTCCTCATTTGATAGTTCCCTATATTTCTTTCCTAATCTCTGCTTTGTTTTTATAGCATTTTCATTTCCAAATATATCTCTCCCCACTTCCCTACCCAGAGAGCAATCCCTTGTAACAAAGAATTTGAAAAAGAAAAAAAAAGCCCACAATGGAACTTACAGAATTGAAAAAGTAAGACGGATTCATTCATTCGCTTCCTGACCCCACTTTCTCTGCATTTCAACACCCAGTCTCCTCTTCTACTGGCTCAGCCTGGAATTTCCCTCATCACCTGGAGCCTCCCCTCCCTAGAATAGCCAACTGCCCCTGCAGCCTTCTCAACCTGCTATATATGATCCTCCATGAGGCTTGCCCTACTTGTCTCATTGGTGAGTTCCTTCCTGGAGCCTCCATTTTGTGGAAGGGCCCAAAAGGCTGACTTTCTTTTTGCTTGTTTTTGTATCTTCATTGCTTAGCACAGGGCCTAGCACATAGTAAACACATAATAAATGCCTGTTTCTTTTCCTTCCTTCCTTCCTTTCTTCCTTCCTTCCTGATTCATTTTGTAGAATATAGAATCTCATCCCATAGCCAAAAGTATAGGCATATGGCCAACAGGCTATACTTTGCCTATACTCAGTCTTCATTCATCTTTCATTCTTGTTTATTGATCCTATGGTCAAATTTCTCAAAAAATGCCACATCAGTGCTGGTGGATTCTGGGGAAGTGTCTCTATCTGCATGATGATTGTAATGCAAGCTTATGTTCCTCAAAAATGGAAGAAGGATTCCAAGATAAAAAATAAAGGGAAAAACATATGTGAAGAAGCAGAGGTTGGGAGTTTAGAGGAGAAAAGAATATGATGGCAGAGGAGGAAAGAGACCTGCTACAGATATTTTGAAGATATAGGGCCTAGTAATACTTAGTGCTATTACAGGTTCAAAGGGTATGCACATTTTAGTGTTTGTAGTTATTTTGGATGGAATTTTTTTTCTTGTTTTACCTACTGGAGTTATTTTTCTTAAGTGAACTACAAAGAAGCTGGTAATTTTTTTAGGTTTATTTCTCATCCTGCTACTTCACTGATGGCACAACAGTATCTAGCCCCTCTGCATTTCATCTCACATATCCACTGAGTTAATATAAATTTTTTTTTAAAAATTCATATAAAAGAAAAAATACAAATGCCTTGTAATGACATATATCCAAATACAAAATTTATCACTCCTCTTAGGGACACCAGGAAGCATTCTAGGTATGTCTTATGTGAATTTCAAATATAAGATTCCTTTGTTATGTAGCTAGCCCATGGGGGAATCTCTAATTTGCTGGAATAAACACCTTCCAATGGAGCTAGACATGTTTCCTGGTTTCTTTATGAAGTGACATAAGGACCTCTTGATTGATCCCTAATGACTAGGGCTTATATTGAAGATGATTGGTGACTGGGCATCCCATTTGTGGCATATAAGAATTATCTAACAACCATGACCCTTCTCTTTATTGGGTCCATTTTCTTTTTGGAATTCTAGTACTCTCCCCCTTATACTTCCAGTAAGGTAAGGAGATTTCTCTCTCTTTTCTCTTTCCCCCACATCAGTGGTAATGATGGTTTCCAGCAGAAGCAAATAGAATCAGGAATATGGGCTTGCCTAATTGGATCATCAGGTCCTGGCTTGCTTCCTTCTTCATTTCTGTTTCCTAAATATGAGTCAATGACTAATGATTGTAGGGAAAGGAAAATGTTTCTGTCCTTGTTGGTTATTTCAGGGGTTAGGAGTTCTTAGGTTGGAGACTTGAGTCTCAGATAACTAGAGAAAGGAAGATTTCCTTAACAGTACACTTCTTAGAGAAGAATATGGCCACTACCAGTATTATCCTTTTTCTGAAGGAAGAAAGTCCTGCCCTAGTTGGCTAGGACATCTGGACTTTGTGAGTCACTCAGACAGTACAACTCTGAGGTGAATTTGTAATAACTATTTAGCAATCTCACAAACAAAAGATCTTCAACTTCTGGGTAGAATATATATTGAACTATTTAAGAAATTTGATGTCTTGGGGTGGCTAGGTGGTGCAGTGAATAGAGCACCGGCCCTGGATTCAGGACGACCTGAATTCAAATCCGGCCTCAGACACTTAACACAAAAAAACTAGCTGTGTGACCTTAGGCAAGTCACTTAACCCCAATTGCCCTCCAAAAAAAAAAAGAGAGAGAGAGAGAGAAATTTGATGTCTTCTGTATTTGTTAGTGAATCTTTTGTGGTTAATGCATTCTTCTGTGATGAAAGAAATGGGCAGTAGTCCAATAATTAATACACATATTCTAGAAGGGACTCTGTTTGCCCACATTTTGTGGAGTCCTAGAGGTGTGCCATACCTAAACTTTGTTTTAGAGATTTACCTGGAGTTTTACCTGAATGCAGATAGGTGGCACAGTGGATAGACTGCCAGGCCTGGAGTTAGGAAGACTCATCTTCCTGAGTCCAAATTTGACCTCAGACACTTACTGGGTAAGTCACTTAACCCTGTTTTCTTCAGTTTCCTCATCTGTAAAATGATCTGGAGAAAGAAATGGTTAATCACTCCATTATTTCTGTCAAGAAAACCCCAAGTGGGGATGCAGCTGAAAAAATGACTGGAAGAAAGAGTAGTAGAATCAGAAAGAGAAAAAACAATCCTCTCTTTGAAGTGCAAGTTTCTAGGGTGTGAGCCCAGCCCAGAGTTCCTTCTTGAGGTCCCTTGCCCTTTGAGGTAGAAGCACCACCTCAACTGTTTCCTCATTACTTTCTCTGCTAAATTTCCTCATTACTCTCTCTCTCTCTCTTTATTAGACAATAATATCTTATTTGCTAAATCAAATGGCCTTTTCTCAATCCTCATCCTCTTTGACCCCTCTTTAGCCTTTGACATTGTCCATCAACTCCTTTTACCTGATATTCTCTTCTGTCTAGGTTTTCTTGGTTCTCCTTCTCCCTCTCTGACCATTCCTTCTCAATATCCTTTCCTAGCTCTTCATCTAGGACACTCTCACTCACCTCCAGGCTAACTCTGCGGGGTCAACGAACATGAGTGTAACACAGCATTCTATCCTGGGCCCTCTTCCCTTTTCCTCCTATTTCAGGGATTCAATTCAATAAACATTTATTAAGCACCTACTATGTTCCAGGCTCTGTGCTAATCTCAATTAATTATCTCTATCTGGTGATTTTCAGATCTATTTATCTAGCCCTAACATCTCTGCTGATCTTTGTTCTTACATTTTCAACTGCCTATTGGATATCTCAAACTGGATGCCTCATAGACATTTTAAACTCGATGTTTCCAAAACTGAACAAGTTATCTTTTACCCTAAATCTTCTCCTCCCTGTTCCTGTCCAGGGTACCATCATCCACTCAGTCATCAAGATTCACAGCCTGTTGCTAAAGCCTATAGATTTAATCTTCATAATATTTCTCATACATGACTTTTCTCTTCTGACCACCCTGCTGCAGGCTGTCATCACCTCATGCCTCATCACACAGTTGCCTTCTGGTTGGTCTCCCTCACTCTAGTCCATTCCTCACTCAGATGTCAAAATGATCTTCCTAAAATGCAGGTCTGGGGGCGGCTAGGTGGCGCAGTGAGTAGAGCGTTGGCCCTGGAGTCAGAAGGACCTGAGTTCAGATCTGGCCTCAGACACTTAACGCACACAAACAAAAAAACCTAGCCGTGTGACCTTGGGCAAGTTACTTAACCCCAAATGCCCTCCAAAAATCGCAAAAAAAAAAATAATAATAATAAAATGCAGGTCTGACCATATCACTCCCTATGCTAAATAAAACTCCAGTAGCTCCCCTATGCTCTCTAGGATCTAATATAACATTCTCCATTTGGCATTTGAAGTCCTTAAGAACATGGTTTCTCTCCACCTTTGAAATGTTCTTACACCTTCCATCCACCTTGCCCATCAAGCTTTGTGATTCAATGACACTGGTCTTCTTATTGGTCCTTGAACAAGAAAATTCATCTCCTAACTCTTGGAATTTTCACTGACTATTACTCATACTTTGAATGCTCTCTCTCCTTATCTCTGCCTCCTGGTTTCCTGAAGGTTCCAGGTAAGATCTAATATTCTACAAGAAATTTTTCCCAGCCCATCTTAATTATACTGTCTTGCCTCTATTATTTGTAATTTACTCTCCATATGTCTTGTTTGTACATAGTTGTTTGCACATTGTGTCCCCTGTTAAGACTATGATCTTCTTGAGATTAGGGATTGGAAAGGACTCTGGGAAGATGGAGAAGTATGTCAGAAAATTTTTGGTTCTCCAAATCCCCCCCCCCAAAAAGACAAAACATTGCCTCAGAGCAGCAGAAATAAATACGGGGGTGGGGGGGTGGGCGGCTAGGTGGCGCAGTGAGTAGAGCGCCGGCCCTGGAGTCAGAAGGACCCGAGTCCGGATCCGGCCTCAGACACTTAACCCACACAAACAAAAACCTAGCCGTGTGACCTTGGGCAAGTTACTTAACCCCAATTGCCCTAAAAGGGGCGGCTAGGTGGCGCAGTGAGTAAGAGTGCTGGCCTCGGAGTTGGGATGACCCGAGATCAGATCCGGCCTCAGAAAATGAGCACCCACACATAAATAATGACTAGCCGTGTAACCTTGAGCAAGTTACTTAACCCCAATTGCTTAAAAAAAAAAAAAAAGAAGGAAAGAAAAGAAATAAATACAAGGTAAAGCAGTTGTCCTCCTAAGACAATTTGAGAAGACCCTAGGAAAGACCCAACCTCCAAGAATGGAGGTTTGACCTGAGTGAAGTGCAAACACCTTAAAGGTAACTGCAGAATCAACAAACATGCCCTGGGGGCAGCTGGGTTGAGAGGTAGCCTCAGCCTCAGAAACTTTCATCTTGCAGACAGTGTGGGGAATCTGATCACTGAGTAGGAAAAAATCGAAGGACCTTTTACTGTCAAGGGGCACCAAGCACAGTTGTGAGGATGTGAGTATAGTGAATGCACACACCTGGTGAGTGCAGTAGTGAGGGGCAGGTATCCTGTTGGCTGTAGGCACTTGCGGGAGCGCAGAGTTCCTGGTTTTAGTTCTGGGGCAGAGAGGACACCTGCAATTTGCAGCCACCAGAGGGATTTTAGGGAGCAAGATCATTTGTGGGACAGGTGTATCTGGGAGTCCTAGCCAAGGCTTAGAAGTATAGAGGAGACCTCGAGGTTGTACCCTAAGACAGACCCCAGAAAATAACAGTAAAAAGGACCTGAGGCTTGGGGCATCATTCCCCATACCTTGAGACTACAACTTGATCACAGTAGTAGCTGCTAAAAACAAAACTAAATACATAAATAAAAATGAGTAAGCAAAGGAGAAAGAACCCGACCATAGATAGTAACTATGGGGCTAGAGAAGATCTGATTCAGAGGAAGATAATGGAGCTAAAAAAGTCACTCCTTTTTCAATGAGAAATATCAAATGGTCCCAAGCACAAAAAGAGTTCTTGGAAGAACTTAGAAAGGACTTTAAAAATCAAATAAGAGAGACTGAAGGGAAAAAATAAGAACAATCCAAGAAAACCAAGAAAATTAGGAAAAGAAAGCCAATCAACTGGGAAAAGAGAATAAAAAACTTAAGGAGGGAAACAAGTGCAACATTCTAAGACACCAAGAAATCATGAAACAAAATCAAAAGAATTTTTAAAAATAGAAGAGAAAGTGGAACATCTCATCAGATAAACCACTGATCTGGAGAACAAATCTAGGAGAAATAACGGAAGAATAGTCTGACTACCTGGAAATTACTGTAAGGACCTAGAAAGCCACATGTGGTCCCAAGGCCACAGATTCCCCACCATGTAAAGTGCCTAGACAGACTTTGGGGAGCTAAGATGGCAGAGTAAGCAGTTAATTGTTGTAACTCTCTGATATTCACTTACAAACAACCATAAAATAGCACCCCCAAACAAATCCTGGAATAGCAGAACCAGCAAAAAGATGGGATGAAACAATCTTTTAGCCCAAGAAATTTGGAAGATCAGCAAGAAAGTTCTATCTCACTCTTGTAAAAGGGGAGTGCATTCCAGGACAGAAAATCTCCCAGCAAACAAGCAGTGAGCCCCACCTAAGCAAACCTGTGGGAGATCCTGAGCCCCAGTGTGGTGGAGCAAGCAAACATCAACACCAGGATTCCCCACTTGCCAGGGGAACTGGCAGACTCCAGCTCCAAGAACCACCATGTGCTTCAGTGTAGCCCTTAGCAAACAGGAGAACTCCAGCAGCCAGATCTCAATGTGCTTCAGTGTAGCCCTGGGGAACAAAATTCCACTGGGCCTCAGCATATGCCAGATACCACAGCTAGGACTCCAGCTCAGCACAAGGTAAGCTGCCAGACCCCTACTACCACCAGCAGCCCCAACTACACCCTCCCCCCTCCCTTCAACACAGCATCAGACACAAGGGTCCCTGGAGCCTCAAGGCAACATCAACACAACACCAGGTAAATAACCAGGGCCTGCAGCCACTGGCACAAGAAGTCTGAGACAGTACCCTTTCCATCCCAGGTGCAGAGCTCAAATTTAAAAGAAAAGAAAAAGGCCAACAACAGAGGAGCAAAAATAAACAAAAACAGAATCTATCTGATCATAGAAAGTTATTATAGTGACAGGGAAGACCAAGACACAAACTCAGAAGAAGACAACAATATAAAAACACCTATAGGCAAAACCCTAAAGAAAAATGGGAAGTGGTCTCAAGCCCAGAAAGAAGTCATGGAAGAATTCAAATAGGAGATTAAAATCATATAAGAGAGGTAGAAGAAAAAAATGGGAAAATAAATGAGAGTGATGCAATGGAATTATGAAAAAAAAAGAGTCAACAGCTTGGAAAGTTGCTTAAAATTGACCAGTTAGAATTGGTCAAATAGAAAAGGAGATACAAAGCTCCACCAAAGAAAATAGCTCCTTAAAGAGTACAATTGCCAAATGGAAAAGAAAAGCTAATTGAAGAAAATAATACCTTAAAAGCTATAATTGGGCAAGTAGAAGTTAATGATTCTATGAAACATCAAAAACCAAACAAATTCAAAAGAATGAAAAAATGGAAGAAAATGTGAAATATCTCATTGGACAAACAACTGACCTGGAAAATAGATCCAGGAGAGACAATATCAGAATCATTGGATTACTTGAAAGCCATAATCAAAAAGGAAAAATTGGACAGGATCTTTCAAGAAATTATCAAGGAAGACTGCCCCGATGTCCTGGAAGCAGAGGGCAAAATAGGCATTGAAAGAATACACCAATCACCTCAGGAAAGAGATCCCAAAATAAAAACTCCAAGGAACATTATAGTCAAATTTCGGAAGTATCAGGTCAAGGAAAAAAAATGCAAGTGTCCAGAAAGAAACAATTTAAAATACCTAGACAATCTAAAATACCTGAGTGTGTAAACCTGCCAAAATAGATACAGGAACCATATGAACATAAACACAAAGCACTGTTTAAACAAATAAACTTAGACCTAAATAACTGAAGTAATGTTTATGGGTAGATAAAACCAATATAATTTTTAAAATGACAATTTTACCTAATTTTTTATTCAATGTCATTCAAAGTCAATTACTGAAAAATATTTTACTGAGTTAGGAAAAATAATAATAAAGTTCATTTGGAAAAACAAAAAGTCAGAATCTTTAAAGAAACCAGGGGTAAAAGATGTAAAGGAAGTAGATTTAGCAATATCAGACCTTAAACTATATTGTAAGGCAAGAACATTGTTGAAGTGTAAAAAGGATAATTTCAATTATTTTAAATTAAATTTTTCTTATATAAATAAAACATATGTAGCCAAAAAGTGAAGGAATGCAGAAAATTGGGGGAAAAAATTTCATAGACAGTCTCTCAGATAGAATGTGATTGGCTTGTAATATTTCTGTGGTATGGGAAATGATGAGCTGGTTGATTCAGAAAAACATGGAAAGATTTGGACTTATGAAAGAAGATACTATCTACCTTCAGAAAAACATGATAGGAGGAATAAGCATAGTATGATCTTACATATATGTGTATGGATGATTATGAGTATGTTTGTAGATATCTGTGTGTATAAACATACATGTATGTGTGTATATACATATGTATATATATTACATCCACATTTAATTGTAGCCTTCTTTGGGGGGGAGGGGAAAAATTAAAAGTACATAGCAGAAAACAAAAGGAAACCAAGGAAGTAAAGAAAAGCTGGGCAGCTTTGAAAACAATGTGTAGGGGTGGCTAGGTGGTGAAGTGAATAGAGCACTGGCCCTGGAGTCAGGAGGACCTGAGTTCAAATCCCTCCTCAAACACTTAACAGAAAACTAGCCATGTGACCTTGGGTGAGTCACTTAACCCCAGTTTCCCTACCTTCCCCTCTCCAAAAAAAGCAAAAACAAAACAATGTGTAGTATTTATTATAATAGATTTTCTTGAAATGGAAATTTACTGTTTTATATTGAATCCTCTTATGGTCTGCTGTGTACATAGCAATGGTGTTTTGGGGGGGTTTTTTGTATTTAAAGGTTTTTTTTTTGTATTTAAGTTTAAATTTTTAAAAAATTTCATATTTTTTCATTTTGTATTTAAGTTTAAAATAAAAAAATTACAAAAAAAGGGAGAGATTAAGGATTATCTTTTGCCTTTCTTTATATTCCCCATTGTTTAGCAGTGTACCTGGTACATAGATGGCACTTAATGTTTATTGATTGACTGACTGATTTCATTCCCATTCTTTTTTTCCTCTTCAGCACCTGAAACACTAATAAGAGACAACCAGCTGATGTAGGAGGCTATCAAGAACAGGAAACTATAGGTGCTTTCCCACCCCTGCATAGGAATCAGCCCTTGAGGCTCAAGGTCATATGCCCTAACATATGGGGAGAATGCCAATCTCTTCTGTAAAGAACCACTGTTCACACTGAGCTATTGAAGATGAATCACGTTTAGAGACAAATGGAGGAAGCAATGGGAACAGAATATATCCCTTCCTCCCATGGGAACATCTTATTAAGTAGCCACTTTGGAACTGTGCTTAGGTGCTTAGGCTACAAAAGTGAAAACAATACAGAATGCACTCTCAAGAGTTAATAAAGTGAAAGAAATGTAAACAAGCAACTTTCCCCACAGAACAAGATAAGACTTTATTCTTATAACAGAAAAGCAAAAGAGGGAGAGATTATTTTTAGCTGGGAGTTGGGAGGAACTTTTATCAAGGGGGGAGATAGCTCTTGAATTGGGTGGGGGAGAGAGAGAAATAGAGAGAGAGAGAGAGAGAGAGAGAGAGAAAGCATTTCAGGCAACAGTGCCCAGAGGTGGGAGAGCACAGGGAGAGACTAAACAATACTCAGGAGTACAGTTTGAACATTGTGTACCAGCAGACTTGCTGTTCAGTTATTTCCAATTCTTCATGACCCCATTTGGTGTTTTCTTGGCAAAGGTCCTAGAGTGGTTTGCTATCTCCTTCTCTCCAGCTCATTTTACAGATGAGGAACAGGGGCAAACAGGGTTAAGTGACTTGTCTAGGGTCATATAGCTAGTAAGTGTCTGGGGCTTGATTTGAATTCTGGAAGATGAGTCACTGTGACACCTAGCACAACCTGAGATTCCAGAAACTGAGGCAGGTTGTATCTCCCATTATAGGAGAGGTCTCCCAGATGTGGGAAGAGGAAGGGGGACAGTTTAAATTTAAACTGTGTTTCTTTCCATGGTCCTAGCAGCAGCAGCAGCAATAACACAATAGAAAGACCAGCCTGCTGTGTCCCTCTTCTCTCCATCTCTACCTTAGGATCACAGACCAGCAATCTTCAATCTGGGTTTCTGTTCACAGATTTCAAAGGGCATAAAGGAGAGGCCCCTTCCCTGGGTCCATTTAATTTAAGGCTGCCTTCTAGACTTGTTCACAAAACTGGGACCATGCAGTAAACTGCCCTGGAAGCCTTAAGGGGCTACTTCATGGGTAATGGCTGTATTTGAGCGTTAGCCCCAGTCTCTCTGAGCTAGATTTCCTTAACAGCATGCTTCTCAAAGAAGATTGTCCAGAGATGATTGCCTGAAGCTAAAAGACTAAAGTCATGTCATGAAGGGTCAGCAGATCTGGGTTTTGATGACCTACCATGTTATTACTGCAAATTGCTCAGGTGTAGCAAGTGAGAGGGGAATGGGGAATATTTGTTCGGGGGAATGCGGTGTGTCTAATGGCTTATTTGAATTCTTCACATTTCTATATTTGTTTACATCATGTCATCCCCCATTAAACTGTAAGCTGTTTTTTACCTCTTTTTGTGCCCCCAGCACTTAGCAAAGTGCCTTGAACGTGGTTGTTGTTTAATAAAAGTTTATTGATTGATTATTTGTGAATTCCTGAGGATCCTTTTCATCTTGTGCATTTCCTATGGTGGAGGAAATAAAGTCTGTCCGATACAATACTGTCCAATACAATGTTCATATTGTAAATTAAGTAATTATGTGGGAGTCAGAACTCTGTTACCCACTTTGGGGAAATTTTAGATATGAACCATGCCTAAACTTTATTCTGGAGCTCCTAGATTAACTCTAGATGAGGAACAATGAACCAAAAAGAGAAAATGGCTCTGGGATCAGTTCTCAAAATTAGACTTAGGTCTTTGTGAGCTCAAAGTCCTTGCTGAACTTGGGGAAAATAATGAATGGGCTGGAGTAGGGGAGTGTAGGCAAAAGGGAGAGAGAAAGGGAGGAAAAGTAATGAACAAAAAAGAAAGGAAAGAAGATATTGAAAATTGAAGAGAAAAAAGGAGAAGTCTCATTGGTGGCTAGAATCTATCACCCTCTGAAAGAGTGAATAGTTTACTTCTCCTGAGTTTGGGTCCAGTTGAATTGGCTGAAGGTGTGGTATAAAGTTTACCAGAAAGGAAGTGGGAGTAATTGCATTTAGCTCAGTAGTGGCATCAGACACTAATGGCTGAGGGGTGGGGCTGGACAAACTGGCAGGATCAGTACCGGATTACTGAATTTCTTCCATTTGTCCTGGATCCACCTTCTTGGTCTCTTAAAGGTGGCTCTCACCAATTTTTTTTTCCTCCTCTCTTCCCTGCATTCTCTTCTTTTTCTTCTTTTTGCTTGAAAACAAAAAGGCAAATGGAAAAAAGGCATTTAGTTCCATGGCAAGTGCCCAGAAGTGTCTGACTCAGAGTAATTTTTTTTCCCTCCGACTTTACTTCCTCCATGGACCCAGGGAAGGGGCCTCTCCTTTATGCCCTTTGAAATCTGTGAACAGAAACCAAGATTGAAGATTGCTGGTCGGTGATCCTAAGGTAGAGATGGAGAGAAGGGGGACACAGCAGGCTGGTCTTTCCATTGTGTTATTGCTGCTGCTGCTGCTGCTGCTAGGACCCTGGAAGGAAACCCAGGCTTGTGAGTCTGAGAATAAGCTGCTCCTTTTCTCCAATGGGGACTTTTGGGAGAGGCACTGGAGGGACAGGGGTGACAACTGGAAGAAACTTCAGGTCATGGGCAGGGAGGATCTGGGTGATTTTTTTTCTCTGACTTTACTTTCTCCATGCATCCAGGGAAGAGACCTCTTCTTTATGTCCTTTGAAATCTGTGAACATAAACACAGATTGAAGAATACAGGGCCATGCTCTTAGGATCGCCTGGGGCTCTCATTTGGGCTAGGGGGACTGGAGGTTGGGGTACTGAGAAGAGCACACTAAGGAAAATAATGAATATAGCAGAGCTGCCTGAAACTGATAGGTACTATGGGACTTAGAGCTAGGGGACTTCAGTACTTCTTTTCCGACTCTGGCTAGACTGGGATGATGTGAGGTTGGAGTGGCCTAGAGAGCTACCCAAAGATGTTGCCCAAAGTATACAGGCTTCCTGGCCAGTTGAATCAGATACTATTCTCAGAGCTTCCTGAAAGGGTTTCACATTTACATCTTCAGCTAGGTAAACCAGTTAACCCTTTTCTCCTCTCTTGGAGCAATTTTCTAGCTGGGAGATTGGAGGGAGGACATGTGTAGAGGGAGGACATGGGGGTAGCATGCATTGTTAAAATGTCCTAAATGGAAGATTGAGTTCAGTTTCTCCATTTTCCTAGCCTTTCTTCTACATCTCCTTTTGTCCCCTCCTTCCTATATTATATAAGGGCCAGGTGGTCTAGATAGGCACTGAGAGCAGTTCCATGCACACTCTGGTGGTGTATACACTCCCTGTTGGTGGAAGTATTAAGTCCTATTTTTTATGCTTTCCAGAGAGTCCCCAGCCTCTCACTACTGGGCTTGTTGTGAAGGGGGGTGAAACTTGCGGATAGAACTATTACAGCTTCCCTCTGTTGTCCTGCCCTCTTGCAAATCCTCATCTTCTTTCTTGTATTAGCTGTACTTCCCTGAGACCTTAACATTGGCTCTGTTAGGTACAAGCATTCTATTTCTTCAGCATAGAGTCAGCAATTAAATAAACAGGACATAGCAGCTAGAGAACAATTATTTTAAGATCACTCCTCTCCTAGAGTCAACCCTTGAAATTGCCCAGGCATAGGATGAATCTGGACTTGGGAATCTCTCTCTTTTTTGCTTTTTGTAGGGCAATTGGGGTTAAGTGACTTGCCCGAGGTCAAACGGCTGGTTTTTTTTGTGTGTGTGTTGAGTGTCTGAGGTCAGATTTGAACTCAGGTCCTCCGGACTTCAGGGCTGGTGTTCTATTCACTACACCACCTAGCCAACCCAGAGCTGTTCCTTCTCTTTAGGCAAAAAAGGGAGTGCTCCCTGGTTACTTGACACATTCGATGAAGAAGTGGAATCTCTGGTAGTTAACTTTGGACCTGGGACTTTAGCAGGAGACTGTGAAACTTGAGATCTGGCATAAACTGTAACTTAGGTGGGTTGGTACTTAGAAAAGAGACAGAATGAGAGGGAGACTATATCCAGGTTCACTGCTTAAGATCTCTGTTGGTCAACGTGGGTAGTTTAGATTTTTGTCACTTGTTTGTTGTCCTTTTCCACAATCCTCTTATTAACTAGAAGCTGAATGTATCAGAATGAAGTCTCCCTTACTGCTTTTATTCACTTCAAGTCCTCTAGCCCATTTCACCTTAATTTCAGAAGCCTAGGGAACATTCCAAGAAACCAGAATTGGAGACCACTGAGAGCAATGAAGCTTTTTGATTAAGACACATGAGTGCCATAGGCAGGGTTTGGCAGTTATGCTCCAGTTATGTATTATTGTCTAGGGAAGATATCTAGCCCCCATGGCACCAAGTGTGACTTGATCAAATACAAAACAAATACCCATGTGCCGTGAAGGGCTGAATTTTTTGCAATTAAAATATGCATTTGTAAAACAAAAATTAATGTTAAGGGGTGGCTAGGTGGCACAGTGAATAGAACACTGGCCTTGGAGTCAGGAGGACCTGAGTTCAAATCTGGCCTCAGACACTCAACACACACAAAAAAACTAGCCGATTGACCTTGGGCAAGTCACTTAACCCCAATTGCCCTCCAAAAAAAAAAACAAAAAATTAATGTTAAACTATATTTATTAAGGACAAATAAATATATTTTAATTTTTTAGACTGGCCACTTTGGAATTAGGATTAGAGTGAGGGAATAACCATTGCACAGCCTGGCTAAAGCTTCAAGGCATACTGAGGTGGAGGCAGGCATGAATAGGTCAGGCAGGTCAGACCACCACCACCATCTTGATCACCATCTCCCCTCAGACCCTGATGGAGACAGTCCAGAACCCTGTACCCAAGAGTCTTCGGAATAGCAATACTTCTGGTCTAGTGCCCTAAGACATCATCTTGGGAACCAACCTCTGTGGAGATGCCACCTGGCAACTGCTCCTTCAAGTGCTGTAGCTGAAGCTATTGAAGACCCAGAAAGGAAAATTCTTGCCACCAAAATCCCTGGCACTGCCAAAGGGTTCGATGTCAGAAACCAATATGATTTTATCAATGGAGATGACATTGAAGAAGAAGCATTAACATCTGCCTTGGTGTTGCCCCCAAAGAGCCTTGGTACCTTTCCAATCTGACTTGCAGCTGAAACCTTCCCTACTTGCTGTCTCCCCCCTTAGAATGTGAACTCCTTGAGAGCAGGGATTGTCTGGCCTTTGTCTTTGTGGCCCTAGTGCTTAGCATAAGGCTTCACACATAGTAAGTGCTGAATAAATCAGTCTGGGTGACCTTCTGGTATCCTTTGTATCTCAGAAGAAAATGAGGAAGGCCCCCAGCACACTGAGAGGACCCTGTGGTGGATTGGTGGGAAGATATGGGCAAGAGTTACATGGGCAGACATTGGTAGATTGTGACCTACATCTGCATGGATGAAAGCTAAGATCTCTTTGCATATATGAGTCATATTTTTTCATGTCTTACTATGTGATACAAATCTCCCTGCATTGTTCCCTAGGCAGCTATTTGCCTACTTCTAGTTCCAGCTCTGGAATCAGCCTTATTTACTTACCTTCTTCTTCTTTTTTTTTGTAAGTTGGGAGAGGTGCATTCTCAAGCCTGTAGATTGTTTACCCTATGGCCTGATATCTTGGAGATGTTCTTGGCAGTTGTGGGGAAAGTTCTGTGACCTGAATGTTCCTGTATTCTGCTCACCGGTGGCCAAGAAATTATTTCACTTGATCTATTGAATTCCTACCATTACAGTTGATACTTTGGAGTCCTCAGCTACTGACTCAACCTTGGGTTCTTTAGATCCTGCCTTCACCACAGTGGTGGACAACACCCAGATTGTCATTTTCTACTTAGTCCTGGTGGAACAACTTAATCCTCTTTCCACCCACATTCCAGCATGATGGCATGAAAGCATTCTAAGAATGTTTGCACAAACTTTTGCAATGCAATGAGCCAATAGGATGTGGTGGGAACCCAAAATGAAGTCAACATCTTGGAAAGAAACTAGGAGAGGTTTACTCATAAGAGAATAATGAAATAATCTGCTTCCCCCAACCCGTAAGAGGAGAATGAGGCAGAAAAATCCTCATCATACATTTTTCCACTTCCCTTATTTGTTGTTCCAGTCAAACTGGCCTTGTTGTTTCTCACACAGGACACTCCATCTCCTTCCTCTGCCTTTGTGGTGGCTGTCCCTTATGTCTGAATTACATACCCTACTGACCCCTGCATTTTAGAATCCTTTGTTTCCTTCAAAACCCAGTTCAAATACAATTTTCTACATTAAGTCTTTATTGACTTGTGTCCCCCTCTCTCCAGATGCTAGTACCTTTCCCTTGAAAATAATTTTGTATTTATTTTTATATGATTATGTACCAACCAATACAAATTTATTAAACACTTAATATTATCCAGGCATTGTGCTAAGTATGGAGATACAAAGGAAAAGAAAAAATGTCCCTGACCTCACAATCTAACAGAGGAGACAACTTATATAAATCAAAATATACGTGACAGAAAGTATAAGAAAGGTAACCATAGTGAGACCATTAAAAACCAAGGAGACAAGAGAGGCCTCTTGGAGGAGGTGATACTTAAGCCCAGAATTTAAAGGAAGATCAAGATTCTAAGAGCCAGGAGTAGAGAAGGAGAGCACTCTAGACACACAGAACAGCAAGTAGTATAAAATGACTGGGTCATGGAGTAAATGGAGGTTGTATATTGGAAAAGTAGAAAGGGGTCATGTTGTAAAGAGCTTTAAATGCCGAATGGAAGATTGTTTTTGTATTTGATCCTGGAGGTAGGTTTCCAATAGAGTTTATTGAGTAGGGTGGTAATATGGGGAGGTGTGTACTTTAGGAAAATCACTCTTGCAGCTAAGTGGAGGATGGGTTGGGGTGGGGAAAGACTGGAATTAGGGAGACTAATTAGTAAGCTATTTCAATAGACTGGGTGAGAGGTGATGAGAGCCGGAACCAAGGTGGTGCCAGACTGAATGGAAAGAAGGACACACACACACACACACACACACACACACACACACACACACACACACATATATGAGTTGTGAAAATAAGAATGACAAGATTTCACAATAGATTGGATATGTGGAGAGACGGTATATATACTAGAGATGTTATGGAGAAAAAAAAATAAGATTTACCAAACCAATTAATTGGAGAGATGAGATAAGCAAGAAAGTAAATATCAAGAATGATAGCGCAGGGGCGGCTAGGTGTCGAAGTGAATAGAGCGTTGGCCCTGGAGTCAGAAGGACCTGAGTTTGGATCCGGCCTCCGACATTTAATCCACACAAACAAAAACCTAGCCGTGTGACCTTGGGCAAGTTACTTAACCCCAATTGCTTAAAAAAAAAAAAAGAATGATATCGCAGCTTGGTAGACATGTAACCCCTTTAATGGCAGGGAATAACTTATCCTATATTTGTATATATATATAACACTTAAGGAATGTTCGGGGATTGATTGATCCATTAGACCAGCCAAGTTATAATGGCTTCCTTTTGACACATTAGGCCTAGCATGCATTGCTGGAAGAGTATCATGGTATCAGAGTATAAGATAATACTATACAGAGATGAGTTCTTAAACTTCACAGATGGAAACTTTCAAGAATCAAGTCACTTCCACGTTGCAAACTAACATTGCAAATAAGCCATAAATCCCAAAACTGACTTTCATATGTACAGAGAGTATACAGAAAGCACTGCTGAGATCCCACAATTACTATATATATATATATATATATATATATATATATATATATATTTTTTTTTTTTTTTTTTTTTTTTTGCTTTTTTGGGGGAGAGGGCAATTGGGGTTAGGTGACTTGCCCAAGGTTACATGGCTAATAATTGTCTGAGGTCTATCTGAGGCCAGATTTGAACTCAGGTCCTCCTGACTCCAGGGACAGTGCTCTATTCACTGCACCACCTAGCCCCGCCACCTCCAGTTACCATTAATGATGTAATATGAAGGGGAAAAGCAGAATGAATTAAGATCCTTAACATTTGCCTCATGCATTTATTTCCTTGTTTAGATATTGATATTGTGATGAACTTATTGTTTGCTTATAGACAGATAAATGTAAATGAGTAATAAAAGTTACAAACTTTCATAGAAAAAAAAGAATGATATCAGATTGTAAATTTGGGTGACTAGAAGGTTGGCAGACTTATTTGAACAGTAATGAAGAAGTTCAGAAGAGGGTAGGACTTTAGGGGTGTGTGTGTGTGAGTGTGTGTGTGTGTAGCGGCAAGCACCCCAATATCCCCAGGGTAGCTGCCAATATAGGTTCTTAGATCTGCTTTTCAAAAGGAAAGCAACTCAAAATCAGTTAACAAGCTTACTTTAATCAAACAAACACACATTACCTAGTTCAGGGAAAAAGGTCAGCACCCCAAACTTCAGAGTTACAGAACTTACAGATCAAACAGACAGGCTTCCAAACTGTCCCAACATTACATGCATCAATACCAAATCACAGTTACCAGAGAGGGAAGCATCAACATCTGGGTTTTCAAAGCCGGGGGCTCTCAACAACGGCTTCCCAGAGTCTCATCTGGTCAAATCACACAACACTTCTCAAAGTGAGCCCCAAAGCAAAGTCTCTCCTCAGGGCTTATATAGCCTTCTCTTGGCTCAGAGAATGTAACAACCTCCTTGACCCACTGCCCAATCACAAAGTATCAAGGTGTGGGCTTTCCTGAAAAACAAGCCTCCCCACCACAGGCTCCAGGTGCACCTAAGCTAGGGGCAGGGAAGATCTTTAAATCTGCATTTCCATTACATTCGGCCCCAAGATCTTTCTTGCCCATAGCATACACAATTTACATTTGAATTAGCACTAAACATCTCTTAGGTCACATTTTCAAGGTACATCTAAAGTTACCAAAGTGGCCACTGGGCCTTAAACACAAAGTACATTGCATTTTCACATCAATTCACAAAATACAAAGCATTATCACATAAAGTTCTCTTGGGAGGAGGGGGGTGTCCTTCCCACAACACTGCTCCAGCCCCTGCTTCCAAATCCAGAGAGGGAACTAGGCAACAAAACCAAAGTGGGGTCCTTGGGGTCCATGGCACTTCACCCCACCCACCATAGTCACAAGTCCATCCCCCTGGGTCCCAAACTGTGGGATGCAGCAAGGAAACACATTCAGTGCCCCTGCTTTGCCACACAGTCCTTATCTTGTCCTGTGGCTGAACTCCAAACTCCTGGGTTCCTTCTCCTCCAGCAGAAGGCAGCAGCTCCAGGCTTCTCCTCAGGTCTCCATGCAGGCAGCTCACCAGTCCTGCTCTCAGCTCAGTGAAGTCAGCATGCAGGTCGTTCTCTCCTGCTCCATGGCTCCATAGAATCACAGCTACCACAACTGGGAAACAAACAATTATCCCAGCCCCCATACTTTCCTTTTACTCAGCAGATCCCATCCCTCGTCGCCATTTTGTAGCGGCAAGCACCCCAATATCCCCAGGGTAGCTGCCAACACAGGTTCCCAGATCTGCTTCTCAAAAGGAAAGCAACTCAAAATGGGGTAACAAGCTTACTTTAATCAAACAAACACACATTACCTAGTTCAGGGAAAAAGGTCAGCACCCCAAACTTCAGAGTTACAGAACTTACAGATCAAACAGACAGGCTTCCAAACTGTCCAGCCATTATATCAATACCAAATCACAGTTACCAGAGAGGGAAGCATCAACATCTGGGTTTTCAAAGCCGGGGGGCTCTCAACAACGGCTTCCCAGAGTCTCATCTGGTCAAGTCACACAACACTTCTCAAAGTGAGCCCCAAAGCCAAGCCTCTCCTCAGGGTTTATATAGCCTTCTCCTGGCTCAGAGAATGTAACAACCTTCTGGACCCACTGCCCAATCACAAAGTATCAAGGGGTGGGCTTTCCTGAAAAACAAGCCTCCCACCACAGGCTCCAGGTGCACTTAAGCTAGGGGCAGGAAAGATCTTTAAATTTGCATTTCCATTACAGTGTGTGTGTGTGTGTGTGTGTGTGTGTGTGTGTGTGTGTGTGTGTGTGTGTGTGTGTGTGTGTGTGATATGATGATGATGATGAAGAGTTCTGTTTTGAACATGTTGAGTCTGAAATACATATGGGACATCCAGATTGAAACGTACAACAGTCAGAGTGAGGAGAGAAACTAGGGCTGCTATCAATCCATTGTTTATTTTAATCAGCTTATTTACATAAGATTCTTTCCAGGAGTTTTGAAGGACATCATAGAGATTGAGAATCAGCATGTCAGCTGATAGAGAGCTGACCCTGAGGCCTGGAAGACCTGAGTTTAAGTCCTGACTGACAGAGACTGATGATGTGGTCTTGGGCTTAATATCTCAGTGCTCCAAGACACTTTCCATGTTACAGAGAAGACACCCACCTATAAGAGTCAAGAGAGTTTCCGTAGTGGGGGCTCAGAGTGATGACTGGTAGCATATTCCACCCCCTACCTCCACCAGGAGTGAGTAGTAGCTGCATGGGGTTTGCCCTCTCCCCATCCCTAGACCTGTCAGTTTGAGGGTGGGTTGGAGTGAGTAAGCTAACCCAGAGGGAGAGGAAGAAGAGAAAGACAGGACAGAGGATAGAGACAGGACAGAAAGAGAGGACAGAGAAGTAAGAGAGGAGAGGAGAGAAGAAGGGAAGAGAAAGAATGAGAAGGAGGAAAAGGAAGAAGAGAGAAAGGAAAAGAATATAGCTGTCATGTCAATTTAGATGCCATATCCATGAGCTATACTGCTACTGTATTTGGGTTGTAGTCACACCCAGGCTATACTAGTTTCTATTTTAGGAAAAGATGAATGGGGGAGAAGGAAGGAAGAGTCAAGAGAAGGATGGAAGAATCTAGAAGAAAGTATAGATGGCTTCCCATTAATAAACAAAGAATTCAGTTTGCTGCAAAATTCAGAGCATTTGTCACTCTTAGGCATATCTTTTATACAGTTTTCATCACTTCCCTTTTATTATTGACATTTAATCTTCTGCAAGGTCTTCCTCAAACACCTTCTCACCCAGTTCCTACTTTGCATCTGACCTTTTTCTGTAAGGAGAAGTCTTTCTGTTTATTTTTCCAGTTTGCAATATGTGGGTAAAGTCTGGTGTTTTTTGATCCAAGGCATATGTTTTTCCTGGGTCTCCAGTATGGTGTTTAAATAGGTTTTACACAGAATGCTAGAATTTTAGTGCTAGGAAGAGCCTTTGTAGATCGAGTTGGCCAGAGGCCTACAGAATGCCACGAGCATTCATCATGGCACATAAAGGAAACATGAGACCTGAGGTTATCTAACATGCTTGTAGCTTCTAGTCCTTCCACCATTCTCCCTCCTGTCAGTTCCCAGGGCTGACTGAGCTAGCACCTACTTCCTCAGGCAGGCAAGTGTGTAGACAATCATTCTCTATCCACCTCTCCCCTTGCAGCCGCAGTGCACACACCCTGTGTTCTCTGACCAAAGGGGACAGACCGGAGGACCCTTCTTCCTTAGGAGCAGGGCCACTTCCAGGGCCTCACCTAGATGACTGTGATGTGTGCTTCACAGCTTGGGTGTCCTCCAAGGACTCAGGTGGCCAAGCTGGACGGAGAGGAAGAAATGCACGAGCTCTTTACGGCAGGCCTAACCTGGGCTCTTCTCACCTCTTCTCTAGAAGCAGACAGGTGATGCAGCAGATAGACCCCCTGGGTCCATAGCCAGGAAGTCCTGAGTTCAAATCCATCTTCAGACACTTCTTAGCTCTGTGACCCTAGGCAAGTTAATTAACCTCAGGCAGCCTTTGTTTCCACTACTGAAAAATCCTTTCCCTGAAAAAAGACTGTATCAGCTGTGTTTCCAAATGCCACAAGATGGCACCGTTGCTCTATGGCAGTATCTGCACACATTCCAAAAGAGAGGGTTTTTTTCCTCGATTTAAATAAAGTTGAGAATAAGGAAGAGAGAGTTTGAGGATGTCTATATTTTCAAACTTTAGGTGAGAATTCAAATACTTTTTATAACAAATTCCGGACATTTAAAAACTGAGGATTTTTTTTTAATTTAAGAAGAACGCTATTGAAGAAAGAATGATATGTTAGTAATTCCTCTGCAATAGGGTTCATCCTGAGTTTCGTACATTCTTACTGGGTAAGTCTACTATAGCCTCCTTTACATCCAAGGTTTTGGTGCACATGAAGACTGATTTTTCAAACATACTAAGCACTGAGCTGTGTGTTACCCTGATCACAGAGAACATAAGGATAAGAGAAATGGCAATTCTTTTTAAAAGTGTGTTTCTCTCTGTCTCTCTATCTGTCTCTGTCTCTCTCTGTCTCTCTCTCTGTCTCTGTGTCTCTGTGTCTGTCTCTCCTCTCTCTGGCTTTCTTCCCTCTGAACTGCCTATAGAATCTGGAGTCACATTTCCTGACTGTCATGGAAATTATTTCCAAGGTTTCTTTGTTATCTTGAAAAGGTGTGACATTCCAGGTGGAGGGTTATTAGGGAGCTTTCAATGGTTGTGAAACTGAATTTCAGAAAGTGACTCTGGGTGCTTTTGCATTTTTTCTTTTCTTTTTGGGAGATGGGGCAGTGTGAGTTGTTGCCAGGGGGTTTTGCAGGCCACTGAGAAGCCTGTTTGTAATGTTGCCTAAGGAAGGAAGAAAATTTAAAGAGCCTACTATGTGACATATTATCTCACTATAATCCTGGGAGTCAGAGGCTATTATGATTCCCATTTTACAGTTAGGAAACTGAAGCTGACAAAGCTTAAGTGACTTACCCAGTATAGTACTGATAGGTAAATGTCTAAGCCTGGATGGATTTGAACTCAGGTTGACCCTGATTCCTGCACTGCCTAGCATCTCTAAGGGAAGGTTTTTGCTTTGTGGTAGAAACCTATAGTTGCAGAAATAAGGAGAAACTACTTCAGAAGGCTTTAGAAATCTGATTAAGGCCAAGCTAGGATGAAATAGCCTCTGGACAGAGGTGACAAAATCAAAGTGTGAGGAAGATATATGCCTTTGGACATGGCCTCTGTGTAGGTTGGTTTGACTTAACCCTACTTATCTTTTTTTCTTGTTTTTAATTGAGAAGGTGGGGGACATAGATGGTAATTCAAAAAAAGAAAGGAAAAAGTATGCTACAGCTACTGCCCTGGACTTGGAGTCAGGAAGATCTGAATTCAAATCCAGCCTTAGATATTTACTGTGTGACCTCTAGGTCTAGTTTCTAATTCAATTAAAGAGTGACCCTAGGTAAGTCACTTAACCCCTGCCTCAATTTTCTGTAAAATGGGGATAATAATGGCCCCTACTTCCTAGGATTGTTCTGAGGATCAAATAAGATAATATTTCTAAGCCATGGTGCAGTGCCTGATACTTAATAAAATGCTTTTTCCTTTCCCTTTCCCAAATGGAAATGCACCTAGGGTTTTATGGTGTTAAGATAAAAATTTTTCTTAAGAAAAAAAGAAATACAACGATAACCAATGCGGGGGAAGTTGCTATAGTTTCCACATAAGCACGTGTTCTTGGGAACAAAACCTTATTAGTCAAATTTTTCATTGAAGTTTTAAAATGTATTTTTAGTGGCTCTTAATATCTATTCCTCTTTCTAGGTCCTGCTCTCATGTATTATTCTACTGTGGATCTAACCTTAGGTTCTTTTTGTTTGTTTAATTTGTTTTTATTGATGTCTTTGGTTTTTATATCACTTTCATTTTGAAAAATATATTTCCTCTTCCCCACTCTAGACTGTCATCTCTACTTAAAAAGAATGAAAGGGAATGGCTAGATGGTGCAGTGAAGGGCTCAGCACCAGCCCTGGAGTCAGGAAGACCTGAATTCAAATTCGGCCTCAGACACTTAACACAAAAACTACTTAGTGACCTTGGGCAAGTCACTTAACCCCAATTGCCCTACCTTCCCCCTCCAAAAAGCTAAAAAAAAAAATAAAAGAGAGCAACTGTAAGACAAAGAAAAAGATCTTTAAAAAATAAATAAAAAGAATGAAAAATTTATTGCTGGATATTTTGAATCTTCTCTTATGTTTTGCTGTGAGCATTTTTTCTTTTCTTGTGTATTTAAGTTCAAAATAATTTTTAAAAAGAACAAAAAATAAAGGGAAGTGGGGAGAAGTTCAGCAAAACTAACCCCACATTAATAGTAACTAATTGTATATGCAATGTTCCAATTCCCCGCTCCTGCCAAGTGAAATAGGTGCATCCTCTCTCTCTCTCTCTCTCTCTCTCTCTCTCTCTCTCTCTCTCTCTCTCTCTCATTCTCTCTCTCTCTCTCTCTCTCTTTCTCATTCTCTCTCTCTCTCTCTCTCTCTCTCTCTCTCTCTCTCTCTCCCTCTCTGGAACAAGCTTTGATTATGAATTCTCAAAGCCTAGGGAGTAGTGCTACTGAATATGGATAAAAAGCTAATGAATGTAGCAAGAAAATGTTTGTTGGGCTAGGGATGGTGATTCTGGGGGCTTGGCGTGTGGCAGGAATGTAGATGGAGGTATGATGAGTATCTGGGTTCAAAAGATTTGAAAGTCAATAGTTCAATTAAATTTCAGCTGACCCTGTCCAAAAGATACTAACCCATACTCACCCCACTTCTGGTCATTTTTCTATTGCTCTTTTTTGGCCCTTGTTTGCTTAATCTCCTTGCCACATTTGTCTCTTCTAGGCTCAGTGCCCTCCATTCAGACTGGGTATCAACCACTGTCAGAGACCATGACCCATCACCCTCTGGACCTGGTGTTGGCCAAGTACTGGACACAGGCTAAAGAAACAACTCCTTGAATGGGGGGACCCTGTGAGGCAGGGACAGCTCTATGTTCATTATCAGCATGAGATAGTTTCAGAAACTGAGACCTTCATCCCTTACCCTAAAAGATTTTGGGTCCCATCTCTTTAAGGGGGGAATGATGTGGTGCTTGGGTGCTTGTGCTTGGACCCCTATTTCAAGATCATATTTCTCCCCAGCCCAAGGACACTGCCTAGCAGTAACTCATGAGTAGGCCCCAATAAGACAAACTACCTTTCCCCACAATTAAGCAGACACCAGTAAAAATTACTGATGGAAGGTTAGGCTTACCAAGTGCAGAGAGAGATTGGTTTTTGATCTCACATTGCCCTGGCTATCCCCTTTTCTCCTGTCCCCACAGTTGCAGATCCTGGTCGTGAGCTCAGAGGTTTTGAGAGGAGAGGTTCATCTGCTTGCCTAGAAGGGAGGGCTTCAGATTGAGCAGGGCGCTCCATATAGCTGCTATGCCTCCCCCCTCCTTTTGCCAGATGGGAGAGAGTAATTCAAATTCCCTACCATTCTTCAGCACTCTCTTTCTTTAATCTGTATGAGAGGAGGTAACAGAGTCTGCTAAAATATTTTTAGCTGTTCTAACTATTTACTCCAATCCTACCTAGCTTGGTCAGAGTCAGGACTACAGGGAGAAGGCACTATAGACCTAGCCTGATCAGAGCTAGGACAACAGGGTGAAGGATCTTAAAAGGTTCCTTCTCTCTCTTTTTTTTTAAACTTTTACTCAAGTAAACTTTACATCTGTGTCCATTCCTTAAAAGCTTTCTTTGAAACTGAGAGCTTTGAACTTGCCAGTCAAGGTGAGTGGGACTCTGGAAAAGATCCAGTAGTGCCTAGTCCCTTCTCCTCCATACTGGGGAGCTCAAAGTGTCATCTTTGAGGTATCTCATTTTTAGATCTATGCATTTTCCCAATTTGTCTTAGTGCCATATAGTATAATTAATTCTGATTTATCTTAAGCATCAAATTAGGAGTAACACATTTCACTTAAAATACTAACAGACTGAATTCAATTATCTTTTAACTGTGTTCCAGTACACAAAATCTTTTTCTCTTTTAGGTGAGGCAGGAAATGGTTAAGTGCTAGTCCATCTGCCTCTCTTTGAGGGGGGAAAATTCCCTTTCCTTTCCTGTGAGTAATTGTGGGGAAAGGTAATTTGTCTTACTGGGATCCCCTCATGAGTTATTGCTGGGTGTAGTGTCCTTGGGCTGGGGAGAGAATTGTCAGAGATAGTGTTTTGAAGCTAGGGAGAAATGTGGTCTTGGAATTGGGGTCTAAGCACAAACACTCAAGCACCCCATCAGTCAGACTGCCATTTATGTTCAAGTAAGTCCTATGAAGCTAGAAAGGTATTGTTAAAATTAAATTGTATTTTATTTACAAGTGATCTTTCTTCTCTTCCTCACTTCCCACCTCTCCCTTTCTAATGAGAAAGCAAGAAAAACAAAACCCTATTGCAAACACATAGTCAAAGTTAGAGAGGTATTGACATATTCTGTGTCTATAGTCAAGACTAGGTAGACCAGGTAAGTTCAAATGGATTCCAAGAGGTGGCTGTATAACTGTCTTCTCCGAGTATGCCTGGTATTTCCAGAGAAAAAGGGAGAAGGGAGTAAGCATTTTATATAGTGCCTACTACACGGTCGGTCCTGGACACCTGATCCTCACAACAACCCTGGGAGATAAGTGCAATTTATTATCTCCACTTCACAGTTAAGAATGTGACCTGCCTGGGACCACATAGCTAGCAACTGTCTAAGGCCAAAGCAGTTGAGGGTTGTTGGGAAGCCCAAAATGTAAGGGCACAGGGCAAGTCTGCCTGGAAAGAATCTGAACACTCAAACTTTCAAGAGGAAAAAGGGCCGGTGAAAAGATCTTAATAGGATTAAGGAGTGGTAAATAGCCTGTCGTGGGCCCCATGAAACAGTAAAAAGATCCAGATGGGATTAAGGAGTATCCAGTAAGCTAATTAAGTCATCTAGGTGGGCTGGGGTGGAACACATGCTTTAGGGGAGATGCCAGTTATCTAGGCTGCTGAAAACGTATGGGAAAGTCCTGGGACTGGCTTGCAGTCAGAGACATAGTCTTTTCCTATAGGGGCTGAGGTCATATTTGAACTTGATACTTCCTGATTCTAGGACCAGTGCTCTATCCTGAACTATTAGTTGTCTCTACAGCTGAATAAAACAGTATTCCTCCACACAGGTCAGTGTTCAAACTTAGGTCTCTCCTTACTCTTTTATCAGGCCTATTTCCAAGTATTAGACCAAGGACATGGGGTCAAGTGGACCCTCTTCCCACACCCCCCTTCCCAGCCCCCACCAACAGAAAGCGGGACTATTTGGTATGGTTGAAGGAGCTAGAGACTAAAAGGAAGTTTTAAAATCATTCGAAGGTGACAATTTTTGGCAGCTCATTGAGACCCTCTTCTAAAGGTGAAAGGCTGATCACTTTACATCTATCTAGAAAGTATCCACACTGATAAATACTTAAAAAAAATATTTTGTTGTTGTTGAGTCATGTCCAATTCTGTATGAGTCCATTTGGGATTTTCTTGGCAAAGGTAGTGGAATGGTTTGTCGTTTTCTTTTCCAGCTCATTTTACAGATGGGAAAATTGAAGCAAACAAGGTTAAGTGATTTGCTCAAGGTCACATAGCTAGTTAGTAAATATCTGAGGCTGGATTTGAACTCAGGTATTCCTGACTCCAGGCCCTGTGCTCTATCCATTGTACTACCTAGCTATCCTAAAAAGCATTTAGAAAATATCTATTATCCATACTAGGCTGCTGAGAGGCAGTGTGATAAGAGAATTGACCAGGATGCCATTAAGCTAAAATCCTGCCTGTGACACATATTGCCTAGGCAAGTCACATAGCACTTGAAGGACCAAGGCCTCAACACATGCAAAAAAAAATCCTTTAAAACAAAAATGTTCATCCTACTACCTTTTTGTGGATTTGTGCATTATGGATTTTTAAAAAGTATACTATATCCTTTGATAGAAGAGGTATTCTTACATTCTGGTCCTTCTAGTATTCCTAGCACTTCAGTTCTCTCCACAACTCAAAAACTAAACCATAAATTGCATAGAAGATGCTAGAAGGAGTTTCCTTTCTTTGCACCAATGAAATCACAGGTCCAGTACCAATCTTCCCCTAGAATCGATCTAGGCTGAAAATATAGATTAATTTGGGGAGGGAAAAAGGACAGAAGGATTCAATCAGAAATGGGAATGAATGTGAGCTACTGGGGGAAATGCTGACTCTTGTGTCTTTTTATCTCATAGGGCCTGCTTCTCTTCAATATGATCTCACTGTTGTGTCCCAGCCAGAACCTAGTGAGCCTCTCTACATGGCCCTTGGCTATAAAGATGACCAACTCTTCCTTCACTATGATGGGGAGACTAGAAGAACAGAGTTGCAGAAACCGAGGAATGATACAGAGGAAGGAAGAAAAGTCTGGGAAAGGGTGACCCAGGCCCTTGAGGAGAGGGGGAGAGAGCTGGGAGTGACTCTTCAAGACATTCTGAGACAGAACAATCAGAGTGACAGCATCAATGGTGAGTGTGAAGGATGGGGGTATGGGAAGAGCGGTGGGAAGGCTATGGGAGATGCGGAGGGGGTGGGGAGATGGAACCATGAGCCTATGGGCCATGTCAGACCTTCCCTTCTCCCTTTCCCAGGGGCTCACAAAAATTCAACCTAAGTTACCTCATAACCTGTGTGGGTGGATTGGGGGAGTGGGAGAAGGCTGTGCCCTAACTGAACACCAAGCAACAAGGTGAAGATGGGCAGTAGTTATTTATCCTAGGCTTGGGTGGTTTCAGGCTCTCACACTCTTCAGGCCACATTGGGGTGTGAGCTCCAGGGCAACAATAGCACCAGAGGGTTCTGGAGATTCCGATTTGATAGGCAAGACTTCCTCACTTTTTACTGGGAAAGACTCAGCTGGACTGCAGTCCATCCAGTGACTAAGAGAATTAAGGAGAAATGGGAGGACTGGTTCCAAATGAAATTACTTGAACTCCATGAGGAGGAATATTGTTCTATTCGGCTTCAGAGATACTTAGCATCCTGGAAGGGGATCTTGGAAAGGACAGGTATGAATACAAGGACAGAGATTTTCCTTTTGATTTATGGGTGTGGTTTCTGCCCCAGAGATGGGGTATTGTGGGTTTAAAAGAGTTTACAGAAATGATTGATCCATGGCTTTCCTCCCTTGAAGCTTTCTCTATTCTCAAAAAATACCTGCACCCTCTATCTGATGAGACCCACACTCTATTCCATTTCAGAACTACCAACTGATGTGCCACCTGGGCCCCACCCCTTGTCCCATGGACCCCTGCAGGTTGAGTTACTAATTATCAGTATAGGCCTTGTCTTTGCTGTCCTTGTTGTTGTTGGAGCTCAGCTGTGGAGGTGGATTCGGGCAAAGCCAGGTACGTAGGACAAGTTTGTTTATGGAGTTGGATAAAGGAACTATTGGGTGGTGGAAATAGCCAGATAGGGGTAATGGAATTATAGGCAAGGAAAGAATTTCTCAACAATTCGTTCCTAGCCCAGGAAGAGGTAGTATTTGACATCATCAATGTTTCACTCTTCTTTTCCGAGTTAGGAAGAAAGAAACAAATGCTTATTAAGTGTCTACGAAGTGCTTTACGGACATCTGAGTTAGTCCCCACAGCAACCCTGGGAGTTAGGTGTTCTTATTGTCCCCACTTTACAGATGAAGAGACTAGGGCAAATAGAGTTTAAACAACTTGCTCAAGGTCACACAGCTAGTGTTCTGAACTTCAGGCAGCATGGAAAGAGTGCTGAAGTTAGAAGAAGAGGCGGGTTTGAATCCTATCATTGACACTAGCTAGCTGTGTGACTTTGGGCAAACCCTGAACCCCTCTGAACCTCCGTTTCCTGATCTTTTTCAGATCCATATTGTCCATAATAATACTTGCTCTACCTACATCACACGCTTGTTAGGAGGAAGGTGCTTTATAAACCTGAAAGTGCTATATTAATAGGAGTTTGTTGCCCCACAAGATCTGTGGAGAAGGGCTGGTTTGGGCTAAATGGACCAGAGAAGATGCTTAGTGACAAAAGGAGGGTATGTGGGTGTCTGTCCTCCCTAGCCTGCCTGCACCCCGAGCTTACTTGAGGGACTTTTCTTGCTCCAGCAGTCAATGGAAAGGAGAGAAGGGCGAGATCTACGGGCAGGATGAGAGACTTCACTCTCCTAGATTTGCTCCTTTTACTCATATTTCTCTTCCCTTCTTGAGTCTGACTTTTCTTGACCCCATATGGGGTTTTCTTGGCAAAGATATTGGAATGGTTTGTCATTTCCTTCTCCAGTTCATTTTATAGATAAGGAACTGAGACAAACAGGATTAAATGACTTATCCAGGGTCACACAGCTAGTAAGTATCTCAGACAAGATTTGAACTCATGAGGCTGAGTCTTTCTGACTCTAGGTCTGATGCTCTATCCACTTCAACACCTAGATATCCATCTCCATCAATAGCTTTCATTTAGTTATCTTTCTTCCTCTTCTCCCTCTTCTCCCCTTCCCCAGAAATTAGACCTACCAGAAGAAGTGAATGGAAATCCGCCCACCCTCTTTTCCCAGGTGAGTCACTGTGGGAGATTCTAAGGAGGGCCAGGCATGATGCAGAGTGAGGTAAAGTATTCTCTGTTCTTGGAAAGGAAGAGACAGAATTTGGTAGAAAGGGTTAGATGGATAGAGAAACTCAGGCTCCAAGGATAGTGGCTTTAGTGGGGAATTCTGATCAGATTAGAGTATTCTATTTTCCTTCAATGTTATTACCCTTTTGTCAAACCTAACCTGACCACCTTTAGATTTAAATCTACTCTCCTGACCCTGGGGCAGAAGGTAATCCCTATGTTTCCTAAGGGGATTAATCAGTATTCTATGGGAGAATCAGTTGTCCTCCTGTGGGAGATTCATGATAGAGAGGAAGTTGGAGGAAGAGTAAAAGACAGTATAACTGGGCCCCAGAGCTATTAGAGATTATAGTAGCCTTGGGTCATGTGTCTCTTGGCCCCTTCCACTAAGTGTTCCTTGTGCTTTCTGGGAAAGAGATCATCTTAGCCCCTTGTTCATTTTTGCAGGTTTTGGACACTTCAGAGAAACTCAGAATGTGGTGTAGGCAAGACTTGGAATCAGGAGATGAGGGTTTGTATCCAAGCTGCAACACTTACTAGCAGTGTATTTTTGGAAAATTCACTGAGAGCCTCAGTTTTCTTGGATGAATAACCCAAGAAGTCTCTATGCTACAAGGTTACAAAGAATTTTGTAAGTCGTAAAACACTATCAAAATGTAGAGGCACTTGACTTTAGTGAGAAAGGCTAGCTAAACTGCCAGTGTCCTCTCCCCCCTGTGCAATGGGTGGTTAAGGACAATGGTCATGAAGGTGGCTAAAGCAGACACTGTGGAGCACATAGAGCTTGGTCAGAAATTGAAGATGCCAAGATCATCCCCTGCACCCTTTGGCAATCACCTGTAGTCCTGACTTTTGTCTTTCCACTGGACTTTGATGACTCTAAAAGAGAGGGGGAGGCTGATGAATTTGTGCAATTCTGCCTCATTTAAATCCAATTCATTCGTAAGTCAAGACATTGTCCCATGATTTCATTGGCCTTCTTCAGAAACGAAGGATGAACAACTGGAGTTGGGGAGGTGTGACTTTTGTTTCATTCTTTTCTGCTTCATGAGAGGGGCCTTCTTTTTGAGGCTGTGGGTTCAAGAGTGAAAATTACTTCACCCACACTTTCCTCTCTCTAGCTTGACTCTAAACTGTCTTGTGATTTATTCCTAAGAGTAACTGGATCCTGAATTCATATGCCAGGCTTGCACAATCTACTGAAGTTCTCCTCTTTTGTACTATAGTTGATAGCCCCAAACCCCCAGACCATTTTCTGGTGACCAAACTTTTTGCTCCTTTACAGTAAAGAAAGGTCTCTCCCTTATTCTCTACTTGTAAACTTTGCATGATATAACCACAGTTTAGCATTTTTTCTAGTCAATAGGGTTTATGCTAGGTAAATGTGATTTAGTTTGAATGCTACAACCTAAGGAAAAAAGCCAGCCCACCTGGATAACTGGAAAAGGAAAAAGCCTCTTTGCTACAACATAGGAAAAGTTCCTAGATTCCTCTGGACTCTCCAGCTAACCTACTGGAGCTGCGAATGATGGTACTGCTGCTTTGGCTTCTTCTGGATCCCAATACTGGGATCTGTTACACAGCATTTGACAGCATTTTCTTTGCACCCACATCAGCTATTGAATCCCTTTTTCCTGCTTACTTGGTTCTTATTTCTCTTCCTGATTGGGAATCAATAGACCCTCTACTGTCTATTTCTGCCCCAAAGGCAGGTTGTAATAAGTTGTAATTATTCTATTTCAAACTTGAGCTCTAAAGATTCTGTGTGGTTGTGCTGAGCAGTCTAGATACCCCACCTACTACCCCCACCACTCCAAACACATGCACTTGTTGGGAAGGGCTGAGAATGACACTATAAACTCCTCAGGAAGCTATCTTGGCTCAAGAGGTTCTGGTCTAAGACTAGATTAAACAGCTCCTGGACAGAGACCAAAATATATCCATCTTGAGGATACTCTTCAATAACATACTTGGGAAAGCAAACAAAAAGAAAGAAAGGAAGCCAGGGGTCCACATTGAGTCCATGTTCACACTGCAGGATAGTTTATTTATTGCACGCCCACTTCCCCCATCCCACAAGTGCAGAGTCAGATCATTGCGTCATTGGAGAGAGTTAGAAGCTGTGTCTCCTTTCAACTGAGGAAGTACCCTGCCCCCATGCCCATGTTACAGGGCAGGATAATGACCAAAAGATCACCCCAAACTTGCTATATTATGCCAAAATACCAAGTCCTTAGTAGCACTGAAGTAGTCACACATCATCTCCTGTGTTTACAAGTGCTGGGCCAGTACAGGTGGTTGATCAGAATCGGGAAGGGCAACTCTGAGCATGCTCCATGAGATGGCTCTTGTTTCACGTTCATTTATACACACACACACACACACACACACACACACACACACACACACACACACACACACACACACACACACACACACACCTGAGAACAGGGAGGGAGGGGTAGAGAGAGAGAGAGAGAGAGAGAGAGAGAGAGAGGACATATGAGGGAGGTAATAGTCCTAGCACACTGATCTGGTTAACATTTTTTTGTTTTCCAAAAAAGTTTATTAAGATGTCATGGAAAGGGGGGGGCTAGGTGGCACTGTGAATAGAGCACCAGTCCTGGAGTCAGGAGGACCTGAGTTCAAATCTGACCTCAGACACTTAACACAAAAACTAGCTCTGCGACCTTGGGCAAGTCACTTAACCCCAATTGCCCTCCAAAAAGAAAAAAAAAAGTCATGAAAAACTTTTAAAAATTAGATGAAATCAAAATGTGAAAGATAAAATAAGATTTTGCATGGAAATTAACATGATTTTCATAGGAACATTGCTAAGTTCCGCACTAAAGTAAAGCTCCTTCCTATATAAAGTAAAGCTCCTTCAATCTGCCTTGATCCCAGTCTTTTTTTTTTAACTTTGCTATTTTATGTGGGCATGGTTTGTGGCCCCCCAAAAAACAATAACAATAGTTACATCAGAGATCACTGATCACAAATCACCATATCACATATAATAATAATGAAAAGGCTTGAAAAATTGCAAGAATTACCCAATATGACCCAGAGATGCTACATAAGCATATGCTGTTGGGAAAATGGCCCAATGGATTTGATTGATGCAGGATTGCCATAAACTTTTTTTTTTTGGTCTTTATTAATTTGTTTGTTTACTTTTAGTTTACAAGATTCAATTCCACAGTTCCTTGAGTTTCAAATTTTCTCTCTCTCCCTCTCCTCCCCCTCACCTCCCAACGAAGGCATACAATCAAGTATAGGATCTGCAAATACTTGATCCCAGTCTTGGTGCCTCTTTTAAGTCTGTTCTTAATGTCACTGATAGAAGTTAAGCACTTTAAGCAGCAGCAGTGGTCCCATTCATAATAAAGAGGCATCTGGTTAATATCTCTTCTGCTTCTGAAACATGATATAAAAGAGAATAGAAAAAAAATCTTAAGTGTTTTTTAAATGTTAGCTTGACTTTTTCATTTTTGAGTCAAGATTCTGTCTCCTTATCTCTCTGTGACTTCATCAATTCTTCAAATCTATATAGCCAAGACCTCATTTCATTCGCCACAACTAACTGCCTTTGTCATTTCAAAACTCAATATATCCAAAATAGAATTCATTATCTTTTCCCCAAAATGTGTTTCTCTTCCCAACTTCCTTATTTCTTTTGAGGGCATCACTTTCATTCATTCCCATCCTCATTCAATCTGTTGTCAAGTTTTATTGATTTTAAATCCACAACCTATCTCACATCCTTTTCCTTCTTTCATAAACAACTACCCTACTTCAGGTCTCCTCACCTGGACAATTGTACTAGGCTCCTAATCAGCTTCCCTGTGTCTATTCTCTCTCCTCTTCAATCTATCATCCACATAATTGCCAGCTTGGTATTGCTAAACTACAGATCTAACCATGCCAAGACCCTGCTCAAAAAGTTTCAGGAGCTTTCTGTTGTCTCTAGATTGGAAGGCAAGGGTTTGGCATTTAAAGCCTCCTTCTCTTCACTACAGCCTGGCCTATTTTTGCCTTTTTTTTTTTTTTTAAATATAACTCTGGTGCTAAATGCTGTGGCTGGTACATGTTGTGGTTCATTCCTTCCAGATGTGTCCAACTCTCTGTGACCCCATTTGGGGTTTTCTTGCAAAGACACTGAAGTAGCTTGACACTTCCTTCTCCAGCTCATTAGACAGATGAGGAAACAGGCAATCAAGATTAAGTGACTTGCCTAGGGTCAAACAGCTAGTAAGTATTTGAGGTCAGATTTGAACTCAGGAAGATGAGTCTTTTCTGAATCCAGACCTGGCACACTATGTAGAAAATACTAAATAAATGCCGGTTGGATTCTGTGGATCAGTATTAGAGAGGTTATCTCCAAATTATATCTATTTGATTCATATTGTCCCTACTCAGAGTTAACTTTGGAACTCTCAAAATTTAGTTCATTTCTAGATCTTTAAAGATATAGTCAAAGTAGATACAGTTTCTATACAAGTTCTCAAGATAACAATGCATATGGAGTAGAAGACAATCTTCATTTCTCTCCATAACATTGTTTTAGAGTTAGACTTTCACAACATAAATTCTTCCACATGGTTGATAAGATAAAACTTTACTTAAGCAGAGTAACAGAATTTAGATCACAACTTGGGTTGATGATGGTGGTGGTTGTTCAAAACTCTTATTAAATCACAAGAATTCTACCTTTTAATGCAAAAGACACTTCATTGTTACAATTTTTCTTTTTTTAATTTTATTTGTTTTAATTTATGAAATAAAATAAGCATGTCTATAACAGTAGAATGATAAAAAAGATTGCAATGAAACTGCAAATCTATTATGTGCAACTTGCTATTCTTTTTAAATATATAATAAATTTATCATGTTAATACTTTTTTTTTCCTTTCCTCCCCCCCACCCTAGAGAGATGGCTACCATTAGACATAAATGGTTTTTGCTTTTATTTATTTATTTTTTTTTGGGGAGGGCAATTGAGGTTAAGTAACTTGCCCAAGGTCGCACGGCTAGGTTTTTGTTTGTGTGTGAGTTAAGTGTCTGAGGCTGGATCTGAACTCAGGTCCTTCTGACTCCAGGGTCGACGCTCTACTCACTGCACCACCTAGTGGCCCCCATAAATGAATTTTAAAAAAATATATTTGAGGGGGGCAGGTAGGTAGCACAGTGAATAGAATACCAGTCCTGGAGTCAGGAGGACCTGAGTTCAAATTTGGCCTCAGACACTTAACACACACGTACACACACACACACACACACACACACACACACACACACATACACAAACTAGTCCTGTGACCTTGGGCAAGTCACTTAACCCCAATTGCCCTATCTTCCCCCCTCCAAAAAGCCAAAAAGAAAAAAAAAAGAGAAAGAAACTGAGGCAAAGATCCAAGCCAATAGCACTTTATTAAGGGGTCCTTGGTCCCCTCTAATGAAGAGGATCTCAGATCTTTCTTACAATCTGAGATGCCCCCTTTTCCTTAAAGACTTAGTTTTATAGTGCTTGATACCTAGATGATATAGAAGAGGCAAAGTAAAATACATAGTCCCATTGGTTGATACTATAGCTTGACCTCCCAGGAGAATCTTCAGCTTATGCTTGTGATAAATTAACTGGTAGAGGATATCCAAATATAACAGAGCTGATGGTCTTTCATTGGCCCCTTGTTGGGCAATAGATTGGGGAAAAGATTGGTAGGCAGCTCCTGCAATAGGTCACCAATTGATCAAGTAATCATGGGACCTGTTGGTCAAGAGCCATAGAGCCATTTCCCTAGCCAAGGAATAATAAAGGTAGAAGGACAATAAAAAATAAAATGACTGGGGGACTTTCCATGCCATTTAGTCAACCCTACTAAGCTTGATCATTTACTCATTGGCATTGGTTAAGCAAATGGATTTACCAGATTGACAAATATATATCAGTAGACAAATACACAAGTAATAATCACTGCCCCTACTCCAAAAGACTCATGATGGAGAGAGATGTCTACATTCAGAGAAAGAACTAGAAAGAACAGAGTTTGAATGCAGATTGAAGCAAAATACCTGCCCCCTTTCTTTTTCTTGTTTGTTTTTTTCCCCTCTTTCCCGTTGTTCATTCCATCCCATACAATCCTTCTTTATAATGTGACTAATGTCTAATGTGCAGATAGACTAATGTCTATTTGCAGATCCTATACTTGCTTGCATGCTGCTGTGGGGGGTTGGGGGGGAGGAGAGGGAGAGGGAGAAAATTTGAAACTTAAGGGATTGTGGAACTGAATCTTGTAAACTAAAAGTAAACAAACAAATTAATAAAGACCAAAAAAAAAAAGGAAAGAAAATCATTCATGTCGTTACCTTCCAAAACCAAATAACAATAGTCAACGTTTATACTGTGCTCACTATGCTAAGCACTTTAGAATACTTTTATTCCTCCAATAATCCTTGGAAGTGAGTACTATTATTTTTTATCCCTTTTACATATAAAGAAAGACTGATTAAATTCTCTTGATATATCACAACTATTATTGTTTTTTGGTCTATGTTTTCTTTTGCAATATGGCTAATATGAAAATATTTTGCATGACTGCACATGTACAATTAATATCAAGTTGCTTGCCTTCTCAATGAGGAAACAGGGAGGGAGAAAATTTAAAACTAAAAATGTTTTTTAAAATGCTTAAAATGTTTGTTTACATATAAATTAGAAAAAAATAAAGTTAAAATTAAATGCAAAAAAAGTCAATATGTTAGTTTCCGAATCTGAAAAACTGGGCTTTAGTAGCTTTAGCATCTTCTTTTAAAATGTTATAGCCTACAGATCATTTGGTTATAAAGTGCAGTCCCTTAAAATTTTTAGGAAACTAGTGGTTTAAGAGAAAGTTATTGTGTTGCTGCCAGTTTTCCCAAAAGGTAGAGAGACAGATGGATTGAAGCAATTTGGAGTTAACTGAGAAGAGTATTGACTTTGTATTTCCACTTCTTTCATGTATTTATCCAGAAGCTTTATTAGTATTTATTTTGGGGCTTATTTTCTGTTTTCATGGTACTAGGCCTTCCCATTCAGATCAGTACAGCATTAGTATTAACCTCTGTTATTCATTTCTAATAAAAAACCAAATGGTGACCACTGGCATATACTGATCTGATATGTTACAATTTCATATTTTGCTTTTCTTCAGTAATAGACAGTGAGGGAAATGCTCAGTGGAATAAAATGAAAGTATTTTCTTTTTTAAAGGAAATAGATACTTGATTTAAATACTTCTTCCTTAACATAAAAGGCATCATGATATATAAATAGAAAGGGGTTTTTCTTAAATTAATTGATAATAAATTGGGTCTAATGCTCTCACCTAGATGCTTTAGAAATGCCATGTGGCATTTTTAATGTCAAGTGCTAAAATGCTAGTCCTGCTCAAATAAACAAGCATTCAGCCTTGTAGTCTAGGCTGCTGCTCTAGCGTTCCTGCTTCCTCTTTCTGCTACTGCAATTTGGGCATCTGGCCAATCTTTATTTTCTTTTTTTGTTGACTTTCCCTCAGTTGGAAAAGACTTTGTAAGGACTGATTCAACAAAGAACTACTGATTTACTCCCCACCATGCGTACCTCCGATAGGCCAGGGATTCATGATCAGTTTTCTCATTTGTACAATGGGGATGTTAATAATTTTACACATGTCAAGACAAAGGAGAGAAATTCCTAGAATTTCATTTCCCGTCAGTGGTGTGAAGAGAATATCTCTTATTAGCAGAAATACTTTGGGCTGTGTTTCCAGGGAGGCTTATGTCTAGCTCCACAGCATAGTGACAGGCCAGATTCTTCTGACTGTCAAGTAATGTACTGAGAAGAGGTTATCCCTTTTTTTTTTTAAATCTCCCATTTCATAAAATCAAGTGAGTCTTTGTGTGTTGACATCACTATGCAATGGCTACACTCTAAGACTTTAAGAAAATCTAGTTTTAAGACATTTTTGTCTTGGTCAGGCTCTCTACATTTGTACTACCTTCCTTACAAGGTTGTTACACAGATCAGATTAAGTAAATTAGATGTAACATGGCATGGCACTGAGACAATACCAACAGGTAGACATAGGCTCCTAGAGTCTCCTACTTGATACCCTAAAAGCCATGAGACCATGACTGATGAGAAGGTGCCTGCCATTTCTGTGAGAGATAAGAGAGCTGAAATTCTGTGAGAATCAAAAAGAGGAGAAAGAGAGAAAAGAGGAACTCTGGGAGCATAGGCCTGGAACTGAGGAGGAACAGACAAAAAACAAGAGAGGATGGAAAGCCAGTGGACCTTGTTGGGTACTTAAGATTACTACTAATGTTGTGATAGGTGAAGTTGGGACTGTCCCACCAAGGAAAGAGATACTGGAAAAAGGACTAAGGCTGAATGGCATGGGGCAACCTGGAGCCAATGAAGAAAGGTGAAGACTGTTACAGAAAACTAAATTGGTGAAATTCTCACCTTCCCACCCTCCTAATTCACTCTGCCTTGCTCCTCTGAGCCCAAATGCCCTTCCTCACTTTTCTAAGACATTGTTTGGTTTCTAATTTGGCTCTTATTTTTTTTTTTGCTCTTTATAGGGCAATTGGGGTTAAGTAACTTGCCCAAGGTCACACGGCTAGGTTTTTGTTTGTGTGTGTTAAATGTCTGAGGTCGGATCTGAACTCAGGTCCTTCTGACTCCAGGGCCGACGCCCCTAGCCGCCCCATGGCTCTTATTTTTTCTAATAAAAATGTTTACTGTATTCATTTATGTGTATGTGTTGAGGAGGACATTAAATGCAGTGAAAGGGGTGATGGTTGGTGAAGGATAAAGAGAGAAAGAAACAAGGAAACTCATTTACTGGGATGAGAGCTCAAAGCAAGGAAAAGGTTAAATGAAGCTGAGCTCTCCTATTCTCCTCTCCCCAGCTGGTTAGAAAGCCCCATTCTCCTCCATTCCCCAGGATGAATGGAGGGCAATAACTATGGGAAAAAATCGGGCCTTTTGATACACCTGAAGTGAGGAATTGGGAATGAATAGCTCCACTCAAAGGAGGACAGGAACCTTAGACTGTGGGGGTCAAGAAGAGTCAGACAGGACTGAAAGGACTGAACATGAACAACAACAGCATTCCTCTACAGCCAAACAACTCCTGTCACCATTCACTTTCAGATATGTGAAATGCTACCTAAATGTAAGTTATTGTGTCAGAGTTGTGGGTGTGTGTCCTAACACATACCCTAAATGGGAAATCAGCTTCTTCTCCTTCTATCTACTCTTAATTCATAGGAAAGGTGCTCTAATACATTATAAGACCCTTGAATAGATTCTGTTCAGGTAACTTTCAATTTGTCCTATATGGATTTTTCCACTCTGGATTATCTCTTGATTCATCTCAAACTATTTTTCTCCCTTTACTACCCAGGAGAAGTTGAAGCCATATCTTCATATTGTTGGAGGCTGTTTAAGGAATATAAATCGATTAAAATATTAGAAAAGTGATTCAATTAATGATTCAATTAATTAAATTCCTGGTATACAAAGACACTATGAAACTGGGTATTGGAGCTACAAAGCCAAGAATGAAGCAATCCCTGACCTCAGAGAGATTACATTCTGCTGGAGCAGGGTATATACAATGAATCTAGATAAATGTAAAAAGATTGAGAGTGAAGGAGACAATGGAAAGGTCAGACAAAGAGGCTCTAGGAATATTTAAGAAGCTGAGAGAATACAAAATAGCTGGGAGGATCTGGGTAAAGCTTCTGGAGAAGACTAGAAGATACCAGAACCGAGAGTGGAAAGAAGATAAGGATTTTGGAAGACACTGAAGAGGAGAGGGCAAGTCAGGCCACGGGGAATGCCTTATGCAAATACACATAAGTGAGATATAAAATAAGGAGCTAAAAATTATCAGTTAAGTTTGGCTACTATACATGTGTATATATATATATATATTACATATATACACATATATATATTACATATATACACACATATATATATATATATACACACTTTAGTATATGTGAAGGAGAGAAATGTAAAATAAGTAAGGCTGCAGAATTGCAGCAAGATTGGGGAAGGGTGGGTGAGGGAAGTGGGGGGCAAATGGCTGAGTAATTTTTATTACATACCAGAAGCAATAGGAAACCATTGTAGGGTTTTGAGCAGGGGCACTCCTGTCAGATATGAACCTTGGGAAGATTATTTCATCTTTTTTTCGGGGGGAGAGAGGGGGAAGGTAGGGCAATTGGGGTTAAGTGACTTGCCCAAGGTCACACAGCTATAAAGTGTTAAGTGTCTGAGGTCAGATTTGAACTCAGGTCCTCCTGACTCCAGGGCCAGTGCTCTACTCACTGTACCATCAAGCTGCCCCCTGGGAAGATTATTTTGGTGGTAGTGTGAAGGATAGAACAGGGAAGAGAGAGGTTGGAATTATGAAGTCTAATTAGGAAACTTTTACAATGTTCCAGGAAAGGGGCTGGGAGAAGTTTAAATTAAGAGCATTTATTGATTGCTCACTACATGCCAGGCACTATGCTAAACAACTTTACACATATTTTCTCATTTGATCCTCACAACAACCTTGGGAGATAGATGCTATTATGATCCTCATTTTTTATAGTTAAGGAAACTGAGGCAGTTAGTTGGGGTCACAGAGCTAGTAAGTATCTGAGGCAGGACTTGAACTCAGGTCTTCCTGACTCCAGGCCCAGTGATCTATCCACTGCAGCACCTACCTGCCTCTAACTAGAACAATGACTGTGAAAATGGAGAGAGGAAACAGATTCAACAAGAACTGAACTCTAAACCTCAGTTGTACTCTTCCACCAATGTCAATTAGTGTCCAGGAGGGAAACAGCATTGGTACAAAATTATACTGTAATAGGCTGGACCTGACTCAGGCCAGTCTCCTTGTGGTTTAGGTTTGATTATAGAACAAAAGTGGGTAAATTGTAGCTCGTTCAACAGTTAAAAAAAGGAGATTTATCCTCTCCAAACTCCAGCCCCACAACCAGTAACATGGCTAAAGGTACCAAGGTCAGAATATCTGGTAAATATGGAACATGTTATGGTGCGTCCCTCAGAAAAGTGGTGAAGAAAACAGAAATTAGCCAGCATGCCAAGTTGACCAAAATGGGGAGATGGGCTGTGGGAATCTGGCATTGTGGATCCTGTATGAAAACAGTAGCTGGTGGTGTGTGAGCCTACAATACCTCCTGTGCAGTCACAGTCAAATCTGCTATCAGAAGACTGAAGGAATTGAAAGACAAGGAAAATCTTCTAATCAAATATCTGTAACCTATAGTCCAACAGTAAATGAGTTAATTTATGGAATAAAAAAATGGAAAGAAGATTTTCTTAGCTATAGCAAGACAGGGATATTTATAAATGATACACATTACAAAAGGATACATGCCGACAAGGCTTGGTTATCTGAATCGCCAAAAGTCTGAGAGTACTTGGAACTCCTTGTGGCTGTTTGTACCTAGGGGAGTGAGGAAGTGATGTCAACAGTTGGAAGCTTTAGTTCTCTGAGACAATCTAGTATCAAGGAAAACATTGATACTTTTTTTTTTTTAATGGGAAAATGTGCCTAACTTTCATTAGGATAAGAGTAAGGATATTGCTCCAAATCATAAATTCAAAGGCATTTGTAGCCAAGGTAATTCACAGTGATAGACTCATGACTCAGGCCCAGACATCCTTTCTTTTCCTCAGACTATCACTGCAAAGCTTCTTTTCAGTCGTGTGTTTGGGCTGGATTGGCGACTTCACTGCTAAGCTAGGTTGCTCCATAGCTGTGCTGAACTGGTTCTTCACAAGACAGGGCATTTCAGCTGGACAGGCTGATCTGGCTGCCAGCTGGTGTAGTGAATAAAACTATGGGTCTGGAGTCAAGAAGTTGTTGTTCAGTCATTTCAGTCTGACTCTTCATGACCACATTTGGGGTTTTCTTGGCAAAGATCCTAAAACGACTTGCCATTTCCTATTATAGCCTCATTTTATTGATGAGAAACTGAAGCAAACAGAGTTAAGTGACTTGCCCAAGTTCACATAGCTAGTAATTGTCAGAAGCCAATTTTAACCTCAGGGAATGTCTTCCTGACTTCAAGTCTAATGCTCTTTCCACTGTAGCACCTAACCGCCCAGAGTCATGAAGACTTAAGTTCAAATATGACACTAGCTGTGTGATTCTGGGCAAATCAAACCTCTGCCTCAGTTTTCTCACCTGTAAAATGGGGCTACTTAAGAGCACCTACCTTCCAGGGTTTTTGTGAAGCTCTAATGAGATAACATTTGTAAAGCACAGTATCTAATCAGGGGTGGTGAACCTGTGGTCTCAAGGCCACATGTGGCCCTCTAGGTCCTCAAGTGCAACCCTTGGACCAAATCCAAACTTCACAGAACTACTAGGTCTTCAAGTGCAACCTTGAGGCCAAAGGTTCCTCACCCCTGGTAGATCCTTAATAAATGTTTATTTCCTTCCTTCTTTCCAACTGAGGCACTTTTTGATGCCATGTGATTGGTCACAGATTATGTGATACTACTACTATTTTCAGGGTAGTAGATGACAGAGGCAGGGTTAAGGCCCAAGAGGAGGGCAAAAGGGAAACCAAAAGCTTTTCTCCAAAGGAAGTGGTTTTGACAAAGATGAAAGAAATTACTGAAGCTTATTTTGGGAAGACTTACAAATGCTACAATCACAGTATCAGACTACCCCAATGGCTCCAAATAGGCCACCACCAAAGAAGCTAGATCATCAATGAACCAGATGCTGATACTATTGTTTATGGCTTGGTCACTGCTGAAAGAAATGCATTTATCTTTGCCCCAGGAGGTGCTCCTTTTCATTTTGGCTCCATCCCTATTTTGAATATAGGCTCCTCTTTGAATTCAAGCCTATAGTTGCTAACACCTACTTAGGTGGAGAGGACTTTGACAATTACTGAGTTTAAGTGCAGATGCAAGAACATGAGTGAGTACAAGAGGGCGGTCTGTTGCTTATATACCGTTTGTGACCCTTCTCTTTCAATACCCAGGCCAATATTGAGATCAACTCCCTCTGTGAAGGTATTTTTTTTATACTTCTCTTATCAGTCCCCACTTGGAAGTGTTGAATGCTGACCTTGTCCATGGCACATTGGACACCTTGGTAAAGACCTGATGAAGGGATGACAGTGTAGATAAGTCACACATCCATGACAAGTAGGCAGTTACAATCTCATCCCCAAGGCCCAGACACTTCTTTCTATAGGACTTCTTCAATGGTAAAGAATTGAACAAGAGTATCAGTCCTGAAGAAGCTATTGCTTATGCTGCAGCTGTCCAGGCTGCCATAATGTCTGGGAATAAATTTGAGAATGTTCAGGACTTGCTGTTTTTTTTATGTCACTCTTCTTTCCCTAAATATTGAAACTATTGTCTAAAATTATGACAGTTTTGATCAAATTTAATGCCACTGTTCCCACTATATTGGGGAGGGGGCTCCTCTCTCCCTCTCAGATTTATCTCCAGCAGATCCTCCACCCATGCTCTTGTGGGAAGTCCAGGTACAGAGATGCTTACTTTGTCATACTGCCTAAGCACACTACATTTGGCTTTAAGTATCTTTCATAATATACTCACAATGGGGGAATCTGTATCCTAACACAACTTTCCTTCATTTCCTCTCAAGGGAGGGAGCACACCTACCTGTTTATACACCCTCTGGAGACTAAGCTGGGTAAGGAAATGGAAAGTTTGAAGGATTGAACCAGAATATGAGGTATACAAGACTGTATGGTCTGTTGCCACAAGGGGGGCAATAAATTGCCTGAGATTTGGTAATGGAACGGTGAGGCAGTAAGGGGGTGGGGGTGGGAGGATAGGCAGGCTTCGGTCACCTGAAATTTGAAACAAAAAAGACCATCCATTCCAGGGAATGGCCCATTCAAACTCCCCTTGCCTTGTCTTTCAAAGTACCTGACCTGCCTCAGTACTGGAGTGAGAAGAAATAGAAATGGTGGAGGAAACTGATTCAGATTCTGAAAAATTTTAAATCCAGGTAAAGTAAGTTCTGATATTATAAAGTCCCCAACTTTTCAGAAGGACTCCAGCACCTTTTACCCTCTGCTCCTTAATTCTTGGGGAAACAGGTAAATCTCCACTGGGGGTAGAAGAAGAATGAGCACATTGAAATTAAAGCTGTAGGGTACAGGAATTAATCTTAAGTGGAACTAGGCTGCTTCTGTGGGCAAAGGGGTCTGTTTCATAGGAAATCTTAAAGAAAAGACTGAATGACCACTCAATAGGAAAGCCCAGGGGATTCCTCTTCTGATAGGGGTTGGACTAGATGGCCCTCAATATCACTTTTTACTCTGAAATTCTGTAAATCTATAAATACTCCTAGTCTGACTCCAAATGAAAGATGATGTCTAGGCTCTTTTTTTGTTCATGGCTTTCGGGTAGTCCAATAATTTTAAAATATATCTCCTGGATCTGTTTTCCAAGTCACTGGTTTTTCTGATGAGATATTTTACATTGTCTTCTATTTTTCATTCTTTTGGTTCTGTTTTATAATATCTTGATTTCTAATAAAGTTATTTAGCTTCCATTTGCTCCATTGTAATTTTGAAGGAATTATTTTCTTCAATGAGCTTTTAGACTTCCTTTTCCATTTGACCAATTTGTTTAGTTTTCTTTTTTTGCTCCACTTCTGTTTTTTAAGGCATTCTTGTCCTCATAAGCTTTTTGGACCTCTTTTACCATTTGGGTTAGTCTATTTTTTAAAGGTGTTATTTTCTTCAGTATTTTGTTTTGGGTCTGCTTTAGCAAGATTTTGACTCATTTTTCATGATTTTCTTGCATCACTCTCATTTCTCTTCCCAATTTTTCTTCTATTTCTCTTAATTGATTTTCAAAATCCTTTTTCAGCTCCTCCATGGCCTGCGACCAATTCACATTTTTCTTCAAGGCTTTTGATACAGGAGTTTTGACTTTGCTATCTTCTTCTTGCTTTATATTTTGTTCTTCTTTGACACCAAACTAAGATTCTATAGTCTGATTTTTTCCCTCTGTTTGCTCATTTTCCCAGTCCATTACTTCACTTTTGAGCTCTTGGCCAAGCTCTCTGCTTCCAGAGTGGAGAGTGCTCTGTCTTAAGTTTCTGGGGTTTTGTACAGCTGTTGTCAAAGCTAATTCTAGGCACCTGTAAATTTTCAGTTCTTCTAAAGTGATATGATTCAAGGAGAGGTGTTTACTCCTCCAGGCCTGTGGTCTGGTCTACGAGGGACCACAGGCACTCTTTTCTGCTTCAGAATTGTGAGGAGGACTCCCTCTCTACAACTGCCACAAGCTCTGCCATGCCAGCCCTCCTCTTCACCCCAGGACCACCACCCAAGACTGTGACCTAGATTTAAGCAGGACAAAGCAAGAGAATCCTTCCTCAGTGCCAGAAAAAAGATCCCTGCAATGGCCCTCTGATTTCCCCCCCCCACCTATGGGCATGAAGCTCCGGAAGTAGCCACTGCTACTACTGCTACTGCTAATGTTGCTGCCGCTGCCACCTCCACCATCCAAGCCTTGGGGCTGGGGCCAAACCTGTGCTCTTCTCTTACCCAGGTTCAACAGAGTTTCCCACTGACCTACTTTGTCTTTGGCATTTGGGGGTTAAGTCTGGACACCACCACGGCTGCCAGTGATTCATTTCCCCGAGGTCTGCTTCAGCCTGGTCTGTGCCAGCTGGCCCACAAGGGACTGTGCCCCGCTCCCAGCCATTATGAGCCCCAAAATGGTTTAATCATTGAATGAGAAAGGAATTTTCTTAATTGAGTAAAAGGTAAATACAATAAAACAAGAGAGTTGACGGAGTGTCCATTGAAATTATGATTCAGAATATCTGTGTTTTCTTTACTCTTAGCATTCCATAACATGGTATATGCCCAGAAAATATTAAGATAAGAAAAAGTCCCATTAGTCAAGTTAAGGCCATGAGTTGAGGGTCTTGTACTGAAGGCCCATAAAGTAGGCCTCTTCTACTTTGTTAACATAAAGAGAGATATTTTCAGAGACAAAACTGGGTCTGTTTGGAATTTACGGTCATTGGATGCCTGTTTTAAATCCTGCTCCCAGCCTTTTCTGGTCTTTGGAGTGGCTGACATAGAAAGACAGCTTTTTTTTGTAAAATGAGACAGGGTAGTCTGTTTGATTAATTCAGACTTTGGCCAAAATATGATATTTAATGATTATCAATAGCTTGCTTTGTATATGTATGTTTGCATATTGTCTTCCCCATTAGATTATAAACTCCTTGAGGGCAAGGACTTGTGCATCTTTGTATCTCCAGTTCTTATCACAATATCTGGCTCATTTTAGGCACTTAACAAATGTTCCTGTCCCTTTTCAAAAGTGGGTGCCTCCAACATCCCTCCCCCACCAGACCGCCCTCCCCTCCACCACCCTCCCACATCCCCCTCCCCCCCACACTCCTGTAGGGTGGGACACCCTATTTAGTATGCATGTCATTCTCTTCCTGGTCCAAATTCAATGAGAATAAGGTTTTGCCTTTTTGCCTTCCTGTTCTTCCCCTCCCCTGCAATCACCTTCCCCTGCCTCCTCTACACGAGACAGTTCACCCCCTTGTCTCTTCCCATTAACCCTCACCACATTACTCTCTCACCTCTTAACCTCACCTTTTAAGTATCATCTCTTCCTATTAAATTTGACCTGTGCCCTCTATCTATGTATACCTGAAAACATATATACACACATTCACATATGTATTCATATAACCCTTCTTCAACTATTTTCATATTGAGAAAAGTTTCATCAGTTACAGTTATTGTTTTTCCCTATAGGAATGTAAATACTTCAACTCTGATAAGTTTATAGTGATTTCTTTTCCCTGTTTACCTTCTCAAGCACCTCTTGCTTCTTGTATCTGAATGTCAAATTTTCTATTCAATTCTGGTTTTTGCCTCAAGAATGCTTGAAAGTCCTCTATTCCACTGAATGACCATATTTTTCCCTGAAACAAGATATTCAGTTTTGCTGGGTAGATGATTCTTGGTTTTAATCCCAGGTCCTTTGACCTCTGGAATATCATATTCCATGCCCTTCAGTCCCTCAGTGTAGAAGCTGCCAGATCCTATGTTATCCTGCTTGTGTTTCCACAATATTGAAATTTTTTTCTTCCTGGCTGCTTGTAATATTCTCTCCTTGATTTGGGAATTCTAGAACCTGGCTACAATATTCCTAGGAGTTTTCTTTTTGGAATCTTTTTCAGGAGGTGATAGGTGGATTCTTTCAACCCCTATTTTGCCCTCTGGTTCTAAAGCATCAGGGCAATTTTCCTTGAGAATTTCTTGAAGGATGATTTCTAGATTCTTTCTTTGATCATGACTTTCAGGTAGTCCAATAATTTTTAGATTGTCTCTCCTGGATCTATTTTCCAGGTCAGTGGTTTTTCCCATGAGATATTTCACATTGCCTTCCATTCTTTCAATTGCTTGGATCTGTTTAACAGCATCTTGATTTCTCATAAAGTCACTAGCTTCCATTTGCTCCAGTCTAACTCTGAAGGAATGAATCTCCTCGGTGAGCTTTTGAGATTCTTTTTCCATCTGGCAAATTCAGCTTTTTAAGGCATTCTTCTCCTCATTGCCTTTTTGAGCCTCTTTAGACATTTGAGGTAGTCTATTTTTTTTTTTTTTTGCCTTTTGGAGGACAATTGGGGTTAAGTAACTTGCCCAATGTCACACAGCTAGGTTTTTGTTTGTGTGTGCGTTAAGTGTCTGAGGCTGGATCCTAACTCAGGACCTTCTGACTCTAGGGCCGACACTCTATTCACTGTGCCACCTAGCCACCCCCTTGAGGTAGTCTATTTTTTAAGGTGTTACTTTCCTCAGTCAGGCTGTTGATTGTCATTTCATACTTTTCTTGCATCTTTCTCATTTCTCTTCCCAATTTTCCCCCCACTTCTCTTATCTGCTTCTTAAGGTCCTCTATGGTGTGTAGCCAGCTCGTATTTTCATTTGGGGCTTTTGGTGCAGGATTTCTGACCTCACAGTCCTCCTCCTGTTCCATGCTTTGATCCTCTTTGCCCCCCAAATAGGAGTCTAATGTTGAATTTTTCTGTTTATTTTGTTTCCTTTGCCTAAGCATGTTGCTACTCAATTTCTTGACTTTTGGGCTTGTTGCCACAGTAGGACTTTGCCACCAGCCAGGGGAGCTTCTGTCCCAAACACTGGGGTTTTCTCAACTTCTGGAGGTATTAGTTGGATGGCCTCTGTGAAGCCTCCACACACTCTGGCAAGCTGGTCACACACCCCAAGACCTCCACCCCAGACAGCAATCCAGATATAAGAAGGGTAAAGCAAGAGTGCTTGCCCCCCAGACTGATCGCAGGATCCCCCTGTAGTTTGCAGGCCAAGAGCTGAAGCTGCAATGGGACAATGTGGCCCGAGCTTCACCTGCTCCTTAGCAGCTTCTCGTGCCTCGGGGAAGAATATGACTCATTCTCCCAACCAGTCCCAAAGTCCATAAGGCACTAACTTCTCACTTTGTCCTAGGCATCTATGTGTTGATAATTCTGGAAATACCACAGCTCCTGTTGTTCTGGGGTTCCTCCAGCCGGCTGCTGGTCTGGCCGCCCTCAGGCTAAAACTGAGACTCAAGCTGGCCTGGGCTCAGCTCAGCTCCCAGAGCGCTGTGCTGGCAGCTCCCAAAGCAGTGTGCTGGCCACTCCCTGCCATGCTGCTGAGCTGTCCTCGGCAGGAGGTTAGCTTCTCTGTGTCATTTTGTGGGTTCTGGAGCTCCAGAGGTATTCAGAGTCTCTCTTTTACATAATTTTGAAGTGGTGTCGGCACTTAACAAATGTTACTTAAATTAAGTTGAAGATGAAAAGGACTAGACCAGGTATTGACAAACTACTGTCCAGGGGCAAAATCTGGCAGGTTTGTTTTTGTACAATCCTTGAGCCAAGATTGTTTTTTTACATTTTAAAATAAACTTGTATTTAAAAATGAAGGTAGTAAACCCAAAGAACTCTCGCATTTTCGTTGCCGTGGAGTATCCTCCCGTAATCTCCTTTACAAATGGGCTCTGTGGCCTAGTGCCCCCTTCCCCCGAGCCAGGTCACCAGTGATCGTCCGCCGCAGCCCACTGCCTGACAGGGGCTGCTCGGGAGCCGCCACTAAGGTTTACATCATCATAAGAACAAGCAATATGGCAGCAATCCCGTCCAGCGGTTCACTTGTAGCAACCCATGACTACTACTGAAGGCGTCTGGGTTCCACCTCCAGCAACAGCTCCTGTGGAAGTGCTGAGTATTCTGGGGAAGTGATCCCCCACCATCCTGGTCTTCCTAAATCAGACCCAGGCCACTGGTGGGCAAGCTTCTTCTTCGGCAAGTCGAGTCATCCATTCATGACAACTGTATTGGAATCCCCAGAGCACTCAGGAACTTTCCAGGTTGCTCATGGCACGATCGTACCTGTGACCTGGCTCAGGAGGCCATGAGGAAGCGGCATGTCAGCGAGCCCAGCAAGACCAGCACTGGGCCTTCTGCATGAGCAGCAGCACCCTCCTTGCTGCTCCCCCCACTTCTGAAGTGTGCTAGGCATCAGAGCCCATTTCCCCCTCCCCTCCCCTCCCTTCCCTTCCCTTCCCTCTCCCACCTATTCCTTTAGAATAGATAGGCTGCATAAGTATAGAAGTAGTTGTGGGGTGTGTGTGTGTGTGTGTGTTTTTTTTTAAGGAAAACAAAAGCAAAACACCAAAAAAAAACCAAGTAAAGGAAACCACACTGCTATTTTGGTTTTTTACTATCTGAATCACCTATGTGCTTTTCGGCAGCCTCAGTAACCTGTTGACTTTGTACTCAACTGAAACTAATAAACTTTGAGCAGCCTTTTAAAAAAAAATAAAAATGAAGGTAAAAACCAACATTCTTAGCTTAGGCAGTACAAAATACTGTTTTTAGGCATTACCAAAACCCACTTCTGTTAGCTATGGTCTCAAGCCTTTTTTTTTTTAATTGTAAAAGGTTTGAACTGGAACCCAGACTTGAGTTTTCTAGCAGTTGAGTCGTATGCATAGTTGTGAATCACACAAGCAACCAGCAGGCAGTGACTGATCCAGGAGAGGAGCCACTATCTTTGGTGAGCCTGGTGGAAGCAAAGTGTTGCAATAGCTGCTTTAATTTGAGCCTCTTTTACCCTGGCACTGAGGCAGTAGGGGAGGGGAACATGCCCATGATTTGGGAGTGTTATTGTGGTTGTTGTTGAACTTCAATTCTTACTGGAGCTAGCTTTTCAGTAAATATTTTTCTTTTTGCTTTTTGGAGCTGGGAAAGGCAGAGCAATTGGGGTTAAGTGACTTGCCCAAGGTCACATGGCTAGTAAATGTTAAGTGTTTGTTGAGTGATTTGAACTCAGGTCCTCCTGACTCCTCTATTCACTTTGCCACCTAGCAGCCCCTCAGTAAATATTCTTTTTTGTTTGTTTGTTTTTGCTTTTTGGAGGGCAATTTGGGGTTAAGTGACTTTCCCAAGGTCACATGGCTAGTTTTTGCCTTAAGTGTCTGAGGCTGGATTTGAACTTAGGTCCTCCTGACTCCAGGGCCGGTGCTCTATTCACTGTGCCACCTAGCTACCCCAGTAAATATTCTTAATTGATGTTAACTGCTTATTGGCCCATACTTCCCAAAGTGGGCAATACTTGCCCCCAGGGGGTGTGGAATGATGGGGAGCAGGGGTCTTAAAGAATTGGACACTACTAAACAACTACAAAAAGCAGTGGGGTCAAACTCAAGTAGAATCTAGGTCACTAAACCATACATAAGGATCCCTGCAGGCTGCATATTGATTTAGTTTTAAAATGAAATGTTTCTTTACAACTTGACTAATGTTTAATGTGAAGGTATTTGTAGATCCTATATTTGATTGCATCCTGCCATGAGGAGGGAGGCTGGGAGGAGAAAGAGGAGAAAATTTTTTTTTAATTTTTAAATTAAATTTTATGTTTATTTTTAGTTTACATCATTCATTTCCACAAGATTTTGAGTTACAAATTTTCTCCCCATCTTTCCCCTACCCACCAACCTAAAACAGCAATCCCACTGTATACACCTCCCCCAATCTGCTCTCTCCTATATCCTCCCCCATCCTCTTCTGACTTTCCAGTAGGGCAAGATGGATCTCTATAGAGGGGGAGAAAATTTGAAACTTAAGGGACTGTGGAACTGAATGTTGGAAACTAAAAGTAAATTAATTAATTATTAAAAATGTAATGTTATCTATTTTTATTGTATTTTGTTAAATATTTCCCAATTATATTTTAATCTGGTTTAGCCAACACAGGAATATTTTATCCTCAGGTTTTGTGTTTGTCACCTCTGGACTAAAGTAAAGACTAGACCAAAAACTAAAGGTTTTAATGACTTGTGTAACATCAACCAACATTTGTCAGATGTGAAATGTGATCCCAGGTCTTTGTGGCTTGGAGCCCAGCCCTCTATCCACTAAGCCATTTTGACTCTTTATATGCCAATAGTCTCCATTAAATTTCTTTCTTTCCTGAAAATCGTGTTGTTATTTTGTAAAGTTTGACTTTGCCATGACCAAGGCCTTCAAAGATCCCTAGAGTCCTAGCACCCTAACAGATTTAGGGCTTCAGCAGAATGAAACAAGAGTTGGAAAAAGTTGAGGCTTTCCCCTCTTTGAGCAAGACATAGAACAATTCAGTTCCCTCATTTTTGCTGGAAATGGGGAAGTTAAAGAGCAGTAACCTCTGGGATCTTTAACCATATTTCCTAAGCCCTGTGGTAAGCCAGAGCTCCCAAGGGTGACCCCCTACCAAAGGTTTTCTGAAAAGATTCATGGTTGGTTACATAAGTGGTCCCCCTTGTGTGGAGGAACCCAGCTTGGTGAAGTCAACTCTGAATTTTCATTATTATTTTATTTCAGTCCTCCAAAACTGTAATGAAATGAGCTGGTCCAACTGCTGTTACCATGTACCTGACTTCATACTGAAGACTAACATTTAGAGTACTCTGGTGGCCTACTGCCTAGTGGGGAAAGGCAATGGGAAATTAACCCTAGATAGAGCATAACTTATGCAAGCTCCATTTTAGACCAGTCAGCCCCAAACTGAATCAAAGGTAGGGCAAATTGTCTTCTTTGCTTTAAGGCATTAAAACATTAGGGCCACAATCACTGTATTTAGAGCTGAAAGGGGTCTTTGGAAATCATCTGATTGAACTCCTTGATTTTACTGATAAAGAAACTGAGGCCCACAGAGGTTAAGAAATTTAGCTAACATCACTGCATTGAATTCCAAGTGAGTCCTTGTAATGGTTATAGGATCTGAAGATCTTTCATGCCCCTTGGACTTGCTGATGTAACAGGAAGGGGTGGGGCAGGAGGAAGCTGGAGGTGGAGCCAGTAAGGTGACTGGAAGCAGCAGTGGTGGTGGCGAGAACTGGGGGGAGGGGCAGTGTTAGGGGGGCAGGGCAGAAGAGGAAAGGGGAAAGCTGAGCAGTTGCTATGAGTAGAGGAGGATCTTTGCCTGAGGTAGCCTTTTCTGTTTTGGAGGCTTAAGAATGTGGGTGTTTACTGCATTATCTACGTGTGCCAATTCCATAGCTACTATGATGGCTTTGACTTTCTGGTTTTGGAACTCAGTTTTCTGGCATTTGAATAAATGTTCTAGCTTTGTCCTCCATGTTGAAATCCTGTTATATTTTGTGATTACTAACTATATCAGTATATTTATAGTTACTGTAGGCATTGTGAATACTGCATTGTTGATATAGGTCTTCTGATTCCAATATACAAATATGGTCCATAGCTCCAGGAAAGATTAAAAAAAAAAATCAGAAAGAATGTAGCAAATTGGGGCAGCTAGGTGGCGCAGTGAATAGAGCACCCAGCCCTGGAGTCAAGAGGACCTAGGTTCAGATCAGGCCTCAGACACTTAACACACACACACACACACACACACACACACACACACACACACACAGAGCCATGTGACCTTGGGCAAGTCACTTAACCCTAATTGCCCTCCAAAAAGCAAAAAAAAAAAAAGAGAGAGAGAGAGAGAATGTAGCAAATGACTCAACATAGGACTGTTAGGGCTTTCAGAGCCATGAGGTGGAGGGAGAGGGAAAGCTTGGTTGTTGTGCTAAGTCCAGCTCCTTCATTTTATTGACAGGAATGTATATGGATTACTGAGCTGTCAGTTATCCTTGAAACATCCTAAAAAATGGGAGAGCTGTTGTCAAGAGATTGCCAAGTGAAAGAACCATGGCCTGGTATTTCTTTTACTTTAAGGTTGGGGCAGGGGTGGGGAAGCAGTAAGTGTAGCAAGACTTGAACAAAGCTGAGCCATGGGAGGAGTCACCTAGTAAACTTGTTGAGTTTACAGGGTATGGATCTTTGTTAAAAAGGGCACTATGACCTTGCCACTTTGACTGGAAGACCATTTGAGTGTGAATTCCTTCCAGTAGGATGCTGCCCTGTGCCTTGATATTCTGGGGTTCCCAGAGACCCCAAACTGCATCAAAACCAGTCACACTGTCCTAATCCTGGTTTTCTGATCATTCTGGGCTGGAGACATTTGAAGGAGAAATGCCATAAACTGAAGGACAGGATTTTCATTGGTGAAACTTCAGGGAATATGACAGGAAGGCTGGGTGGATCTTTTTTAAAAAGTGGAAATTTCTTCCTATCACAAATCATACTACCCTGACACTGGAGGAGAAACTCAAAAGAAGGAGAAGGAGAAGAAGAAATTAACCTTTAACATTATTTAATATATAGATTGATACTGATGCCCTCACTTGGTCCATATGTCGGACAAGGCTAAATACAGTATTTCTGGTATCCTGAGGGAAGAGCGGAAGTTCTGTAATGTCATGGACTGACAGTGGAATCCTCACTTCCTTGTTCTATTTTTGCATAATGTGATGTAAGGTTAAGTGAATTTATAGAATATATTCTCTGGTTGAACTACACTAACACTCACAAACAGACAAATGATTTAAGAAGACTTCTAGATCAAAGATAGCATTAATAATATAAAGATAACTGAACAAAAAGAGAATGTAGAGCTGACACTAATCCTAGTATGAGCCACATTTTGATCTAAGAACAATGATCTAACCAGACTGGAAAATCCCAAATTACCAATAAAAGACTTTGAAATATGGATTGTTGCTGATAACGAATCTTGTCCTCGATATATATTGGGCCTCAGTTATATTAAGCAAAAAAGACCCAAGATATGTAGAAAATTAAAGTAAATTTTAAAAGTAAAAGTCATTCCTCAATGTGAGTGGTCAAAGGATATGAATAAGCAATTCTCAAAAAAAGAAAATAACAAACCAAAAAACCAAACCCAAAACCACCTGTAAACTATTACTAACCATATGAAAGAGTATTCTAAAATACTACTAATAAAAATAAATGCAAAAAAAAGGGCACTGCACATGGAAGCATTATTCCAGACCCTGCATAAGAGGGCGTAGGGAATACCTTTGCTTTGTTCTTTGAAGACCGGTGCTGTCTCATCATGACCAGGGATCAATAGGATAGACTTTTGTCAGAGATACTGCTTGCTCTGGGATCTGACTGAACTATAAAATGACTCAGCCTTTCTACCTGTTTTCAACTTTTCTTTTAATATATTGCTGGCCACCATTCCATCTTATTTATTAGCCCTGCTACATTTATAGAATGGATTCTCATTACCACTCATTCTAAATAGGTCTTCTTAAGAGTTTCCATGTTTTCCCTTTCTAATCCACTCTTCTGTATATCATATTACGGTGCTCAAAAATGTGTAGTCACTACTGCTTAATGAATAAGATTTCAACAAACCCCTTCCTTAGTCTCTGCCTACTAAATTCTTATCCAGCTTTAAGGGCCATCTCAAATACTTCCTGTTCCTTGAAGTTTTCTCTCATCCTCCCACTTATTAACGACCCTTTCCATCTCAGACCTTATTTACTTTTATGTCTCTCTTGGGTGCTTTTTAAAAAAAGTTCCTGCGGAAGCTAGGTGTCGAAGTGAATAGAGTACCAGCCCTGGAGTCAGGAGGACCTGAGTTCAAATCTGGCCTCAGACACTTAACACAAAACTAGCTGTGTGACCTCGGGCAAGTCACTTAAACCCAATTGCCTTCCAAAAAAAAGCAAAAAAAAAATTCCTGGGGTAGAGCCAAGATGGTGAAGTAAAAGCAGGAACTTGTTTGAGCTCCCTCTCCAACCATCTCCAAAACCTGTAGAAAATGACTTTAAACAAATTTTAGCGCTACAGAACCCACAGTGACAGAGAGAAACAAGTCTCCCACTGAAGGCAGCTTGGCAGGCTGATAGGAAGCGTTTATTGTACCTAGCTGGGAGCAGATGGGCAGTCCTGGATGGGCCCTGCTGGCCTACACTGGCTGGAGCAGATTTCAGGAGAGTGAATCACTGGCAACTGTGGCGGTTTCCAGAGGGGAAACAGCCCAGCCCTTGCCCCCAGGGCGGCAGAGGTGGCAGGGTTTGCAGCCACTACCTCAGAGACTGCCTCCTGAGCTACAGGTCCAAAGATTGTCAGGGGACCAAGCAGCTGTCCAGAGGGTAACTGCAGGACTCTCTTTGCTGGCACTGAGACAGGATTCCCTTACTTTGCCCTGCTTGAATCTGGGTTGCAGTCTTGGGGGGTGGTTCTGGGGTGAGGAGTGCTGGCCTGACAGAGCTTGTTGAGGCTGTAGAGTCAATCCTCCTCACAGTTCTGAAGTAGGTGCCTAGGAGAAGTTCTGCCAACAACTGCACAAAACCCCAGAAATTTGGGACACAGCACTCTCCACTCTGCAAGCAGAATTCTACCATGGCAAAGAGCTCAAAAGTCAAGTAATTGGCTGGCAAGATAGAGCAAATAGAAGAAGTAAAATCAAACTATAGAATCATTTTTGGTGATAAACATGATAAAAACATAGAACCAGAAGAAGACAACAAAGTCAAAACTTCTGCATCAAAAGCCTCCAAGAAAAGTACAAACTGGTCACAGGCCATGGGAGAGCTCAAGAAGGATTTTGAAAATCAAGTAAGAGAAGTAGAGGAAAAATTGGGAAGAGAAATGAGAATGATGCAAAAAAATCATGAAAAATGAGTGAACAGTTTACAACGGTAGACCCAAAAAAATACTGAAGAAAATAATACCATAAAAAGTAGACTAACTAAAATGGCAAAAGAGGTCCAAAAAGTCAATGAGAAGAATGCCTTAAAAAGCAGAATTGACCAGATGGAAAACAAATTTCAAAAGCTCACTGAAGAGAATAATTCCTTCAAAATTAAAATGGAGCAAATGGAGGCTAATGACTTTATGAGAAATCAAGATATTACAAAACAGAACCAAAAGAATGAAAAAAATAGAAGGCAATGTGAAATATCTCATTGGAAAAACCATTTACCTGGAAAATAGATCCAGGAGAGATAATTTAAAAATTATTGGACTACCTGGAAGTCACGATGAAAAAAAGAGCCTAGACATCATCTTTCAAGAAATTCTCAAGGAAAACTGCCCTGATATTCTAGTACCAGAGGGTAAAATAGAAATTGAAAAAATCCACCAGTCACCTCTTGAAAAAGATCCCCAAAAGAAAACTCCTAGGAATATTATAGCCAAATTCCAGAGTTCCCAGGTCAAGGAGAAAGTATTACAAGCAGCCAGAAAGAAACGGTTTGAATATTGTGGAAACACAATCAGGATAACACAAGACCTAACTTCAACATTAAGGGATCAAAGGGCTTGTAATATGATATCCTGGAGGTCAAAGGACAATCACCCCCTGTTGAAGCTGAGAATTGGTACCACCTTTTTTTTTTTTTTTTTTGGTGAGGCAATCAGAGTTAGGTGACTTGCTAAGGTTCACATAGCTAGTAAGTGTCAAGTGTCTGAGTTCAGATTTGAACTCAGCTTCTCTTGACTTCAGACTATCTACTACACCACCTACTGCCCCTGCCACCACCATTGAAAACAATTTGGAACTATGCACAAAAGCTATTAAACTGTGCCTTTGAACCCACGATACCACTAGTTAGGCCTGTCCTCTAAAGAGATCAGAGAAAGAGTAACTAAGAAATGTATACAAAGAAATAACAGCTCTGCTAAAACAACTAGAAAGTGGATGAACAGCAAATGGGGAATGACAACAAATTATGGTCTGTAGTCATATATCAAGATTATATGGATAGATAACGCAGTACTTTAAGAAATAGTGAAAGGGAGTGGCCAGGTGGCACAGTGAATAGAGCACTGGCCCTGGAATCAGGAGGCCCTGAGTTCAAATCTGGCCTCAGACATTTAACACTTACTAGCTGTGTGACCTTGAGAAAGTCACTTAACCCCAATTGCCCTGCCTTCTCTCCAAAAAAATAAAAGCAGAATTAAACAAGCAAAACAGCTTTGAAAGTTAATGTGTTGAACTCTGATCCACACAAAGACCAACCACAGTTCCAAAGAACTTATGATGAAATATGTTATCTACTTCCAGAGAGAAAACTAGAATTGGATTTCAGATTGAAGCATATTTTATTTTTTTTTTCTTGGAACATGACCAATGCAGAAATTTATTTTGTTTGTCAATGCATATTTGCAATGAGTTTCATTTTTCTTGCTTTTTCAAAGGGTCAGGGAGAGGGTTGGGAGGAAATTTGAAAATGAAGATAAAACAAAATTGAATTTAAAAATACTGTATGCTTTAACAAAGCAAAACTGAGTATAATGCTTCAGTGGAAAATATGGATATTCAACGAAATAGAGGACATTCAAGCATTCTTCATGAAAAGACCAGAGCTGAACAGAAAATCTGACTTTCAAATACAAGAAGCAAGAGAAGCATGAAAAGGTAAACAGGAAAGAGAAATCATAAGGAACTTATTAATGTTGAATGACTTACATTACTACATGGAAAGATGGTATTTGTAACCCATGAGACTTTTCTCAGTATGAGGATAGTTGAAGGGAATATATATATGTGTGTGTGTGTGTAGATGGGTGTATGTGTATATGTTATACGTGTGTACATGTATACATAGAGGGCACAGGGTGAGTTGAATGTGAAAGGATGATATCTAAAAAATAAAATTAAGAAGTGAGAGAGGAATATATTGGGAGAAGGAGAAGGAGAGAGATAGAATGGGGTGAATTATCTTACATAAAGGAGGCAGGAAAAGTCTATTAAAATGGAGCAGAAGAGCAGGAAAGTGAAAGGGAATGAGTCAACCTTACTCTCATTGAATTTGACTTAAGGAGGGAATAGCATACATACTCAATTGGGTATCTCACCCTAGAGGAAAGTAGGGGGAAAGGGATAAAAGGGAGGGGAGTAGGGGAAAGATGCGGAGAAAATGTGTAATGCAAAATCTTGTGGAAATAAATGTTGAAAACTAAAAAATAAAGAAATTCAAACAAAAAAAAAGTTCCTTTAAAAAAATTAGAAACTCTACAATCATCAACAAACGCATACCAAAAACTTAAAGAGGATTGCATAAAACCACACATTTCTTTGATTCAGAGTTAAAATATACATATATATGTGACCTTGAGCAAGTCACTTAACCCCAATTGCCCTGCCTTCTTCCCTCCAAAAAAATAAAAGCAGAATTAAACAAGCAGACCAGCTTTGAAAGTTAATGTGTTGAACTCTGATCAACACAAAGACCAACCACAATTCCAAAGAACTTATGAATTTTAACGTAACAATTTTATTGTCCTTTTATGTATTACAATTTTCTTTTTGACTCTGAGTTGAATTAGAGCAAAGGTGCTTTCTAAATTTAAACTTTGTATCTTCCCCAGTATCCATCAATGTGTCTGTACACAGCAGTCTCTTTAAAAAATGTTGAAATATTTAATTGAATTAAAGCTGTCTTACTTTCATCCCCACCTTATTTTCTTCTGCTTCCCTAACCATTGTTTACATTCGAAACAACTTGAACATAGAAACAATAAGGAAAGTTTAATAAATTAAAAGGCAATAGGCATTTATTATATGCAGAATACAAAGAAAGGAAGAGTAGAGACACAAGTGGGGAAGAGAAGTTAGCAGGTAGATTAACAGTACAGTTGTTGTTTAGACACGTATTTTTTTTTTAACTTGGATTTGAATTTAGTTCCTGCCTGACTCCAGACCCAGCATTCTATCCATTGTCACCCCTTAGCTGCCCGTTATACTACAGTACTGATAGGGAATTAGAAGAGTAGTGGTTGTCATTTAAAACTTTTGGAGAGTGGTTCTATTCCCCATTTAAACTGGAACATTGTGACAGGATTGTTGTTTAAATGGCTCTTCAGAGTTTTTATTGAAGAAAGGTTGCTCTGACGGAAAAGGACTCCATGTATTCCTATTCAGTTATGTTTCTTCTTGAGGAGGAATGGATCCTTGTTCCATAGGTCAAAGGCCTTCAAAAGTTCTCCATCATCTATAGAAAGAAACCAAAACATCTTAGAACATCCCCACAGTTGACACCCACGACATTTCACAGAACTACAAAATCTGAGAGTTAGCAGGGAACATTTAATCTAATCCAAGCTTGAAAGGGAGCCCCCACTATAATATACTTGGACAAGTGGTCATCCAGTCCCTGCTTGAAGACCCAGCTTGGGATGGTTCATTCCCCACCCCCACTTACAACATCAAACCTAAATTAACCTCTTTGCAACTTGTGTCACTTGCTCCTGGATTTCCTCTTTGGGGCCTAATAGAACATACCTAATCCCTCTTCCACATGATATCTCTTCCAATAATTGAAGAGAATGATCCTGGTCCCCCTCCCCTACCTCTGAGATTTCTCTTCTTCAGGTTCACTAACCCCCTTTCCTTCAGCTGATCTATACACAACATGGAAGCAAGTCACTTCACCACTCTGGTAGCCCTCCTCAACTTATTAATATCCATACTAAATGATGTCTCTGCAATACAGAATCTAATACTGCAGATGTGATCTTATTAGGGTTGAGCACAGCAGGACTCTTATTATTAAATGTATTTTATACATTTCTTCATGAAGTTTAAAATGCTATTAGCTTTTTTTTGTCTGCAATTCCCTTCACTATTCCCTCTGCCTGTCCAAATTAAATCTTTCCCATTCTCTAGTTCACAGATACAGGAGGCAGGAAGGGTCAAGGAGCCAAGACAAGGGTTTGATTTGGGGGGGGGGGGGAAGTTGGGAGATCAGCAGAGTGGTATTTTGTTGTTGACCTTTGCCTTCTAATCTTGTCCTTGATGGCATCTCATGCATCAACACCAGTCCCAAGAAGTCATACAGCTCTTTGATCAAGGCCTTTGCCCCTATTCTTTTTTCAAAAGTCCTTATTGGCTATATATTGTGGCCTGCTCACATTCACCATCTATCTCTATCACCTTGTGTGTGATATTCATTTTTAGTGTTTAGTATTTAGCTTCAGAGGTAGTGGTATGGCACGCACTGCTGCCATGTAGGAATACTTACAATATTATTATTAAAAACGTGGACCTTTCCTTTTTTAAGAAACTGGGGGGAAAAGAGGGAGGGGGAGCAGTCAGAAAAAGAGCTTTGTGATTTTACCAGAGCCACCCAAGATGCTTTCCCTCTCCCATCCAATTCATTGTCCATCTGTATTTTCTGTGCAGATACTCTTGTCCAACAGTAATTGAAAGAGTTCTATAATAGAGTATACTGTTCCTAGCACTCAAAAATTAATTGTTCTGTGCCTTCTCTACCACTAATTACCCCCTCCAAAGTCCCATGAAAGAAACTCATAATTGTCTGAGTTGTTCTTAAGAGGATTTCACATTCTAGGAGTGAAAGAATAACTAAGGAATTAATTTATTAAGGAAATATGGCCAAGGGGAAGAGGAAGATGGTATTTAGAGAATAATAAACGCTGGGCAATAGACTTTTGTACTCTTCACATAGAAAAGAGAGGTCTGAATTGGAAAGAGATAGATGAACTTAAAAGGACCAAGGAACTTTCATATCTAAGGGTCTAGAAAAGCACTTTGCCTGTCTCCAGTGCAGTATATCCCTGCTGCTTCTAATGATTCCTCATACCTGACAACTGCAAGAATTATGATGGAGATGACAGTAACAATTCCAGTGAAAGCTCTACTGTTGGTTCCAGAGGGCATGCTCCCAGATGTTGTAGGACTGGGTAGATGTAAGATAGATATTGCTGTCTCTGAAATAAAGGAGGTTACTTTAAGTCAGAATACTGCTCTGTCACACTTCAAGCTCAGACACAGAGCCAGAGGCAGGGTTAGGGAACTTCTTGGAGCTATGAGTAGAGACACCTGTCTCCAGGTGTTTAATACCTGTGTCTTCTGGATTTTGCCTCTGGTAATTCCTGAGATAAGCAGGACAGTGCCCCAGAACATAGGTCCGGATATCCAGCTGGGATTTGTTATTCTCCAAAATTTTTTTGACTTGCTGGGCCTCAGGACTGGCTCCTGTCCAGGTCAGGTTTTCCAGGGATAAATTGAGGAAGTCTTGTCCATTATATCTGCATTCCAGAAGCCCCTGACATAGCCATTCATTTGGATTTCACAGCCCAGAATGACCTGGAGAGTATGAGAAGCTGACCCCAACAAGTTACTACACTATATTTGATATTTTCTTATGCCTACCATCTAGGTCCCACAGTGAATATACAGCTCCCCCATTCCAACACACACACAAAAACCTTCATACTCACTTTTTTTCTTCTCACTATTTTGATCAATGACCCAAAGGATTTCTTCTAGCTCCTTCTCCTTCTTTATGAGATACTCAATATCTTCTTTCTCCAATGATTTCAAATCCACATTTTGACTCTTGCTGTCCAAGGACAGGAATTTCCTGTTATTTAAGAAGCCATGGATTGTATACGAGAACTTTCTCCGTTCAGGGTAGGAGGCTGCAGTTAATTTGTACCAAAGCTTGGGGTACCCTGAGAAAGATAGGAACAATGCATCAGTAAACATATGTTCTGATTCTAGCCTCTAAGTCACTGTACTGTATTTATCTAATATTCAACAAGCGCTTGTTGAGCCCTGACAAAGGGATACAGATAAAAGTGAAAATTAGTCCCTACTCATCTTGCCCATATAAGGTGCCGAGTTCTGAGTTACATTTACTCTCATGCTGAGTTTCTGAGACTGTGTGGTTCATTTTTTTTCTTTTTGGAGGCAATTGGGATTAAGTGACTTGCCCAGGGTCATACAGCTATTAAGTATCTGAGGCTGGATTTGAACTCAGGTCTTCCTAGCTCCCAGGCTGGTATTTTATCCAGCTACTTGCCTCTGTATGGCTCATTTTTGAATGTGACAAAGCTATAGTATCCTAATGAGATATGGATATCAGAACTGTTTTATGATTAAAATGTAAGTTATCTGAACATAGGTAGAAGACGAGATTTTTGGTTCCTAATCATAAGGTTCACAGAGAAGAGTCTGAACTCAGAATAATAAAAGAAATAAAAGAGCAGACATCAGAATTGCGCTAGCTAAAATAAGCTAGAATCTAGAATTGATAAAATTGTTCTTGAGGATTAATTTCAACTGAACAGAGGAATATTTTAGAAGCAGAAAACCAGGGAAGTCACCCAAAAGATTAACTAGTCTGGCTGAGTCATAATGCCCAGTGAGGTGTTACTTAATTACATCAAGGATCTATCAGTGAAATCATCTGTGCCACACCAAAAAGCTATGTTCATCAAGGAATTTTAATGGACTATTCCTGAGACAAAAAAAAAAAATCAAAGTTTACAATTCTAGAGTTGTGAATTGTCTCAAAAACATGGCTTTTCCTCACTCATGTGCCTCCTTGGAAGGTTTCTATGTCCACTCTTCACAGATACTGAGTGCATCAATAAAGTGAGAATGTGACCAACTTTACATATGAATTGTGATATGCTTTATTATCCACACACTTGCTTTAATCTTTGAGTAGCTGGACTTTATTTCTTTTGACTTATTGTTCTATACACGTGTCATTATTATGAGTGGCTAGTTTTATGTAAATGGAAGCACACTGGTGGAGGCTCAAGAGTGGAGAGTAGGGAAGATTATACTCCCCCTACCTACCACTATAAAGTTACTACTACTTCCCCCTACAAGTTTATCCCTAGGACCTAAGAAAGGTCCACAAGATAGTCCTATTCTGGAAACCTAGATTTGCTACTGATTTAGAGTGATTTAAACAAGCCCAGAGAGTAAGTATTCATATGTAAAAAGTGTGAGGCATGTTAGTTGGGTAACCATCCCATGCACCCATTACATTCATCTTCTTCAGTCTGATAAACCTGCCGATTCTTGCAAACTCAGTAGTGATTCTCACCTTCGGTCTCCTACTCCAAATGCTTTCAAATTGAAATAAATTGCCACTTCCATTACGTCGTTAGATCATTGCACAAAATATAGAGGGACTCCCTGACCACCTTTTCAGTGAATCCAGTTAAGTACTCTCATTTCCCCCTCCTTCAGGAACAATTGTTTATATGCCTAGGCTTGCATGGAACACAGCACTTGAGGGGAAAGAGAAGAATAAGTGGGAATGCTCTTCCAGACTGTGCCAACACATTAATTAGTCCAAGCTTTATCCAGCTCTCTGAGGCTACTATGTGCAAAGTGCTATGTTGTAACAATGCTACAGAAAGGAAATAGGAATAGTCTATGCCCTACTGGAGTTTATATTTTAGCCTACATTGGAGGGAAGAGGGAAGATAGTAAAAAACAGAACATACACGTATACCATGATGTCAGTTTAATGAACCAAGGAGTCTCAGAATATCAGAAGTATCTATCACAAGCAAGTAGACTTTTTTTGAGGGGGTATAGAACATCTTCAGCAAATTTATTTGAACATTTTCACGCAAAATGTACAAAAAGATGTAATTTTTGTTTGCTATGTAGATGAGTTTAAAAATGTTTTAAAATCATGTTTGTATTTTTTTTTTTTTTTGCTTTTTGGAAGGCAGTTGGGGTTAAGTGACTTGCCCAAGATCACATGGCTAGTTTTTGTGTTAAGTGTCTGAGGCTGGATTTGAACTTAGATCCTCCTGACTCCAGGGCCAGTGCCCTATTCACTGTACCACCTAGCTGCCCCTCATGTTTGTATTTTCAAATAAAGCATTTAAATATTTTTATTCATGTATCCATTTGTTGTAATATTACCACAGGTATGTCTACATGCAGCAAAGTATTTTACTATTTCTGGGTATATCTCATAGCTGTACATGAAAATATTAACACTGGGTAGATTTAACACAATTTTTTAGTGAAACATCTTGGCACCAAAACCAGAATCCTCCATTTAAATTTCTTGTGGAAAAATCTTAAATGTTAAACTACAAGATGGTTACTAATTTTTGTTATGTTTATGATCATCCCAAATGCAACAAACTAAACCAATTATATAAGGAGAGTATATACTCTGCTACTAACCTCTGGCTTATAATGACATTAGGAGTAAGGAGTTGGCAAATAAAGATAGCCAAGTCATAAGTGCATGTTAAAGCAAAAGAAATACAGCCCTTGCAACCATTAGTTGACAATGTTCTAAACTCCTTTCAAGCTTTCACCACATACTCTCTTTACTCCTAACACTTCAAAAAGTCACATTTCTGGGGCAGCTAGGTGGCCCAGTGAGTAGAGCGTTGGCCCTGGAGTCAGAAGGACCTGAGTTCGGATCCGGCCTCAGACACTTAACGACCACACAAACAAAAACCTAGCCGTGTGACCTTGGGCAAGTTACTTAACCCCAGTTGCCCTCCAAAAAAAAAAAAGTCACATTTCTTTGATTGTGGTTAAACTTTAAAGTCTTGCCAATATTCCTGTGCAGCCATGCAGACTTAGAAGACCAGTATGAAGATAGCTTTATGTCACCCTTTTTGCTGGCTTTTTTATTTCAAATAGCATTTAGGAAATATAAGACTGGCACCTACTATTAAGACCACTTATTTTCCTTAAGAATCTCATCAGACCTTGAAACTAACCAAGTAGACTTTTACCCAGGAATCATAGAACTAATGATGTTGGTCTTAGAGAGGATGCTGGGAAGAAAGGTTAAAACCAACTTGTTAAGCTATGTGGAAGAATAAATAACAGACTAAGGAATCAGAGTGACATGCCCTGTCTCTATGTAGCTTCCATCTCAATTTCTGAGACTCTGAGTGGCTTGCTGTTGTGGTTGATGGTGATTGAGAGCTGCAAGATGGTGCCAGGGGGAGCAGCTGCTTGTGGAGGGAGCTGATCATGAGCACACACATGGAGTCATTGACACCTATTTTTTTCTTTTTCTTTTTTCCATCTCTAGCCAGTTTAGAGCCTCTCCATTAACTATCCAAAGATATACTTACTAATTTCCCTTCATCCTGGAGGAGTTAAAGGAAAAGAAGTCTATTTTATACCCTTATCAGCTTCCTCTAGTGGGCATCCCCATAAACCTTTCTCCAATAGATTCTGTCTCTCCCTAGTTTATAAACTTATTTCCATTGATATATATTTTTTAAAAAATCAGTGGTCATGGATTTTAGCCAGCGTTAATGGGAGAGAGGAGAGATTTTTGCTCTTAAAGGGAAATATTACTCTTCCTCAGCACAAGTTGAGATGGTGAGGAGAGGAGGGCCCAAATATTCATGGGACAGAGAAAATTTATCCATCTTCATTATCCCATGGATGTAATAAGAGAAATCTTTCAAGCAAACTCAAGCCACTCAAGTGAGAGCCTGGGAAGGGGTGCTGTAAATGAAGAATGGCATTGAGATGGTTTAACTTTGGTTTGCTATAATGGTCAACTAGCTGAGAGGATTTCAAGGACCAAACCAAGTTCCCCATCAGAACTAGCCACTTAAACTATGTAATACTGATACACCCAAGTCAATTAGTATATTATAGATATGCACTCCTTCTACATGTGTGGGCATACTATGGGTGAGACCCAATCTAAGTTTCTTTTCCATGTATGATTCTATCCTCTACATTGAAGGACATTCCTCACAAGTGGGAGATGCTATTTCTTTTATATGTGGGAGGATTGTTCTCTCAACCCTAATCCTAATTTCCCTAAACCTAATCTCGAGGGGACTCCATTTCCCCCCACTAGTTCCCCTTGTTCAGAAGTCCTATGAAGGTCCCCTCCACCTCTCCCAACTGTCATTTTTCCATTAATCTGCCTCTCTATTTCCACAGTCTTTTTTTTTAAAATCTAAGAACATGAAAACATAAGAACCATCTTCTACTCCTAGGTATTCTCTCCCCTCTCTGGGTTTCCACATTGTTTCCTCTTGGTTTTCCTCTTACATATTTGACAATTTTTTTCAGTCTCCTTTGCTGGATCATTTTCCATAGCCTGCCCCTTAAAGCTCTGCCTTGCTTCTTCTCTTTGCTATTTATATTCTCCCTTGGTGATCTCATCAGCAATTACAGGTTTAATTTTCATCTGTGCCTTTCACTGGCTGTCCTCCTTCACCTTTCTCCTTCTTCACCTTTACCTTTCTTCTTATTCCCTTCTTAATTCTTTACATTCTGACTTCCATATTCAATGGTGTCTCCACTTTCTTTCCTATCACTCCCTTCTTAACTCCCTGCAGCCTGGCTTCCAAGCTCATTATTCAACTGAAAGAGATTTAACCAGTTACCAATGATCTCTTAATTGCCAGATCTGATAAGTCTTTTCTTGGTCCTCATCCATGATCTCTCTACAGCTTGTGACACCTTTGGGTCATCCTTTCCTTGATACTCTTTTTTTTTCCCGGTTCTCTTCCTACCCTTCTGACACTCCTGCTTCCTTTGCTGATCTTTATCCACATCATGCCTACTAATTGTATAGGGTCTCCCAATGTTCTGTCCTGGGCCCTGTTCTCTTTTCCCTCTATACCATTTTACTTGGTAATTTCATTATCTCCCAAGGTTTCAATGATCATCTCTAGGCAGATGATTGTAAAATCTACTTGTCTAGCCTTAACCTTTCTGCTGATCTCCTAGTTCACATCTTCAAATGCCTAGTGGCTATCTCAAACTAGATGTCCATTAGACATCTTAAACTCAATATGTCCAAAACTAAACTCACTATCCTTTCCCCAAACCCTCCTCTCTTCCTAATTCCCCTATTACTGTGCAGAATATTGCCATCCTCTGATTAAGTCACCCAAGCTCACAAATGAGGTGTCATTCTCAACTCTTCCCTCTCAGCTCTTTTTTTTTGGAGGGCAATTGGGGTTGACTCAACTCTTCACTCTCTTACATCCCCCCCACCCAATATCCAATACATAATTAAATCCTGCCATTTCTATCTTTATAACATATTTCATATACACTTCCTTTAATCTTCTGACACTGCAATCACTCTGGTGCATGCCTTTATCAACTAACAGTTGAACTAATGCAGTAGACTGCTGGTTGTTCTCCCTGCTCCAAATCTCTCACCATTCCATTTCATCCTCCACTCAAATCAATCTTCATAAAGTATCTTTCCCCTAAGGCTATTCCCAATTTATCTTATATACATCCTGTTTATACATAATTGTTTGCATGTTGTCTTCCTTGAAAGTAGGCCTGTGAACTCTTTATGGTAGCCAAGAATTGGAAATTGAAGGGATACCCATCAATTGGAGAATGACTTAACAAGTTGTGCATATGAATATAATGGAATACTATTGTGCTCTAAGAAATGAGGAGCAGGCTGATTTCAGGAAAATGTGGAAAGACTTACATGAAGTGAGCAAAACCAGGAGAACATTGTACACAGCAACAACAACATCATGTGATTGATTAACTATGATAGACTTAGCTCTTCTCAGCAATATAGTGATCCAAGACAATTCCAAAAGACTTGTTATGCAAAGTGCTATCCACATCCAGAGAAAGAACTATGGATGCAGATTGAAGCATACTATTTTCACTTTTTTTCTTTTTTGTAGTTTTTTATTCTAATTCTCCTTTCACAACATGACTAATATGGAAAAATGTTTAACATGTACATGTATAACCTATATTAGATTACTTGCTGTCTTGGGGAAAGAGAAGAGAAGGGAAGGAAAGAGAACTCAATTTTACAAAAATGAATGTTGAAAACTACCTTACACATAATTGGGAAAAAAATAAAATAGTATTAAGGAAAAAAGAAATTCATGAGAGCACAAAAATAAAATACTTCAAAGAAAGAAAGTAGGCCTGTGAATATACCTGCCAAAACAGACACAGGAACTACATGAACATAAATATAAAACACTTTTTATATAAATAAAATCAGATTTAAATAATTGAAGTAATATTTATTGTTTATGAGTAGACAAAGTCAACATAATAAAAAATGACAATTTTACCTAACTAATCTTTTTATTCAATGCCATCCCAAGTAAACTGCTAAAAAAATTATCTTACTAAGTTAGGAAAAAATAATAACAAAGTTCATTGAGAAGAACAAAAGGTCAGGAATTTCAAAGAAACCAGGGAAGAAAGATGTAAAGGAAGGAGATTCAACAGTATCAGACCTTAAATTATATGGCAAGAGTATTGTTTAAGTACAAGATGGATAATTTCAATTATTTTAAATTAAAATTTTCTCATATGAACAAAATCATTGTAGTCAAGAATAGAAAGAATGTAGAAAATTGGGAAAAATCTTTCATTAGACAATCTCTCAGATAGGATGTGACTGTGCTGGAATACTGCTGTGGTATAGGAAATAATGAGCTAGTTGATTTAAGAAAGCATGGAAACACTTGGACATATGAAGGAAGATGCTATCCACTTCCAGAGAAAGAGATGACAAGTGGAAATATGCATAGTACACTCTTACATATATGTGTAATGGATACAGACGTGTATATTATAGATATCTCTGTCTGTGTATATATCTGTGTTCAATTGTACCCTTCTTTGGGGAGGTGAAACAAAGTTAAAAGTGCATAGCAGAGTAAAAAAGAAAACCTAGAAGGAAGCAAAGCAAAGCTGGGTAGTTTTGAAAAGAATGTGTAGTATTTACTATATAGGTTTTCTTGAAACGGATATTTACTGTTTCATGATGAATCATAGTCTGCTGTGCACATGAATTATTTTTTTCTTTTCTCATTTTGTATTTAAGTTTAAAATGAATAAAAAATCTACAAAAATTTTTAACGAAAATACGAACTGGTTTTTCAGTGAGTTTTGATTTTTTTTTTGCCTTTTTTTTTTTTGTACCTAGAACTTGACACAGTGCCTATCACATGGTAAGCCCTTAATAAATGCTAGCTAAGGGGCGGCTAGGTGGCGCAATGAATAGAGCATCGGCCCTGGAGTCAGGAGGACCTGAGTTCAAATTTGACCTCAGACACTTGACATACTTACTAGCCATGTGACTTTGGGCAAGTCACTTAACCCCAATTGCCCTCCAAAAAGCAAAAAAATAAAAATAAAAAATAAATGCTAGCTAACTAACTCTGCCTTAACAGAATTCAAGACTCAGCTCAAACACCACCTTCTATATGAAACCTTTCCCCAAACCCATAGCTATTAGTGTCCTCTCCCCCAAACTATTTGTATTGCTATTATTTTGTATTTATTAATTTTTATTTGCTTTATATTTATTCCACAAAAATTTATATAACAAATATGTTCTGTTCCCACTTCCTTAGGGCCAAACTTGGTACCCTGAGGTACTGGTGGTGGCCTTTGTTCTGCCATCCCCAACAATTTCATTCCCTCCATTGTTAGGAAGCCAATGACTAGCTCCCCCCTCCCTACCTTCCTATTTACTTCAACTGCACAGCAAAATATATAAGTATTTTCTTCAAACCTTTCTAATTCTCTCCAAATGACTTCATTTCCAGAGGAACAGAACCATAATTTAGCTTAGCTTCTACTTAGCATAGGTCCCAACAAGTTTATATGAAATGATGGCAATATTGCCAAGAGTCCTCATTTCAGCTTTTATTACCAGGAGTCCAGTAAACTGATTTCAAAAGATTGATCCTTACACTTGGGGTTTCGATAATGGATTGGCTGCAATATACTTAGTCTGGATTCCGACTCCTAGATTTCTGTAGCTCACTCTCCTAACCTCAAAGGTCAGAGACTCCACTCCCTTCTAAAATGGAATACTGTGAACAAAAAGCCCCACAGATTGAAGCTTGTTTCTCAGGAGGCCATAAGATCTCAGAGGGAAAAAAAAACATCATGGCCTTTCCCTTTATAGCATCATCTCTTGTCAGATGCCATCACATCATCAAAGCCATCACTCTTTGCAGATAATATGATGGTATACTTGGAGAATCCTAGAGGACCAAGTAAAAAATTGTTTGAAATAAAAAACAAATTTAGCAAACTTGCAAGATATAAAATAAACCCAAATAAATCATCTGCATTTCTATATATTACTAACAAAGCCCGATAGCAAAAGATAGAAACAGAAATTCCATTTAAAATTACTGTAGACATTATAAAATATTTGGGAGTCTACCTGCCAAAGCAAATCCAGGAACTATATGAACACAATACAAACACTTTTCACAAAAATAAAGTCAGAACTAAATAATTGGAAAAATATTAGTTGCTTATGGGTAGGCCGAACTAATGTGATAAAAATGACAATTTTACCTAAATTAATTTATTTATTCAGTTCCATACCAATCAAATTACCAAAAAATTATTTTATAGAGCTAAAAATAATGGTAACAAAATTCCTCTAGAAAAACAAAAGTTCGGAATACCAAGGGAATTAATGAAAAGAAATGCAAGTGAATGCGGCCTAGCAATACCAGATCTTAAATTGTATTAGAAAATAGTAATCATAAAAACTACTTGGTATTGGCTAAGAAATAGTGGTGGATCCATGGAATAGGTTAGGTATGCAAGACACCATAGTCAATGACTATAGTAATCTACAATTTGATGAATCCAAAGACCTCAGCTTCTGGGATAAGAACTGATTATTTGACAAAAACTGCTGGGAAAATTGGAAAATAGTATGGCAGAAACTAGGCATAGACCAACATCTTAGACCCTAAACCAAGATAAAGTCAAAATGGGTATGTGATTTAGATATAAAAGCTGATACTATAAGCAAACTAGAAGAGCAAGGAACAGTTTGCCTGTCAGACTTAGGGAGAAGGGAAAAAATTATGACCAAACAAAAAATAGAGAACATTGTAAAATGCAAAATGGATGATTTTGATTACATTAAATAGAAAGTTTTTGCACAAAGTCAATGCAACCAAGTTTAGACAGGAAGCAGAAAACTGGGAAACAGTGTCTATGTATTTCTAAAATATATAGAGAACCAAGTCAAATTTACAAGAATACAAATCATTCCCCAATTGAAAAATGGTCAAAGGGTATGAATAGGCAGTTTTCAGATGAAGAAATTAAAGCTTTCTATAGTCATATGAAAAAATACTCTAAATCACTATTGATTAAAGAAATGTAAATCAAAACAACGCTGAGGTACTACATCATACCTATCAGATTGGTTAACATGACAAAATGATAATGATTAGATAATATGATAAATGATAAATGTTAGAGAAGATGTAGGGAAAATAGAACACTAAAATGCATTGTTAGTAGAGTTGTGAACTGATCCAACCATTCTGGAGAGCAATTTGGAACAACACCCAAAGTGCTACAAAACTATGCATACCCTTTGAACCCAGCAATACCACTTCTAGGTCTGTATCCCAAAGAGATCATATAAATGGGAAAAGGACCCACATGTTAAAAGTAATTATAGCAGCTCTTTTTATGATGACCAAGAATTTGAAATTAAGGGGATGCCCGTCAATTGGGGAATGTCTGAACACCTGTTCAGTATATTGTTGGTATATGAATGTAATGGAATACTATTGCTCTAAGAAATGATGAACAGGCAGACTTCAGAAAAACCTGGAAAGATTTACATGAACTGATGCTGAGTGAAGTGAGCAGAACCAGGAGAACATTGTACACAGTAACAGTCACATTGTGATATAACTAACTTTGATAGACTTGGCTTTTCTCAGCAATGCAAGGAACTGGACAGCTCCAAGACTCACGATGGAAAATGCTGTCCATCTCCAGAGAATTAACTATGGAGTCTGAATGCAGATTGAAGTATACTATTTGTTCTTTTTGTTGTTGTTTTGTTTTGTTTCTTCTTTCTTGTGGTTCCTCCCATTGGTCCTAATTCTTCTTTACAACATGACTGATGTGAAAATATTCTTAATATGAATGTATGTGTAGAGTCTATATTAGATTGCATGCTGTCTTGGGGAGTGGGGAGGGGGAGAAAATTTAGAACTCAAAATCTTACAGAAGTGAATGTTGAAAACTAAAGATTAATTAATTAATTAATAAAAAAAAAGAGAGAGAAGGAAGAAAAAAAGAAAAAAAAAGAATTGTTATGGGTGTCTGAAGAGGGAATAGTTGTCACTATACTTTCTTTGCCACCCCTGCTTTGTTTCTAAAGATTCAGTCAACCACAGCATGTTCCAACAATTATCTCACTTTATCTAGCTCAGGTGCAGTATTGTGGCCTCTCAGATCCATGTGGTCCCTCTCTCTGATATTTTAGGAAGTTTATGTCTGACGAAAAATTAGTAACATAATCACAATAACTCAGGGTCTCCAGTTAGGAAGATTCCCAAAATGTTGGGGGCAGCTAGGTAGTGCAGTGCTAGATCTTGAGCCAGGAAGACCTAAATTCAAATATGGCCTCAGACACTTCCTAATCTCTGTTTGTCTCAGTTTCCTCAACTATAAAATGGGGATGATAATACCTACTCCCAGGACTTTTGTGAGACTCAAATGAGATAATAATTGTAAAGTAAATGGCATATAGTAAGTGGCATATAAATGTTAGCTGTTATTATTATTATTTATCCCTAGGTAACTCCTGAACTTTTTATACCTAAGGCAAAAATCAGGATACAGGAAATGTTTCCATAGAAGAAGCAAGCAAAGTTCATTAAAGTATTTGTTACTGGACGGCTGTGGGGAAGGAAAGTTGTAGAATGAGCAGATTTTTTATTTTAAACTTCTCTTGGTCCTTGAAGGGGTAGATAGAACCAGCAGTTTCAGCCCTGGGATGTTTGCAGGAGGTCTCAGCCATTGCCCTCTGTCAGGCTCTGCCACTTAAATCCTTGGTAGACACTGGGAGGCGGTCCCTCATACTGCTGCTACTGCTCAACTCTAGACGTCTTGACACTTCTTCCTCTCAATTTGTGTCTCTCAATTCTTCTTTCTAGCTCGAAGAATATAGTAATTTCAAACTGCTTTCAGGGAAGGGGATGATATGTTTGTGTCCATCTAAACTATAAAGTCTGGGATGCCAATCAATTCTCAAACTCCTATTACATAGATAACAGCATGATCCATTTCCCAATAGATAAATGGTAAAAGATTATGAACAATTCTTCTCAAATTCTAAATTATGAAGGGCTTTGAACACCAAACAGGATTTTGTATTTGATCCTGGAGGCAATCAGATGCCACTGGAGTTTATTGAGTGGGGGTGGGGCAGGGGTGGGGTGGGGAGAGGGGCAACATGGTCAGACCAGGACTTTAGGAAAATCACTTTGGTGACTGGATAAAGGAAAGACAGAGAGACTTGAGGCAGGCAGACTCACTAGGAGGCTATTGCAATAGTCCAGGTATGAGGTAATGAGGGCTGATACCAGGGTAGTGGCAGTGTCAGTAGAGAGAACGGGGCTTATTCAAAAGATGTTACAAAGGTGAAATTGATAGGGCTGGCAACAGAATAGATAATCAGTGTGAGAGATGGTGAAGTGTCCAGTATAACACCTAGGTTGCAAGCCTGAGGAGGGAAAGATAATGAGTTCAGTTTTGGACATATTGAGTTTGAGATGTCTGAAAGGCAGTAGAAGATGTGAGGTTATAAAGGTCAGCCGAGATGTTGGGGCAGGATAGATAGATTTGAGAATTTTTAGCATAAGAGATAAAAATTAAATCCACTGAATCAGATGAGATCACTAGGTGAAATAGTATAGAGGGAGAAGAGGGTCCATGACAGAATCCTTCAGAACACCTACCTGGGTGAGGATCCAACTAGGGAGACTAAAGAAAAGAAAGTCTGACAGGTAGGAGGAGAAATAGGAAAGAGTACTCAGGAAAACCTAGGGAGAAGACAGTATCAGGAAGAAGAGGGCCATCAATAGTGTCAAAGGATGCAGAGAATTAAAAACTGAAGATTAAGAAAAGGCCATTGGACCTGACAACTAAGACATCATTCATTGGTAACTGTGGAGAGAGACTTTTCAGTGGAATGATAAGGTTATAATAATCACAAACGATGCTGTTAATAATCATTCCTGATTTTGTTTTACTAAAATTAAGAAGCTCCATCTTTTAAGAAGAGCTAAATATGGGGTGGAGTCAAGATGGTAGAGTAAAAGCAGGGACTTGCTTGAGATTTCCCCCAAGTCCCTCCAAATACCTTTAAAAAATGACTAAACAAATTCTAGAACAGCAGAACCCACAAAATAACAGAGTGAAATGAATTTCCAACCAAAGACAACCTGGAAAGTTGACAGGAGAGAGGAATGAAGTCCATCATGGGCCACATGGGCCATGTTGACATAGACGGGGCTTGAGCAAGCCTCAGGGAACTGGCAGCTATGGTGGTTTCCAGACTTCTCAACCCACAAATGCCAAAGACTACTTAGAAGTCAGTAGGAAAGGTTAGACCTGAGTGAGAAAGGGGCATAGGTCTGGCCTCAGTCCCAGGGTAGCAGCAGTGGCAGTGGCTGCTTCCAGAACTCTCAGTCCACAAATGGTGGGGGGAATCAAGTGACTGATCAGAAAGCAATTGCAGGAATCTCTTTGCTGGCTCTGAGGCAGGAGTCTCTTGCTTTGTCCTGCTTTGATCTGAGTAGTAAGTCCTGGGTAGTGGTCCTGAGGTGAGGAGGAGAGCTGGTGTGGCAGAGCTTGTGGCAGTAGTTAAAAGGGAATCCTCCTCACAGTTCCAAGGCAGAAAAGACCAGAGCAGACCAGAGCACAGTCCAGGAGAGGAATAAACACCTCTCCTTTGATCATATCAACTTGAAAGAATTGAAAATGTGCAGGTCCCTAGAAGTATCTCTGAAAACAGCTGCACAAAACGCCTGAAATACAACTTCCACATTGGAAGCAAAATCCTACCTTAGCAAAGAGCTCAGAAGTCAAGTAATTGACTGGAAAAATGAACAAACAGTGGTTAAAAAAATTCAGACTATAGAATCTTACTTTGGTGACAAGAAAGATCCAAACATACAATCAGAAGAGAACAAAGTCAAAGCTCCTACATCCAAAGCCTCCAAGAAAAAATAAAAATTGGTCACAGATTACAGAAGAGCTTGAAAAGGATTTTGAAAATCAAGAGAAGTAGAAGGGGGGAAAATGGTAAGAGAAATGAGAGTGATGCAAGAAAATCATGAAAAACAAGTCAAAATCTTGCTTAAAGGAGACCCAGAAAAATGCTGAAGAAAATAACACCTTAAAAAATAGACTAACACAAATGGTAAAAGAGGTCCAAAAAGCCAATAAGGAAAAGAATGCCTTAAAAAGCAGAATTGGACAAATAGAAAAGGGTCCAAATCTGGCCTCAGATACTTAACACAAAAACTAGCCATGTGACCTTGGGCAAATCACTTAATCCCAACTGCCCTCCAAAAAAAAAAAAAAAAAAGAATCCAAAAGCTCACTGAAGAAAATAATTGCTTCAAAATTAAAATGGAGCAAATGGAGGCTAATGACTTTATGAGAAATCAAGATATTACAAAACAGAACCTAAAGAATGAAAAAAAAAGAAGACAGTGTGAAATATCTCATTGTAAAAATAACTGACCTGGAAAATAGACCCAGGAGAGATAATTTAAAAATTATTGGACTACCTGAAAGCCATGATCAAAAAAAAAAAAAAAGAACCTAGACATCATCTTTCAAGAAATTATCAAGGAAAACTGCCCTTTTATCCAAGAATCAGAGGTTAAGGGGTGGCTAGGTGACGCAGTGAGTAGAGTGTTGGCCCTGGAGTCAGAAGGACCTGAGTTTGGATCCAGCCTCAGACACTTAACACACACAACCTAAAAAACCTAGCTGTGTGACCTTGGGCAAGTTACTTAACCCCAATTGCCCTCCAAAAAGAAAAAAAAAAAGAATCAGAGGGTAAAATAGAAATTGAAAGAATCCACGAATCATCTCCTGAAAGAGATCCCAAAAGGAAAATTTCTAGCAATATTGTAGCCAAGTTCCGGAGTTCCCTGGTCAAGGAGAAAATATTGCAAGAAGCCAGAAAGAAACAATTCAAGTATTGTGAAAACATAATCAGTATAACACAAGATATAGCAGCTGCTACATTAAGGGATTGAAAGGCTTGGAATATGATATTCCAGAGGTCAAAGGAGCTAGGATTCTTGATGAAAAGACTAGAGTTGAATAGAAAATTTGACTTCCAAATACAAGAATCAAGAGAAGCATGAAAAGGCAAATGGGAATGAGAAATCAGAAGGACTTATTAAAGTTGAACTGTTTACATTTCTACATGGAAAGATGATTATTTGTAACTCATGAGACCTTTCTCAATATTAGGGTAATTGGAAGGAACATATACATACGTATACAAATGTGGCACACGGTGAGTTGAAATATGAAGGGAAGATATTTTAAAAATAAAATTAAGGGGTGAGAAAGGAATGTACTGGGAGGAGAAAGGGAGAGGTAGAATAGGGTAAATTACCTCACATAAAAGAAACAAGAAAAAAACATTTACAATGGAGGAGAAGGGAAATGTGAGAGGTAATGAGTGAACTTGACTTCCATTCTATGTAGCTTAAGGAGGAAATAATATACACATTCAATTTGGAATGAAAATCTCTTACCCTACAGGAAATGGGAGGATGATAGCAGATAGAAAGAAAGGCAAATGGGAGGAGGGAGTAATCAGAAGCAAACACTTTAGAGGAGGGACAGGGTCAAAGGAGAAAATAGAATAAAAGGGTGGAGGGATAGGATGGAAGGAAATATAGTTGGTCTTTGTTTTACATAACTATACATTATAACCTATATAGAATCACTTACCTTCTCAATGAGGGTTGGTGAGGAGGGAAAGGAGAGAATGTGGAACTCAAAGTTTTAAAAATGAATGTTCAAAATTGTTTTTACATGCAACTGTGAAATAAGATATACAGGCAATGGGGTATAGAAATCTATCTTGCTGTACAGGAAAACAGGAGGAATGAGGATGGGGGAGGTGTGTGATAGAAGGGAGATTGGGGGAAGGGATAATCAGAATGTACATCATCTTGGGGTGGGGGGGAGGGAAGAGATGGGGAGAAAATTTGGAACTCAAAATCTTATGGAAGTGAATGTTCAAAACTAAACATAAAATTAATTAATAAAAAAAAGAGGAACTAAATATAAGAGTACTGGAATACAGGTAAGAGGGAGCAAAGGAATTCTTCCCACTGTCCAAAAGCTCTGACAGCTGTAAACAGGAGGAAGCTGCCCCTATTATTACCACTGCTCACTACTAAGGTGCAGGAACAACCTAGATCCATCTCATAAAACTATGAGACAAAGAAGTGAATGGTTTACACAATTCATGATTTTGTTTTGTTTACAAAAATACTAAAAGAGGCAAAACCCCCACAAGGCTTCTATTTATCCTACAATTCAAATTTCATTCCATTAAAAAAAAAAAAACTGGAGTGGTCTAGTGGCTTAAATGAACATCTTAGGTCCTCCAATATCAGTTGAGAAATGTAGAGTACAGGTAGCTAGGTGACACAGTGACCCTGGAGTCAGGAGGACCTGAGTACAAATTTGATCTTAGACACTTGACACCCTTACTGGCTTACTGGTGTAACCTTGGGCAAGTCACTTAACCCTAATTGCCTTGTCTTCCCCCCTCAAAAGAAAAAGAAATTTCGAGTAAGCATTTAAAAGCATCTCTATAAAACCATTAGCCAGAATTGCCCAGACAACAGGAACTAGGACATCCCCTTCACCTTGGTCTAAACCCAACAACATTACTCAAATCCCTGTGAAAAGGGAAAATAAGGGAAACTTTCTATCAAACTCGTTTTTGAGCTGTCCATAGCAAGAGGAGTGAATCTAGCCCAGTATGATCCCATTCATGCCAAGCACATGTCCACCTCCTGGGCTAAGAATATAAATGATTTCTAATCTACAATGAAAGCCCCTCACTCTTACCACCAGTAATCAATATTCTCAGCAGACAGGATGCGGGCAAATCACAGGTTACCACCGGTCACCTCATTATCTAAACAGTGGTATTTTAAAGGGGAGTGGGTATCGGTTTGGGGGAAGAGGCGACAACACTTAAGTTCAAGTGTTTTATTTCTTAGTAGTTTGTAGCATCCGAGGGTCAGTTTCTCCCAGCCTGGAGCTGCCCCATCAGCTCGAGCAGGGTGGGGGTGGGGTGTGAGGATCAGAGGAGGGACGAAGAGAATCCACACACTGGGAGGGAAGGAACCAGGCTAGGAGACTCTAAGTAGGAGATCCCAGCTCCAAGCAGCCATAGATGCTGAAGGGAGAGAAAAGGAGGTTGTGAGAGGACCTAATGATCGTGGGAAGGGAAGAGTTGAATTCTGCAACTCCACCGCCTTCCCTCTCCTCCCGACCTCCCCCCCCGTGCCCAAAAGATGCCAGAGCCCTTTCCTCACTGGGGAAGAGAGTTTAGTGATAAATATACGTTTGTGGGGCACCTAGATCATAGGGTTTGGTAGTGGCAGAGCGCTTAGAGATCTTTAGTAAAGTGTACTGGGGTAAAGCTAACTCCTGGACCCAGTGTTCTTTTCTGAAAGGCCCCAAGCCTCGACATCTGTCCACCCGCGTTTTCCATCCCAACTCAGGGCTCCGGAGGTTCTCTGTGCTTACTCCCCATCTCCAGCTCCCTGAACTCACCTGATGAAACATCCAGGACATCCAAGATCGGTATCTGAATGGTCAGGAACCAGAAAAGGTACAGGCAGGTCCGGGCCATTGGCTTCCTCCTGCTCCTAAACATCTCCGGCAGAGTTACATTACGTAGTTACAGTTACGTTACGGATCACAGTTGTAGTAGAGCTATTCATAAAGCTAACCTGGGCCGCTCTCTTCTCTAAGCCCCGCGCATTTTTTCCTGGATAGTTCCCTCCCCCAATACTGGGTGGAGTCAAAGTCTTTATAGGACAACCAATTATGCTAACGAAGTAAGGGTGGGATTAGGGAGGAGTTAAGGAGTGGTCAGTGCTTAAAGGAACATGCACTTTTATTTTAGTTTAGTTTATTTTGCTTTTTATTTTTTGGAGGGCAGTTGGGATTAAGTGACTTGCCCAAGGTCACATGTCTAGTTTTTGTGTTAAGTGTAGGAGGTCGAATTTAAACTCGGGTCCTCCTGACTCCAGGGCTGTTGCTCTATTCATTGCACCACCCTGCACCACCTAGCTGATAAACATGCATTTTTAAAATCTACTGCACAGGCACAGGCCTATTGCACATAATTCACTGGGAAATAGTCCAATGGGGTGCTGCTGAAGGTGTGGTTTTAGGCTTCAAATTGCACTAAGTCAGCTAGCAGTCAGGGTTAACTGAGAAGAGCCTAGTCTGCCACCCATCCATGTCATGCTTGACAAGATGGATGTTGGGAACCTAGACTAAGGACAGATTCAGGATGTGCATAATTGGCTATCATAGATAATCCAGTGAAGGATTCATAGGTGCAGCTGTTTAGTATATCCCTCTCATGGTTGCTTGCCCCAGTGTGGAACACAACTTGGGGTATGAAATTGTTCAATAAGTGGAAACCAGAGCATCATTTTCCACTTTTAGATCTGATCCTGTCTCTATCTGTTGACACCACTTTCCATGGCAACAGATAAACCAGCTTTCGACTTGAGTGATCATATTGGTTTGTGATACAGAAAATCCGGCCTTGCTGAGGTTGAGGTCAGGTGACAAAGAAGGAAGTGGGAGTTTGGCTGAGGAAACAATCAAAAAGGACTGTGTAAATCAACCAAACTCCATCTTTCTAGAATTCTCCTCTTGTCCCTTCCAGGTTCAGGTCATTCTAAGCCTCCAGAAATGTTTTTCTTGCCTGGGAGCCAGGGGATAGAGGTATGTGCAAGGGCACAGCAAGTGAGTTCAGAGACTGCTTAGGAAAGTAGAGAAATGTTTATTTATCCTTCCTCATGAAAAAGGGCCCTCTGCCCCTGTCACTTAAATGGCATCTGCCAGGGAGTGACCAACAGGTAGAAGCAAGCCCATGGTTATATAACCTTCTAATGCAGGAACCCCCCCCCCCCCCACTGGCCTTCACTCTCATTGGTAGAGAGGCCGGCCCACAACCTGAGCTCGGGAAATCTATCTTGGAGACAAAGGACATGGAAACATGTGGGTGTCCAATGCAAGGCCAGGAAAGCAGTTTTATCCTTATGTGGCATATCTTGTGCTGAGGTGGCACTGGGGAGGGTCTCCATTGCTCTAAGTCCCAGATTCCTGTAAGGTCAGGTGACCTCTAAACTCAGGCCTAGTAGATGCTGAAGCCACTCTAGATTTGATTTTTCAGAATGGGGAAACTTCACTGTAAATTATCCCTCACAGAGGCCACTTTGCCACCACTTCATGGTGCTAATACACATCCTTCTCTCTGAGCTTTCTCCTCTTGTCAGAAAAAGGCTTAGTTGTGTGAAACCCAAATTCTCACCTAACCCTACATCTGTACCTCTGATGAAGTTCTGACTTTTGGTCCTTTGCTCACTGGCAAAGTCTGGGTAACAGAAACACCTTGAAGCCAATAAATATTTCTACCCTCTCCAGGATAAAAGGGTCTTGTCACCCACCAACAGTTCCTTGCCTTTTTCTTTCCCAGGTCTCAAGAGCCACTTTTGGGTTTCTCACTCTTCTCCTCAGCTATTTCCCCTCACAAACCTTCTACCTGATAGGAGTGAACTTTCTGACCTCTTTGGGCATCTGCATCTATTTAACCTTCCTCAGGTTCCCTTTGATATATCCCCTAACTCACTAGAGTGCCACAATTTCCCAGGTGGCCTTGGCTTGCTTTTCTCTAGGTCTCCTCACCTCCCAACAGTTCCCTGCTCTTTTCCTCCCCAGATCTCAAGAGCTACTTTTGTGTGAAGTTATTCAGTCTTCTCGGTAAGGGACTTGCCCTTCACAAAGCTTATAGTTATGTTTGCAGTTATAATACAATTTATAGATTTACAATTCACAATAACCCTGTGAGGAAGGCAGGGCAGTTGTTATGCCCACTTTGGAGATAATCAAACTGAGACTCCAGAGAGGAGCTTGTTTAAAGTTACCCCACTAGTAAATGTCAGAGATCAGAGATGAGACAAAAACACAGCTCTCCATTGAAGTCTAGGCCTCCTTTTTTGATTGTTACCTCCTCCTCTTTAATATCTTCAGTCCCTTTTCTCTACTCCTATATGAGAGGAACTTTGACTTCAAACCCTCATTCCCTTCCAACCTTGTTTAGTTAAAGATGTAACAGGACCTACGACTGCTCACCTATTGGAGTGTTCATCATTTAGCACCTGAAAGTCTATGTGGAACATGTAAATGAGGAAGTTTTAGTGTAACTGTTTCTCTCTGACTATCTACTTTTTCAGTAGTTCGCAAAACCCTGCTAACTGCAGTAGCCTATGGGCTCTGTCAACAATATGTCAATCCAGGGGAGTTTCCAACCTGAAAGTGTCCAGATTCTCAGGAAACAGTGGTGAAGGTGGTTAGGAGACTGAGGAGGTACCATAGCATAACAGAAAGATATACCACGTGTATATAATGCAGACTTTAAGGAAGGTTTAGAATCCTCAAAACCTAATACAGTTATCCTTTCCACATCATTGGGATTAGGGGCTGGAGTCCCACAATCAAGAAAATCCATGGAAAATGTTTTGGCCCTCCCTTTGACCGGAGAAGAAGTTTGAATTATGGTATTAAAAGATAAAATATATTGATATTATATAATACTATCTATATATTTTATGCATTTCTGATTATCTGAACTTTTTTGTGTTGTTTTTGATTTCCACAAAACTCCTCCAAAATTCCCATTTAATTTCTTATGCTGACCTGTGATATATAGAAACTGGGAAATGAGAACTCACAAGACAATAAATTGAGTTAGCTTTCTTGAAGAGAGATGGTCACAAAATAAGGATGATGGGCAGCCCACTGAAGGGCAGTCTGCTAAAGTCTCTGATGGACACAAGGCAGTGTGCTGGTGTCCTCTCCCCAAATAAATAAAGTCAGGTGAGTTTTTGTAGGGTTCTTATCAGGCAGGGTCTAGCAGGATCAGGGAGCAAGGAGTTTGGACATGGATACTGGTTCATTCATGCTAATGAAGGGAGAAAAGATTCTTAGGGAACTAGAGGCTAGTTGATATGCAAACTTCTAGTGTTGCAGTTTAAACCCAAGGAGGCCCAAAACTGTTGCAATGGGAGCTTTGCCCACCCAAAAACTGTTGGGATTTCATGATGTGTTGTGGTGGAACCATCTCAAAGAATTCAGAGTCAGACCACCTCTAATCCAAGTATAAGCATTTATTGAAATTGACACCTCTCGTGAAGCTGGCTAAATTCCAAGAGGAACCAGTAACTTCAGAGAAAGCAAGATGGATTTTTATAGGATAAAGATATAATTACATCATAGAAATCATGAATATTTAAAAGGCAGGAGGGGTTTGTTAAGGGATTAGGTAATGGAGGAGGGGTCCCATCTATGGTTCCTGGTTAAACATTCTCCTCGTGCTGCCCTCCAACTGGCTAGCTATTAAGGTCCTGTCTTGGGCTAGATGGATGATGTGATTGTGATATACAAGAACACACCTATTTCTGTGGGAATGGGTCTGGGGGCAGTGACTAGGTAGAGGCAGCAGCTGGGTTCCCATCACATGGACACACCATATATATATATATATATAAATATATAACACACCATATATATATATATAAATAACTTCATATGAAATTAGGACATTGGCAAGGGGATTGGGAAGGGGGCCTGGGTAAGTACAGTGGGGCCAGGCCTATAATGAAGTTAAAATATTGGGGCTGGGGGCAACTTTATTAGGATTCTGCCGATCTCACTCTGATAGTTTGATTCTTGGTTTTTGAATTTTCCTGTTTTCTCCATTTAATAAAGAAGGCTATTCCCTAGCTATGTATTACTGTCTTGTGATAGGGGGTTGCATAGCTCTATGAAACTAGGGGGGGTTATCCAAGACAGACATTTTATCCTAGCTGTGTCACAGTGAAGAGTTCAGACAAAAAGTTATCCACTGGAGAAAGAAATGGCAAACTGCTCCAGTATCTTTGCCAAGAAAACCCTGTGGACAGTTCTAAAATCAAATGAACCTTAGGAATCATTGCTAATACTATAGCTGATGGAGGTGATGGAATTCCAGTTGACCTATTTAAAATCCTAAAAGATGATGCTATTAAAGTGTTGTACTCAATATGCCAGCAAATTTGAAAAACACAATAGCCACTGGATTGGAAAAGATCAGTTTATGTCTCAATCCTAAATGCCAAGGAATGTTCAAATTACCAAAGAATTGTGCCCACTTCATGCCAGCAAAGTTATGCTTAAGATACTCCAAGCTAGGTTTCAGCAATATTTGAACTGAGAATTACCAGCAGGGCAGGCTAGTTTTCAAAGAGTCAGAGGAACTAGAGACCAAATTGCCAATTTGCTGGATTATGGAGAAAGCAAGGGAGTTCCAGAAAAACATCTACTTCTGCTTCATTGACTACACTAAAGCCTTTGTTTGGTGTTGGGGGCGGGGATAGACTTTGCTTTTACTGTGCTAATTTCCATATAAGGTATAGGTTTTATTGGGCCATAGTTGGGGCGAGGGCGTGGTTTAATGTATATAAGATGCTGTACTCGGAAGCATCTCTCTCTCGGGATGTGACCAGCCATGAATAAACAACCCCTGAAACCTCGGGTGCTCTGTCTGGGTTAATTCCTCTTCGGAGGCCGGTGACGACCGAAGGCTGGCCATGGGGATAGGTGAGTAGAGAGGACGGGGATATAATAGTTACAGATCAACCCGCCGCCGGTGCCGTAGATAAGGCCCCCGGCAGTTTGGATCACAACAAAATGTGGCAAGTCCTTAAAGAGATGGGAGTACCAGATCATCTTACTTATCTCCTGATGAACCTGTATATAGGCTAAGAGGCAACAGTTAGAACTGAACATGGAAAAACTGATTGGTTTCAGATTGGAAAATGGAGTATGACAGGGTTGTATATTGTCACCTTACTTAATTTATACGCAGAGTACATTATATAAAATGCCAGGCTGGGTGAATCAAAAGCTGGAGAAAGATCATTGTAGATCACTGCAGTCTTGAAATGAAAAAACTCTTGCTCCTTGGAAGGAAAACTATGGTAAATCTGAATAGCCTACTAAACAGCAAAGATATCACCTTGCCAACAAAGTCCGAATAGTCAGAGGTGTGGCTTTTCCCAGTAACAATATATGGCTGCAAGTATTAGACTATAAGGAAAGCTGAGCACCTCAGAATCAATCCTTTTGAATTGTAGTGTTGAGGAAGACTTTTGAGAGTCCCTTGGAGAGCAAGGAGGCCAAAATAAGTGAATACTCAAATTAATTCAGGCTATTTACTAGATAGTCAAACACTGAAGCTGAAGCCTAAACACTTTGGTTACATGAGAAGATGAGGCTTATTGGAAAAGACCCTGATGTTGGGAAAGATTGAAGAGAAAAGGAAAAGGGGGAAGACAGAAGATAAGATGGATAGATAGTATAATGGAAACAATGAATGTGAACTTGGACAAACTTCTGGAGATAGTGGAATATAGGAGGGTCTGGCATGCTAAGGACTATGGAGCCACAAAGAGTCATGACTGAACAACAACAGCAAGGCTATTTAGGTCATTATAATTCAATCTACATCCTTGCATGCTAAATGAAATTCAGAAATTTGACCTGCCAGATCTTTTTGTCTTTTTTTTCTTTTTCAAGGGTGGAAGACAAGGCAATTGGGGTTAAGTGACTCACCCAAGGTCACACAGCTAGTGAATATGTCAAGTGTCTGAGACCAGATTTGAACTCAGTTCCTCCTGACTCCAGGGTTGGTATTCTATTCACTGCACCTCCTAGTTGCCCCTACCTGCCAGATCTTGTCAAGGAAGCCTGTAGCTGGTATAAAATCCAAGTGCCCACTTTCACTAGGAGCCAGATTCATAGGATGGTTATAAACCCACCCTGGAATAACTGTTTTAGTCAGCCCCACCACTACCACCACCACAGAATAAGTCCATGAATTTCTCTATTTGCATGCCCTTAATCTCTGTGATGATAGCAATGTTGAGTTGCATCCTATACCTTAGGGAGGAACCAGAATATTTGTCAGCTAAGCATGGGAGGTGGGCCTCCGACACCAGGGTCTTCAGTCTTTCCATTTTACCAGGTGCCTCTTTGGGGCTTCCTAATCTTAACCCCCAAACCATTCCCTACCCACATCACTCTAATGAAATCCTCCCTCCCTTCTAACTCCAAAGTACATCTTTTCCCGATGTCTACTGCCAGTGCCAAACCTCTCAGGTTAGCCCTTTCCCCGGCAACAAGCTGGGTGGGATGAGGATACACTCACATATGTGCTAAGAGACATAAGGTCTAAAACAGTTAGGTGGGCAAGAGCCCCTTATAAACAGACCACCAGACTAAGACTCTGGAAATAGTAAAAAAAAAAATCAGGGCTGCTCTATCCTTTCCAGCTCTAAATCCAACAATACTGATGTCTCATCCCATGGACATTCCAATTCTGCATCAATTCTGATATTCAGCCCCATACTCCAGGGGCAGATGGTACCTCTGGAGAGCTACCTAACACCAAGGTGGAAGACAAGGCAATTGGGGTTAAGTGACTCACCCAAGGTCACACAGCTAGTGAGTATGTCAAGTATCTGAGACCAAATTTGAACTCAGTTCCTTTAGAGCTACTGTGGCAGATAAATAGTGGACTTGGAGCATCTATGACGAAGAATGATCTAGGGTCTCAATCTCAGGCAAAGAGACCCATTCCCAGGGCTCACATTCCCACTTCATAGGCCTCAGCCCCACACCCATCTTTATGTGGCTAGAAGCCCAGGGGCTGAGAAGAGGAAAAAAGATTACATTTTCTACAACACCTACCACTCAAGTGGGAGAAAGGGGCTTTGAGTATCCTTTCTTCAGTTCCCAACACTGAAGGCTACTGCTTTCAAGTATTCAAATAAGGGAGTCAGCTAATCACTAAGCTTCCTTCCACCTTCAATAACTAAAATTTCTAGCTTTAATATTTTTAAATCTAAGAACAAAGGATTGGCACCAGTCACTGCTCCCCCCCCCCCGTAAATAAACTTAGATGCAGAATTTTAAGAGCTAAAAGGGCTTTTAAAGATCACCCCGACTCAACTGCTTATATTGCCAGAAAGGACAGTGAGGTCCGGAGAATAGAGAGAACAGGACAGAGCCACTCTTTTTCACCTTCTCCTGTACATAGGGATGATGGCTTAGTGGAAATGACAAGCTCAGTAGGGAGGCATGGTGGCAACAATAGAGAAATGGGAGAAAAGTAAGGGCATGATTGGGGTCATCTCTGGTGTAGTCAGGGGCTCCCTAGTCCAGGCATCCAGGAGGTTAGCTCCTGGCTGGTTCCTGCAGGAGGCCATGGTGCTGGAGCTATCTGTGAAGTGTTTCAAGGCAGTTTCCACAGCAGAAGGGGATTGGGATGGGGGAAAGTGTTGTCAGCAAACTTCTCTGCCTAGCTACCATCAGATTAAAAAAATTCCCTCATCTTTTAGGGCTTTCTTTTAGCCCAAAGCACTGGCAGAAGTGAAAAACTCACCATGACATTACTCTTCCCCACAGTCTGAGGGGTCATCAATATTCTGTAATTGGTGCAGTTGGGAAGTGTTGTAGATCGGGGGAGTCTATCTTCAGTGCTATGAGCCAGAGAAATAACAGATAAAGGTGGGGAAGGAGAGGTCAGGTGTTTGGGGGTGGGATTGGGAATTTATCATAAACTCTCAGGAGTGCTATCTATCCTAAACAAATGGAATGATGGATAGAAGTGTGGGTGTAAGTTTAATCTTAGGAGGACTCTGGCTGGTGGGGTCCTCTTGCAATCAATAATCTCCAATTCAGCCTCCTGCCCTTCCAAAGAATTTTAGGCCCAAGACTAGTCAGTAAACTGAGAAGGATGGGTTAACTTTGGGTGTGGATGGAAAGAAAAGTTTTATGAACCTGAGGGAATGTGTGGATGACCACAATTTGCAATTCTTGGAAAGACTTCTTGGGAAGCTTCAAAGCTCCTAAGTCAATTACCAAGTTACTCTTATCTCTGAGGCAAGACTAGACTGCAGCTGCTGGAGTCTAGGAACCAGTATAGACTCAGTCCTTGGGATTTTGGGAGGTTAATATCTCAGACTTCTGCTATAAACTCATTTGCTGAGCTGAGCCTGGCTTGCCATTTCACAGATTGGAGCACCTAAGGTAAAGGAGTTAGCTCCATTATATTTAATAGAGGAGATGCCGCCCTTTAAGTTGAATAGCCCCTCAGTCGAAGCTGACTAAGCTTCCTTCTTAGATTCTCAAATTTGGAAGTACATTGCTGTCAGCTTCCTGTATTCCAGTTATTCAGGAAGGAGGGCATGAAAAGGGAATAACTCCTGTACTATGGAGATGTCCTGGTGTACATAGCCCATTTTTCAGGCAAGCTAAGGATAGGGAAACGATGGAGACTGCCAGCTCTTCTCATGTCAGCTTGTTCCTAGAGGCTTTTCCTTCAGCAACCTGAAGCAGTGTTGGTATTATCCATCTTCTCTCCTGATGTTGGAAGCCAGAAGCACCAGAACCCAAAGAGACTGAAGAGCCCAAAGAAACTTTTAGAAAGTCCAGATACTGTAAAGAAAATCCAAAGAAACTCAAAGAGAATTCGAAGAGACTCAGTTCTTTTCTCTGGCCCTTCAGGAAGGCATGGAGTATTGAGATCTACAAGAGGAGAGAGTCCCATACCAATGAACTCTAGGATTCAGATTACATATAAATCAAATGAAATAGTATATTTAAAGAGCTTTGTAAATCATAAAATGCTATATAAAAGTCAGCTGTGATTATAAGGCTAAGGATGGATACTGAAGCTATCATTTCATTGGTATAGGAATGAGAAAACTCCCTCTACCAATGTAGGCTGCCACCTTCTCTGCAACTTACAGTCTTAGAGAATTAACTAGAGTACAGAAAAGTTAAGTGAGTTATCCAGGGTCACATAGGCAATATGTGTCAGAGGCCAGATTTAAACGGAAATCTGACTCCAAGGCCAGTTCTCTATCCAATATGACACATTGCCTAAGCTATAATTATTATGATGATTGTTATTATTATTTACAATTATATTATCATTACTATTATTATTGTCATAATTGTTTACAAGGCCTTCAGCCTACATTTCATAGTCTAAGCTTCCTGCCTCAAGTTTCCACAAACTGACTTATTTCTTCTTGTTCCCCTAAAAATAAGGAGGGAAAAGTACTTGTCATACAAACTAACATGCTGGTCAACATCTGCTGGCCATTTTGTAGCAAAGTTAGCTTGAAGAAACATTCAGAGTTTTACTTTTGTAAGCCAACATGATGTTACCTTGATTTTCCTCCCCTCACCCAAAACTAGCCTGCTGGCAGGTGAGATTTCCTCCCCACTAACCCTCTCTAGTTACCTGCTAGGAAGGGGAAGCAGGGACCTCACACCTTCACACCATTAATAAAGTCTCCCTTGACTGATCCAGAGACTCCTCCAGGATGGCAGGATAGGACCAATGTTGAAGGTAGGAGAAAGAGGGTCCATTGGATGACACAAGGGGGTAGGTGTTGGGGGAGCTGGGGCCTCTTATGGTTGTAATCTTTCCCTAGTCACTCCCTTTCTTTCCTTCTTTAGAGCCCCGGGGTCTGCCTCCCTGTTTTTTCCTCTTCCCCTTTTCTCCTCTGTTGCCTCTAATCCTGAGTTTTCTCCTTCTCCACCCAACAAAGAATAGAACTTATTTTCTTCTCCCTGAAGCAAACACACAGACCATTTCTGTTTTCTACATTTTTAATTTTTTGCTTTTTTTTTTTTTTTTGGAGGGGGGAAGGCAAGGCAATTGGGGTTAAGTGACTTGCCTAAGGTCACACAGTGAGTATAAGTATCATGTCTGAGACCAAATTTGAACTCATGTCCTCCTGACTTCACTGAACCACCTAGCTGGCTCTATATTTTTAACTTTTAAAAATTATTTTCTCAATTGCATGTAAAAATATTTAATGATTTTTATGAACATTTTTTCACAAACATTCATGAAAAATTTTGAGTTCCAAATTCTCTCCCTCTCTCTCTTCCTCCTCTCATGTGCAGTCATGCAAAACATATTCCCACATTCATTTGGTAACACAGCCCTGGGTGGCTTATTGCTTGGCCCCGAAGGAAAGGAGACACAGAGAGAGGGCTTCCCTAGGACAATGACTGATGTTTGCGAACATTATCTCATCTGACGTTCACGGCAAACTTTATGAGGTAAGTCCCACTACTCTCCTTATTTTACAGGTAAGGAAACTGAGCCTCAGACAGTGAGGGGCTTGCCCATGGTCACATGGTTAATAAATGATGATTCAAGCCCAGATCTTCTTGACTCTATTAAATGCTTTGTCTACTACACTATGCTCTGCTTTTGGCATGGTACTTACTGGAACATTCATGAAAACTTACTGAAGATCTTACTGTGATCCTAGTCTACCTTTGGAATCAGTTTCCAGGTGGAAATCTATGTGAACTAGGAAAGGCTGGAAAGTAATAACTGGTAGCTTTCGTATAACACTTTAAGTTTTGCAAAGTGTTTTACAAATATCTCATTCAATCCTTGAAATAACTCTGTGATATAGATTCAGTTATTATCTGAATTTTATAAATGAGGTAAGTGAGGCAGACTGAAGTTAAATGACTAGCTCAGGGTCACACAGCTTGTATGTATCTGAGGGCATATTCAACTCAGGTCTATCTGACTTCAGGCCTAGTACTCTATCCATTGCACTACCAACTCCCTCTGACCCCAGAATAAAGCCCTAGTTCAGGAACTAAAGCTGGAGAGATAAATAAGTCAAAGAAAATATAGACCAGTATAAAAAAATTTGCAAATCTAGAGTTCTCCAGAAAGAAGTCAGTAACTTCATAACAATTCTTTTTTTGTTTGTTTGGTTTTTTTTTTTTTTGAGGGGGGAAGGTAGGGCAATTGGGGTTAAGTGTATGAGGCTAGATTTGAACTCAGGTCCTCCTGACTCCAGGGCTAGTGCTCTATTCACTGTGTGTAGATGAGGGCAGTTGGGGTTAATAGACTTGCCCAAGGTCACACAGCTAGTTTTTATGTTAAGTGTTTGAGGCCAGATTTGAACTCAGGTCCTCCTGACTCCAGGGCCAGTTCTCTATTCACTGTACCACCTAGCCACCCCCTGGATAAATTTTTACTACCTTCTATCTAAGTTACATATTCTCCTACCAGTTCTTTTTTTTCCACAATTTTTGCTCTGTTTTCTTTTTCTGTTTTCTTTTTAATTTCTTGCTTAATTTCTTTCTTTCTTTCTTTTTTTTTTTTTTTTTTTTTGCTTTTTTGGAGGGCAATTGGGGTTAAGTAACTCGCCCAAGGTCACAGGGATAGGTTTTTGTTTGTGTGTGCATTAAGTGTCTGAGGCTGGATCTGAACTCAGGTCCTTCTGACTCCAGGGCCGTCGCTCTAGTCACTGCACCACCTAGTTGCCCCTGCTTAATTTCTTAATTGCTTAATTTCATCTAGGTATTCATGCAGTATTTGCAGAAAATCAATTTTTTTCCCTTTGAGACTCTCTTAGAATTGTTTTTTGTTGTTGTTTGTTTGTTTTTTGCTTTTTGGAGGGTGATTGGGGTTAAGTAACTTGCCCAAGGTCACACGCTAGGTTTTTATTTGTGTGTGTTAAGTGTCTGAGGCTGGATCTGAATTCAGGTCCTTCTGACTCCAGGGCCGTCGCTCTACTCACTGTGCCCCCTGCTTAGAATTGTTATGAAGTGGAGATGGCTAGGTGGTGCAGTGAATACAGCCGATGTTTGTGGGAACCCAGGAAGATTCATGAAATCCTCTAAGAAATAAAGAGCCTTTGGAAGACCAGGGTTGATGGAGACTTACTGGGCCTAGCATGTTGCAGGGTGGGGTGGGGTGCATTTCTCAGAGCCCTCAGAGGAGAATGGAAGATATGAACCAGTGTCTTTGTGGATTTTCAATGGAGGCGGACTGGAGATAGCTAAAGGAGGAAGAGTAGTTCATTCTTGGAAAACAAATTAGACCAGAGTGTGGCCAACAAGCGACTACATTTTATGAGAGCAAAAAAGGATCCAATTCATAGGTTCTTTTCATCTTTGATTCCCAAAAATGCTATGCTAGGGGAAAGCCACACCTAGAATTTAAACTTCAGGTAAGAGGGGGAAAAATCTACCTCCAAAGCAAAGCTATTGATTCCTCCAATTGAAAACAGTACTTCATTTAACATCAATTTGCATTTTCTATAGAATCAGCTTGTACTAATAAATTACACAGCCAATAAAAGTAAATTGTTGAATACAATTAGTTAGTCAGTCAAGGTTAAGAAGGACCTATAAAAAACTTGAGGCATTAGTTAATTAGAAAAGGGTCTTTTTTTTTTGGTAGGGGAGACATTGTAATTTCTTTCTTTCTTTCTTTCTTTTTTCCAAATGCTTTATTAACTTCTAGTTTAAATCATTCATTTCCACCAGATTTTGAGTTATAATTTCCCCCCCTTTTTTCCCTACCCCTCACACCAGAATAGCAGTCCCACGGGATATCCCCTCATCCCATCCCCTCTCTCCCATATCTTCTCCCATACCCCCTTCGACTTTTTCAGTAGGGCAAGGTGAATCTCTGTGCCCCAATGCCTGTGTATTTTATTTCCCAATTATATGTAAAATAGTATTCATAATAGTATTTATATATTTTTAAACATTTGATTTTAAAACTTTGAATTCCAGATTCATTCCCTTCCTCCCTTGTCACCACCCTTACTGGGAAGATAAGCAATTCAGTATATGTTGTACATGTGTAGCTATACAAAACATTACCATAGTAGATATATTGTAAAAGACTCGATATATTTCCCTCCCTCCTATCCCACCTCCCACTTGGTTTATTCCCTACTTTGATCCTGTCCCTTTTCACAAGTGGGTGCTTCCAACTTCCCTCCCCCACTTCCCTCCTGTCCTCCCTTCCATCATCTCCCCTCTCATCCCCTTTCCCTCTACTCTCCTGTAGGGCAAGATATCTTATTTAGTATGTATGTCATTCATCCAAATTCAATGAGAATAAGGTTTTGCCTTTTTCCCTTCCTGTTCTTCCCCTCCATTGCAACCATTTTCCCTTGCCTCTTCTATATGAGATAGTTTACCCCATTCTGTCTCTTCCCTTCTTCTCTTGTTATATTCCTCTCTTACCTCTTAATTTCACCTTTTAAGTATCATCCCTTCCTATTAAATTTGACCTGTGCCCTCTATCTATGTATTGTTTACACATTGAATACACATTCACATATGTATTCATATGCCCATATACTCTTCTTCAACTATTTTCATACTGAGAAAAATTTCATCAGTTACAATTATCATTTTTTTCCATGTAGGAATGTAAATAGTTCAACTTTGATAAGTTTATTATGATTTCTTTTCCCTATTTACCTCCTCAAGCATCTCTTGCTTCTTGTGTCTGAATGTCAAATTTTCTATTCAACTTTGGTTTTTTCCTCAAGAATGTGTGAAAGTCTTCTATTCCACTGAATGACCATATTTTCCCCTGAAACATGATATTCAGTTTTGCTGGGTAGGTGATTCTTGGTTTTAATCACAGCTCCTTTGCCCTCTGGACTATCATATTCCAAGCCCTTCAATCCCTAAGTGTAGAAGCTGCCAGATCCTGTGTTATCCTGATTGGTTTCCACAGTATTCAAATTGTTTTTTCCTGGTTGCTTGTAATATTTTCTCCTTGATCTGGGAATTCTAGAACCTGGCTATAATATTCCGAGGAGTTTTCTTTTTGGGATCTTTTTCAGGAGGCGATAGGTGAATTCTTTCAACCTCTATTTCCCCCTCTGGGTCTAAAACATCAGGGCAATTTTTCTTCAGAATTTCTTGAAGGGTGATTTCTAGGTTCTTTCTTTGATCATGGCTTTCAGGTGGTCCAATAATTTTTAAATTATCTCTCCTGGATCTATTTTCCAGGTCAGTGTTTTTTCCCATGAGATATTTCACATTGCCTTCTATTCTTTCATTTGTTTGGATCTACTTAACAGCATCTTGATTTCTCATAAAGTCATTAGCTTCCATTTGCTCCAGTCTAACTCTGAAGGAATGAATCTCCTCAGTGATCTTTTGAGATTCTTTTTCCATCTGTCAAATTAGGCTTTTTAAGGCATTCTTCTCCTCATTGCCTTTTCCAGCCTCTTTTGCCATTTGAGGTAGTCTATTTTTAAGGTGTTATTTTCCTCAGTCAGGCTGTTGACTCTCATTTCATACTTTTCTTGCATCTTTCTCATTTCTCTTCCTAATTTTTCCCCACTTCTCTTATCTGCTTCTTAAGGTCCTCTATGGCCTGTAACCAGCTTGTATTTTCATTTGGGGCTTTTGGTGCAGGAGTTCTGACCTCCCAGTCCTCCTCCTGTTCCATGCTTCAATCCTCTTTGCCTCCAAAAAAAGGAGTCTAATGTTAAATTTTTTTGTTTATTTTGTTTCCTTTGCCTAGGCATGTTGCCACTCAATTATTTGACTTTTGGGCTTGTTGCCACAGTAGGACTCTGCCACCAGGCAGGGGAGCTTCTGTCCCAAACACTGGGGTTTTCTTAGCTGCCAGAGGTATTAGTTGGGTGCCCTTTCTGAAGCCTCCACATGCTCTGGCAAGCTGGTCACACACCCCAAGACCTCCACCTTAGACTGCAATCCAGATCCAAGGAGGTTAAAGCAAGAACGATTACCCCACCCCAGACTGATTGCCAGATCCCCCTAAAGTCTGAAGGCCTGGAGCTGAAGCTGCTACTCAATGGCTTCTTGCCCCCAGGGAAAGAGGCAGACACTCTCTCCCAACCAGTCCCAAAGTCCACAGGGCACTGACCTCTCACTTTGTCTTTGGCATCTATGTGTTGATAATTCTGGAAAAGCCACAGCTGCTGGGGTTCTGGGGTCCCTCCAGCTGGCTGCTGGTCTGGCTACTCTGGGGCTAAAACCTCCGATTCATGTGGTCCTGGGCTTGGCTCCCAGAGTGCTGCACTGGCTGCTCTCTGCCGGGCTGCCAGGCTGTCCTCAGTCGGGGGTTAGCTTCTCTGTGTCATTTTGTGGTTTCTGTAGCTCCAGGGTTTATTCAGAGTCCCCTTTTACATAAATTTGGAAGTGGTGGAAGCCGGAGCTGCATGGGGAAAAGCTGTTACTACTCCTCCCCCTGGCATTGTAATTTCTAATAATATTCTAATACAGAGATGATAGAAAAGGAAAATGATAAATGCTGGAGGGGATGTGGAGAAATAATGCACTGTTGGTGGAGTTAGGAACTAGTTCAACTGATGGGGAAGGAGGATTGGCAATAGGTTTTACAGGGGCTCTGAGGACCAGAGTCCCTGCTGTGTAGTCTGGAATGAATTCAGTAGGCCCAAGCAATCTTGAAGTCAGGATTGTAAAAGTTTATTGTTACACTTTACAGCAGACAGGGTTTCTTAAGGAACCTGCAAACTTAGAGAAGTCACAGGTATAGTTTTTAGGAGTTAAGACAGTAAATCAGGTGTCAATTATGCTAACTAGGTGAGTAAGGATGGGATTAGGGAGGAGTTAAGGAGTGGTCAGTGCTTAAAGGAACATGCATTTTTAAGGTCAACTGTGTAGGTGTATTGCCCATAATTCACTGGGAAATAGCTCAAGGGGTGGGGGCTACCTGGAGGTGTGGTTTTAGGCTTGAAACGTCACTAAGTCAGCTAGTGGTCAAGACTGACTGAGAAGTGCCTATTCTGCCACCCATCAGTGTCATGTTTGAGGAGATGGATGTTGGGAACCAAGGCGTTAGCGACTCAGTATGTGTAAATTGGCTAAGGAGTTAACCTATAGATAGGCCATCGAAGGATTCATAGATGCAGCTGGCCACTATATAGGGGGAAATAACATTTGCCTAAGCTAAAATGTTTATAGATGGTTTAGTGAAGGATTCATAAGTAGCTTGTTATTGTTTCAAGCAGAGATAAACAGCTCATGAGTTGTTGCTGGGCAGAGTGCTGGCAGGGGGAAGGGACAGAGCCAATGCTCTGAGACTGGGGAGGGGGAAATGTGATTTTACAGACTGGTTTTACAAATTGATTTTATAAATATAGACACCAAGCACCCCATTACAACCATTCAGGAGAGCAATTTGAACTATGCCCCCAAAGCTAATAAATTGTGTATATATGTGACCTAGTAATACTGCTTCTAGGTTTAGACTCAAAAGAGATTTAGGAAAGAGGAAAAGGACCCATATGTACAAAAATATTTATAACAGTTCTTGTAATGGCAAAGAGCTAGAAATTGAGAAAAGGCTTATCAGTTGGGGAATAGCTGAACACAACACATATAGCATGTTGTGGAATCCTTTTGTGCATTCAGATATGAAGGAAACGATTTCAGGAAAACCTGGGAAGACTTATATGAATTCATGTCGAGTGAAGTGAATAGGAGAACTAGGAGAAACATTTACACAGTAACAGCAATATTCTATTCTGCCAACTTGTGGCAGAGTCAAGATAGCAGAGAAGAAACAGGACTTCCACTGGGCTCCGGCTTCCACCACCTCCAATTCATAAAAGTAAAAGGTGACTCTGAACAAACTTTGGAGCTACAGAACCCACAAAATAACACAGAGAAGCTAACCTCCCGCTGAGGACAGGCTGGCAGGAAGCAGCCAGTGCAGGGCTCTGGGAGCCAACCCCAACCCTGAGCTGAGCTGGAGGTTTTAGACACAGGGAGGGCCTGACCAGTCACTGGCTGGAGGGATTTCAGATCACCAGCAGCTGTGGCAGTTTCCAGAATTATCAACCCATAGATGCTAAGGACAAAGTGAGAGATCAGTGTACTGTGGACTTTGGGATCCAGTAGCTGGGAGTATGGTCAGCCTTTATCCCCTGTAGGGAGAAGCCCCTGAGGCACTGAGGCTGTGCAGCCCTTCGGTGGCTGCTTCAGCTCCTGGCCTGCAGACTGTAGGGGAACCAAGTGACCAGTCTGAGGAGTAATTTTTTCTTTTTCTTACCTGTGTTTTTAACATGGCTGACATTAAAATTTGTTTTTTTGTGACTTCATGTTTATGAGTTTTGTATTTCTTGCCTTCTCAGTGGGTGGGGGAATGGTTGAGGGAGAGAGAATCTGGAACTGAAAATAAAATAAAATTAAATGAAAAAATATTCTAATAGATAAGGAGGCAGTGTGCCATAATGGAGAACTGGCCTCAGAGCCAGAAAGACCTGGGTCCAGCTAGATCATATAGATGCAAGAGCTTTGCAATCAAGAAGACCTGAGTTTGTGGGGCAACTGGGTGGCACAGTGAAAAGAGCACCAGTCCTGGAGTCAGGAGGACCTGAGTTCAAATGTGGCCTTGAACACTTAACATTTAGCCCTGTGACCTTGGGCAAGTCACTTAACCACAATTGCCCTGCCTCCCCCGCTCCAAAAAGCAAAAAAAAAAAAAAAAAGACCCAAGTTTGAAACCTGCTTCAGAGACTTGATAGCTGAAAGACTTCAGGCAAGCCAGGATACTTTTTGATACCTCAATTTTTTCATCTGTAAAATTGTGACAATAATAGCACCAATGTCACAGGATTCTTGTGAGGATCAAATGAAGGATATGTAAAGTGCTTTGCAAACCTTAAATCTCTATGTAAATTATCATCAATGATTATTATTATTTGGGACCAACATATAACCCTGTGCCCCAGTCAATTCTAGAATGCTACTGAACCCAGAGAAAACAAGAAGGAGAGGAATATGGGAGGTTGGTGCATTTGTTTCCACCGGGGCAGCTAGTACATTTCCCTGTTCCAATCTCTATCCCAGGATGGACTCAGAAGTCAAAAGAGGGGGCGGCTAGGTGTCGCAGTGAATAGAGCTGGCCTAGTGAATAGAGCTGGCCCTGGAGTCAGAAGGACCTGAGTTCAGAGCCGGCCTCAGACACTTAATCCACACAAACAAAAACCTAGCCGTGTAACCTTGAGCAAGTTACTTAATCCCAATTCCTTTAAAAAAAAAAAAAAGAAGTCAAAAGAGAGGGCATTAAGAAAGAGGAACCAATCAACTGGGTCATATGCTGCAAAAGGTTAAGAAATGAAGGCAAAAGGCAGTTAGGTGGTGCAGTGAATAAAGGACCAGCATTCAAATTCAGCCTCAAATACTTAACACTTACCAGCTGTGTGACCTTGGGCAAGTCACTTAACCCCAATTGCCCTGCCTTCCTCCCTCCAAAAAAGAAAAAAAAAAACAAGAAATGCTGCAATAACAAAGGTGTGAGGACTGGTTCCAAATACCCTAGATTTGAGGAATCTCTTTCACTGTTTAAGACAGTGAAAAGTGCTGGCTAGGTAGTAGAGGGATGCCTAGTCTCAATGCCCTGCCAGGGACCAGAAGTTGTTCACATCATGATGCTGTTTGATCAAAATGGATCAGGGACCAGAGATACTTTGGGAAGTGCCTGCTGGCTAGAGAGGGTAATGGGGAAGGACACCATCACTTCTTTTCTTGCCCTTCTCAAGTCACAAAGACTGTGATGGGTTGGGATGTGGAAGACCTTGGGAGAGAGCTGGCTCAGTTGGACTCCCTTTTGTTCCAGGTTAAGTTTCGAGGACCGCCAATTTAGGGCTATAAGAAATCTTAAGGTCCTAAAAATTATCATTGATAGGATAGTTGTTGTTCAGTCCTTTTAGTCCTCTAGCTCCTTCTGAGCCCATTTGGGGTTTTCTTGGCAAAGATACTAGAGACATTTACCATTTCTTTCTCTAGCTCCTTTTATTTTTATTTTTTTGGAGAGGGAAGGCAGGGCAATTGGGCTTAAGTGACTTGCCCAAGGTCACATGGCTAGTGAGTGTTAAATGTGAGAGGCCAAATTTGAACTCAGGTCCTTCTGACTCCAGGGCTGATGCTCTCTATTCACTGTACCACCTAGCTGCCCCTCCAGCTCAGTTTATAGATGAGGACCTGAGGCAAACAGGATGAAATGACTTGCCTAGGATCATATAACTAGTTAAGTGTTTGAGGCCAGATTTGAACTCAGGAATTTGAGTTGTCCTGACTCCAGGCCCTTTACTTTATCCACTCATTGTACCACCTAGCTGTCCCTATAATAAATATTAAGATCATAAAATTGTAAGAGATCTCAGAGATGATCTGGTTCAATTTACTGACTTTACTCATAAGGAAAGGGTAGCACAGTTAGGATTCTAACAGGTCCCCTTATTTCCTTTTTCTGCTTTTGTATAACTGAGCAAATAGCGCAGATTCTGGCAAGTAAGTGGTTAATAAATATTCGTTGACTGAACCAGGCTTCCACCTTTCGGAGAGGTAAATTAAAACATATGTATAGGGGCGGCTAGGTGGCGCAGTGAGTAGAGAGCCTCGTCCCTGGAGTCAGAAGGACCTGAGTTCCCATCTGACCTCTGAGTTCGGATCCGACCTCACACACAAAAAAAACCTAGCCGTGTGACCTTGGGCAAGTTACTTAACCCCAACCGCCCTCCAAAAAGCAAAAAAAACCAAAAAACAAAAAACCCAAAAAACCCCAAAACCATATGTATATTATATGATATTACACAAATAATAAATTATAAAATACATGTGTATACACAGATGTGCGTACATCTCTTGTTCTATACTCAGATTCAAATACATGGAAGCAGGGAAAGTTTAGCTAGACAACCTTTAAGTTCCCACCTAGAACGGTCTGTGAAACTATAGCAACTACCTTGTGGGAAAAACGGGGTAAGATCAATAAAAGTAGGCCTTTTAGTTCCTCTTTCTTCATATATACACACAGTGAGACCTTATGCTAGTCACTTAATCTCTTATTGTCCCCAGGAAAATCTGTGGTCTGGTAAATCGCAGAGCAGTAGCCAATGTCAATCTACTTCCATACTGTCCTCACTGGGACCATTTCCTACACCAAAGAAATCACAGATCTGGAACAAATCTTAAACCCAGCTTTAAGCTGTAGGAAGCCTCAGCCAGGTTTCATTGCCCCATGGCAGTATCTCTGGAGTGGGTGTATTGCACATCAGACGACTGTGTTCCCTTAAAGTCACTCAGACCTCATAACTTAATTTTTAAAACTACTCAAAACTGCAGCTTTTTTTTTCCTACAGGAAGTTAGTGGGTCGCAGAATCTACACTTCTGTTCACCCCAGCCTCCTTGAAGGGCAAAACTCTGCCCCGAGGTAACTTTGATCTCCCGGGATCTAGGGGTGGGGTGGGTGGAGGTAAACGGGGGGAGGTGGGGAAGGGGTGCCGCCCCGGGGCCGGGCAGATATTCCTGTAGGCAGGATCAACCCTAAATGCTGGTGGCTCTAACCAGCCTTTCCTGGGTCTCCAGCTCCCTGACTGCTGAGGGCGGATGTTTGCATCTCCCCGGGGTTTAGGAGAGATGGGCGCTCAGATACTCTGGTTCCCGGAGTCTCCGGACCCCACCCTGTTGAGCTTGGTTGTTACTGTTATTGTTACAGGTTCAGCCGCCGCTGCCCGTGACTACGGGGACTCTGGAGTGCCGGGTCGTGATTGTACTGGGAGAGCTGGAGGTGGCTGGGTCTGCCCGAACTGCACCACCCCATCCCCCAATTCCAAATTGGGACTCTGACTCCGGGCCATTTTCAAAGGCTCCACCCCCAGCTATTCTAGCGCCCCTCTCCAGCGTTCTTTTCCACCCCTCCCCTCTCTTTCCACCCCCCACGCTGTGTTCCCTTAGGTATCGGGCACCGCCTCTGGGGTCTAGATTGTGTCTAGTGAACAGGATGAGCTCTAGAAGGTTCCACATTTCTTCGTATTCTGACTGCAGATCAGACCTGCTGCAATATAGGACAAGTTTATGGCCAAGATTTATCCCATCTTCCCAACTCTAGTATCACGCACCTAACACACTCGTCTTATTATGGTTCAGGGAAGAATTCTAAGCCTGGATTTCACTTCCAGATACCCTTTTTCCTAGCTCTGGGTTGCAGTGGGCTAATCCCCTCCAGTCTCAGGATATATCCAACCCCTGTGTTCTCCCTCCGCACCTCACTGTCTGTTTTATGACTTCACAATTGTCTCAGCCTAGCCAGGGGCGAATCTCTTACACTGTGCTGGGGTACTTTGATGGCCAGCCCTTTGTGTGGTGCTGCCAGGAGGGCCAAAGAGCAGAACCCCGATCACCCTGCTCCCTGGTGCAAGGGCCCTGCTTTTGGGAGAGCCTGAAGATCATGACCGCGTGCCTTCTTATCCTGAAAAGCATTATGGACACCAAAAAGGAGGTGAGCTGTGGAGAGGTGGAAGACAGCTTTCTCTAAAATTATAAGACTGAGGTTTGGGGACAATAGGAATGGTAGTCTATGCTAGATTCTTTCCAGTTTTTACCGCCGTTGGATCACTTAAACCATGTGTCTTTCCCAAAGACTCTAGAATCATAGCTAAATTCAAATTCCATCGCTGCTATTTCTTACCTGTGTTGATCTTGGATGCATCATTTCAGATTCTCTGTGTCTCAGTTTCCTCATCTGTAAAGTCAGGAGTTGGACTGGATGACTTTTGGTATGTAAAATGATTGTGTTGGACCAAATGGCATCTGAGGTCCCTTCCAACTTTGGCCCTAAAATCCTAGTAACCTTTCTAGCTCTAATAGATCATTTTTATGAACTCTGGGTTCATTAATGTAGGATATAGAAACGAAGTCCCCAGTGGGGCAGGACTTAATGTTGTAACCCCCCTAACCTCTTCAGGCATCTTTTCTTCAGATAAGATATAGACCCAGAATCTCAGAGTTGGACTTCAAGAGGGTATCTACTCCAATTCATATGAAAAATAATCTACTCCATATCATCCCTGATAAGTAGATATGTTGACCTTGAATAAGGACTTTCCAGTGTGGAGAGCTCCATACCTAAGTGATTGTTAAGAAGTTTTCCTTACATGGAGCTGAAATTGCCCTCCCTGCAATTTTCAGCCATTACTTGAAACTGGGAATGGGTGGGAGTGTTGGTGGTTAAGCAAACAAATCTAATTCCTTTTCCTCGTGACAGTACTTTAAAAACCACATTCCCACCGGCTTGTCTTCTCTTGACTAAACATCCACCATTCACTCAGCTGATTCTCTTACAGAATGATTTCTAGTACCATCACCCTGCTTTGACCTCCTCTGAATGCAGTTCTGCTTGTCACAAATTCTTTAATTTTACAGATAGGGAAACTGAGTCCCTGAGAGGTTAAGTCACTGTAGTATCTCAAATTGACCATATACTTCAGATGTGATCTGACCAGGACAGAGTATACAGCTGGACTTTCATCTTCCTTGGTCTGAGCATAGGGCTTCCATTAACTCAGCTCATTCTATTATCATTATTATTAGCTGTCAGGTCACATTGCTGACTTACTGAACTTTCAGTCCATCGAAAGGCCTTCCCCCTCTCACCCCTCCAGGAGCTATCATTGTTAAAAATTATTTAATGTTTTGCAGTCCTGTGAAATAAACCAGTATCTTTGAAACACACCCACCTTTGTTCCCAACCAGAAAAATGCCAATCCTGGACAATAGCTAAGAGAATCCTGGGAAAATGATCTTTGGGTGGGGGTGACTCCCTTAACATGTTTTTTGTTTTAACAGGGTGGGGTCTGGAATGGGGAGATTCTAGGGTCTCACTCTCCAAGCCATAGCTATGTGTGAGTTCCAAGGAAATCAGAGCAGCCTTGGTTTCTGGCAGAATGGCTATGATGGACAGGAATTCATGTCCTTGAACTTAGAGATGTTCTGAGGAATCCCAGACAGAGAGACAAGAGGAGGTCAGGGATTACCAGAGGAGACCAGGCCCAGAGCAGGACTTCTTGGTGCAGATCTGCCTCCATCCTCTTAGGAAATATCTTGGGCCTAGGGTATTGATACTACAAAAAACTGGTATTAGGAACTGGGATCTCTACACAGCTGATGAACAACTGGAGGGAAGAAAAACTGTTCCAGAATCTACTGCAATTGTTTTCTGTCAACTTTTTGAAGCTCCCAGTCTCACTAATCACCCCCCAAAAAACTCTATTCTACAGGTCAAAACTCAGCTTTTAAGGAAACTTGTACTGCTTACTGTCACCTTATCTTGGTTCTCCTTTATCAGGTCTCTCAGCACCAAGCTCACATAATAATTTTTTTGTATGATGCTTTGTTCATGTTGATTTTTGACTCTGATTGATTCATTATTTCTACAGGAAAACTAGGGCCCAGCATCTGCTTTGGACTTTGGCTTCCAGTAGACCAGCAGTCAACGGATTTAAGGAATTGAAAATCTTATGTCTAACCTGAAGTATCCCCATTCTAATTTCATCAACTTATTAAGTGTTTGCCCGAAAAGATTCCCCCATCCTAGAAGATACAGATTCTGGCCTTCTTTCTCACCATCAGTATGTGTGATCCATAGACCTTCAGTAAGAAGTCAGTCCTAAAATGCTAGGCATTCAGTTTCTATTCCCCAGACATCATCCTAACATGGCTTCAGGATGGGAAACTAATGAGCAAAGGGACCCAGGAATCTCAGTCTGTCCAACCACAAAGGGATGGGACCTATCAGAGCTATGTGAATGCTGTTGGAAAAGAACCCAAATATGCTTGTCTTGTGGAACACCAGGGACTGAATGGAATTTTCACTAGGATCTGAGGTGAGAAGCAGGGATGAAGGGGTGGGAGAAAGGAAAGTCACAGGGGCTCAACCCTAGTGGGAGAAGGATTCGAGTCCATCAAAGCCCTCTTCTTTTAGAGCCATACCAGCCTAAATTCCCTGAAGTCTGGATCATTTTGGGATGCCTAGACTCTGTACTGGTCCTTGTGAGAACTAAAAGTGTCTTTATCTGGAAGAGATGGAAAAGGAAGAGAACTCATTTTAAAACTAGAGAGAATGTTTGAGGTGTGGGTTTGGGTAAGGGTCTCCACTTGCCATGCATCAGCCTTTGACCTGGATTTCTGCCATTCCTCCCCAGATTTTTTCCTCATTGAAGATTCTACCTAGACTGCCTTTGCCTGTTTTTCTGTCCCCTGCTAGGAAGAAGCAGTTATCTTTGGTTGAGAGCAGAAGTTATTAGTCAGGAGTGGTCCTGCCAGATCCCCAGAGAAGGAGATTTCTAGGTTTGGGGGTGGGTGACAGAGATTATGGCTCTAAAGTTCCATGTTACTTTATGTCCTTCTTTCCTAATTTACGGCTTATCTTTCCCTTCTTCCCTATTACCTCCAATCAAAGTGGACCAAGATCAACCTTTGTTTCTGCCTGGTGAGTGAGAGGTAGGGGAAGGTGAAGGGGAAAACCATTATGTCAGAAGCACAGCTAGAAGAGAACTCATTTCAAGGACAGGAAGAACTCATGAGAGAGAAAGTTGCCCAAGACAGCAGAGTTGGAATAGGATCCCAATTTCCCAAGTCCTAGTTTCTTGTCTTTTCCATTATATTGTCTTTTACTAAATGAGTTGATTTATGTAAAACACTTTCCAAGGCAGTGTACACATTTCCTGTTCTTCCCCAGAGGACATAGAGAGAGAAAAGAAAGCGTGTGGGGGAAAGGAATGATTTCTCTTAACTTTCCTTAACTTCTTTTAGCTGGCTTTTTTTAATGCAGCAGTATATTATCTCTCATAATTTTTGGCCCCCTTCTGTTCCTAGACAATAACCACAGTGCTAATTCCTCTTTCTGAGGTAAGGTGACTGGGGGGAGGAGAGCATTTGTGGGTCAAAGGATAGGTGCTGCTGGGTTAGAAGATTAATTCATAGGAGAATAAATCCTATGGGGGAGGTTCTAAGGAGTTCCTTCTAATAGATAGTGACTAACTTATTTTTTTTCCTTTCTCTTGCCTTTTAGACACACTGACGGAAGCTCAAGGGTCACTAGAACTAGTTATGGTGCTGTTCTACCTCCCCCCTCTTGGCCCAGCTGGACTTGTTTCCTTTCTGTCCCCCATACCAGCCATTCTCTTTAACTGGGGAGTCTGTGGGATTGAACAGCAAAGAGTACACCAGCCTAGGCATTCTTTCCCAAACCAGTCTGTTTGTTCCTTTCCATTCCTTGCCACACAGTGAATCTGAGTCAGCTTCTCCTCCCTGAGAGGTTAACTCTAAAGCCTGATGGAGGAAAGGATGTTCTCTGTCAAGAAACTGCAAGATGAAATTTCTCTGCTGCATCTTCCCAAGCCTTCAATTCATTGCTTTTTTCATCATCTGTGTTGGGATGTTCTGACTTTGTACTTTAATAGGACCTTGCAAGAAGAATTTCTGAGGTCAAATTTGACGTGTCTTTTCAACTTTTGTTGAACAGAGGAGCAAGAGGCTGAAGGCTCTAGTATATTGAAATTTTCATATGTCCCAGCACCTACTGAAAAGTCCAGAAACCCAACCATAGAGAACCCCCTAGACTTTGGGGGGGTGCCTTTTCACCCCAGGTTTGGTATAATCTGTGGAGAAGGGGCATCTGGGACTTCACTTTAGCAAGTATTCCTTGAAAGTACTATATTCCTAGGGTTACTTTCTTTTCATACACCTTCAACAATCCAGGGATCTGGGTGACTCCCTTTTTCTTTAGTTATGGAACTTCAAAGATTTGGATCCCAGTCATCCATTTGGGCCACTGACTATGCCCTCCCTTAAGATTTCCCAGCAGGGTGGACCGGGGATCCACTTAACTTTTCTTTCGTGGGGGCAGGGGAGTTATTATTCTAGAGGTCTCAATGGTGTCTAGACGCCAATGGGGTACACACTAGTGTCTAGCTCTCCTTTATGAATATTGGTACCCATGTCCCCTGTTCCAAATCCAGTAGGGTGAGGAAATAAGGCATCACTTGCCATCTGAAAAGCTGAAAGGTTTGTGGGAGAGAGTTGGCTTTGGGAGATATTGGAGAATGGGGATATACAGGGACATATAGGCAAATTTGTACATTTTGGACAAATACCATAGTATTTGAACAGAGAAGCACATGGCATTATGAAGTGTGGTGAACTTAGGGTCAGAAGAACTGGCTGGCTTCTTGTCCAACTACCTACTGACTTACTATTGGGCCAGCCAATCAACCTCTCTGTGCTTGTTTCCTAGTCTATTTGAGGCTAACACTACTTGTTCTTTCTACCAAAGAGGTTTTTTGTGTGGCTCGAATGCAGCTATGCATAAAGTGATTTTAACATAATACACCTGTGAGTATATGTGGTGTAGGGCAAAGAACTCTAGCCTGCTAGCCTAGAAGTCATTGCACACAGGTTCCCCCCACCCTCATCTCATTTTCTTTTGTCTGTGAAAATGCTAAGATTCCTTCCAAGTTCTAACATAATTTTGAAATCAATTATTGTGAACCTCTGGGACCAAAGAGTTGAATATTTTCTGTCATAAAGGTCTTGAAGGTCTTGATTGAGACCTGATCTCCTCACCGTGGGGGAGCCCCCTCTCTCTTCCCTTCCTTCTCCACTGGATCTGCAGACTGCAGGACTGCTGCATGACAAAGGGGTTTAGATGGCTGAGGGTGAAAGGGAGGTGAGGATGGCTGGGGAGGGGCCTCAGCTCCTTTCCCTGATAGTATTCTTCCACTAACCCCTTTCTTCCCTACATTCATCCTAGGACCTATAGGGAAAGGGAAACATGAGATGAATATGGCTCCAACTTCATCACTCCCCAAATGACTTCTGGAGGCATGTTGTGACATCCTAATCTTCATCTCAAGAGTAGCTAACATCTTACTAAAACAAAATTTAGGGACAGAGATGCACACCCAGGTATGCAAAAGTGTGTGTACATATACTGGGGAGAAAGGAGGCGGCATAGTCAGGGAAATACCTGCCTGTATACAAACCAGGGACCCAGGTGGCCCACAACCAGAGATACCCAGGAGCTTAAGCACCTTGAAGGAAGACATGAGACCTTGAGAAGTACCCAGAAACAAAAGCATGATACCCCCTAGGCAAGAGAAATTCCCACAGGTGACCTATAACCCCAGACAGACACAGGGGAGTAGCAAATACACAAGTGCCAGAGATTCATGGATTCCCCAACACCCAGGGAGAAGCAGATACAAGAGCCAAGATACAACCTGGAGTCTGACCCACAATACAGTGCTTTATTGGAAAACAGCAAGTCCTTCCTCAGCAAAATAAAAAATTTAGCGTCTTGCCTCTGATAGATGGTAAGTATTTTACTTGAAAATTTGAATTTTGAAGTTTATTGTCCTCAATTTGACAATTTGCTACCCCTCCCCCCATTTTTCTTCTCTGGGCTCAAAACTCATTCACACAAAAGTGTAAATGACTCATAATGGTTTAATAATGTGTTCGCTCTCCTTGAGGAGTTAACCCAGGCTTATGCCAAAGGAATTACATTCTAAGTGTGGATTGTATCTGGTGGAATATTTGGAGGGAGGGCAGTTACTTTCCAGTGACTAAAAATTGCAACTTTTCCTTTTGAGCTTTGGTAAAAGCTATCTACTTCAAAGCACATCAGGAAGCTTGGGTAAAATTTCACAAAAGAGAAATCTGACATGCATAGATTAAAGAAGCCAGAGACCCTTAAGGAGAGATGAGCCTATCTATATCCCTGGCTCCTGAACTTCTTAAATACCTGGCTAGCCCTGAGAAGTGAAAAACAAAACAAAACAAAACACCAAGTCAGCTAGTGTCCTGAGTAGAAAAATCTTAACAATTCAACAAACTATTCAACAACTAATGAAGTCCCTTTAATAGGAAAAGAAGAGACAAAGGAAGAAGGACTCTGGGCTCTCTGAAGTGGAAGAGGTGGAGAGAAAAGGCAAAAAGAACATGAAGAAGAGAGGACTTGGACCCTTGGGTATCTGGGGGGTGGGGAGGAAAGTCAGAGAAGTGGGAGAGAGCTGGACATTTGTGTCTGTATCCTGGAGGGAGATTCAGGGTATGGGGGTAGTGGAAGCTGGGGGGCAGGAAGCTGGCCCCAGGGGAGCCATCAGGGCTCATTGAAGGGCTGAGCACTTGTTTAGGGTTAGAGCTGCCTCCTCAGGGGATCAGGATTGTCCAGCCAAAGCTATTGTCCTCCCTTCCCCCACCCCTTCCCCAGTCAGCCCCTTTGAACCTGACTCCGGAGATTCACTCCCTTCCCCCATAGCCTAGGGCTGGATATCTGGACTAGGGAGGTAAAGAAGGCGGAACTGGGGTGGGGTGTCAGACATTTGGGTCCCTGAGGGGTAGAGCTGACTGGGACGCATTTGCTTGGGTATCTGAGGGGAACTGGGTGAGGATCTCTGAGCCCCAGAGAAGCTGATACCCATTTTCTGTCCCTGAGTAGAGGATTGGGGGTGAGAGAAATGAAGTGACATCTAGGGTGCTGAGGGAAGGTGACATTTGGGGGAAGGTAATCCCATTGGTTAGGGAGTTAGGTAGACTTTTAATTCACGAATTAACTAGAAGATACTCCTTGCCTGGGTGCCTGAGAGGCCTAGAGAGTCAGTTAATGGGGGAACGGATAGCTGGGTCCCTGAATGAAGGATGCAGTTACAGGGGAAACGAAATCTGGCTTTCTGAGCACATCTCTGAAGAGAAATAACTGGGGTGGGAAGGGGACAAGAGATACAGTTTAGAAGAAATAATTGGGTCGACAAGAAGAGAAAAACGGGGGTGACCCTAAAGAATGAATAGGAATGCAAATGAACTGTCTAGGTGACCTTAGACGCAGACTCTGCCCCTGCCTCAGTTTCTCCCCCTCCCCCTACCTGGGGCGGGGGCAAGGGCGGGGCTAGAGGTCAAGGCCGGGGTGGGTGGGATTGTGGAGGGAGGGGTCGGATTGTCCCCTTTGCTCTCAGTCCTTAAAACCCCCGGGTCGGGGTGCCCTATTTCCGCATGGCCGGACACCTGGCTCCTGAATATTTCTCGCCACCCCCGGGAGGTGGCGGGGCCGGAGTTTCTGAGCCTACGTGGAATTGGTCCGGCTTTCAAGGCCCACCCGGCGGGGCTGGAACCGGACCGGGACCCGACGGGTGGGGAATGGCCCCATACCACCCATTGTACGATATGTGGGGAGGGGGTGTCTACTGTGAACCTCAGCCCAGTGTGGGAGTGATGGCTCAGCCTGCTCAGGAGATCGCGGTCCCCGACGGCGATGCCGGTCCCGGGGTAGAGAGCCCTTCCGGGGGCAGCTCTCCAGAGCCCCGCGCCACTGCTCGAGTCACCAAGATTGAGCCGGTGGAGAGTGGAGATGAGGTGAGACTGGTGATGAGGAAAGGTAGGAGGCAGAGATGCCCGAGGGGACGGAAAGCCTGAGTTTATAGCTATGTGGGTGAGGCCTGGGCAGAAGGAGGTCGGGGGACACCTGAGCTAAAAAAGACCAGAACAGAACCCACAGTCTTTTGGTATACGGAACTGGAGGTCCGGACGTGAACATGGGTGTCCTGAAAAATACTAAACTGGGAAGTGGGGAGGTAGAATAAGATCCCAAGGTCTTTAGAGGAGCTAGAAGGCAGGGCTGGAAACTTGGGACAAGATTGGGACAAGATGCCTGAAGCTAGAGGCGGGGAGGAAGGATGAGTGCTGGATTGCTGGAGGGATCCTGATGTCTATGTCCTCTTTGATTAGACTGTTTTTTCCCACCTTCTGGATCTATCTGGATGTTCCATAGCCCCTTTTAACTTTGTACCCAAATAATTAACCCTACCTCATCCCCTATCCCCTCTCATGTCCCTCTTTAGTCCCCTGCCAGACCCAGAGACCCAGAAACTGGGTTGGGTGGTGGGGTATGGAGGTTTGTGACCTCAGGCTTAACCATCTTATCTGGTCTGATTGATAGAGCACCCATTCTCCTAAGGTATTGTTCACTGGAAATGGTGGGTGGGACTGTCTGGTATCTATTTTGGGTGGAGTACCCAGATCTCTTGGGTGGTGTGGATCCTCATTCTGGGAGTAGGACTTTTGTTTCTGGGAGGTAATAATAGATTAAAAACTGGCTCTGCCCATCTTCTCTGTCTTTTCGAATTGCTTAACTTCTGGGTATCAGTTTTCTTATCTGTAAAACGAGTGCTTTGAAATTATTTCTAATGTCACTTTCAACTCTTAGGATTGTATGAAATATGCAATCCAAGCATTCTTGGAACCATCAGCTATGGATTCCCTCAATTTGGGGCAGCTGCAAATGTTGAACAAACATGAGATCCTACTGAGCTGGGCACTTGGAAATAGGAGGATGAAATAAAGCTTACTATCTGTCCTCAAGCTTACAATTACCTCCATTGGTAGGTGAGACCAGGATGGATACAAAATGAAAGACATAAATATTAAGGAGAAGTTCAGATAAAGTGCTGTGAGAAAGTTTTAAAGGGAACTAACAGGAAGTACATAATAAAGAAGGTGGGACTTGATAGGAACCTAGTTGGGCCTTGAAGAAAGGGAAGGATTTCTTAAGGCAAAAGAGCTTGGGTGAATTCATTCCAGATATGGGGAAGTGTGATTAAATGCATGCAGGAAACAAGGAGAAAACTGAGTATACCAGTTCGACTGGAGTGTGAAGGGGGAGGAGGGAGAAATAGGGACAGGATAAGAAATGTATATTGTATTGAATGGACAATAGGGGAGTCTCTGGGTTTTGGAACAATGGAGTAACCTGAAGAGAGCTGACCGGATTATTCTGACAGAAATTGTGGATGACAACTGATTAATAGTTGAAATCAGGGAAGAATGAGGGTGCTTGCTTGGGTGCAAAGGAGACTGGAAAGATCGTAGAAAGGACATATGGTCCCTATTCTCAAGGAACCTGCCATCTAGTTGGAGAGACCAAGTCTAGTCGTTTAAAACAATTGAAGAACAGTAAAATCAACCTTATAGGACTATTTTGTACCTGCAAAGGACTTTTGGACAGAAGGAAGCTGGGGAGGGTTTTATGGAATTAGGTTAGAGCTGAGCTAGGCCTTCTTTGCCAGAGATTTGGATGGGGATGGAGGTGGGGAAGGGGAGGTCTAAGGCATCTTTGCTGGAATAGCCTGAGCAAGATGTTAAAGGAGAAATTAATGTGATGTGTATAAAGAGGGATGATATATGGGGGTGATGGGGAATATGGTTGAGTAGGTAGGTAGTGCTTTGGAAGATCTTAGAAGTGTCCAGTCAAGGACTTGGTGTTGCATATAGAAAGTGGGGGGAGGGGAAGGTATATATGTATATAGAATAATGATTAGAATGTTGTTTTAGAAAAATTAATCTGGATGCATGCAAGATTGGTTGTAGTGGAATGAAGACTTGGAACCAGTTATTATCATTATTGTATGCTGGGTATATATAATATATGTAATAATTATTGCAACTTGGCTGAGAAATTTCATCATGGTCCCTTTTCCCTAGGTCCAAATTTATTATCACTCATCCTATTCTTCCCCTCTTAGAGGACAAGGAAGGATATCTCTTCCCCAGGCGTTGACACCCCACACAAACCTTAATACTTGATCGATATCTTACATGTTTCCAGTATCATTCCCTCTGGCATTTTCATTCTCCACTTCTCCACTGGCTTCTTTCTTTCTACTTAAAAAGTTATCAGACCTCCTTTCCTATAAAACAGTCTTTAAAAAGTGTCCATTCACTGTTAAACTTCTCAAAATGGGAATGAAGTGGAGGAAGGAGTTTATATGTTCACTGGCTATACTAATGCTCTTCACTAAAACACATGACCTGCTGGCCTTTCCACCCCAACAAGCTGTTTTCTGGTCCTTCTATTGAAATAAGAATCTCCAAAGTCCTCAATAACTTCTTGAATGGTAGTCTCTTTTCCTCATCCTTAACAAGCTTGGTCTTGTATTCTCTCAGTACCTTAATAAATATTTGTTGAATTAAACTCAACCTCTCTGTTAGGTGGCAGCAGTGGAGTGCCAGGCATGGAGTCGGGAAGACCAGACATTTATTTTTCATGTGACTTTACTTAACCTCTGCCTGAAATATAAAGAAATACTGGTCCCTCCCATCTTTTCAGCTGTTACCTGGGTGACTTCAAAATCTTGATTCTCCAGTTATGTTCTCACATCTCAACTTTGCTCCTAAGGATTCCCCCCGCCCCCCCCACTGTTCCCTATGGTGCTTTGAATTGCTACATGTCAAAAATGGAGCCATTCTTTTTTTCCTATCCCTAGTCTATTCTTTATATGACCTCCCAAGTTGTGTTAATGGTATTGCTTATTCTCTCTCTTCTACTCTCATATCCAGGCCCCATGTCTGAAATCATTTTATTTCTGCTATTAGGGTCTGAGGATAGCTTTAGCTCTTTAACTTTCATCTGCACTGTTGAAATAGCCTTATCTCCTCGTCTTCTCACCTCTACTCTTCAATAAATTTTCCTTGTTCTCCTGTGTATATAGCTCCAACCTGCCTTTCCAACCTCACTCTTCCAGCTAAACTGGGCTATTTTCTGTTCTAAAATGTTCCATGTTCTTTTTTATTTTCATGCTTTTGTTTGAACTTTTTTTCTTTCTGCCTAGAATTTTCTCCCCTGTTTTCATGGTGAAAAAGCCACCTAGTAGCAGTAGGGAGCAGCATACTGGACTGGAGTCAGGGGCTGGGTTAAATCTCAACCTTGGACACTCATTTATGAGGGTCCCCTCACACCTCTGGTCCTTTGTAAAATGAGAACCGGCCTAGATGATTTTTAAGGTTCTCAGTTCTAAATCTGTGATTCTATGATCCTTCAAACCTTCCTCTGATTTTCTTTCCCCCCATAGGAAAAATGTCTTCATCCTCTGGACTTCCAAAGCATTCAGGAAGCACTTAAGTCATTTTTGATCTTCCTGTCCCCAATAATACATAGTGTCATTGATAAAATTCTCAATAAGAATAGATTTAATGAACAGTATTTGGTGACAGATTGGCTAATCTGGTATGAGTGCTCCCTCCTATTTACTTAAGTTTTTTCTATTCTTCTGAAATTTCCTGTTCAAACTTCCACAGCAGCCACAGGAGACCCCTTCCCCAGAGGAACTGGAGCAGTTTGCCAAGGAGCTAAAGCGGAAGAGGATCACTTTGGGTTATACCCAGGCTGATGTGGGCATCACCTTGGGGGCTCTCTTTGGTGGGTCCTTTTCTGTACATTTCACCCAGAGGACTACTTCCTCCACTGCCTCATTTATTACCAGGGACAGAACTTCCTGGATCCATCCCTACCTTAGATGGGGGGAGCTTAGATTCTGGGGGTCCTAGAGGAGGGAGGATGGGGGAAGGGTGTTATGGGATTGTGGGCCTCCTCACTGAACTCTTGAAAGAACTAGGAACTGGACAGACAGATGGGAAAAGTGAGGAGTTGGAGCCTACAGTAAGGGTAGAAGTGGGGGAGGGTTGGATAAGAGTTCCTGGCTGGAATAGGGGGCCTTAGGCCTACCTTGATTAGTGTTCCCCCAACACCAATTCATCCCTCCCCCAACTTCAGGCAAGGTTTTTAGCCAGACCACCATCTGTCGGTTTGAGGCACTACAGCTCAGCTTCAAGAACATGTGTAAGCTCCGACCTCTGCTACAGAAGTGGCTAGAAGCTGCGGATGACAATGACCACCTTCAGGAGGTGAGGGTCGGCAGGGTGGTGGTGGTGGGGGGGGGTGCGGTGAGCAAGCCCGAGGGCTGGTGGAGCATTCCTCTTTTAACTCGTTAATAAAGTTGCTTTAGGGTTTACAAAGCTCTTTCCTCACAAAGCAGCCCTGTGAAGCGCCAATGTCATCCCCATTTTACAGACAAGAAAAATAATGGTTTAGAGACTTGATGATAGTATATTATACTTACTATGGTCAGTACCCTAACCAGAATTTGAACCCAGGTCTCACTATTTTCTACCACACCTGTGCAGGTCCGTGTGTGCCACTTTCTACCAATCCATACCCCTAATGCTACACACCCAGTTTCAGTAAAATTTGGACTATGTGTTGATGTGAACTCAGCTTTCCTGTCTGTGAAATGGACCGCTATCTCAGTGAACTGGTATTACTGATAACAAATGTCACTGCTGCGTCTGCCACCCTGGCAGGAGTGGGTCAGAGCATTTTTATCCTTCCTGAAGAGAATTCAATTTACGTTTGCTTTATTGTGCTTGTTTTCACCCGTTCTTATCTTAGCTGTGCAAGGCTGAGACAGTCCTCCAACAAGCCAGAAAGAGGAAGCGTACAAGCATTGAGAATCGAATTCGGGGAAACTTGGAAACAATGTTTCTCCAGTGCCCCAAGCCCACACTTCAGCAGATCAGCAATATTGCTGAGGAGCTGGGTCTTGAGAAAGATGTGAGTGCTGCTGACTCTTCCTTAAGAACCTGGGTATATACCTTACCTCCTTCTTGGTCCTGTTCTCCACTCCTCTTTCCATCCATCCTTTACTGACTCTTTACCATCTTTTCCCATCATCTCTGACTTTCTGAACCTTTTCACCCTACCATCACTGCCACCCATCATTCTTTTTTTTCCTTTTTGGAGGGGAGAAGGCAGGGCAATTGGGGTTGAGTGTCTTGCCCAAGGTCACACAACTAGTGAGTGTTCTAAGTGTCTGAGGCTGGATTTGAACTCAGGTCCTCCTGATTCCAGGGCCAGTGTTCTATTCACCACCTAGCTGCGCCCCCACCCATCATTCTTAATGAATCTATGGGTACTCTCAAAGCCTTGTCAGATGCCATCCCTTCCTACCTTTTGGCCCAAGGAAGTGAGCTAGAGTTGTCAAACTTCAGGTGACTCTACTAGGAATGTAAGAGAAAGGAGGTTGATGCCAAAGGATCTATTAGTAGAAAGGACTTTGGAGATGAGCTAGTCTGTCTTCCTCTTACCAAGGAAGAAAATAAGGGACTAGAGCAGTGAACTGACTTGTCCCAGTTCACACAATGGCAGAGCTGAAACAAACCAAGTCTCCTGGTGCCTGGTCCAGGACTCTTAAGGTCCCTTCCAACTCTTAATATTCTATACTACCCAAACCAGCCACTGTACATGTATTTGTTAGGGCACCATTTTGCCAGTATTATTTTAAGGCACTATTGGTATGAGATGGGTAGTGGACTTAATGATAGGGCCAGCAAGGGGTTGAAGGTAGAGCAATCACTTGGAGAGAAAGTCTTGGAATCTAGATGAAGAGAGAAGCTAAAATCCACGAAACATGAAAAATATATGGTTTTGTTGTCTATAGTTAAATTCAATAAATATGATTACATTGAGTTTTTTGGCTAAAAACTATTAGTGTGCTTGGCAGTGAGTGGGATATAGTAGATCAGGTACTGGAATAGGGGTCAGATTTTATAGTGGAAGTGGAGATTTTAAAACGTGGACTCAAAAAATTTGGTTAGATTCATTATGCAGCTAGGTGGTGAAGTCGATAGAGCACTGGGCTTGGGATCAGGAAGACTCATCTCATTTGAACTTCAAATTTAGCCTCAGATACTTAATAACTGTGTGACCCTAGGCAAGTCACTTAATCCCTGTTTGTCTCAGTTTCTTATGTGTAAAATGAGCTTGATGAGAAAACCAGTCTGTAAGAATCAGGCCCACCTGAAATGATAGATTGATGATAAACAAGGAAGAATAAAGAAAGGCAACTTAGGACAAAGTCATGGAAGCATGCAGTGTTTCTGCAATATATGAATTTAAGGTAAATAGTACAAAATAGGGAGTTGTCAGTTTTTGACAAAAGCATGGGTAAAAGGAGTGTTTGGAGGCAGATTATTCTGGTTTCATGATAGGGGCAGCAAGGGGTTAGAGAAAGAGCAGACACAGGAGGTGGGAAAGTGAGCTCTCAGGGTAAAAATTACAAGGCAGTGGCAGCCTAGACTGCTAGTGGTTTTAGTGAGAATGGAGGGAAAGGAGGGGATGTATGTGAAAGAAGTTATAAAGGAAGAATTGTTCAGGACTTGGGTGGGAAATGGAAGAAGGGAAGGTATGCATTGTAAGATGGCACTTGAATTTAGGACCGCCATTATAATTCTAGCAATATAAATGAGAAGACCAGAGGATGCATTTAAGGGATGACTATACATAATGTACATGATGAATTGTACAATGAATAGGCAATAGTAGAAACACAGGGCATGCTATAATGCTTCCATACCTTCTTTCCTCTTCATTTTTTCTGTCCTCTGAGGAATAGATACCTATTTTCTTCTTTGATCACTGACCTAGCTCTGCCTTAAGCCAAAATCTTAATATTTCACTGAAGGAAGAAGTAAGGAAGGGGTGGAGTCATCCACAGGCTTTAACCCTATGTCTTCCTTCAATTGGTTTCAAACTCCTCCTCTTTGCCCCAATCCATCCATTGCATAAGCATGTCTCTTATTGAACATTTTATTTTTATTTCTAGGTTGTCCGAGTTTGGTTCTGTAACCGGCGTCAGAAGGGCAAACGCAGCAATAGCAATTCACCCCGAGAAGATTTTGAGGCAGCTGGTTCCTTCCCTGGTGGACCTATGCCTTTTCCCCTAGCTCCAGGCCCTCCGTTCAGTCATCCCAGTTATGGGGGCCCTCATTTCACCACTCTCTATTCCCCACCTCCTTTCACAGAGGGGGATGCATTTTCCTCTCTCCCTGTTACCCCTCTGGGCTCTACCATGCATTCAAGCTGAAGGGCTTAGCCCATCCTTGGGCAGAGGAGGTGAGAGACTAGAGATGAGGAAACCAACAAATTGTTTTAGGGTCTGGGAGTTGGACGATTAAGCTCTCTGTATCCTGGGGGTATTTAGGAACAGGGAAGGATGGGATCAATATTTCAGAGATTCATAAACATTTTTTTGAGGGGAATGGGTGGAGGGAAGTTGGGAAGTTTGCTGTTCAAAATCTCTTTCATCTCCCAACTCTTAAATAAAGCAATCTGAAAAGCAAGTCTAATCGAATCAAAGCCCTTCAAATATTTAAAGATCTGTCTTGGGTCTCCCCTATGTCTCCTTCAGATTAAAACATTCCTAGTTGCTTCAACCATTCATTATGTAATAGCTAGCATTTATGAAGCACTTTAAGGTCTGCAAAGGTCTTGTGTCAGACTTGGTAACTGTGACCTTGGGCAAGTCACTTAACCTGTTTGGCTCAGTTTCTCCATCTATAAAATGGGGATAATAACCCAGGGTTGGTGTGAGGATCAAGTGGGATCATGATGTAAAGTGCTTATCATGATGCCAGATACTGTTAGACTGGTAAAAGATTGGTAGCTTTTTTTCCTGTTTTCATATATTTGGTTCATATTGAGCTTGTGGGTTGATAAAATGCCCAGATCTTTTCCATAAGAATTGTCCTTTGGTCCTGAACTTTGAAGTTGAATTTTTCTTAACATAGGTGTAGCACTTAACCATACAGATTCAAATCACCTAGGTTCGGAGCCTGAGGGGTCAACTTCATTCATTTTCCAGTTATATCAGTCTTGCCAATTATAGTCTTTGCTGCACTTTTATAATAGGATTATTGGGTCATGGATCTAGATCCAGAAGGTACTTTTAGATATCCAAAATAGGATGGTCATGTCCCGTCCCCCCCCTTTTTTTAACCAATCTAACCTCCCTGCACAAAGGTCATCTAATTGTAGGCAAGGTACTTAACCTACCAAGTAATGTTACTAGAGCATAGTTTTCTATATGTGATTCCTTGCTTTCCCTTAACTCTAGGGTCAAATACAATCTGCACTAGCATTGAAAGTACTTTACAATCTCCAGATTAGCTTTCTTGTTCTTTCACACAGTACATGGCATATCTCATTCCTATGCATATTCACATGCCTTTCACATACTCCCACTTGATTTTTAGAATCTAGTTTCAAAGCTGAAACTCCTCTATGTCAAGACCTTTCCTGATTCCTACCAGGTGATTAAGGAAAGAATCAAGTATTAAGTATGTCTTTGCTGACTGTAGGTTAGACATTGAATTTTTTTCTTTTAACTTCCCACTTTTTTCTCCAATAATATAGTTTTCAATATAAACTTCTATAAGATTTAGTTACAATTTTTTTTCTCCCTTTTCCCCTCCCCAAGAGTGCAATCTGATAGAGGCAATACACAATACAATCATATTAGACATTTCCACATTAGTAATGTTATGAAAGAATAATCCAAAGAAAACTGAAAAACCACAAGAAAAAAAACTTGATCTACACTCAGACGATAATTCTTTCTCTGGATGTGGATAGAATTTTCCACCATGAATCTTTTGGAATGTAGACGTTCTATTTGATAGTACAAGTCCCAGCCCCAGTTGTGTTTATAAGGGACGTAGAACACCAAAAAGAACAAATGGAGAAAGGCAGCTAGATTGGATGAAAGGGATTGAGAGGAGACCTGTGTGGCAAGTTTTGAAGGTGTGGAGGGATACACAGTATCTAAAGGTGTGGGGGAAGATACCAGAGTCCTAGGAAAAAACTTAAATAACGTTGCCAACTACACAGAATAACTTGGAAGGTTATAGAACCAATGGCATCCTTACTGAGGGAAGAGTAAGCATGAGTATTGCAAGCAATAATAAATACAATTTTACAATTGAATAACAGCAAGAGGATCACTATTCCTCTTTAATTACAATTTTTTTTCATATAGTAGAGCAAAGAAACCCACAGTATTGCCTTATAAGGTCTTTTTCAATAAGGGAATTTCAAAATTCCTTGAAAGACAACTGTTCCATGCTGACTAAAATGATTTGCCACTGATGGAGGAAGCCCAGCAAAAAGTCCCAAGGTGAAGAGGAATTCTCTATAGATGCCGAGCTCCTCTAGAGGGCGCTATTCTCAAACTATTCCAAATATTCTAAGCCTAGTGAAAAATTGAGGAACTAAAAAATTTGGCTTTACCGTCTATACCGAAAAGATCAAGTGGCTACATCAATGTCTATTGTCAGTTTCATCGTTCACTTGTTTGGACCGGGGAATGCAGGCAAAGACCTGTGTTTTTTGTTTTTGTTCATGACATTCTAGTGTCACTGCAGGACTAAAAGTGAATATAATGCACAAGGTCTGAAGAGGCTTTAAGGTAACCAGTAGAGAACTCCAAAGACGGAGTAAAAGACTTCAAAGAACTGTATGGTGGGAAGAAAGGACGGGCTGTTCCCACGGCAAGGGCAAAGGATAATAGGTGGAGTCACTGCTCCACGTGGTACCGTTGAGGCCGCAGCACGTTGAGTGCACTCTTGTGTAGGACTTAAGGGAGCACATTACTAAAAGTCAGGTGGGGTGGGCAGGTGCGGGTGAGTTACGCTATGCAGTGTTGGAGAGAATATCCAGATTTGTGGAATTGAAGACCTGTTTGAATTTAAAAAGAATATTTTTACACACTTTTATGTGAACATATGGTCTCTTATAGAATGTAAGCTTCTTGAGGGTAGGGACTGTTTCATTTATGTATTTCTAACCTTTGAGCCTAGCTCAGTAACTGACACAGAAGACAATAAATACTTGACTGATAATCCACAAAGGCTAAATGGAAAGGGCAGATTAAAAGGGTTTAGGCTCAAATCTTGACTGTGACCTTTAGCAAATAACTTACCCTCTTCAAGGCTTCAGTTTTGGTATCTGTAAAATTTCCATTTGGCTTCAGTTATTTCTAAATTTTCTTCCAACCAGTGGTATGCTATAAAAATGTTTAACACCTGATTCTCTGAAAGACCAAGATTACTCCTGACACACTTATAAATTTAATCTGCATCATTAACATTTTATGCATCACTTAAGTCTAGACAATCAGCAAAACAATAAAATATATCAAGCCTTAATGGTAGTCAATTTCTGAGGTGTAGATCCTCAAACTGAAAATTTAGCCAGAGTCTCTCAGTCTGTTCTACTGGCTACAGCACAATCTTCCATCTCTAAATTTTAGATTCTATTATAACAGGAAGGGGGTCTGTATACCTGTGATTTGGTAGAAGGTACTCCCTGTGTAAAATCTCCATCTGCAGATGCAGATTAGCAATTCTCTTTCTGCTCCTAGAATTAGTCGCCTGAAACATTGAGATGTTGATAATTTACCTTGGTCACCCAGCCAGTTAGTTGTTCATCCTTTGAAGCAGACCAGTGACTACATGGGTGATGTCTTGTGATTGAACTGGATTTAAGTGAGGCACAGTCAGTATGTGTCAGAGAGAGGACTTAAACCCAGGTCTTTTCTTCCAAGAACAGCATTCTACCTGTTACACCACCCTGTCTCAAAGGGCTTACTAAAATCCAGGTATGATAATTGCTGTTAATGATCTAGAACTTTGCTCAGTGTCACACAGGTAGCAAGTAGCAGGCCTGGGGTTTGACTTCAAATCAAGTACTTAATACTGTATCACATTGCTTATCCCTATTGGATGGATCCAACAGTTTCTTCTATGTCCTCCCCTAAATTTCAACTAATTGTAGGTCTGGAAGAAAAGATAACAAGCTTAATTTTGTCATTGTTGAGATTGAGATACTGGGAGGACATCCAAGTGTTATTCAAATGACTGGAAATATTGGTCAGGTGGCAGGATTTGGATATGTGTATGGGTGATACTTTGAAGCTCAGGTTTGGGTTAAATGAGGTTGCCCAGGGAGAGTATGTATAGTGAAGAAGCCCAAGAACAGAACTTCGTAAAACATCCAATTTAAAGAATTATGATCAAGAAGAGAAAAAAAAATGGAGGAATAAAAGAACCAGGATGGTGCAGTGTCTGAGAAGCAAAGAAGAAAATAACCAGGGGCTGACTGTCAAATAGTGGCAAAAACTGCAGAAAGGCCAAGGACTATCGGCTTTGGGGGGGCGAGGGGGTTTATAGTGAACTTTGGAGAGATCTTTACCTCTACTGTCTGTTAAAGCTGTTAAAGACTCTTTATTTCTGGGTTTTGGATTATTCACTGTGCCTTGACCTACCATGTAAATGAAGGATTCCTGTGTTTACACAACCCAAATGTCATAATGCTCAATTACCCTGTTGGGTTATAGGGAAGTTGGGTAATTTATTGGGTGATTCTTTAATGATGCAAATTCCTTGATACTTTTCTGCTGACTTGGGCTGTTTATTCTATAAAAAGGCCCAGCCCATGGGGTGGCTAGGTGTCGCAGTGAATAGAGCACCGGCCCTGGAGTCAGGAGGACCTGAGTTCAAATCTGGCCTCAGACACTTCACACACACACACACACACACACACACACACACACACACACACACACTAGCCGTGTGACCTTGGGCAAGTCAACCCCAACTGTCCTCCAAAAAGCAAAAAAAAAAAAGTCCCCGCCCACATTCACCTCTTGTGTCAATTTGGGATGCCTGTACATCCATCTATCATACTATATATATCCCAGATCAGGATTCTGGGTCCAAAAGATACACTATATACAAAATGAAAAACATGTACATGCTATGTATATCCTTTGCCCCCCAAAATCTTGATTTGACCTCTTAGTGGTGAATGTGGCTGAATTTTCCTTGATTAACATTCCATACCAGAGAAGTTTATCAGTTATAGTCATTGATGACTTTTTTTAAGAGTAGTTTCTTGGGGCAGCAAGGTGGCACTGGTCCTGGAGTCAGGGAGGACCTGAGTTCAAATATGACCTCAGACACTTGACACACTTACTAGCTGTGTGACCTTGGGCAAGTCACTTAACTCCAACTGCCTTGCCTTTCCCCCTCCAAGAAAAAAGAAAGGGGGTAGTTTCAGAAATGGGTGGGGATGGAGGACCCATTACAAAATACTGAGGGAAGAGTTAATAGTGAGAAAGTAGAGGCCTCAAGTATACATTTTCTAAGACAGTTGATAGTTAAGGAGAAATGAGAAGGGATAACTCCACAGCACGATCACAGAATTTCAGAGCTGGAAGGTTAGGGTAGTAGGGGTTGTCTAGTCCAACCCACATCTCAAAAGTTTTTTCCACTATAACATACCTGACAAATGGTCTTCCAGTTTCTGCCTGAAGAGGAGAGGGAGAAGTGAGGAGTATAGTTAATCAAGCAATTTTATTGTTGTTGAATCATTTTTGTCTTGTCTAACTCTTCCTGCCCCATTTGGGGCTTTCTTTGCAGAGATACTGGAGTGGTTTACATTTCCTTCTCCAGTCCATTTTACAGATGAGAAAACTGAGGCAAATAGGCTTAAGTGACTTGCCCAGGGTAACACAGTATGTGTCTGAGGCCCAGTTTGAACTCAAGAAGATGAATCTTCCTGACTGCAGACCCAGCACTCTGTCCACTGTACCACCTAGCTGCTCCTAAGCATGTAAGTTTCTACTATTATGCCTGGCATTATGTTAAGTTTCTGGGGGTACAGATACAAAGAATGAATAAATTCACACACACAAAAAGCTTCCATTCTAATGAGTTAGACAAGTACTTATATTAATACAGTACTTTTATAAACATTTTTTTTTGTAGGGGGGAAGGTAGGGGAATTGGGGTTAAGTAACTTGCCCAAGGTCACATGGTTAGTTTTTTTGTGGTAAGGGTCTGGGGCCAAATTTGAACTCAGATCCTCCAGACTCTAGGGTCCGTGCTCTATTCACTGAGCCACCTAGCTGCCCCCTTACAGTATTTTACAAATACTTATACTACAAGAACTTATGTAAATACTTGCTGCAAAACAGCCTAATTAATCCTTATAAAATTAGCTAAAGCTTTCAGATGGACCTGTTATTGTTGTTTTTTTTTGGAGGGGGGAAGGCAAGTCATCTGTAGTGATCTTCAAGCCCAAGAAGGTAAAATCTTAACACTGTTTCCATTTCTTCTTCCTTGATTTGCCAGGAAGTAATGGGAAGTTGTTAAAATTTTAGTTGTTTTCTTAAAAAAAAAAATTAAGCTTTAAGCTAGGTTTTACACTCTCATCTGCATATCTGAGATTGCTGATATTTCCCCTTGCAAACTTAATTCCAACTTTTGCTTCGTCTAGCCTGGTATTTCACATGATGTACTCTGCATGTAAGTTAAATAAATAAGATGACAATGTACAACTTTGTCATACTCCTTTCCTAATCTTAAACCAATCAGTGTTTCCATGTTCAGATCTAACTGTTGCTCAGTTCTATAAGAACATCTAGAAATAAAAACAAAAAAAAAGATGTCACATTCATCACAGGGTATTGGAATACTAAAAACAGGAAATCAAGAGATAATTGGAATAACAGGCAAGTTTGGCCTTGGAGTACAAAATGAAGCAGGGCAGTGACTAATAGGGTTTCGTCAATTTAACTCCATGGTCTGGTCTTACATAGCAAATACTCTTTTTCCATAACCCAAAAGGGAACTCTACCTATGGACATCACCAGATGGTCAATATTGAAATCTGATTTGAAATTGATACTGAAAGACTGATTATAAACTTTGCAAGCAAAAGTGAAGAAGCTCTATATAATCAGTTAAAATAAGACCCGAGGCTGACAGTGGCTCAGATCATGAGCTTCTTATTGCAAAATTCAGACAAATTGAAGAAAGTAGTTAAAACCATCAGAATTGTACAGGTGTGACCTAAATAACATCCCTTATGAAGTGGAGATGATGAATAGATTTAAGGGATTAGATCTGGTAGATAGAGTACCTAAAGAACTATGGACCATATTGTACAGGAGGCTGCAACAAAAAACATCCCAAAGAGAATGAAGAGTAAGAATGCAAAATGACTTTCTGATGAGGCTTTACAAATAGCTGAGGAAAGAAGGAAAGGGGCAGGGAAAGGTTCTAGAGAATAGCAAGGAGAGATAAAGGAGCAATGCAAAGAAATAGACAATATTCACAGATCTCTTCAAGAAAATTAGAGATAGGGGCGGCTAGGCGGCGCAGTGAGTAGAGTGCCGGCCTCGGAGTTGGGATGACCCGAGATCAAATCCGGCCTCAGAAAATGAGCACCCACACATAAATAATGACTAGCCGTGTAACCTTGAGCAAGTTACTTAACCCCAATTGCTTAAAAAAAAAAAAAAGAAAATTAGAGATATCAAGGAAGTGTTTTATGCAAAAATGGGCATGAAAAAATGCAAAAATGGTAGGGACTTAACAGAAGTAGAAGAGATTAAGACAGGGGTGGCAAGAAAATACAAAAGAACCATGACCGTGTGGTTACTGATCAAGGGCCAGCCATCCTGGAGAATGAAGTCAAGTGGGCCTTAGGAAGCTTTGCTACTCTAGTAAAGGTAACAGAATTCCAGCTGAGCTATTTAAAATCCTAAAAGATGATGCTGTTAAAATGCTGCACTCAATATGGCAGCAAATTTGGAAAACACAACAGCAACCACCAGGTTGTAAAAGATCAGTTTACATCCCAAGCCTAAAGAAGGGCAATGCCAAAGAATGTTCAAATTACCAAACAACTGCACTCATATCAATATACCAGCAAGGATATGCTTTCAATTATGCCAGCTAGAGTTCAGCAATATATGAACTAAGAATTACCAGAAGTACAGGCTGGTTTTTTCAAAGGGAGAGGCAAGGCAATGGGGGTTAAAGTGACTTGCCCAAGGTCACACAGCTAGCAAGTGTGTCAAGTGTCTGAGGTCACATTTGAACTCAGGTCCTCCTCACTATAGGGCCTAGCTGCCCCATGCAGGTTGATTTTTGAAGAAGAGGAACTAGAGGTCAAATTGTCAACATCTACTGCATTATGGAGAAAGCAAGAGAATCCCAGAAAAAAAATTCTACTTCTGCTTTATTGACTACACCAAAGCCTTTGACTGTGGATTACAACAATAGGTGGCGAGTCCTCTTACTTGTCTCCTGAGGAACCTGAATGCAAGATAGGGTAATGGATTGACTATGTTCGGTGAGGGAGACCAGGGATAATATCAGCTTGGGAGAATGAAAAAACGCTCGGCTGACTGACGGTGCCTTCCCTACTCCCTCAACCGTCTCGTTCTTTGATTGAAAGGTGGAACACTAGACTCCTCCCAAAGCTCAAAGGAAGCAGGGGGTGGGAGTAATTCAAAGCTGAAATTCAACAGGATAAGATCAACTACAGAATAAGGGAATGAAGAGCCTAAGTGAAGAGGACAGTGTACAACTTGTTTACCATGTAGTTAAGAGAGGGAAGGGAGAATGTAGGCAATGCAGGGATGATGGAAAAACTGAAGGCCAGAGGAACTGGAGGCTGCAGTGATCAAAAACAGGGTTAGGGATTATAAGGAACAATGTGCCATGATAGCAGATTAATTCCTTCCTCCTTTTCAATCCATCATCAAATACTGATGAATTTTTCCATGATGTTTATTGGACTGGCTTTCCTTTCTACTTGAATTAATTTGGCATTCTTTTCCTTTGAAATATATCTCACTGACCTCTTCAGGCTGGGGTTCTAGGCTATCCAGATCTTCCTCCAGAGCCAAATTTAAGTCAAAATACACCAAAGTGAGCGTGAGAAGTGAGGAAGAGTGTGGGTGAAGTCTATGGTGTTAGGAAACATAACAGAGGGACAAATCAGCAGCTGGTCCTTTATTTGGAAATAAGCAGAAAGGGGGAGGGGAGATCAGAAAAGCCCAAAGACTGGGGAACTGGACATAATGGCCAGTGGAGCTCTGGGGCAGGCTGTTATGCTAGAAGTAGCATGTTTGAGGGATCAGGGTTATACTGAAACTCCCCTCTGCCCCCACCTTTCCTGCCCTCTCACAGCCAAACCTGAAGTTTTCCAGATTCTCCCAAGGAAGCACTATCAACACCTTCTGAAATCCTTCTCACCCAATTTTAGGATTCCTGAAGCCATTCATCTGGCATGGTCTTGACTTCCAGAGTTGGGTAACTTTCTGGTTCCAAGCATATGGCATTCCAGGACCCTGGACTCAGTTCTGTGTTCTCTAACAACTGAGTACTCCTTGAGACAACAGTCACAGTCAAAAGTCACTTTCTTCCATGTTACTTTAGGGGCTTGCTAAAGTCCCTTAGTCAGTTAGTATCCATGGCAATAGGCAATTCCTTCCTGGAAGTCTTTCCTCCTGGGGAGGGAAGTAGAGTATTCCTTCAGAACCCCTTTCATCCTTAACATATCCAACCCCTGGCTTTTGGGTCTCATCTCCATGGAGTAGCAGCAAGTTGCCATGACCTTTCTTAACCAATTTCCATCACCTTATGCTTGGCAACTAGAACAGCGGTAATCAGCCTCTTGGGCAGCCCGGTAGCTGCAACCTGCACAGGCCACATGGAACCACGCATCACAGCCATCACATTGGACCCAGGCCACTGTCTCTTCCTGGGGTGGTTGGCAGCTGGGAGCTGCACAGGGCTCCCCTCCCCCAATAGGAGGGGGAGCTGCAATCCGAGATGACAGGTATTTCCGGGGACGGCCACGTCGCTTTCTGAAAGACAAAAAAAAACCCTGAACAAGGGAAGATAAAAATGTGCTCCTGCTCCTTGGGATGAGTTTAGGATCCAACCTGATTTGGTGTAGCAGACAACAGGAAGTGCTGGAAGAACTGTCCTCCATTTCTGACTAAGGCACTGTGGTACAGTGGAAAGAATATTGGACCTGGTAGTCAAGAGGCCTGGGTTCATATTCTAACAGTAATACTCACTTGGTGTATCAAAGGCTACCTAGTCCAAACTTTCTTATCCTTCACAGGAGGAAAACAATGCCCATAGAGGTGTGACTTGCCCAGAGTTATACAGGCAGCAAGAGACAGCAGGATTCGAACCCAGGTCCTCTGAATCCAAATTCAGTGCTCTTGCCACTGTACCACACTGCTTCTCTATGAAAAAGGTCAGGAATGTGTGTGTGGTTAAACGAGGCATTTCCTCATCTGTAAAGTGTGGACAACCCTTGTTACCTCTGAGTTACATGGTACAAGCTCTGTGAATCTTACAAAGTACCACACACTTTTCTTTCTTTCCCATGTCTGCCATTCCTCTCTTCCTCCCCACCTCTGGTCTTTGGTCCTTCCAGTTTTTTCCTCATAGCCCCTACCAAGCTCCTGTTTCTTCTTCTGTCTTTGTCGCTTAAGACAGAAGATATTAGACAATCTGTGGCACTGAATGGTGAATATGGTTTATCTGGGCTGGAGTTTTTGTGGAGCCTTCTCTCCCCTTCCTCTCTTGGAAGCATTCCCTTTCTCTTCTCGAGTCAGAAGAAAGCGCTCCCACAGAGCAAAGGTTTTTATGTGCACACATGTGTGTGAAAAGGAGGAGGTGGGGGAATATAATGGCAGGTTCCAGAGAACAGAGGTTGGTAAGGATGGGGACAGCCCTAAGTTCCCTCTATCTCTCTGAAGTTAGGGGGTTCCCCTACTTACCCACTGGGAGTGACTGGAATCTTCATTCCTCGAGGCTTCTTCTTGGTTTCAGCCTGAACTCTGGGAGGGCTCTCCTCTGTTCCCCCCTCATCCTCTAGCTCAGCCAGCACCTTGTGTGCTGACTTCCGACGGTTCCGAGGGGCTGGAGGTGGGGTAGGAAGTGTGGCCCCAGCCTCCCTAAGGGTCACAGGAAAGGTCAGGCCCTGACCTCCACCCCCAACCCTGGAGAATGTAAGGGGCTGAGGCTGGAGTTTACTGAGGCTGCCAATGGAGCTAAGGATCAAGGTAGCCTTGGGAGCAGGGGAGAAGGTGCTCAGGGGACGTTGTGGGGCCCCCCGAGGGGGCAGCATGGGCCAAAAACCACCTTCCCCTCCTGATTCCCCCCCAGCTCTGGGGAGAGTGATAGCAGCAAAGTCTTGGGGTCGAACTCGAACACGCTGGAACATGAAGTAGAACTCAGGAGGGCAGGCCCCCACAGGCCCCTTAGGGCCAAAGGTTAGGAAGTCACCGTCACTCAGTTCCAGTTGGTGACCCCTGGGGAGCCTGATATTGTTGACCAAGGTACCTGCAAGTGGGGGGGGGGGGGCGGAGAAGAAGGGGAGGAAGAAGAGAGAGAGAGAAGCAGATGAAGAGAAGGCAGAGAAAGAGAAGGTAAGACAAAGTTAACAGTCAAAAAGTTGTAGAACAGCTGGATTTCCTAAGGCAAAGTTTAGAGGGTTAAGGAAACTGTTAACATCCTCTCCTCCCACTTCAGCCTCACCCAGATTATAACCTCAAGCACTTTGAGGGCCAGGACTTTGGTAAACTGTTAAAGCTAAAAGGGGCTTTATCATCCTTTTAGTACAGGGAAAGGGACTGGTCCAGAGTTCCATAACACAGCAAGTAAGAAACAAGCTGGAATCTGAATCTGGATCTTGACAGTGAATTCACAGGTCTAAGGGATTAGATTCTCCCTAGTTTCCTATCCTGCCTGGCTCCTGTTGAACTGGAGGGATTGGTTCTCCCAATCATCTCAGCTCCTGGGGGTTCTCTAACAAAGCTGGCACAGAACAGAAAGAGTTAGGGATTCTTCCCCTGTCCTTTTAAAATCATATTCTGTAAAGACTCAGTCTTTGACAATAAGAAATGAATCTTGATAGTTAGAAATGTAGACCTGTTCCAAAAAGGGATAGTCCTAGTTTTAGGATTTCCCCCTCCCACCAATATGGACCCTGGGACTTTCCTGAAGGCTTCTGAGACACAAAAGTACCTGTTTCTTTTGGGTCAAACATTAAAAAATCTTTTGGATCGAGAGGAATCTTTTCTTTTTTTTTCTTAACTATTTTACTTTATTGTAAGATATTTCTCATAAAGGATGAGTATTCTATAAATATCTGTAATATCAAAATGAAACATATCAATTAAACTGAAAGTATTAAAAAATAAAATGATCCCTAGGGAGAGGGTGGGGAGAAGGGATAGAAAGAGAGAGCCCAGACAAAGTCTCTAGAAGCAAAGTCATGACTCAGAAGGTAAAGAAGTTCCAGCTGCATGAGGCATCATCACATCTGGAGAGCCAGAGAGTTGCTTGCCTTCTGTCTCTGGGCCCTTCTCAAGCTTCTCTTGCTTCTTGTATCTGAATGTCAAATTTTCTATTCAACTCTGATTTTTTCATCAAGAATGCTTGAAAGTCAAGAGGAATCTTTTCTGAGATCTATTGACAGCAAGGTGCTCAGTGGATAGAATTATGGGCTGGGAGTTAGGAAGACCTGAGTTCAAATCCAGCCTCTTAAACTGTGTGAACTTGGGCAAGTCACTTAATCTCTGCTTGCCAAAACTGACTGGAAAAGGAAATGGCCACTCCAAGGGCCAAGAAAACCCCATGGACAAAAGTCCATGGGGCATGAAATGTCTCAGATACAGCTGAATGGCTGAACAACAACGTGGTCAGGTCAAAGTAACAAAGAAAATAAAGCTTTGGGAACCTGGACTACTAGTGATCAGCAGAGGGAGTGACTACCTTGGAGACTTGATCTTAAAAAGTTCCTATATTTATTTAATTTCATTGCCATCTCCTTGAAAACCTATGCCAGAGCTTCCCTGCCTTTTCTCTTCTAGAACCGAATCCCACTCAACTCCCTTTTTTTCTTGCTCCACAATAAAATCTTTACCTTTACCTGTACAGTCCCCCTGGAACCCTGTTTTCTACTTTCCAAGGTGAGAGAGTTTGCTAATCTGCTAAAACAGGGGCAGTGTGTATGGAGACTGAAAAGCCAGCTCTAATAAGTTACCTTTTGACATTTACTAACTATTTGACCTTGGACAAAGCATAGTTAGTACCTATATAATGGGAAATAATAATACCCTTGCCCAGTAAGCCTTCCCTGTAACAAAGATAATAATATTTACACTATATACTTCACAGGATTGCTGACAGGAAAATGACCAATAAACAAACCTTAAAGTGCTAAAGAAACATGAATTAAGTCACTTAACCTGAACTCAGAAAACTATAAAATGGGGGTATCTCACATAATTATTTTAAAGAAACAATTCTGTAATAACAGAACACTACAAATATGGAACTGATCTGTTCTGTCTTCCATCTTTTTCAGGCAGGAGGTATGTCACATAGAGCATACTCCCCTAACAGACAGCAGGTGCCTTTTGGAAACAAAGTCTAAGCCGGAGGAGGAATTCTAAGGACGAGGACAAACAAGAGCGGGTGCATAGGGGACTTCTCAAATCGCGCCAGGCCTATCGGTACCTGTCCTGCCTAAGAGCAGGGCTAGCCACGCCCAGGCTCACCATAGCTGCTGCAGTCCTCCAGGCTGACTCTCCAGTCATCACCCTGGCCTTCCGCATGCAGCTTGGCATGGACCGGGGAGATGAGGACTGGGGCGCGCTGGGGTCGAAGGGCCACGTCACACACGTCAGCCCGGAGGCCCAGGCGATAGGTGCAGCCAGCCCCGGCTGGGGGGTGAAAAGTGTAGAGATCGCCACCCCTCCCAGCCCCCATGCGAAGCAGCTGGAAGCAGGGCAACATGGGGGAGGGGCTTCCCCTAGGGACTCACCTCTAAAGGCAGGGAGTACATAGCTTTTTCTACTCTCGGGCAATTAAAAATGGGGAGATGTTCTGAATACAATTCTTGTGCAATGCAAATTTGGAAGGTACTGGGCCTTGAAAGAAGAAAATTACGGTGTCACCCCACTGTACAATGCAAAGGGGGGGATGGGCTCATAACCTGTGCCAGTAAACACTGCGGGTTTGTGCGACGCACTATAAGGGGTGTAATAGAGCCGTTCAGTATTAACTTAGTCCTTCAGTGCAATCGGGGCGAGGTGGCCCTTCCTTTCTGCTCCAGAGGTCCTCCCCCCACAACTTCCCTGGCCCAACACCTCCCTAAATGTCAGGGGGGGTTATGACTGAAACCCCGAAAATGCAGGCTGAGGAGCCCATTTCTGGAGTAAAGCGAAGCCAGAGCCCTTACCTCCCTCCCCCCTGGAGTGCAATGCAAACCTGGGGTCCTACTGCTTCCGAAGCAATGCAAACGCGGGGCCCCCCAGCCCAGGCAGCCAGATTTCGGATTAATCAGTGCCGGATAATCTCAGCGTGCCGTGCCCCTCCCTCAGGCAACACAAACCTCGAACGAGGAGGCGAAGACCCCAAGCCCCCTCCACGGCCCCCCACCCCACCGTGTCCCGGCGCGCACGCTCAAGCTGAAGTTTGACAGGGCTAGCAAGAGCAGAGGGCTGGGGCAGGAGCCGGGCCGGAGCGGAGCGGGGCGGAGCCTCGGAGGACAGGCGCGCCCAACACCCTCGCAAATTCTCGGGGCCCGAATTCCGCGCTCCTCAGAGGCCCCGCCTTCTCCCAATGCCATTTCCCCATTGGACCTTCCTCATTCCATCGCGCAGACGCCATTGGGCGGTGGTCAGGAAAGGCCTAAAAAAAAAAAAAACACCCGGCGCGACTGCTCTCTTCGCTTCCCGATTGGTTATCGAATTTTCCCGGGTTTCAGAGAGAGGAGTTCCTACTCGGGGAGGCGGGGTCTGTAAGGGCGCGGGGATCACCTGAGTCCCTGGATTGGTTTACTACATGGACGCCACAGCGCTTGCGTGTCCTGATTCAACCTGCCCCCCCCCCCCCCCGCCCCCCCATTCCGGATGAACTGAGCGGGTCCGACAGCCCGCCGGCTGGCCCGCTCTGCGCAGGCGCAGTCAGTTTGTGGAGGGCGGGGTGGGGTACATGGTGGGGTGGGGTAGGTGGTGGTGGGGGGCGTGTCTCGCGCTGGGTAAGGGGGCGCGAGAGTGAGTCAGTTGAGGGTGGGAAGGGGCCGAGAGGGGTAGGGGAACGTGGGCAGTAGGGAGCTGAGGGGACAGGGGCAGGGCAAAGAAAGTGCTGGAGGTCGGGGGCCGTGGGGCGAGGGGGCCACAGAGACGAGGAACCCGGGGTCACGAAGGTCCCAGGGAAGGGGGAGCAGAGCAGGGGGCCCGGCGGTTTGACTGGGGAGGCCTGGGGGAAGTGGGGGCGCTGAGGGGCGGAGGGGGACCAGCGGATGAGGGGGCGGGAGAGCTGCAGTTGTGACGAGACCAGGGCAGAGCGAATTAAAGGGAGGCAGGGAGGGAGGGAGCTTAGGCCGGAGAGCACAGTGGGTGAGAGAGGGGGCGGGCCCCGGGGGGGAGGGGAGAAGGGGGTTGGGCGGCTGGGATAGATGGCCGGAGGAACCGAGAGGGAACGGAGAGAGAGAGCATCAGGGTGGGATGAAGTACGTCCTTCCAGCCGAGGGCCTAGAGATGAGCAAAAGTCTAAACATGGGCAAAGGACTGTTAGACTTTCTGCTTACCCAGGAAGATGGTTCCGAAAGTTGTTATGCAGTTAATGGGAACTCGAGATCTCTGCATCTGACAGACTTCGTCTGGTGCCAAGCAGTATGCCGAACCTTTGACGGGGAGGGAATAACAGTGGGGGGAGGGCCACACTTGAGCAAAAAGCCCAGTAGAGCAGCTTCCCCAGCCCTTTAATTCCACATGTGCTCAGTCTCCTTCAAATCACAGAATCAGTAAGAAAGATGGAGCCTTAAGGGGAGGGAAAGCCACTGCCCCAAGTCCTATGAATGCAGTGTGGACCTTCAGGGCCTGGAGGCCTTAACTTAGATCCTACTTCCTATAGGAAATTATTTATTATAGGTTTATATTATGGACTCTCCTATCAAAGCTGGGTGGAGCCAACCACTGATTATTTCTTAGATGTTTCAGTTTGTTACTTCAAAAAGTGAGGATGATAAGGAGTGGGGAGGGGGATGTTAAATTAAAAGGAATTGGGTAGATTATCATAGGATCTTTCCCAGGGATTGGTTGGAAGCTTGGAAAATGAATTGGAGCTTGAGGTGTTTCTCTTGCTCCACAGGAAAGAATGGATGGCTGGCGAAGGAACCTGGAACCGCCGTCTACTTTTGGGATGCTCCAGTCTGCAGGTAAAAGGGATGGGGCTGGGCTATGGCATTGGAGATTGCACATCCTCTACCTATACCTTCAACATTGACCCCTCTCCTCTCTTATTACTCAGGTCTCAGTGGGCTCATGCCTCCATCTCATTTCCAAACACGGCCCCTTCCAGGCATGTCCAGGATCACTGCTGTCCAGTCACCATCCTTGCCCATAGCCCTGCCTTCACCCCATCATGGCCATGATAACACTGATCATAGACTGGAGCATCATAGACTACAAGTTTTTCGAGAACAGGATGGGGCAGGTGATAGTGAGGATCCTAAAAGAAAGACCAGGTAGGGACCTAGTTGTCCTAGCTTCTGCCTGTAATAATTATTCTTCACTCCTGGGTTATTTTTTTAAAAGTTCAGTTGATTCCATTAATTTCCAAATATATTCACGTCTCCTATTTTACCCAATAAGTCTTCCCTTGTAACAAAGATAGAAAAAAACCAAACAGTTCTGATTGTTTTGTGATACTGTGTACCTTCTGCTTTTGTGTATGAAATTTGAACCATATTATTTGATCCTTTTAAAAAATTTTTTTTATTTGATTTTTTTGGTATTTTTTTTCTTATCTCATGGTGTATACTGATTCTTCTAAGCTGTACCTTAATGCCTTAATAAAATTATTGGCTTTAAAGTGGAGTTATAGGCAGGTCTGTCTTAGATTCTGTCTGCTAGGGTTTTTGCTCCTGAGTTATCAAAGGACTTTTGTTATAAGGCATTCATGGATTCTGAAATAACATTATGATGAGAGTAGAACCATTTTTCAAGGATTGAAACTATGTCTTTTATTTTTATTGCTCCCCCTCAAAAGATTTAGAAACAGTTTATACAGTAAACCCTCAATAAATTATTATTAACTAGCCCCTATTCTCTCCACATTAGAATAAGAGGATCCATTTTCTTCTCTGTCCCTTTCTCAGGATGGCATTCAGGCACCTCATTCTCTCAAACTAGAACACAGAAGACTGAGTATCCCTTCCCTTTTCCATCTCAAGCAGAACTCTTAGATTCATAATGTCTTTATCTACTTGTGAACCAGATATCCTAGCTGTCTGTCCTGTCTGTACCATTCCTGAGGCATATTTAATAAATGCAACTATTATCTTTATGTATGTGTATTCCTTCTCTCCTCAACTAGATTAAGGTCCTCGAAGGTATAGATTATGGCATATACTTTTTTGTATCCCTAGCGTCTAGCTTAGTGCCCTTCACATAAAAAGTGTTAAATGTTTGTTAAGGATCTCTTCAGAGTAGACCACAGAATTCTTCCTGTTTCCTGGTTTTGCATCCTCTTGTGGGTCTGACTGACTTCCAGTTTCCCCAGAGGCCCCCTTGTCTCTTCCTCATCCTTACATATCAGAGCAGAGAAGTCCTCATAACTATCTAAATGGGAACAAAGGCCCTCTGGTCCACCCCTTTCTTGTATAAGAGCAAAGAGTCCAAATCTCACCTGTAACTTTCCCCAAAGGTCCCTGGACCATGTAGGGCCACAGGGCTTGAATTCCCAGACAGAGATGATCTCTCAGCAACTGGAAGAGATTCGGAGACTTGAGATCGAGAGCCAGGCTTTGAGGTTGGCTTCAGTCCACCAGAAGGCTCGTCTGGCAACCCAGGCCGAGGAGCTGGAAGTCTTAGGACAGGCAAAGCAGGCTATGCGGGTTGAAGTAGAGGAGCTTCGTGCTGCCTTGGCTGGGTCTGAGCTCATCCGGCAGAAATTGGAAGAAGGAAACAGACGTGAGCGTGAGGAGACTGAGAAGCTGCATAAGGAACAGGTGAATGAGAAGAAGGAAATATTACCTGTTAGTTGGGATTTGTCTCAGTTCCCCATTATAGGGAATTAGTCTGAGATAAGCACCTTAGCAAAGATCCTTTGTTATTTGGTTAGAATACTAATCGGCTTGGCCAGGAGGATGTGGAGAATCCGAGTAAAGGAGAACTTGAAGGAAGCAGGATGGGGCAGTTAGGACCCGGCATTCTACATTCATCCTCCTTGTTCTCTCTCCTCATTTCTCAGAATTCAGATATCTTGTTTTTCAACCAAAACTTTCATTTATTTCTTAGTATTTTCGTTTTGGAACCCATGTTAAAATAGGCCTCAAACACTATCTGCCTAGAATATTGTAGTAGTTTCCTAATAGGTCTTCCAACCACTACTCCCTCTCCACTTCAGTTTATCCTTCAATTGTTGCCCTATTAATACTCTTTAGCAGAGGTACATTTGATTGAGTCACCCTTCTGTTCAAAATCCTTAAGTAGCTCCCTATTGCCTAAATAAAGTAAAAACTCTTTAGTTTGGCTTTCAAGACTGTCCAAAATCTGGTCCTACCTAAACTCTGACCTTTTTTCATACTACCCCTGTCCATACAAGGTATATGCTTCAGCTAAATTGGATTGTCCTTCGTACATATCCTGTTCTTTCCCACCTCCATACCTTTGTTCAAATTGTACGCTGTGCCTACCTGGAGTACCTCTTTGCTTACTGAATTTCTACCCATTCTTTAAAAAGATTAAATGCCTCTTGCTCAAACAAACAAAACTCCTCAAACTCACAATTTTTGTCATTTTCACAACAACACTGTCATATTCTTCTCTTGGACTATGAGCTTGGTGAGATCAGGGACAGTTTCTTGTTTTTTTTTTTTTTTTTGCGATTTTTTTGGAGGGCAGTTGGGGTTAAGTAACTTGCCCAAGGTCACACGGCTAGGTTTTTTCGTTTGGGTGTGTGTTAAGTGTCTGAGGCCCGATCCGAACTCAGGTCCTTCTGACTCCAGGGCCGACTCTCTACTCACTGAGCCACCTAGCCGCCCCAGGGACAGTTTCTTTTTTTTTTTTTTTAAAGCAACTGGGGTTAAGTAACTTGCTCAAGGTTACACGGCTAGTCATTATTTATGCGTGGGTGCTCATTTTCTGAGGCCGGATCTGATCTCGGGTCATCCAAACTCCGAGGCCGACGCTCTTACTCACTGCGCCACCTAGCCGCCCCCCAGGGACAGTTTCTTAATCTAAATTTTGTATCTGCCCTAGTAGCTAGCACAGTGCTATTACAGTGTCCATTTAATACGTGTTTGTCGGGTATTCTATTAATTAAAGTATGAGAGTGGGGAAGATAGAAATAGGGGCCCAAAAAGAGAAGGGAGGTAGGAAGGGAAGAGAAGTCACTGGGAAGGAATTTGAGGAAGTGGGGACTTTTAGAGGAAAGATAAGAAGTTCCTATTCAGCCCCTGCTCTGTCACTCTTTTATTCTTGAGATCTCCCACATGACTGCAGCTCACCAGGAAGCTCTTGCTACCCTGGCCAACAAGGCCCATGAGTTGGAGGAGAAACTCAAGACTGTGGAATCTAAGAGGGAAAGAGAGACCAAGGAGTTGGCTGTTGTACAGAGAGAAGCTAAGATGTTAAGGGAGGAACTAAGGTGAGGAGGAATACGGTCAATAAAAGTAGTCAGCAGCTGTGTAGGAAGAGTAGGTTTCTGGAGTCTTTCACTGATAGCTTTTCTCCTACTCACCAATCTTAGTAAGGCCCATGCAGAGCTCAAGACCCAGGTGGCCCTTGTTGAGCAGCTTAGGAAGTACGTAGGGGATCAAGTCCCACCAGAGAGCAAGAGCCAGATATGGGAGCAGGAGCGGAAGCAGCTGCTGGAAACTGTACAGGTGAGAGATAAGAGGAGTGGTTTTACCCTTGGGGGTGGAAATAGGGCTATAGGTTGGGAGATTGGGAGGTGGATACTGAGATTCTTTTGGAGGTGATGAATATACATAGCTTCTGGGGGAGAACAGTCCTTAGTTTAGTAAGCAGGGAATATTACCTAGTAGTGCACAGAGACTTGAGGGGCAGGAGAAGTAGGCACATTTTAGGGACAAGTACAAAGATGTTACTATAGATAAGACTTTCCTTCCCCTGGCCAGCATTTGCAGGAGGATCGGGATGCTTTATGTACCACTTTGGAGTTGCTACAGGTTCGAGTGCAGAGCCTCCAGGACATCCTTGCCCTACAGGAAGAGGAGCTGGGTCGGAAAGTAAGCTGGGTTCTTACAAAATTAAAGTATTCTCCATTCCAGAGTCCCTCCTGGGACTTAGATGTCCTCTACCAGCCCAGTTCCTCTTGGATTCTTCCTCTCTTCACTCTTTCCTGTGTGCCTTCTTACTTTGTGGATTTTTATTCTTATCTTGATCTTTTTGTTGCTTAAGATAGGTTGGAGTGGTAAGGGATATTTACCTTACTCCCGTGGAAGCCCTGACTTTATGTTTTTTCTTTACCTTGAAGGTCCAGCCCATAGATCCCCTGGAATCTGAGGGAGCCAAGAAGGCTCAGGCCTTGCTTAGCCGTTGGAGGGAAAAAGTGTTTGCCTTGATGGTGCAGCTGAAAGCCCAGGAGTTGGAACATTCTCAGCATACCCAAAAGCTGAAAGGAAAGGTAACATCTCTTTCACAGACACACACACACTTTCTTTCTCTTTCTCTCTCATGCTTTATAGGTGTCTAGACTATTGAGAAGCCTATAAAGGTTTGTGTGAACTGGTGCAGAGTAAAGTAAACAGAATCAGAACAATTTATGCAATGAAAGTAATGTGATAAAGGCAAACAATTCTGAAAGAACCAGGAACTCTTAGCATAATAGCTGACCATGATTCCAGAGATGATGAAATGTACTGCCCAACTCCTGATAGAGAGGTGAAGAACTCAGTGCAGAATGAAGACAGGTTTTTTTTGGATACGGCCAATGTGGGAATTTGTTTTGATTGACTGATTTTTGTAATGGGTTTTGTTTTTCTTTAGTTCTCAATTAGTTGGTAGGGTAGGAGAATGAGAAGGCAGATTTTTGCCAATTGAAAAAATAAAGATTAAATATATTTGTTAAAAGATGTTAGGGGGCTTTGGGATATACCTTGAATTTTGAGGCCTCCTAATGAGGAACTTTGTTATAGTAGACTCAGAGTCAGAAGACCACTACTAAAGATGTTTGTTGTTAATGGAATTTGCTTTGGATAAGAGTTAGTCTAGATCAATGGTTCTCAAATTTTTTGGTCTCAGGACCCCTTTACACTTAAAAATTTTGGGGGACTCCAAAGAGCTTTTGTTTAGTTGGGTAATATCGAGCACTGTTTACCTTATTAGAAATTAAAGCATCTTAGTATTTATTAAAATAGTTTTGACCTCAAGTGGCCCTTGAAAGGGTTTTGAGGATCCACAAAGGACCACACTTTGAGAACTGCTGAACTAGATAAGTCGTTGTTATCAACAGTTCATGGTTATATAGTACTTAAAGGTTTGCAAAATACTTTCTAAGATGACCTCTGAGGTTCATTTTAACTGTTTGGTTCAGTTCTGTTTAACTTTTCAGTTCAGAGCTACCCTCTGAATATTAACAGGAGTGTGTGGGAGCCTGCTCAAACTGTTAGGCAAGAGCCTATTTTAACATTTTTAGTTTGAGCACTTAACACATCAGGGCTTAATTTATTGTTTTGCTGACAATTGTTTTGTTGTCAAGACAGACTTAAGAAAGTGATGTAGAAAATGTTAATAATGTAGGTAAGCTAAAAAGTGTGTAAGGAAAAAAACGTGTATACACACATACACATATTGGCTTACTTTCTGTGCCTTGAACAGGACACGTCTCCTATTTCTTTGTCTTTTCACTTGCTGTTCCACATGTGTGGAATATGCTCCTTTTTCACTACTCACATATGCCTCCAGGCTTCCTTCAAGACTCAATTCAAATCCTACTTCCTTTTTTCCCCCTTATTTTCATTTAGTATTTTATTTTTTCCCAGTTACATGTAAAAACAACTTTTAACATTTGTTTTTAAAACTTTGAGTTCCAAATTCTCCCTTCCTCCTTCCCCTCTTTCCATCCCTCCCTCCCATTGAAAAGGCAAGCAATTCAATATAGGATATACATGTGTAGTCATGCAAGACATTTCCATAATAGTCATGTTGTGAAATAAAACATAGACCAAAAGAAAAAACTCAAGAAAAATAAATACAGCAAAAAAAGTACGCTTCAAACTGTATTCAGACCCCATCAATAATTCCTCTGGGGATGGAGAGCACTTTTTATCATAAGTCCTGCTGGAGTGGTCTTGGATCATTCCATTACTGAGAACAGCTAAGTTATTCCCAGCTGATCATCTTACAGTATTGCTGTTACTTTGTACACAGAACGTTTCACTTGACATCATCTCCTGCAAGTCTCTCCAGGCTTTTCTGAGGGCATCTTCATGATTGTTCATAGTACAATAGTATTCCATCACAATCACATACCCCAGTTTGTTCAGCCATTCCCCAGTTGATGGGTATCCCCTCAATATCCAGTTCTTTGCCCCCAGAAAAGAATTGTCAAGACTATTTTTGTACATATAGGTCCTTTTCCTTTTTGTTTTTTATCTGTTTTGGGATACAGTCCTGGGAGTGGTATTGCCAGGTCAAAGGTATGTCTGATTTTATAGCCCTTTAGACATAGTTTCAAATTTTGCTCTATAGAATGGTTGAATTAGTTCACAACTCCACCAACAGTACATTAATGCCCCGTTTTTCCCACATCCCCTCCACCATTTGTCACTTTTCTTTTCTGTCCTATTAACCACTCTAATAGGTATGAGGTAGTACCTCAGAATTGTTTTAATTTGCATTTCTCCAATTAGTAGTGAATTAGAGCAGTTTTTCATTTGGCTATAGATAGCTTTGATTACTTCATCTGAAACTTTTCATATCTTTTGATTGTTTATCAACTGGGGAATCTTATTTTTATAAAATTGACTCAGTTCTATATGTTTGAGAAATAAGACCTTTATCAGAGAAACTTGCTTCAAAAATTTTTTCAGTTACTATTGCTAACTGTATTTCCCCCCACCCTCTTCCCTGCCTTCCCTGTTTATTCTGTTCTTTCTCTCCTTTCACCCTGTCCTTCCTCAAAAGTGTTTTACTTCTGACTGCCCTCTCCCCCAGTCTGCCCTTCCTTCTATCAACACCCTTCCCTCCCCACTTTTCTCTTATCTATCTCCTTCCCCTCCTATATTCCAGTAGGCTAAGATAGATTTCTGTACTCAGTTGAGTGTGTATGTTAACTCCTTTTTGAGCCTTTTTTTGTTTTTGTTTTTTTTGAGGGCAATTGGGGTTAAGTAACTTGCCCAGGATCACACGGCTAGGTTTTTTTTTGTTTGTGTGTGCGTTGTGTCTGAGGCCGGATCTGAACTCAGGTCCTTCTGACTCCAGGGCCCATGCTCTACTCACTGCGCCACCTAGCCACCCCTTTGAGCCATTTCTGATGAGAGTAAGGTTCACTCACTCTCCCTCACCTCCCCCCTCTTCCCCTCCACTATAAAAGCTTTTTCTTGCCTCTTTATGTAAGGTAATTTATCCCATTCTATCCCTCCCTTTTCCTTTCTCTCAGTACATTCCTGTCTCTTTAATTTTATTTTTTGGGATACTATCCCTTTATATTCAATTCATACCCTGTGCCCTCTGTCTATATGTACTCCTTTTTTCTGCCTTGATAATGAGAAAGTTCTTATCATTCTACAGGTATCTTCTTCCCATGTAGGGATATAAACAATTTAACTTTATTAAGTCCCTTATGATTAACCTTTCCTGTTTAACTTTTTTGTGCTTCTCTTGAGTCTTGTATTTGAAAGTCATATTTTTCTATTCAGTTTTGGTATTTCCATCAGGAATGCTTGGAATTTTCTATTTCATTGGATTCCATTTTTCCCAGAAGGATTATACTCAGTTTTGCTGGGTAGGTGATTCTTGGTTGTAGTTCTAGCTCCTTTGCTCTCTGGGATATCATATTCCAAACCATCCAGTCCTTTAATGCAGGACTTCTTAAACTTTTTCCACTTATAACATGTTTTCAACTGAGAAATTTTTTATGCAGCCCTGGGTAGATAGGTATATAAAGTAGGTATGCAAATAAGATATTTACTGATAATAAATCATAAGGAAATTTATTTTAAAACAATTCTTTGGTATACATATAATTTTACCATTTATTAAAGACAAAAGCAAATTTGTATACTAATGAGACAGATGTGCATATTGTTTATACAAGAATTAAATCTAGTCAAAATATTTGATACTGCAGGATATAGAGCATCTTTGACATTTTTCAGAGTTGATAGGGAAAAACGGGGAGAAAATTTGTAACTCAAAATCTTGCAGAAATGAATGATGTTAGCTAGAAGTTAATAAAGCATTTGATTAAAAAAAAAAAGACTGACTAAACAAGGGGTGGCTAGGTGGTACAGTGAATAGAGCACTGGTCCTGGAGTCAGGAGGACCTGAGTTCAAATCCAGCCTCAGACACATAACACTTACTAGCAGTGTGACCTTGGGCAAGTCATTTAACTCCCCTCCCCTCTCCAAAAAGCCCTCCCCCCCGCCCCCCCCCACCAGAATACAACTTCATCTTTCATTTTCAGTAATCTGTTTAAACTTTGCTGTCTTTACTTTGCCGTCTTGGCTCTGCCTCCTTTAAATTCTGCCTTCTGCGGAAGAAGGCCTACCCTTCACCTCCCATTCACTGCATCCCCAGTACTTAGTACAGTTATGTACTAATTTACATATTATTATGTACTAATGCTTGTTATTAATTAAAAGGATAAATCATTGAAAAGGGAATGTGTGTATCTATATGTATGTGTGTGTGTATTTTTATATATAATATTCCATATATAGGTCGTATTCTTCAATTGAAGTTGTTTTTTAAAAAATTTATTTATTTACTTTTAGTTTACAGTATTCAGTTCCACAGTCCCTTGAGTTTCAAATTTTCTCCCGCTCCGTCTCTTTCCCTCCCCCCCGCCCCATGGTAGTATGCAATTAAATATAGGATCTACAAATACCTTCACATTAGGTTGTAAAGAAGGATTATAACCAGTGCAGTGAGCAATGAGAAAGAGGAAATAAAACAAGAAAAAGAGAGAGCAAATAGTTTGCTTTAGTCTGCATTCAGTCTCCACATCCCTCTCTGAATGTGGATATCTCTTTCCATTATGAGTCTTTTGGAGCTGTCTTATAACATTGCTGAGAGGAGCCCAGTCTATCAAAGTTAATCGTCACACATAGTGCCTGTAATTGTGTACAGTTTTCTCCTGGTTCTTCTCTTCTCACTCAACATCAGTTTATCTAAGTCTCTCCAGGTTATTATGAAGTTTGTCTGCTCCTCATTTCTTATAGCACAATAGTATTCCATTACATTCCTATACCACAACTTGTTTAGCTGTTCACCTTGAAGTTTTTTTAAAAGAGGAGAAAGAAGAGGTAAACATTGGGAAATAACACGTTATCAGCCATATTCAGATTTTGTACAAAGCTAGTTCTTTGGAGAATTGGGGTGGAAGGTAAGGAGGGGAGTATGGCCTATATTAGGACCGTTAGGCTATATTTTGTTTTTCTTTTTTTTTTAATTAGTTTATTTTTAGTTTTCATCATTCACTTCTATAAGCTTTTTGAGTTTTAAATTTTCTCTGCCTCCCCTCCCTCTTCCCCTCCCACCTCCCCAAGATGCTGTGCAATCTACATATACATTCATATTAAACATTTTTACATTAGTTGTGTTGTAATTTTTTATTATATTAATTCAGGTTATCCATGAGCAATTGCCTACTTCCTTTATTTGAGATGATTTTCCCCATTCTTCTTTTGTTTGTTTGCTTTGGAGGGGAGGAGGCAAGGCAATTGGGGTTAAGTGGCTTGCCCAGTGTCACAGCCAGTTAAGTGTCAAATGTCTGAAGCCAGATTTGACAGGTCGTCCGGACTCCAGGATTGGCACTCTTCTCTCCCAAGGTTGGGCGAGCCACTGCGCCACCTAGCTGCCCCATTAGTCATGTTGTAAAGAAGATTCAGAACCCATGGGAGGAAGCACAAGAAAGAAGAAACAAAACAAAACAAGAGCAAATGGTCTGCTTTGATCTGCATTCAGACTCAATAGTTTTTCCTCTGGATGTGGATGGCCTTTTCCATCACGAGTCTTTTGGAGTTGTCTTAGATCCTTGCATTGCTGAGAAGAGCTAGTTAGTCATCATACAATGTGGCTGTTACTATGTACAGCGTTCTGGTTCTACTCACTTCACTCAGCATCAGTTCATATAAGTCTTTGCAGGCTTTTTCTGAAGTCTGCCTGTTCATCATTTCTTATTGCACATTAGGGTATATTTTTGAGAAGGTAACTCTAAATTAGTCCCCACTTCCCTCAAGTACCTCAAGCATTCAGCTTCCAAGGAATGCATGTTACTCTGTTTCTTTGTCTCCACTTGTCATTTTCCTTAGGGAGTCCAGGAACTTGGCACTCAATTTCTTCTCTCTCCCAGGTGGCAGAACTTGAAGGGGAGGTAGCATCCTGGGGCCAGGAGTCAGCTATATTGCATCAGTCCTTGCAGGACAAAGCTGCTGAAGTGGAAATAGAAAGAGTTAACAGCAAGGTGGGTACATGGGAAGAGTAGGAGACATGAGCTGAGGCATCATGGCCTCTGGTCAGAGCCTTTCATTTCCATCCTTTCCAGGTACTGCAGGGGGAGCTGACCCGAGCCCAGGATGCCAGACTGTGGCAGCAGCAGCAGACAAAGGTGGCTGAGGAGCATGTGAAGCTTGTGGCCAATGCTGTGAGCAGGTACTCTAGACGAGGAAGTAGGCAGGCGCTCTTTTTATCTTCTCTGTCAAGGGGTCTTGGGTGAGAAGGGACGGGAAGGCAATGGGGTTTTGGAAGGGAGGAAAGAGGATTGTTCTTGGGGTAGTTGATGTTCTCTTGTCTCTTCAGTTCCCAAAACTGGATACAAGATCAGGTAGCTAAGGTGGAGGAGGCTGTAGCTCAGCTTCCTAGCCTCAACAACCGACTTGGTTATGCTTCCAGACAGGTCCGTACTATTCAAGGTAGGAAGGTCATTCCATTCAGGGGCTCTATTTTCTGTTTAATTATTTCCCCCCTCATATTTATCTTCTGTGTTTTGGATTCCATAATCTCTCATCCATGTATCCCCTCATAAATCTAGCATATGATTTCCTGTTACCATTTTCCCTATCTTTGTCTTTTCCCTTTTTTTTTTCCAGTAACCCAGCTCTGCTTTCTCTCTTCCCCCATTTTTTAAGGCCTTGTAGCTCGGAAAATAGCACTTGCACAGCTGCATCAGGAACAGAGGTAAGATTAGAAGGCAGAACACCATTGGTTCTAGGAGGTGAACCTAGGGGAGAGGAGTGGGACCTTAAGGGCTAGAAGAGTAGGGGGAAAGGGTAATGTCTCTCTGCTTGACCTAGTTTCTCTGTCCACTTCCTACAGCCCCCCACCCCCACTATCTGAAGAAATGGGACTTGAGTTGCAGCAGCTAAGAGAAGAAAGGAACCGCTTAGATGAAGAGCTACAACTGAGTGCCCGTCTTATCCAACAGGAAGTGGGCCGGGCCCGGGAACAAGGTAGCACAAGGCTCTTGAAGGGTTGGGTTCCCTCTGAAGGTATAGAGAACTATAAATAGGAGATCAAGATACTTATATCCTGTGGAAAGAGAATTGGGGCTAGCAATGGTGAGTAAGAACCAAGGGTCTATATTCTGATATGGTGCTATGACAGTATTGATTATCTAATACTCAGGGGAAGCAGAACGGATTCGGTTAAGTGAGGAGGCCTGGCAGTTGGAGCAGGAGCTGCAAAAAACCCAAGAATCTTTGGCTGAGGTTGGTATGCAGCTGAAGCAAGCTCGATTGAGTCAGAAGGAGAGCACAGAAGAGGCTGCCTGCCTTCGACGGGAGCTAAACCAGCAGCAAGAGACCTATGGGAGAGGTATAGGGTATAGGGTAAAATGAAAAACTAAAAGGAGTGGAGGTGGGGAATTAATTCAGCAGTGCCATACCTAGCTCATGGATCCTGATCCTGAGGCAAGGGGTTCACAGGGGCAGGGACTAAGGTAAAATGGGACTCAGATCTTCCCTTCCCTCCCTAGACTTACAGGAGAAGGTGGCTGAAGTGGAGTCAAGGCTTCGAGATCAGCTTTCAGAGTTGGAGAGAAGACTGAATGAAGCCCGAAGGGAACATGCTAAAGCTGGTGAGCTCAGGGGTATGGACATGGAAAAGGAAAATAGCATTACATAGAGTCTTCTTGTTCTGAGATCAGAGATTTATAAATGAAAGATCATTGAATTCAGCATCTCTCATTTTATAAATAAAGCCTAGATAAATAAAGTGACTTGCCCAAAGTTATATAGCTTTTAGCTAGAAATCAGTAATTAGAACTCTGCTCTCCCAATTCCTTGTCCAGGAATTACCTTGACTGTGATACCTTTGGATCAGACCTCACACATCTTCTTTCTATCCCCCCAGTAGTCTCCCTCCGCCAGGCCCAACGCCAAGCAGCCCGTGACAAGGAGCGTAGCCAGGAGTTGGGTCGTCTGCAAGAGGAGGCCCAGAGGGAAGAAAGATTCAGGTTGAGGCAGAAGCTTCAAGAGCTGGAACGAGACAAAAACCTCATGTTGGTATGGATTTAGCCTTGGCCATGAGCAATTTTTCTCTTTTATAGAGGACAAAAGAAATTGGAACTCTATCCTGGGAAGAACTGGGGTGGAGAAACATCTGTTCTAATCCTCTTCTTCCTAGGCCACCCTAAAGCAAGAGGGTCTCCTTTCCCGATACAAACAACAGAGGCTGTTTGCAATTCTTCCTTCCCCATCACTGGAACCTAGCTCTGGAACCTCTCAAACTTTACGTCCTCCCAAGCAACTTTTGAAAGGTAGAATTGAGAGGGAGTTTGGGACCTTATTATCCCCTAGGGATCCATACTATCTCTTAACATTTATCTAGAATTTTCTCTCTTTAGTATCCACACCAAGCCCTCCTCTCCACCTCATTTCACACCAAATGTAAGAGCTTTCTCTTATGTAACTCCCCTTTTATGGATTCCTTCTCAGGATCCTATCTCTCTGCATTGCTGGATGATCTGCAGGAAATGAGTGAGGTTATCACTCGAGAAGAGGAGGGAGACAATGGGAGATGCTCAGTTGTAGGATCCTCTCTTACCAGTTGTAAGCTGTAAAGGGAATAGAACAGGTGGAGAAGGTAGCAAGTATGACCACCTGCTGGCTCTCATCCCGGAGCTACATCTGCCTTGATGTCTGTGAATTTTCTTACACTAAATAAAGGAGGTTTTAGTAGGATCTGTGAGTTTGGAAATATTATCTCTAAGGATTTGAAGATGTCTTTTCAGCAGCTCTCTTTGCCCCATATGCCTCCTTCCCCTTTTCCTATGAAATGTAAGATTTTCCCTTTGTAGCTCATTCCCAAGAATAAGAGCCTTTTTCATATCTCCCATTCCCTAGTTGGATCTGGATGATATTTTGAGAAGCAACAATTTTTTTTATCAAAGTTTTCTTTTTCCAATTAAAATTAACTTTCTGTCCCTCCCTACCTTGAAAAAAAAAAGAAAAACAAAACCCTAGTAACAAGTGTGTCAGGCAAAATAAATTCTTAAATTGTCCATATCTAAAAATATGTATGCCTCAATCTGTACTCTCAGTCCATCCCTCAGTCTGGCAGGAGGTGGGTGACCTGTTTCAACATGAGTTCTCTGGAATTGTAATTGGTCATTGCCTTGCTCAGAGCTCTTAAGCCCTTCAAAGTTATTGATCTTTACAATAATTGTTATTGTATAAATTGTTCTCTTAGTTCTGTTCCCTTGACTGCATCAGTTCATACAAGTAAGAAGCAACATCTTTAAAAAATAATAATGTGGAAAAGAAAAGCTTTCACCACTGGAAGAGGTGATTGAATGTGAAACCACGAAAGATTTCTTGTATTCAAAGGAATGATCAATTTAGAAATGGGAATGAGGCCCAAAGGGAAGGCTGTCTGAGGGTAGAAGAGGGAGGAGGAGTAGCACAGAGGGACAGGAGAAGCGGAGGATGGGCAAAGAAGATGACTGTCCCTAACGTGCTTCTGCTGAATAATCCTTTTGGCCTGATTGCAAAAAGGAATTAGGATTTTCTGCTATTTCTTTCCTTGTTTTGAGTCATTCCAAATGTGCTCCAGGTTCTTCCTTGTGTTATTTCACGCAGGGTGAAGGTTACACTCATAGCTAGGAGGTTGAGCACTTGGATCCCTGAGGAAGGGTAGAAATGTGAAACAAAGATGGTTCCTGAGAAGAACAGGGACTATAGGAAGTTGTTTGTATCCTGGGAAAGAATTGAGGGATGGTATATAGGTATAGTGTCCCAGCTGTGACCCTTGTGTTCAAAGGGCACATAGCACTCTTCTCCTCCACCCCACCCCCCAAATCCAGGCGTCATTCTTGCTTCTGCTTCACTACCTCTGTAATTAAGCTGCTTCCCCAAACATGATTTTCATCCTGTCTGTTACTCCTGACTGAGGTAGGGCATCAAAAATGGAGGCCTCAGTATGAGTGGAGGGGGAGGAGTGTGTATTGACTTGGAAGCTACTTGGGTAGGGGAAAGCAGGGACAAAGAATGTAGGAACCCAGATGGCTGACATGGAGAGCCAGGGAAGCTGGCAACGAGGACAGCTGAGACCGAGTGGTTATTACACCAAAGATGCAAACTCCCTGACCCCCTCCCAACAAGTCTGTCCAGTTATGTCCTTGCCTCTTTTTTGGCACCAGTTGAGTCATTGGGGTTTTCCCTTCTCAGAACTTGGGCTCCTCCTCTTTTTCTTTTCCCTATAAAGTCAGTTCCTGGGCACTGTGGACTCAATCTGCCTCTCATCTCGGGGCCAGGAGAGACGGCTTCACCATGCTGAACTGGAAGCTGCTGGGATTACTGGTTCTTTGTCTCCTTGCAGGAGGTGAGCAGAGGAAGTGAGGGAGAGATAGTGGAATGGAGGCGAGAGAACAACTTGGTGACCTGAGGGGTGGGGGAAGGAAAATAATAAAAGTAGGGGGTGACATGGGGTACAGGTTGGGAAGGCATTTGAGGGGAAAATCCCAGGTTTATGTAGATCAAAAAAATAAAATGGAACAAAGGCTATTACAGGCTATTACGTTTTAGGGTATTAAATGAATTTGGGACCCAACCATGTCTGGGATACAGGTCATGCTCTGGACTTGAGGGGTTTCTTCTATTTGGGGATCTGGCTTGGCGTGGAGGTTAATGGGTCAGAATTGAGGTGGAAATTAGTATTTTATAGCCAACATTAATATTTAGGGGAATTTCACTATTTGGTAACAGAGAGGTGAAGATACCAGAACTTCCATGAAAGGGAAAAATAAAACCACACTAATCCTTGTGTATCCATATACTTTTATTCTTGAATGGGGTTGCTAAGAATTTCTGTTGGCTTCTTAGTCGCCCAGAGCAGGGAAGGGGGAAGAAGAAAGGGGAAACTTCACCTATGGTTAGTTTCCTTGCCTTCCCCTCTCCAAAAAGCAAAAAACAACAACAACAAAATGATATTTAGGGGAATTTCCTCCTATGTTGCTTGTTGAATTCCCACCTATCTTTTACAACTCATACCACCCCTTCATGTTCCTTCTCTGATCTCCAATTCCCACCTTAGGTTTTTCTTAAGATGTTGTCTTAAACTGTTCTAAGGTAATTCTAGTTTATTCTTCTACTAGACAAGTCCCATGAGACATCTTTGTATCTTTTCCCCAGCACCTAGCAAACTCTTTAGGTATTTAATAAATATTTGAATGAATGATCAAGAGGCATTTGAGAGATTTGAATGATTTTAGATTTGAAGATAATTGCTTTAGGAGCATAGATAAGTTTTAAGAGTTTGTGTCAATTTATTTGGTTGGCTATTTGATTTTGAGCTTAGTTTGAGGGTACTGATCAGCTTAAAGTTTGCACACTCTTAAGGGTTGGGGTCAATGTAGCTGACTGGTCAATTCAAGTTCACTTAAAAATTCAGATTAATTTAGGATGTCATGGCAATTTAGGAGTTTCTAGGTCCTCAGTTTTCAGGATTTAGATTAATTCTATTATTCATAAACATGGGAAGGGCATCATCTATTACGATGACTTTATTCCACTCTTATTTTCTCTCCTTTATAGGCATCACGGGCAGCAATGACCCTTTGCCACCAGCCCTGGAGGCCCATGAAGAAGAGGGTGTGCCACCATGGCCACAGGGTCCTCCAATCCCTGGTGATCCCTGGCCAGGGATACCCCCTATTTTTGAAGACCCTACACCCCCAGGACCTAGTCGTACTTGGAGAGATCTGCCTGAAAGTGGAGTCTGGCCCCCTGAGCCCCCTAGAACAACTACTCCCCAGCCTCCACGGCCTGATGACCCCTGGCCTGCTGGACCCCAGCCCCCTGAGAATCCCTGGCCCCCTGGCCCTGAGGTAGATGTTCAGGATGAGCCAGACCTTGATCCACCCAAAGAGGAATACAGATAATTGATTGTTCTCAATCCCCCTCTCTCATGCACATAAGACCTGGTTCATCTAACACATCTTCCTCATTCCCCTGGATCTGTAACCTTTCTGTACCTCAGTACCCCCTTATCTTTTTCCTTCTGATTCCAATATCCTCCCAAAGATTTACCCTTTCCCTCCATTTTTACCTTAATTCCTGTGGGTCACCCCCAGAGTGTATCCCTGCCTCATTCCGTCCTCTCCTTCCGAACCAGTTCTAACAGAGTCTCCAAAACTAGGGTGGCATAGTTGTGTTTTCTTGCCACTATTTGGTGACAGAGAGGTGAAGATACCAGAACTTCCATGAAAGGGAAAAATAAAACCACACTAATCCTTGTGTATCCATACACTTTTATTCTTGAATGGGGTTGCTAAGAATTTCTGTTGGCTTCCTAGTCACCCAGACCAGGGAAGGGGGGAGAAGAAAGGGGAAACTTCACCTCTAGTTAAATATCTTGATCCTCCTTTCACCCTTATGGTCCCTGTTACCTTCAGGGACCTGGGTGTCTGGTTCATTAAGTCCCTGTCTCTGGAACTCAAGAAATGTGACTTGGACCCATTGGAGACCTAGAGAACTAGAGGACTCGGTTTCTGTGATAGCTGTTGATGTTTTGGTCTGGGCTTGAGAGAAAGAAGGAATAGGCATTCTTTAGCCCTCAGAGAAATCAAAGAGGCTCAGAACATTTCATGGAGCAAAGAGAAGCAGACAGGCCTTGAAGTAATACACATTGTGCTTTAAGCTGATGGTGTGTTTACTTCACAGCCCTGGGAGGCAGGTAGTAGTGACTATTTCCATTTGACAGGTGAGAAAACAGGATCAGTGACGTATCTTGTGGCCCCAAGGACTCAGGTTTGACCCCAAATCATCCATTTTTCTGGCTTGTTGCCTTCAATTTAATCCAGGAACGTTATCCAAAAGAAAGCCTCAAGTATAGTGTGTGACTGGGGTATCCCCAAATTCTGTCAAGGCATTCAAAATTATGATATGGTTATTTGGCATGGTATAATCTTTATTTTGCCCCACAAAGAAAACACAGGATGCTAAAAAAAATCACAAAGTACTCAGCCTCTCAGCCTTTTTCCCAGAAAGGGAACCAACTTTGGGGTTCACCATGTTGCAGTGGAAAGAGCACAGGACTTGAAACACTAAACTCATGGGATCTGAATTCAAATTATGAACTTACAACCTGTGAAACTTTGGCCAAGTCACTTCATATCTGGGTCTCGATTTCTTCATCTGTGAAAGGAGGGGCCTTGAATTAGGTAACCTTTAAGGTCTGCCTTCCAGATCTAAATCTGTGATCCCTATGGTATTTTCCAGATTGCACATAGCCAGTAAATGTCAGAGCAGGGATTTGATCTTGTACCTTAACTTAAAACCAATGCTTTCCCACTAGAATGCAGAGCCTGAAAGAAATGGAAAATCCGTAATATACTTTTGAGCTGGTCTGAAGTCATTTGACATTTCCATTATGAGCATGTAGAATATGAACAGCTCTATGCTAGCGAGGTTACAGGGGAGACAGAAAAAGGTGGTTCCTGTCTTCAGGGTGTGGGTCCCAGCTTTCCTTCCTGCTGCTTGTGTTGCCTTAGGAAAAATAACCATCTGGGCTTCAGTTTCCATATGAGTTAAATGAGAGGGTTGGATTACATGCTCTCTTTCCACTGTCTGTAGTCCTAGTTGGAGAAGTGACATGCATGCATGAAAAAAAGTTAACTTTCCCAGGTCACATAACTGGTAGAACAGGGACTAGAAACCACACATTCTGAATTAAGGTCTATCCATTCCTATAAGTTTGCTGCCAGAGAGGATCAAAAAGTGTGGATTCGCCTCTCACCAGTACATGACTTTTATTAACATTAACAATGGAAGATAACAAGAGGAGTAGATGATTTAAATTTAAGGGGATTATTTAAGATAATGTTTTGATGTTTTGAAGATGTTTTGAATTCAGTACCTAGCACATAGGTGCTTGTTCTGTTCTGTCATTTTTCAGTTTTGTCTGACTTTTTGTGACCCCATTTGGGGTTTTCTTGGCAGAAATACTGCAGTGGTTTGCCATTTCCTCCTCCAACTCATTTTACAGATGAAGAAACTGAGGCAAATAGGGTTAAGTGACTTCTCGGAGCATCCAAGTAGTAAGTGTATGAGGCCAGATTTGAATTTAGGAAGAGAAATCTTCCTGACTCTAGGCCCATCACTCTAACCACTGTACCACCTAGCTGCCCAGTAACTACTTAATAAATTTATTAACTGATATCAAGACAATATAAAAAGCAAATGCAATTATGATCATTTTCATAAAGGTTGTAACAAACTGAAATGGTACCAGTTCCCGCAGGAGAGTCATAGTTAGTTTTTGCACAGCGCTTTAAGGTTTGAAAAAGTGCTTTACAAATATTTCCCAAGTTTGACCCTTACAACAACAATCCTGGAAGGTAGATGCTATTATTATCCCCATTTTACAGGTGAGTAAACATGGTAGACAGAGGTTAAGTAACTTATCCAGGGCCACATAGCTAGTTCATGTTTGAAGCTGGATTTGAACTTAGGTCTTCCAGCTTACAGGCCTAGCATTCTATCCAGTGTGCCATTTAGCTGCCCCCTAAAATGGAAATAATAGGAACCTATAATAAATTCCATGACATGGGAAAAAGGTAAGTTGGAAAAAGGAGATACAAGTTGATCAGTCAGAAAGGTACAAGGAAAACTAGAAGATTGGTGTACCTGGAGTCAAAGTATCAGGGAGAGAAGAGCAGGAGAGACCCAAAAGACTGAGAATAGAGGAAAGCATATTGAATTTGGCCAGGAGGTCATTCTTAGCCAACAATGAAAACCATGAGTACAGAATCCAGATTTTAGGCCCTGGGTGGAACTCTAGATATCTGGTTTCTAGATGCAGTTCTTCCAGTCATGTGACTTGGGGCAAATTGTTTCCTCTCTGGGGTCCTCAAATTTCTAGTGCAACAGCGGATTGTACAGAATATGGGCAGACATTCACTAACCACTTCTGGTCAGCCAGATGGAAGTTCTAGGGGCTGACACAGAGCCAGGTATAACTCAGGGGCTTGTAGTAGGGGATAATGAAGTGTCTTTAATTGGCTGTTAAGCAGGAAGAGCTGACTTATTATTGCATATTTAAAAGCAATTAGCCTGGCTGCATTTTTTTCTTCTTTCAAACTATGAAGTATGTAGGTTGTTTTCAGCTACACCTAGAGTATCTAGTGAAGAAAGAGACGGTTGCTCTGTTCCTGATCCAGGCTACATCTTTTGTGTTTTGTGTTTGCTCTTACCAGATCTTGGGCAGATGAGTATCCAAGGGATGCGTTTTCAACTGACACTGAACTTGTGAATGCTGAAAGGTCCTAGGTCCCGGGAGACCCATGTTGGGGAACTCTCTCCATCTCTTTCAGTTCAATTCAATGTAAATTCATTTAATCCAATAAATATTAATAAGCACCTACTATGTGCTAGGCACGGTACTAAAATGGTGGGGAGACAAATAAGAAAAATTAAGACTATCTTTGCTCTCAAGGAGCTAACAATCCACAAAGTGGAGGTAGGTGGACCAAGGGATATGATGTCCCAGGGAGGCAGATCCAAGCTCTTTATAAAGGAAGATTTTGGGAGGGGTTTGGTGCCCTATAGACCCTCTAGTCCTTCAGTCAGAGGGGAGAGGCTGCTGAGGGAGTGGGGGTTTTGAGAATCAAAAACTGTCAATCAAGCAGGCTTGCTGATGAGATTTCAGGTGATCAGCTTATCCTCTGTCTTGAAAGATGCACACCCATTAGGAAGGGTCTGATGACTGTGGGTCAAAGATAGGCCGCCAAACTACAAGCAAAAGAGTTTGATCATAGATTTAGATTCCTGGGATACAGACTTGGTTTTTATAACCTTTCAGGCCTGCTTAGTGTACACAGCAAATCAGTAACATTAGGATAGATAAATAAAGCAATTCATAAGAGAGGAAGGGGTAGAGAAAAAGACAGAGCAGCCAAAGTTATCCTTTGGATAACTTTGAGAGTATTTGGAATGGCAGGATTTATTGCCAGAATGAGAAAAAATTCTCTATTCAAAGATAAGAGACAAGGGGAAGACTAAATACAATTTTACAGTTGTAGAAGAAGTCCTAGACAACTCTAGAATCTCTTGTTTAAGAAAAGCAAGTAGTTGTTACAACAGTGAATGAGACCACCTTGCAGAGTTTATAATTTTTAAATTTCTCCTTATTTTCCACTATTAGACTATTGAGGGGACAGCTAGGTGTCTCAGTGGATAGAGTTAGGGCCTGGAGCTAGGAAGACCCAAGTTCAAATGTGACTTCAGATACTTCCTAGCTGTGTGACCCTGGGCAAGTCACTGAACCCTGTTTGCCTCAGTTTCTTCATCTGTAAAATGAACTGGAGAAGGAAATGGCAGACCACTCCAGTGTCTTTGCCAAGAAATCCCAGATAGGATCATGAAGTCTTGGACAAGACTGAAATGATTAAACAAGTTGATCAAGATATGCAAAATAATTGTGATTCCTATTCCCCCTTCCGTCAAAATGTCCAGGTCTTGGCCTTTTTACAGGTCAGGTTGTTCTTCTGGTTTCCCTGACCCTGATCCTCAAAACCAAGCAGCTATTTTGTTGTTGAATTCTGTGGGTCTGCTCTCTGTTAGGCGTAGCACCTTCTACTGGATGCATTGCTCCATTGCAAGATGCCATTGTAGATAGAAGTGTGTGGGAGAGAAATCCCTTCCTCTTCTTCCCAGTCCCCCATCCTACTTTGGAACAAGTGCAAGGGAAAGTGTGGGGGGTTATTCCCTCTCAGGAAGTAGGTTCTTCCTTCATAGCTGGCTCTCTTCTCTACTTCCAGGAAAGAGGATCCTCTAGAGTTTGCTCCTTTTGAAGGCCACCAGGGCTTTTAGCCAGACAATGGCTAGTTGTCCAGTTACTGCATCAAGCTAACTAAGAAACTTCTTTATACCTCTTAGAGGAGTAAAGATATGGAAAGCTAAAGGAAAAAACCCTAAACAAAGTGAGAAAGGGTCTTTCCCAGTTTTATAACTTTTAAAACCTGGTCATTTAGAATGTGAGCCACACAAGGGTTTCATTCTCTTTACAAAGCAGTAAATACAATCATTTGAAGTCTGAAAGGGGCAAAAACTTTAATGCTTCATTGCCATATTACACCTGCCCCTTCCACACTAAAAATTCATCAAATGGCTAGGGCAGACACAAATGATCAACCTCCCAATACACTTAGTGAGGCACTAGAAGAAAAACACAGGTCTCATCTACTCATATGCAAAGGTACTCAGAAATTAGAACCCCCCAAATCTGTTCCTGCTTATGCTGCAGGAGTGAGATGGAGCAGATCAAGCTTAGGGTCCAAGCAGTGGCTTGTGTAAATGCACTCTGAGGAATTTCTTAGCCATTCTCCCTTTGTGTCAATATAATGCAAGTTTTCCTGGAAGAGGACACATAACCCTTTATGTTCATTCCAATTTCTTGTTGCCTTGTCCTATCACTGCATTTGCCATGCCAAAACCCAACCTTGTATTATTCCTACCATTCACAGCTGTGGCTTCTGTTCACTTGCTGAATGGTATGGTAAGTCAGAGAACTGGGTTGACTGTGTCTATTACAATTTTATGATATCTAATATCTGTTAGGCTCTTATCAGTAAGTCAATCCTTCTATTTCTTCCTAATTCATTCTCTTTCCCATTCCTCACAGTGGCTTTTCTTCTCAAACCACTCTTTTCCTCTCAGCAGAGGACTTCCTCTTTACTGAGAAAAAAGAAGTTGTTGACATCTTAAAAGCTGTTGACAACCCAAATTCTCTCCTTTACTATGAGGAAGAGGTGGCCCTTTACCTCAACAAAAGGCCTTTATTAGTACTTTGATTCCATCTAGCAGATAACTCTCATAATCATTCCCTTTTTCAATCTTATCTTCAATTTTTCCTTATCTTTTATCTTATTTCCTGCTGCCTACAAACGTGACCAGATTTCCCCGGTCTTAAAAAGCCTTCACAAGATTCTACCATCTCCTCAAGTTATTGTCCTATATCTTCCGGAATTTGTCTCTGCTTTTGTTCTCATTCCCTTTTAGCCCCTTTCAATCTGACTTCTGACCTCTTCGCTCCACTGAAACTGTTAATCTTCCAAGTTACCAATGGTTTTATTTTTTAATAGCATTTTATTTTATTACATGGGATTACAATTACAGTTAATTTTTACCATTAATTTTTTTTGAGCGGGTCACCATTCATTTTTTAAAAGATTTTGAGATCCAAAATTTTCTCTCTTTCTTTCTCCCTTCCCGCCTCTCCAAGATGGCAAGGAGTCTGATACAGGCTATACATGTGCAATAATATAAAATATATTTCCACACTGGTCGTGTTGTGAAAGAAAAAACAGAACAAAGGGAAAAAAAAACAAGGGAAAAAACAACAAAAAAAGGTGAAACTAGTATGCTTAGATCTGCATTCAGACTCCATCAGTTCTTTCTCCGCATGTGGATAGCATTTTCATCATGAGTCTTTTGGAAATGTCTTGGATCATTGTATTGCTGAGAAGAGCTAAGTCAATCATAGTTGATCATTGCACAGTGTTACTGTTACTGTGTACAATGTTCTTCTGGTTCTGTTTACTTCACTCAGCATCAGTTCTTATGAATCTTTCTAAGTTTTTCTAAAATTAGCCTGCTCATCATTTCTTATATAGCACTATAATCCATTGATCTTTTGAAATATTTTGATTTTTGTTTTAAGCTTAACAAATACCGAATAAAACAAGCATTTTGAAATACATCATTTTTTCTTGGTTTTTGTTCTCTGTTTTCAAAGACATCACAGGGTGAGTCTTGCCTTGAGAGTGAATTGGATTTAAGTGAGGCAGAGTTGCACAAAGTTCTTAGCCTCACTTTCTCTTCTAGAATCATTGAATTTCAGTGGCAAGACAAAAGTCAAGGTGACTAGCAATGATCTGGGATGCAGTGGATGACCTTGGCATCTTTGATATCTGACCAAGTTCTAAGTGCTCCACAGAGCCTGCTTCAGGTACCTTTATGACCATTGAAATAAATTTTTCTGATCCACCCATTCCACTAGGGGAAGTCTTCATCTGCTTGGGGTAGGTACCTCCCCTATTTCACAGATGGATTTGTCACCCATTGGTTACCCTCAACTTGCTTTAGCCAGTCTGCCTGCACCATTTATTGGGGTGTGACCACTGTGTATACTACAGTTTTCTTGAAGCCACAGGTGAGATGATTGCCAGGTGGTCACCAGGTGGATGAACAGCCCTGAAAAGGGCTTGGTAAGCCCTCATACCAGAGATGCTAGTCCTCCTTGACTATCCATCCAGATACTTTGAAATATATAGTAGAACAGAAAAGAGGATTGTAGATGAAACTGAAAATCTCTGTGATGTGCAATTTGCTTTTCTGTTTAAATATATAATAAATTCAAAATGTAACTCTCATAGCAGTCCTATTTGTCTATGATTTTGGCCTTCCTTCTGCTTGTGCATTAAAATTGCTTCAATGTGTGTTTGTGTGATACAAGGGGAGGGTGGGGGCAGCTGTGCAGTAGGCAGAATGCAGTACCTGGAGTCAGGAAGACCTGAGTTCAAATCTGGCATCAGATACTTCCCAGCTGTGTGACCCTGGGCAAGTCACTTAACCCTGTTTGCCTCAGTTTTCTCATCTGTAAAATGAGCTGGAGAAGGAAATGGCACACCAGTCTACTATCTTTGCTTAAGAAAACCCCAAAATGAGGTTAAGAAGAGTTGGATGACTGAAAACAGCTAAACAATAACAACAATGTGGGGGGAGGATATCCTATCCCTAGACTCCCTTGCCCTCTGATTCCTTCTCTTAATTCAAAACTAAAACAAAACCAGAAATAAGCGCCTTGTAACCTTGTCACCCATAGCTAATACAACTGCTCTCATTTGAGATCTTTTGCTTTCTCACTGCTTCCATCTCCTTGCACTTATGGGCCTGGGTCCCTCCTCTTAACACAGCCTCCCAGGCCTCCCTTTCCAGCACTGGCTGCACTTTCATTCATTCCCCCAACTCACTGGTTGAAAGGTGAAGGGAGTTGGAATGTTCCTTGCTCCCTATTGCTACTTCTAGGTTCTCACTCTACCCATAACACTCAATAACCTCTTCCTTTTGAAGTTCACTCAGTCCATATCTACTGCAACTGAAATTCTGGTAACTGTTGTCTACCAGCATCCAGGACATTCCTCTTCTTTCCTCAGTGCCTTCAGTTCTAGGCTCATAGTTTTCTTCTCCTAAAGTCCTGCCCTGATACTAGGGGATTTCAACAAATGTATTGATATTCCCTTCCTTTCTATGCTCCAGTGCTTAGCACAGTGCCTGGCACGCAGCAGGAACTTAATAGATGTTTATTGACTGACTGTAACAATATGGATGGTGAAGTACAGCAAAATCCTACATTGGTCATATTGGAAAATGAATATCTCCTTCTGCATCTCGAGTCCATGACCCATCTGTCAGAAGGTGTGAACATGCTTTTTACTCTAAGTTCTCTGGCACAGTGTTGATTGGAGTTCTCAAGTCTTTCAAAGTTTTTTTTCTTTATCATGTTTTAATCATTGTAGAAACTGTGCTACGACACAACACTTTATTCTGCATCAATTCATACAAACCTATGGTTTCTCTGAAATTTTTCTTTTATTATTTCTTATGTCACAATAATATTCCATTTCAGGGGCGGCTAGGTGGCGCAGTGAGTAAGAGCACCGGCCTCGGAGTTGGGACGACCCGAGATCAAATCCGGCCTCAGAAAATGAGCACCCACACATAAATAATGACTAGCCGTGTAACCTTGAGCAAGTTACTTAACCCCAATTGCTTTTAAAAAAAATATTCCATTTCATTCATAAACCATAATTTGTTCAGCCTTTTCCCAGCTGATAGGCACTAAGCATTCTAGTTCTTTTCTATAATAAGAAGAGTTCTTATAAAGCTTATTTTTAAAGATATGGGTCATTTTTCTCATTAAAAAAAATCTCTTTTGACTGTAGGCCTAATTGGGGTAAAAGTCACAGTTTAGTGACTTTTGAGTTATACTTCTAAATTGTTTTGCAGAATGGCTGGACCAATTCACAGGCTTACTGACAGTGTACCCCTGTGGGCCTTCAAGTAATAGTTGTTTTCCTTTTATTTATTTATTTTTCATCCTTGTTAGTCTGATGTTGTGAGATAGAACCTCAGAGTTGCTTTAATTTGCTCTTCATTTTGTAGCATTATTTTTTCACGAGGTTATTGATTGATTGGATTTCTCCCTTTGTAGGCTGCTTGTTCATTTTCTTTGACTATCCATTGACTATCCAGGAACAACTCTTATTCTTGTAAATCTGAATCACTCTTCCAATTTGTTTATAGTATAACTTTTTATATATCTAAAATGTATCCATTTGGAGCTTATCTTGGCATATGGTAGAAATAATGATAATAATATTAGCTAGAATTTTTATGGTTGCTTTAAGTTTTGCAAGTTTAAGTTGCTTTATGATTTTTGTCTGATCCACATAACAACCATGTGATGTAGATGTTACTATTTTTTTACAGATGAGGGAACTGAGGCTGAGAGAGGTTGTTACTTGCTCAGGGTCACACAGGTAAGTGCCTGAGGTAGGTTTGGAAATCATGTCTTCCTGAGTGTAAGACCAGCACTTTAGCGCCTAGCTATATGGTGTGAGATGTTGGTCTATACCTAATTTCAGCTAGTCATCTTTCCGGTTTTCCCCAAGTAGTTTTTGTTGAATAATTAGTTCTTACCTTAGTAGTTAGTAAGTTGCTGGCACCTTTGGGTTTATTGGGGCCACTATGTTCGTTTGTTTCTATATTTTGTGTGTTGGATCTATCCCACTGATTCTCTATTTTTACCTGATACTAAAGAATTTTGGTGCTTATTGTTTTGTAATATAGTTTGAGATCTGGTACAGCTAGACATCCCTTTCTTTCCCATTTCACTCCATCTTTTCCCTGGATGTTCTTGACCTTTTATTCCTTCAGATAAATTTCCTTATGTTTTCTATTTTCTATAATAATTTGATTAGTATGACACTCAAAAAGTAAATTAATTTTCATAGTATTGTCATTTTTATTATATTGGCACAGAACACCCATGAGCAATTTATATTTCTTCAATTATTTAAGTGTTTTTTTTTTCTTTTTTAAAGCAATTGGGGTTAAGTAACTTGCTCAAGGTTACACGGCTAGTCATTATTTATGCGTGGGTGCTCATTTTCTGAGGCCAGATCTGATCTCGGGTCATCCCAACTCCGAGGCCGGCGCTCTTACTCACTGCGCCACCTAGCCACCCCTATTTAAGTGTTTCTTAAATTCTCTAAAGAGCATTTTGCATTTGCATTCATATAGTCCTTACTTAAAGACAGACTTCCAAATATTTTATACATTCTATAGATACTTTGAATAGAATTTCTCTGTCTTTTCTTACTGAATTTTGTTGATAGCATACAGAAATGCTGATTTATGCTCATTTATTTTATATTCTGAAAATTTGCTGAATTTATTGTTCCAATTAATATTTTAGTTGACTTTTTTAGGTCATCTAGTCCAGGGGTGGGAAACCGGGGCCTGAGGACATGTGTGGCCTTCTAGGTCCTTGGGTGCAACCTTTTAACTGAGTTCGAGTTTTACAGAACAAATCCTTTTATGAAGGGGATTTGTTCTGTGAAGTTTGGATTCAGTCAAAGGGCCGCACTTGAGGACTTAGAAGGCCACACGTGGCCTCAAGGCTGCAGGTTCTCCGTCCCTGCTCCAGATAGATCATATCACCTACAAAAAATAATCATTTTATTCACAGAAAAGATCTTGGGAGTCTGAATGCAGATGGAAGCATATCATTTACTCTCTTTTTCTTTTGTTGTTTTGGTTTTTTCTTCTTTCTCATGGTTCCTCCCATTAGTTCTAATTTGTCTTTATATCAGGACTAATGTGAAAATATGTTTAATATGAATGTTTAAGTAGAGCCTATAGCAGATTGCATGCTGTTTTGGAAAGGGGGGAGGAGAGGGAAGGGTAGAAAATTTAAAACAAAATCTTATGGAAGTGAATGCTGAAAACTAAAAATAAATAATTATTTTAAAAAAATGTTTTTCCCCTTCTTTGCATATTCCCTAGATTTTTGTGTGTCTTATTTGCTATAGTTAGTGTTGCCAATGATCTCTTAATTACCGAATTCAATGGTCTTTTCTCAGTCTTCCTATTTTTCAATCTCTTTGTAGCATGTTGACCAATCTCTCCTCTAAGACACTCCCTCTTCTCTAGATTTTCCTGATATTACTCTCTCTTGGCTCTCCAACCTGTCTAGCAGTAAACACAGCACAACACAGAATGTCAATTCACATAGCTGGTTTAGTGACTATGTCTCCATTAAATGTAGAACATATCATTTGCACATTCTGCAATACTGCTTGCATGCTATTTGGTGTATAAGTGAATAAACATAAGGTGGAGCAGAAGGAACACAGATACCTTTAGTGAATAAATAAACGGAAAACAACAAAAACACACCCCAGGAACCATGCAGTAACAGATACATGAATCAATGTATAGTTGTTGTGGTGGGGGCTCTGCCCACCCAAAATTGTTGGAGTTTCATGATGTGTTGTGGTGGAACCGTCTCAAAGAATTCAGTCAGACCACCTCTAATCCAAGCATAGGCATTTATTGAGATTGATGCCTCTCATGAAATGGGTTAAGTTCCAAGAGGAACTAGCAACTTCAGAGAAAGCAAGATAGATTTTTATAGGGTAAAGATGCTGATTACACAATCAAAATTTACATAGAATATAGGAATATGATTAATATTAAAAAGGCAGGGGGAATTTGTTAAGTAATTAGGTAATGGAGGAGGGGTCCCACTTATGGATCGGTAATTAAACATTCTGGTCATGTTGCCCTCCAGTTGGCTAACTATTGTGGTCCTTTCTGTTCAAGATAGATAGTTAGGTATTATGGTCCTGTCTTGGGCTAGATGGATGATGTGATTGTGATTGAATATAACAACACACCTGTTTCTGTGGAAATGGGTATGGGGGCAGTGACTAGGTAGAGGCAGTAGGTGGGTTCCCATCGAATGGACACACTGCTATTTCTTTGGGAACTAAGAATTCAGAGACACACCTGTTGTTCCAAGGAGCAGTGAGGCATATATGGAGAAGTTAGGACATTGGGGGGAAGGGGAGACATAGGAAGGTACAGTGGGGATGCTATTCAGTGGGGCTAGACCTATAATGAAGTTAAAATATTGGGTTGGGGGCAGCTTTATTAGGATTCCATCAAAGTGACATATGCAGTTATATCCTAGGAATTTGTCACATGAACATCCATTAGTGTTTTCATTTCTAGAGGCATGTTTAGCCACTTCTATTATAATATTATAAGTTAGCTTGATAACTGGCTGAATGGTTCTAGTCCTTATATGACCTACTAACCTTTCAGTATTGACATTTGAGCTGGTTGGTGGTCTAGACTATCATCATTCTTTTTTTTTTTTTTGCTTTTTGGAGGGCAATTGGGGTTAAGTAACTTGCCCAAGGTCACACGGCTAGGTTTTTGTTTGTGTGTGTTAAGTGTCTGAGGCCAGATCCGAACTCAGGTCCTTCTGACTCCAGGGCTGGTGCTCTACTCACTGTGCCACCTAGCCACCCCATCATCATTCTTTGACCAATAGACTGATACAGTAGAAGACCAAGGCTATCAGCATTCTCAGATGCTGGATTGTATTCTACCCTAGAACCAGGGAGGATAGGCGCTATCTCTGGGTTCAGTCCTCTATCCCCTCCCCACCAAGGTCTCTGTCAGGCAAACTTTGTCAGGAATTTGCATGTTGACAGTCTTCTTTCCTCTGGATCATCACCTTAATGAATTATTAAGTTCATTAACAGTCACTCTCTGTTACGCTCACTGTCTGTCTACAACTGGTTACTAGGTTCTTCTCCTCAGAGTCCACTTAACTGACTCTCCATTATTCCTTTCTTCCTACTCTCTAGGGAGTCCAACTAATTAAAGCCAAAGGTGGTTGTGAGAAATTTTCTTTGTTTAGTAAACAGGCAAATCTTTCAAGTAATTGGCATAGAGTAGCTTTTCACGGATTTGTTATTTTGTCCAGGGGACACAGAGTTTAGTGGCAGGACTCTCTCTCTCATTCTTCCTAAAGTTCTTGATAGTGACCTTGAGTAATATGCTGTCCTTTGTTTCTGTCTGTCTCTTCTAAGTCATGGAAGCCATGCAAATCTTTACAGTATGAAGTCATAGCTCCTGGGTAGATCTTGGAAACAAATAAAGGTAAGGTACCCTCTAGGGAATGAAGCTTGAATGCATGTTACCCCCTTGTTTCTTGGTTTGTATCACTTCTTATAGTCCTTCATAATTGCCATTGCTCCCAGTGATGCTAGTCATCCAAGAGTAAATGAGTAAGAGATGATTTTCTCAATGAAATAAAATTTACAAAGATGGATCTCTGGGAAAAGTCCTGGACTATCAAGCTGTCCTTCTATTTGACTGTGGCCCAGATCCTTGGTTATCACAGATAGTCTTCACCCCTTCTAATGGTATCACTATAGCTTCAATATCATGTTGCTTATTGGATAGAGTATTCACGTTCATGTTATTTTCCCTTGGAAAATAGTGTATCCTGAATTCATAGTTGACAACCTATAATAGTAATGAAATTTGAAGATCCCTTTGCATTGCTAAACTGACAGGTACTTAGCACCAAGTTTCAAATTAAGCCTCTGTTAAAGAAACAGAAGGTATGAAGCCCTGTTGCTGATGTAACAGGAAGAGGCTGAACAGGGAGGAGCAATACTGTATATAAGGAAAAACCACAGCTGGGAAAGTCAGAAATTCTTGCAGAACTTCTCAAAGAACTTCTTGGGACAAGCATCTGAAGGCTGGGCTACTGCTGGACGGAAACTTCCATGGAGAAAGTGATTTTGATTTTGAGAATGGGAGAAAGTGATTTTGATTTTCAGAATGAAGCTGCTGAAGACTTCCAAGGGCCAGCTGGAGCTGCTGAGGACTGAGGAAGCATGACTGTGGTGTCAGTACTTTGTCTATTTGTGGCTTGGTTAAGCCTTGACCTCCCAGGAATAGAGACTGTGAAGGATTTAAGGTGGACTGGACACTGTAAGCTTCAGTGAAGAATAGAAACTGCATGGAGAGCTGGGCAAGGAACTGGGAGCTGTTTGCCTTTGAACGCAGGTGATAGTTTGGTGAATTCAGGTAGGAGCTGGGCCATGGTAAGGGGAACCAGGGAATCTGAAAGCCTGTCCTGAGTCAAGATGAAAAAATCTCTCTGTAAGATGGCAGAGTAGTAACAGCACTTCCTTGGGACTCCAGCCCATACCACTTCAAATTTATGTAAAAGGGGACTCTGAACAAACTCTGGAGCTACAGAACTCACAAAATGACACAGAGAAGCTAACCTCCTGCTGAGGACAGCCCTGCAGCCTGGCAGGGAGCGGCCAGTGCAGCGCTCTGGGAGCTGAGCCCAGGCCCGCATGAGTCCTGAGTCAGAGATTTTAGCCCCAGGGTGGCCCGACCAGCTACCTGCTGGAAAGGGTCCAGAATACCAATAGCTGCAGCATTTCCAGAATTACCAACACATGGATGCCAGGGACAAGGTGAGAGGTCAGTGCAGTATGGACTTTGGGATCAGTATTTGGTGGCTTGTTGGCCTCTTTACCCTGGGGGTGAGAAGCTGCCAAGACACTGAGCAGCTTGTGCCACATTGCAGCTTCAGCTCCTGACCTGCGGATTGTAGAGGGACTGGGCAATCAGTCTGGGGGGTGTGTGTAATCGCTCTTGCTTTAACCTCCTTGGATCTGGATTGTGGTCTGGGGTAGAGGTCTTGGGGTGTGTGACCAGCTTGCCAGAGCATGTGGAGGATTCAGAGAGGGCACCCAACTAATACCTCCAGCAGCTGAGAAAACCCCAGTGTTTGGGATGGAAGCTCCCCTGCCTGGTGGCAGAGTCCTACTGTGGCAACAAGCCCCAAAGTCAAGTAATTGAGTGGCAACATGCCTAGGCAAAGGAAACAAAATAAACAAAAAAATTCAACATTAGACTCCTATTTCGGAGGCAAAGAGGACTGAAGTATGGAACAGGAGGAGGACTGGGAGGTCAGAACTCCTGCACCAAAAGCCCCAAATGAAAATACAAGCTGGTTACAAGCCATCGAGGACCTTAAGAAGCAGATAAGAGAAGTGGAGGAAAAATTGGGAAGAGAAAGGAAAATATGCAAGAAAAGTATGAAATGAGAGTCAATGGCCTGACAGGAAAATAATACCTTAAAAATAGACTAACTCAAATGGCAAAAGAGTCTCAAAAAGGCAATGAGGAAAAGAAGGCCTTAAAAAGCATAATTTGCTAGATGGAAAAAGAATCTCAAAAACTCACTGAGGAGAATCATTCCTTCAAAATTAGAATGGAGCAAATGAATGTTAGTGACTTTATGAGAAATCAAGATGCTGTTAAACAGATCCAAACAAATGAAAGAATAGAAGGCAATGTGAAATATTTCATGGGAAAAACCACTGATGTGGAAAACAGATCCAGGAGAGATAATCTAAAAATTATTGGACTACATGATCAAAGAAAGAACCTAGAAATTATCCTTCAAGAAATTCTCAAGGAAAATTGCCCTAATGTTTTAGAACCAGAGGGCAAAATAGAGGTTGAAAGAATCCACCTATCACCTCCTGAAAAAGATCCCACAAAGAAAACTCCTAGGAATATTATAGCCAGGTTCCAGAATTCCCAGATTAAGGAGAAAATATTACAAACAGCCAGGAAGAAACAATTTCGATATTGTGGAAACACAATCAGGATAGCTCAGGATCTGGCAGCTTCTACACTGAGGGATCTAAGGGCATGGAAAATGATACTCCAGAGGGCAAAGGAGCTGGGATTAAAACCAAGAATCACCTACCCAGCAAAACTGAGTATCCTGTTTCAGGGGAAAATATGGTCATTCAGTGGAATAGAAGAATTTCACACATTCTTGAGGAAAAAACCAGAGTTGAAAAGAAAATTTGACATTCAGACACAAGAAGCAAGAGATGCTTGAGAAGGTAAACAGGGAAAAGAAATCAAAAAGAACTTATCAAAGTTGAACTATTTACATTCCTACATGGAAAAAACATTAACTGTAATTGATGAAACCTTTCTCAGCATGAAAATAGTTGAAGAAAGGTATATGGGCATATGAATACATAATGTGAATATGTGTATATATGTTTACAGGTATACATAGATAGAGGGCACAGGTCAAATTTAATAGGAAGGGATGATACTTAAAAGTGTGAAATTAAGAAGTGAGAGAGGAATATAATAAGAGGAGATAGGGAGAGACAGAAAGGGGTAAACTATCTCATATAGAAGAGGCAAGAGGAAGTGGTTGCAAGGGAGGGAAAGAATAGGAAGGCAAAAAGGCAAAACCTTATTCTCATTGAATTTGGCTCAGAGAGAGAATGACATACATACTAAATAGGATATCTTACCCTACAAGAGAGTAGTGGGGAGGGGCATGAAAAGGGGGATGATGGAAGGGAGGGCAGGCTGGGGGGGAGGGAAGTTGGAAGGCACCTACTTTTGAAAAGGGACAGGATCAAAGTAGGGAATAGACCAAGTGGGAGGCAGTATAGGAGGGAGGAAAATACAGTCAGTCCTTTACAATATATCTACTATGGTAATGTTTTGTATAGCTACATATGTACAACATGTACTGAATTGCTTGTCTTTGCAGTAAGAGTGGGTGACAAGGAAGGAAGGGAATGAATCTGGAATTTGAAGTTTTAAAATCAAATGTTTAAAAATATATAAATACTATTATTAATACTATCTTACATATAATTGGGAAATAAGATATACAGGCATTGGGACACAGAGATTCACCTTGCCCTACTGGAAAAGTCGAAGGGGGTATGGGAAAACATATGGGAGAGAGTAGATCAGATGAGGGGATATCCTGTGGGACTGCTATTCTGGGGTGGTGGGTAGGGGGAAAATGGGGAGAAAATTGTAACTCAAAATCTGGCAGAAATGAATGATGTAAACCAGAAGTTAATAAAGCATTTGAAAAAAAAATTAAAACAAAACCTCTCTGTGGGTACTGAGTAGTGACTGATGAAATTGTCTGATTAGTGACTGATCCGGATGTGAGGTTTTGCTTTGGGACTCAACTTTGGGAAGAATTGTGTGATTTGGCCAGATGAGACTCTGGACAGCTGTTGAGCCCTACCCATCCTCTGGCTTTGAAAACTCAGATTTTGGTGCTCCCCCCTCTGGTAACTAAGTAGGTATGGATGTAATGGTCAGACAGCTGGGAACTCTGTCTGCTAAATTGTGCTATTTTCTGTTGTAACTTTTGTTTATGTTCTCTGAAATTCAGGGTGCTGACTTTTACCCCTGAACTAGGTAAATGATCTATGTTGGATTGATTAAAGTGACTGTTGAAGTTGCAACTTAATTGCACCCCATGGGCGGGGGGGGGGGACGGGGGGACGGGGGACTTTGACTATTGTATTTTGTGATTGAATTAAGGACTCTGTGATTGACTAAATGAATATACTTTGTTTATGATTGAAACTAATGTCCAATTGAGACTACCCGGGGTGGAGTACTTTGACTTCTATATTGTGTGTCTGTTAAGGAGTCAAGCTTCCTTAAGGATGATTAAATGATTTGAGTTACTAAATGACTGAGTTACTCAATGATTGTACTTTGTTGAAAACTATTGTGACCACTTTGGTGTAAACTATGTGGCCATTTTAGTGATAAGTTATTGAGTTGTAACATGTTGAATACTGTATTTTGATTTCCTGTGATAAGTTATAACATTGTAAATGCTGTACCTTGATTTTCTGTGAATGTTTTGCTCCGATTTGTTATTGAATAAATAGAGTGTTCACTATATTATGTAATCAGAACCTCGAAAGCTATTCACAGCCTCATTCTTCTGGAAAGTTGCTCATGCTTGGCTTTACACTACCCATCTCTGAAAAGCAGTGTCCAATGTGGCACTGGTCAAAATACATAGATCAGTAGCTCTTTGATACTTAAAACTTAGCTCCATGCATGGAATCTCTGAACTTTTGAGTTACAGCCTATTTCAAAACAAGAACTACAGTTTTCATGTGGTATAATGAGCCTCATTGTCCGTCCTCTACTGGCAAATGCAATCAATATCTGGTGATGACCTATTGAGACATACCACTTGGGAAAGGATTGTTCCATAGCTTTTCAGGTTGAAGGACAAGTGGCTTATTGGGTTTCTATAGGTCAGCATTGATGTATAAGATAAGGCAGTTGGCCAGGTCCTCAAAAACTTGTTCACATCATCAAACCACCAATCTCTATACAGTTTCAAAAGGTTTAGACCAAACTGAACTTTCTTGTTCTTCTGTTTCTGGTTTTCATCAATCATATGTCTATAAGTGACATCTCCAGGTTGTACTCTTTTTTTTTTTTGCTTTTTTTTTGGAGGGCAATTGGGGTTAAGTAACTTGCCCAAGGTCACACAGCTAGGTTTTTGTTTGTGTGTACGTTAAGTGTCTGAGGTCGGATCCGAACTCAGGTCCTTCTGACTCCAGGGCTGACTCTCTACTCACTGTGCCACCTAGCCACCCCTCCAGGTTGTACTCTTGAACCCCCTTCACCATCTCCTAGCTTTTCATGTAGAGCTCAGGAATTCACACCTTGGAAATATTGTCTGCTGGGGCAGCCTCTGATTGCACAGATACTTCCAGAACCTTTATTTAAGGAGGTCTTCTATCTCTTCTTCCTCACCAAGACTTTGGCCTTTCTCTATCTGCTCCATATGGCTACCTATAACCTTGCCTTTTTCAGCCTCCTTTTTCATGTTATCTCCTCCCCCATTAGAATGTAATCTCCTTGAGGTCAGGGTCTGTCTTTCTTTATACTTGTACTTTGTGTAGGAATCCTAGTGCTTATCACAGTGCCTGACACCTAGTAAGCCCTTATTAAATACTTGTTGACTGGCTGAGATCTTTTAATGTGTAGCTCCAGGTGGTGGGGACCCAGAATTGCAGAGACTTTTGAGAACCTTGTGAGATCATAAAGACTTTGAATAAAATGCTATGTTTTCAGTGGGATCATGGAGACTTTGGAAGACTTTTCTGGAAGGATAGAGAATTCTTGGAATCAGGTTCGAACACATTCCAAGAAGGGCTCAGATGTTCAGAAAACCTGCTTGTTTTGGAATTCTAACCATCTTGAGGATGACGCTGTCCCTTAAGTTTTGGGACATCATATGGGAGGCAAGATGGGGGACACAAGCAGACACATGTGTGGATCTGAGAGCAGGAGAAGACAGACTGTGACAGATGAGCTGTCATAACTGGAACTGAGACCAGGTAACCACCAGCAACTATGGCAATTGGTGATGGTTATTGGCAGTTTGTGAGCATGAAGTACATTCAGCAGCTTTTCTTTCCCTTACTTTTTCAGGGCACTAAGGTGACTTTTGCTGTGAGCACCAGTGAACTCATATTTAAGAGTTTAACTGTGTTTATTATTTGATACTGCTAATACATTAAAATAATTAATATCAGTGATTTTGCCTGTGCCTAAAAGTTTGTGGTTTGAGATTGAATAGGGGAAATAGCTTCTGGCAGAAGAGATTTTCCTGGTTAATTCTGGGATGGGTGTTAAGCAGATTAGAGAGTGAATTTTTATAATTTTGGTAATTAATGAAAATATTCCAATGTAGACCCACAAGACTGCCTTGGAATCCAGAGACAGAATATTTATGAGAAACAAATGGCAGCTGACTGAGGGCCTGGGAGGTGGGATAGTTTGTGTTTGTTTTTGAATGTACCCCAAAGGCACGATTCATAGTCTAGTATTACTTCAAGGTCTATACAAGTGATATACCAACATCAACATAGTTCTTTACAAATTTCATATAATAGTATAAGAGACAGTGGACAGTGGAGCCAAGGTGAAAAAGTAACAGGAAGAAGTAGTGAGCTACCCACCAAAACTCCTTCAAACATCTTGAGAAAATGTGCCACACTGAATCTTGATGGGGAAATCAAGGGAAGAAAACTCACAGTGAGTTATTTTTTCCAGCCCAGGTCAGCATAGGGAGACAGACAGAAAAGTCTATGACAGGGTCTGGCCGGGAACACACTGTATGGACCATTAAGTGCAGGGCAAGATGGGGTCCCAGCTTCATCACAGAGAGCTTAAACCTGTGTAAGGTGCAGAAATAGGTACTAACTGGTAGTTTTGTTACCCATTAGTTAGTCATCTACTAAGCACTTACATTTTGTTGAAAGCACTTATATTTCACCTTGGGAAACAGACCTAACAGTGGTATTACTGGGTGAAAGGTCAAATCACACACCTTTATGACTCTTTGGGTATAAGTCCAGATTGCTTTGAAAATGGTTGGATTGATTCACAGTTCTACCAACAGTGGATTAGTGTCCTAATTTTTACATATTTCCTCCAACATTTGTCATTTTCACCTATTATTTTAGCCAATCGGATAAGTGTGAGATATCTCAAAGTTGTTTTAATTTGCATTTCTCTAACCAATAATGATTAGAACATTTTTTTCATCCAAAATTTCTTCATCCAAAAGCTGCCTATTCATATACTTTGACCATTTATCCATTTGGGAAAGATTCATATTCTTATCATTTGACAAAGTTCTCTATATATTTGAGATATGAGACCTTCATCTGAGGAACTGTCTATAAAATTCTACCCCTTCCCCCAATTTTCTACTTTCTTTCTAGTCTTGGCTACTGTGCTTTTATTTGTACAACCCCTTTTAAATTTAATGTAATCAAAATTATCCATTTTATATCTCACAATACTCTCTCTTTTTTTATTCATAAATTCTTTTCCTGTCCATAAGTCTGATAGGTAATATGTTCCATGTTCTTCTCATTTTCTTATATCTCCCTTTTTATCTAGGTCATGTATCCATTTTGACCTTATCTTGGTAAATGGTGCAAAATATTTGTCTGTATGTAGTTTCTGCTAGATGGCTTTCTGGTTTTCCCAACAATTTTTACCAAATAATGAATTCTTATCCCCAAATCTTAAATCTTTACATTTGTCAAACATAAAGTTGCTATAATCATTTACTACCATCTACTCTGTTCTATGATCTACCTTTCTATTTCCTACCAGATAGAGTTTTGATAATTGCCACCTTATAATACATTTTAAGATCTGGTATTGCTGAACTTCCTTCCTTTATATTTGCTTTCATTAAATTCCTTTGATATTTTTGACTTTTTGTTCATTTAAATGAATTTTGTTATTTTTTTCTAGTTCAGTAAAACAAACATTTTTTTTGTAATTTAATTGGGATAGCTTTGAATAACTAGATTAGTTTAGGTAGAATTGTCATTTTTATTATATTGGTTCTGCCCACCCATGAACAATTGATATTTCTCCAATTATTTAAATCTAACTTTATTTACAAAAAAAGTGCTTTATAATTATGTTCATGTAGTTCCTGGGTTTGTGTACTCCCAGGTGTTTTGTGTCATCTATGGTTATATTAAATGGAATATCTCTTACTGTCCTTTCAGAGTTTTGTTGTGATGCATAGAAATGCTGATGATTTATATGGGTTTATTTTATATCCTGCTACTTTGCTAAAATGATTAATTGTTTCAACTAGCTTTTTAGTTGAGTCCCTAGGATTTTTCAAATATATCATTGACTATGCAAGTAATAGGTTTTATTTTTCTTGTTTTCTGAATGGGAGGGAGACAAGGAGGAAATTTGAAACTGAAAATAAAATAAATAGATTTTTTTTTTTTTGCAGGGCAATTGGGGTTAAGTAACTTGTCCAAGCTCACACGGCTAGGTTTTTGTTTGTGTGTGTGTTAAGTGTCTGAGGCCGGATCTGAACTCAGGTCCTTCTGACTCCAGGGCCGGAGCTCTACTCACTGCGCCACCTAGCCGCCCCCAATAAATTGATTTTTTAAAAAATAAGAAATAGCCTTCACCTCAAAAAGTTTTCATTACTTGCCATTCTCTAAAAATCTCAAGGATGAGCTCCTATATAATAAAGGCCATGTGCCCACAAACAGAGGGCACTTTGGTGGGAAGTAAGGGGGGAAAGGATGGCACAGCTGTAATAACTCCTTGGGATGCTATATTTAGGCAAACCGCCAGGTGGCATTAGGAGCTCTGACCTATAAACTCGAGCCTTTTATGCATGGATAACCACTGGCCTTTCCAGGCTTGAGCAATTTGGTTACTATCTAGTATGTTGAGACCAGGCTGCCTCTAGTTGCCTTTTCCTGTTTTTCTGTCACAGGGTATAATTATTCTCAATAATAATTCATAATTTATCAAGTAGCTCTGTCACTGTCCCCTTCTTCCTGCCCCTCTCCCCAATTTCAAAGGAATCTAATTTCTTCCCTTTGCTAGTATAACTCCAAAAGGATTTATGTGTAGATTACTATATGTATAGATCACTAAATATAAATACAAAAGTAAGAAATACAAGATAAGAGTTCAAATGTAATGGAAATCCAGAACCATTCTGGAAAGGACCTGATTTTGCAACTTTTTCCCATCTCCCTCCCCCTCTCCTTTTCTGTGCTTGGTTTTCCATATATACAGCCAAAAGGCTTTTTTTTTTAAATTAGGAAATACATTTCAATGTCCTTGTGTTAAGGACAAGTGAGAAATTGAGAAAAATCATCTTGCAGAGCTTCAGCTTCTCTGTTGTTTGATTGGATGACTGGGGTGAATAATCTGTACCTCCTAGCTAACAAATTAGAACTATTTCCAAACTCCTATTGGGTGGTATATAGCACAGGCACATGCCTTCAATGTTCCTGTGACCTCCCAGTGGTACTGCCAAGAACCATCTCTGGTTTCTTCTCTTGTTGGTTGATTGTGTCTCCTATAAAGCATAATAAACTATGTTTCCAAATATCACACTCGTAGGATGCTAGAACAACTCCAGAGAATTCCAGAGTGCTCAGAATTCATCCCAGTCCTGACTTTCCTATTAATTCTAGCACCCAAGAAATCCAGGAATTTGCAAGTGGGGGACGGGGGCAGTGGAGAGGGGAAGTTGCTTCTGTCAGAGGATACTCTTATTTTTATGAAAAAAAGTTTTTTTAATGAGCAAAAATTAATTTTCTCTTCTCCCATTAAAAAAAGAAAATATTAATTAAAAAAAAAACCCTGTGTTATTTATAGATACAGTGAAGCAAAACAAATTCCTGCAAAGGCTCTGTCCAAAAGACAAACATTTTGTGCACCCTGAATCCCTCACCTTTCTATTAAGAATTCTGTTCATCAGTTCTCTGGAATCATGATGGGTTTCTATGTGGATCAGAGTTCTCAAGCCTTTCAAAGTTCTTTGTTTTTTTTACAGCATTGTTATTGTATAAACTGTTTTTGTTCTACTCACTTTCCTCTACATCAGCTCATACAAGTCTTCCCAAGTTTCACTGAAACTGTTCCTTTCATAATTTCTTATTGCACAATAGTATTCTATGACATTTGTTTAGCCATTTCATAATCGAAGGGCTCCCCATTAGGTTCCAGATCTGCTTCTACAAGAAGAACTGCTATAAATTTTTGTTAGTATGAGTTCTTTTCCTCTCTGATCTCAGAGGGGTATAGGCTTAGTACTGTTATCATTGGATCAAAAGGTGTACATAGTTTGGTAGCTTTTTAAGCATAATTCCAAATTGTTTCCAAAATGACTTGGCCAATTCATGGCTTGACCAAAAGAGCACCAATGTACCTATTTTTCTGCCACTTTTCCAACATAAATAATTTTCCTTTTGGTCAATCTTGCCAATGTGATGGATTTGAGGTAGAGCTTCAGCATTGCTCTAATATCCATTTCTCTAATTATTAATGACTTGGAGCATTTTTTTCACCTGGCTATTGGCAGTTTGGATTTTTTTCTTTTGAAAGCTGCCGCAACCATTTATCTATTGATCTTTATGTATTTGAATAAATTCCTTATTTTTTAAAAAATGAAACCTTTATCAGAAAAAAAAAACTTGCAAAGATTTCCCTAGTTATCTGCTTTTCCCTTTTAATCTTGACTTCATTGATATTGGTTATGCAAAAGTTTCTTAATTTCATGTATTCAAAATCATCCATCTTATCTTCCACAATGCCCAAGAGATATTTTTAGAAAATCCTCTGATAATTTTAGTCTTTTGTCCTTCTTAAAAGATACTGTATTCAGGAAAATTAGTAAAGAGCAGGGAGTTAATATTCTGGTAATTCCTGTCCCTTGTCATCATCTGCTCCCAACTAATCCTCATGTGAAAATCTTTTGATGGGACTGAGGATGTTTAGTTTGAAGAAATAAAGACACTGTTTCTCAGTCTTTGAAGGATTGTCATGATGTAGAGATTTGTTCCTTGTGACTCCAGAGTTTTTAGGGAGGCAGAGTCACTTAAAAATGGTTTGGCTTTTTCTTTTTGGTGAATTATCAAACTCCCTCTTACCAGGAATCTTCAAGCAAATACTGGATGTTCATTTTTTGTTTTTTAAAGCAATTGGGGTTAAGTAACTTTCTCAAGGTTACATGGCCAGTCATTATTTATGTTCGGGTGCTCATTTTCTGAGGCTGAGACCGATCATCCCGAGGCCCGGGGCCAGTGCTCTTACTGTGTCACCTAGCCACTGTGGATTTTCATTTTTAAGACAATGGATCTATTCATTAAGTGAGAGGTTGGGATTGAGGACCCCTAAAATCTTTTCCAACTCAGCATTCTTGTAGTTCAAAATGCCAAATGAACAATAAAGATAATATAGTTCTGGGAGTTCAAAAGCAAGGCTCAATGGGAACTAGATGAGTTAGGGAACACTTCATAAGGAGGAGATGAGACTTGGACAAGATCATGAATATTGAATGCTCTATAGAGAGCCCTGTAATAAGAATAAGGACAGCAGAGATGTGAGCAGATTGTTCTAAATGGAGTAGAGATTTCATGTAGTGGAAGAATGGGAAATTATGTTGAAAAGATATTTTGGGACAAGGTTGACTAAGGCCTTGAATGTCAGATTGATGAGTTGTTGTTCAGTCCTCTTAGTCTTGTCTGACTCTCTGTGACCCCATATTGGGGGTTTCCTTGGTAAAGATCCTGGAGTGGTTTGCCGTTTCCTTCTCCAGCTCATTTTGCAGATGAGAAAACGGAGGCAAACAGGGTTAAGTCACTTGCCCAGTGTCACACAACTAATAAGTGTGTGAGTGGATTTGAATTAAGGTCCTCCTGACTCCAGGGCTGGCACTCCATCCTGCTCCACTAAGCTGTCCCTAGTGCACTACTGAGTAAAGAGCCAAATATCCTTCCTATTTCCTATCTGAAAGAGTATTACTGGTCATGGGATATAGCTGTAAATGAGTATATTTATTACAAGGCAGATGTGGGGCAAAGAGGATGAAGTTAAAGAAAGAGAGATATATCACTCAGGTCCTCATCTTCCTCAAATTCTTGGCTTACAAGCCTGGGTTCAATCATGAAAACCTTCCCCAAAAGGTTTTATTCTATGGGCCTCGTGTTTCGGTCTGGATTTTGCTCTGGGAGCTTTCCAGATATATTTATTCACATCTGAAAAGGAAACAAATATATTTTAGGTAGAGGATAGCCTTTATTTTTCCACACAAAAAATGTAAAAGTTCCAAAGGATTCATCAGAGCCCAGAAAAAGATATAGAAAAGACAGAGTTCCCATTGTAGCTCATAAACAGTCAACACAATTCTCTTTGGGTGGTGGGTTCTGTTTTTCCACTAGGGTCTTAGAATCCTTCCATTCTGTACCATCCTGTGGCTTTGACTCCTGGGGAACATAACTGAAGTTGGGGTAGTTAATGGGACACATTCCAGAGAATTCCTAGTTTTTGCATGGAATCTTCCAAAGTTCCTCTCAGTCTCATAAAGCTACAGAGCTGGAATTTGGAATTTCCCTTCCTCCCCCAAAGAAAACATACCTTGAATCCCCTTTCAGTTGCATCTGCATTGTCTCAATAACTCTTGGTAATACTTGGGAGCAAAATACATGTCTTCTGCTTTCCTGTGTCAAGGCATTAGTCCCTTCCTGCCCTTCCAGCCTCACATGCATGAACTTCCTCTTTCTCTAAGAGGCACACTCTCTCCAGAAGACCCAATTCCTTAATTCTCCAACTTGGGGTTACTCACAAGGCAACTCCCAATAAGTCTTCCTTCTCTAACTAGAAAGTATTATGCTGCCTAGGAAATCCCTCCTACTCTAACCAGGAGTTCAGGAGTGACATTGTTGATAAACTTACCAAAGCCTCAGCTTTCACGTGTTTTTTGCATTAGGCAACTAAGTGATGTAGTAGATGAAGAGCCTGATCTGGAGTCAGCAAAGATTTGAGTTCAAATCCAGCCTCAAATACTGTATGATTCCCTGGCTAATCTCTCAGCCTCAATTTTCTCATCTATAAAATGGGGTTAATAACAGTACCTACCTCCCAGGGTAGTTGTGAGGATAAAATGAGACAATGTTTGTAAAACACTTTGCATATTTAAAGCCTATATAAATGCTAGCTATTATTTTAATTAGGCCTCTAGGCAGCCATTTTTAGCTCTTGAGAGGAAATCTCTTCCCTACTCTTCCACCTCTAGTTAAATCTGGAAAAAAAGGGGGAAAATGGAAGAATCTTTTTTTATAAGTCCTTAGAAAGGATAGCTCCAGGGGCGGCTAGGTGGTACAGTGAATAGAGCACCAGCCCTGGAGTCAGGAGGACCTGAGTTCAAATCTGGCCTCAGACACATAACATGTAACTAGCTGTGTGACTTTGGGCAAGTCACTTAACTCCAACTGCCCCTCCAAAAAGCAACAACAACAACAAAAAAGAAGATAGCTCCTACTGAAAGTTCGTCTTCAGATGGGGGCCAAGCCAATCATTTTGGGAGCAGTCCCAGTCACTGGAACTGTTATCTTTAGTTCTCTTAACATTGTGACATTCTGTAGGAAGAAAGGTATGGCCAAGCAAAGAATCTAAACAAAGGCTTACCTTCAGATAAACTCATGCAGATGATTGGGGGAAAGCCCATGATCAACCTTTTTCCAAGCTAGAGGGAAGGGAAAAGGAGAGGGGGAGGATTGGGGATTTAAACAGCTATAAATAGCCAAAATCTGTGTGCAGATATATATATAGTTTTAATAAGGAGTATTTATTTGTATTTAATAAGGAGTTTCATGACTGAAATATTGTGGACTGGAGTCTTGTAAACAGGCCTATTGTTCACAGGTCTTTAATTCAGAACATACATATAATGTCAATTTCTGGCAGACTGGACTAGAACTGGCTGAGCTGAGACAACATCTTAGAAGATGTCAGTAATCATAGAGAATGGAATCATAAAATTGCACAGACTTGGACAGAGTAGGGGTTTAATACATGTTTCTTTTTCTTTCTTTCTTTTTTTTTTTTTTTGGAGGGCAATTGGGGTTAAGTAACTTGCCCAAGGTCACAAGGCTAGGTTTTTGTTTGTGTGTGTTAAGTGTCTGAGGGCTGATCTGAACTCAGGTCCTTTTGACTCCAGGGCTGGTGCTCTACTCACTGCGCTACCTAGCCTCCCCCTTAATACATGTTTCTTAAAGGAGTGAATGAAGAACAATCAATTAATCAACAAACATTTATTAAGAACCTGCTATGTACCAGGCACTGTGTTAAATGCTAGGGATACAAAAAGAGACAATTCCTGTCCTCAAGGGGCTTATAATCTAATGGGGGAGACAACATGCAAACAAATATATAAAGCAAGCTATATATGGGATAAATAGGAAGTAATTAAGAGAGTGAAGGCACTAGAGTAAAGAGGAGTAGGGAAAGGTTTTCTTCAGGAAGTGGAATTTTAGCTGGGACTTAAAGGAAGCCAGGGAAGGCAGAAGTCTGAGCAGAGGAGGGAGAGGGGACAGCATGAGAAGATGTCTACCTCTCCATGGGGGACAGCAGAGAAAATGCCCTAGAGCCAAGAGATGAAGTGTTCCTGGAACGGCCAGGAGACGAGTGTCACTGAATCTAAGAATGTGTCTTAGGGAGTAAGGTGTAAGAAGATTGTAAAGGTAGGAGTGGGTTTGGTGATGAAGGGCTTTGAATGCCAAAGCAAGCATTTCCTATTTGCTCCTGGAGGTAATAAGAAGCTACTTATTGGGGACCTGGGGAGGGGTGACATGATCAGACCTTCCATTTAGGAAAATCATTTTGGTGGCTGAATAGAGGATGGATTGGAGTGGGAAGAGCTACCAGAAGGCTATTACAATAATCCAGGTTTGTTGAGGTGATGAGGATCTGCACTAGAGGGGTCAATAACAGTGTCAGAGGAAAGAAGGGTGGGGATGGCACGGATATTCCAGAGATGCTGCAAAGGTGAAATCAACAGGCCTTGGCCCCAGATTGGAGGATGAGAAGTAATGAGGAATTTAGGATGATTCCTAAATGGAGGTTTTGGGCCTGAGAGAATGGGAAGATGGTAATACCTCCTATAATATACAGAAGGTGGGGAGGAGCGTTAGGGAGAAAGACAGTGAGTTCTGATGGTGGTGTCCCAGTAGTAGATAGAGCTGGAGGGGTTCTTGAGAGATCATCCGATCCAGCCTTCTCCTGTCAGGCAGATCAAGGTCTAAAGGGCGGATGCTTATCTTTTCACCTGTAGATCTTCAGGGATGAAATCAGTTCAGCCCAACAAATACATAATAGGGCAGAGCTAGGTGGTGCAGTGGTTAGAGTTTTACAGTTGGAGTCAGCAAGACTTGAGTTCAAATTTCACCTCAGACAAGCTATTCGACTCTGGGAAAGCCTTTTAAGTACTTTCTGCATGTTTCTTTATCTATAAAATAGGGCTAATAATAACACCAACCCGCCTATGTTGGCTTGATTATTTCCCATTTTTCCTGCATATAGCTCATTAGTGTATAGTTGTTTGCATGTTGTCACTCCTCAAGTGCAGAGACCATCTTCTTTTTTTTGTTTTTGGAGGGAGGAAGGCAGGGAAATTGGGGTTAAGTGACTTGCCCAAGGTCACACAGCTAGTAAGTGTCAAGTGCCTGAGGCTTGATTTGAACTCAGGTCCTTCTGACTCCAGGAGCAGAGCTCTATTCACTGGGCCACCTAGCCACCCACAGAGACCATCTTCTGCCTATTTTTGCAATCCCAGTGCTTGGCACAGCAGCATAATAAATGTTTGTTTACAGACTGTTAGGGACACACTGCCTCATTCCAGACACAAGAGGATGCATCCATCAAAGTACTGTGGCACTTTATTTTTTAATCATATTTTATTTTTTCCTAATTACATGTAAAAACTATTTTTAACTTTTTTTTTTGTCTTTTTGGAGGGGGAAAGGCAGGGCAACTGGGGTTAAGTGACTTGTCCAAGGTCACACAGCTAGTAAGTGTGTCTGAGGCCAGTGCTCTATTCACAGCACCACGTAGCTACCCCTTTAATTTCATTTAAAAAACATTTGAGTTCCAAATTCTCTCCTTCCTTTCCTCCTTCCCTCCCCCAGATGGTAAGCAATTTTATATATGATACGTGTGCAATCATGTAAAAACTATATCCATATTAGTCATTTGGTGGAAGAAAACACAGATAAAAAACCCACTAAAAAAAACAAAGTGAAAAATAGTATGCTATGATCTGCATTCAGACTCCATCCATTTTTTTTGCAGATGGATAGAGGTTTTTATCATGAGTCCTTTGGAATCATCTGGGATCATTGTATTGCCAAGCAGCACTTTCTGCAAGAAATCTTCCCGGGTCACATCAGCTGCTAATGCTCTCCTTCCCCTTTTCCCTCCTTCCTAGAAACCCAAGATTTAACTATGTTATATTTATTCTATATAAACTGAAGTATATACTTGTTTTCTTCTCCATTAGAATGGAAATTCTAGAATTATAATGGAGTAGGGATTGTTTCGATCTTTGTCACAGTGCCAGGCACATAGTGGGTTTTTAATAAAATGTTTGTTGATGGATTCTCATGAGGAAACTGCCTCTTATGTGAAAGATACTAATTCTAGGAGATTTTTAAGAGGATGATCCTCTTCCCTAGGGTAGCTGGATGGCTTAGTGGATGCAGCACTGGGCCTGGAGTCAGGAAGACCTGAGCTCAAATGTGGCCTCAGACGCTTATCAGCTATGTGACTTGGTTTGCCTTAACCCACTGGAGAAGGAAGTGGGAATCCGCTCCAATATCTCTGCCAAGAAAACTCTATGGACGGTGTGGCCATGAAGGCCCAGATATGACTGAACAGCTATAACTCTGCCCTCAGTGAGCTTGCAGTCCAATTGGTAGAGATTCAAGGAGTACATAAATAACTACACTATAGGGGAGGAAATGGTGTCAGTGTAATGCAGGTTTAGAAAGATCGAGGAGAGACTTAAGGAAGACACATCACTACATAAGATCACCAAGGTACATTCTATTTCCCAGTGGAATAATGTCTGGTTTTGGTTCTAATGGAGGCAGAGCTAGAGGGCAGGGGGCAAATGCAGGGAGAAGCCTGGAGCCATAAAGTGTCAGAGTGGAAAGGCACTTGGAAAGCAGCTACTACAAGCCTTCTGAGTCTTGTGTGTGTGTGTGACTGTCCCCTTTGGCAGTGCCTTTGGAGCCTTTATCAGAAGAATGTTTATTGCCTACAGTCATCACTGAAGGGGGTACTAAATTTCAGATAGATGCTAGTGAAAATAAAGATATACGGTTTTCTTCTGGTCCAAGTTCATGAAATCAAATTAAGATCCTCTGATATAGCCCAACTTCCTCATTTTACAAATGAAGAAACAAGGCTCAGACTTGCTCACACAGTTAACTGGTATTAGAAACAGGACTAGCTCCTTCTCAGAAACAGGTGTAACTAGGAATTTTTTTCACCGGCAACCAAAAAAACCACACCAAACCAAACAACTATTGAAAGTGATAGAGAAAAAATGTGAAAGAGAAAATAGCAGAGTGAAGAAGAGCAGGAATCAGACTAAGAAGTTTACTGGGGAACCAAAGCATCAGAAGCTGCCCTATCCATCCTCTTCTCTGGTCCTTCAAGGCTCCTCTCCCATTACCTTCTCCTTTTCAGGGTCAGTCTCCATCCCACACTCCACAGGGCCTTGATTACCATTCCCACTTACAAGACTAGGGAAGGGAGTGCCCCACCCCCAGGGAGTTTCCTGGTCACCCCTCCCACAGCTCTGTCCTAGTTATGTCATCAGAAATATAACTTTCTGGCTTTTGGGGGCACAGTCTTTTAAATACATTCCAATATAGGCCCAACACTGGATCTACATCAGAGGACCATGGTGAGGAGGGAAGGGTGAGAATGGGAGACTTTGGTTGGAGATTGAGTGTGGGGAGAATCAAAGTCAAGGTGGATTGGTTCCAGTTGTAAAAATGCCTATAGATGTACCTTATTTCTGTTGATTTGAGTTGAGGGAGTGCCCCAGAGGCAAGAAAAGACAGTGAGAGAGTTTTTGGGAAAGTCTCTGGTCTGCTGGTTCATGCAGAGTGATGGTGCCCTGTGAACAGCATCCCAAAAGGGTGTCCCAACTGAGCGCTGTCTCTTTGCTTGACCCACTGGAGGAAGCCAGCTGCAGCCTCAGGTTTCCGGGTGTACTATGATAATAAAGAGCTGTCAGAGCAGCACCCGTGGGAAGAAGAGCTATTTCACACCAACGAATAGTAATTGTGCTGAGGCCCGCCCAGTTTTTCCAACTCCCCATGGATCAGAGAACAGGGAAAATATTATTCTTGCCCACAAAACTAATCACAGTTTCTATTTTTATCTCCTCACGAGGAAGGATGGAGAACCTGGATCAGTCATCACATCAAGGGAGCAACGATGGGAAGGATGACTGGCACTCAGTTGACTTCTGGGACCCTGGGTCCAGCCCAGCCTTGAAGGCCAGTGCCCCATCTCTCCCAAAGCAACTGAATTAAAATCCTGACTTGGGTCCTTAATAACTGTGACCTTGGGCAAAAGTTCACTGCTCTAACCCTCAGTTTCTTCATCTGGGAAATGGAAGATAACCTTGCACCTTCTACCTCATAGTGTTGTGAGGAAAACTTTGTGGTTATTGGAGTTTTCAGCCCCTGGGAGAAATAACAACAATCCCTACTTGAGAGTGATACAGGGATTGAGTCTTGGAGTTACAAAGACCCTGAGTTCAAACCTCACTTTAGATCTTGGGTCTTAAGTTTCCTTTTCTATAAAGTGAGGAGCTTGGAATCCTTAAATGTCCCTTTTGGTTCTAAAGCTATGATCCTGTGATTCCCTCTGTTGTTGTTGTTGTTGTTCAGCCATTCAGGCATGTCCAACTCTATGTGACCCTTTGGAATTTTTTTGGCAAAGATACTAGAGTGATTTGTCATTTTCTTCTCCAGTGTGTCCCCATTTTACAGATGAGAAGCTGAGGCAAATGTGGCTAAATGACTTATCCAGGGTCACACAGCCTATCAAGTATCTGAGGTCAGATTTTAATTCAAATCTTCCTGATTCTAGGCCTGGTGCTCTATCCATTAACTGGCCCCTAATTCTCTTAGAAGAGGTCAATCTTAAAGTCTTAAAAGAGGGCTAAGTAAATGACCCCAGTGGGCGTAGAAGTAAAAAGTAGTGTGCAGAATATTTTATGTTTTAGAAGCAGGTGACTTTTACTAGAGCGAGGTACAAGACACAGGAGGGCACAGAATCAGAGTGTGGTCTAGAGTAAGAGCCAAGAGGCAGGCAGGATAGGGTAAAGATGTCAGCCATAAAAAAGAGAGGGTGGGATGGAGAAGCTCAGTTTGTTAGAATACAGCGGTTAGAGCTTCAGCCTTAGCATGGGCTACTTCACTTAACTGGAAAGAACACTTCCCAACCCTGGCTAGTCACCTCACTAACCAAGCTCTTGGTCACAAGGAGGACCAGGGGTGTGACTCAATGTTACCCGTCCCCACTACCAGAAAAACAGCTCAGAGCAGATGCCAAAGCAGTGGGGGTGGGTCATAGTGTCATCTTTATGTGGGAAGTGTAACACAAGGTTCCTATTATTAGACATAAAATATATGAGGCCAGCAACATGGCGTGGTGGATGGAGGGCGGATGGACCTTGGAGTCATACATGTATGGACTTTGAGACCATGAGTAAGTCACCAATTTCTCAGTGGTCCCAGGAAACCACAGAGGAGATTTGGAACAAGTTATTTATCTCTGGTTGCATCTCTCAAGGAATCTTGTGTGGTCTCAATATATGTACAGAAGATAACTTGGCTCTGTTTCAAATCCTTAAAAAAACCCCAAAGCAATTAACTAATGTATAAACATAGCAGAATCTCTCCCCTTCTGAGTTAACCAGGTGACTATGAAGATGGGTAAGAGTTTAATGCATGACAAGGGTCCAAGAGGGACACAAACCAGAATGGCATCTGAGGTCCAAGAGGGGAAAGGTGGTTACTGATGGGAGGGATCAAGGAGGGCCTAGAGCAGGAGATGGTATTTAAGATAGACTTAAAAGAATTGGCTAGAAATGTGATAGGGGTTGAAGGTGAAGCAAAACATTTCAGGCCTAGGGAACTGAATGAGCTGGAGCTCAGAAGAAGGGAAGTCAGTACCCCAGTTTGAGTGGCATACAGAGTATGTGAAAGGGAGGAACATAACATAAGGCTGTGGAAAGGAGATGGTGAAAGGTCTTGACTTCCAGGTAAAGGAGTTTGCCTTTTGTTGTTGTTCAGTTGTTCTAAGTCCTGTCTGACTCTTTGTGATTCCGTTTGGGATTTTCTTTTTAAATTTATTTTTAGTTTTCAACATTTATTTCCCAAAGATTTTGAGTTACAAATTTTCTTCCCATCTCTCCCCTACCCTCCCTCTACCCCAAGATGGCAAACATACTGAATGCCCTTCCCCCCAATTTGCCCTCCCTTATGTCCTCCCCCAATCCTCCCCTTTACTTTCTTGTAGGACAAGATGGATTTCTATACCCCATTGCCTGTATATCTTATTTCATTTAGGATTTTCTTGGCAAAGATATTGGAGGGGTTTGCCATTTCCTTCTCCAGCTCATTTTTACAGATGAGGAAACAAAGGCAAAGAAGGTTAAGTGACTGGTCCAGGGTCACACAGCTAGTGTCTGAGACAAGATTTGAACTTACGAAGATGAGTCTCCTGAATTCTATCCACTGTGCCACCTAGTTGACCTTTACTTAGCAGGCAGTAGGGAGCCACTGAAGCATTTTGAACAGAAGTACATGATCAGTTCCACCCATAAAGAAGATACATTTGGCAGCAGGGTGAAAGAGGGCCTGGAGTGGGTGAGAATGTAGGAAGAACTCTGAGGAGGCTATTTCATAAGCCCAGGTGGATGGTGCTAAGGGCCACCTGTACTGGGTGGTGGCAGCAGAAAGACAGTGGCTCATTTACCACTTTCTCACACCTAAGCTTTCCTCTTTCTCTGTTCAGCCCACTGAGGATCAAGTAAACTGCTGCGTCACCACTGCCCGACCTTTCCTAGGCCACAGAGGAGAGCCTGGCAAGATGTGGAGAGGACAGTGGGGAGGAGAGCCCGGGCTTGGGAGAGGACAGTGTTCAGGGACAGTGCAATCTCTGGGAGGCTGAAGACAGGGAGATAAGGCAGTGGCTGAGTGCGTATCTCCCCAAGACAGCATTTCTATCACATTAATCTCCTGCTCAAAAGCCTCCTTTTGTTTTCTGTGCTTCCTTGATGTGCTTTCCTCTGCTCCCCTTTCTCCTTTCTTTCTTCCTTCCTTCCTTCCTTCCTTCCTTCCTTCCTTCCTTCCTTCCTTCCTTCCTCAATTGAGATAACACAAATAAACCACTTTTGAAACCTTGAAGTGATGTATAAAAGTTACCTTTTTTTCCCCTTGTTGTCACTAATCCTCCCATTCTCAACATCCAGCCTATCACTTCTCTGCCAGGATGTGGGAAGCACACTTCAGCCTCAGTCATCTTGAATTATAGTTGGTCATTGCATTGATCAGCATTCTTTAGTTTTTCAAAAGTGGTTTTTCTTTACAATGTTTTAGTCATTATATAAATTGTTCTTCTGGTTCTATTCACTCTGAATCAGTTCACTCAGGTCTGTCAAGATTTCTCTGAATCATTTGTTATGGCACAATACTATTCCATTACACTTATATACTAAATTTGTTCAATCATTCCACAATTGATGGGTAACCCCCTTTATCTAGTTCTTTGCTAAAATAAAAGGAATTTTTATAAATATTTTTCTATATATGGGTCATTTTCCCCTTCTCTCTTTATGGAGTATGGATCTAGTAGTAGTATCACAGGGTGAAAAAGAATGCACAATTTAGTGATTTAGGGAGCACACTTTGGGGCAGGTAGGTGGTACAGTGATATAAAGTGTGGTAATGGAGTTAGGAAGACCTGAGTTCAAAACCCACTCCTGACACCTACTGGCTCTGTTACCCTGGGCAAGCTACTTAACCCTGTTTGCTTTCCTCAACTACTACTACTACTACTACTACTACTACTACTACTACTACTACTACTACTACTACTACTACTTCCAAATTGCTTTCCAGAATGAATGGACCAGTTCACATCTCCAGCAACAGTGTATTAGTGTACTTCTTTCCCCATATTCAACAACAGCAATTTTGGGGGAGTCGTCTTTGACAATTTGATGGATAGGAGACGGAAGTTAGAGTTATTTTAATTTTGTTTCTCATTATTATTTGGAGCATTTTCCCCATATAGCTTACTTTTCTTGTTTCTTCATTCATTCATTCATTCTTTTATCTATCTATCCATTCATTCATTCATTCATTTATCTATCTATCTATCTATCTATCTATCTATCTATCTATCTATCTATCTATGTATCTATTTATTGCTTTTCGTAGGGCAATTGGAGTTAAGTGACTTGCCCAAAGTTACGCGCCTAGTAAGTGTGTTAAGTGTCTGAGCCTGGATTTGAACTCAGATCCTCCTGACTCCAGTGCTGGTGCTCTATTCACTGCACCACTTAGCTACTCCCTCATAGCTTATTTTTCTTCTTTTGAAAACTGACCATTCATATCTGTTGGGAAATAACTCTTATTCTTCTACATTTGAATTTATTCCCTATAAATCTTAGATATTAGACCTTTATATCAGAGATAGATTTTTGCATAATTAACTGCTTCCTTCTGTTTTTTAATAGTTGTTGGCTTTGCAAAACCTTTTAAATTTTATGTGATCAAAATGGTTTATTTTATCTCTTGTGATCCTCTTTATCTCTTATTAGATTAATAATTATTTCCTAATTCATAATCATAAATGCCGTTTCCTCTGTTTCTGTAACTTGTTTATGATGTAACATTTTGTATCTAGGTCATTTGTCTCTTACTGTGGCACACAACAAGAGATGTAGATCTAACTTGTAGAAAGGCTGGTGATTCACTCTCCTGAGTACGGGAAAGGGGGATGAGAGGGGTGATGATGGAGGGGAGGGCATTCTGGGGAGAGGGGAGGTTAGAAATACCCACTATCGAAGAGGGACAGGATCAAAGTAGGGAATGGACCAGGTGGGAGGTGAGACAGGTGGGAGGGAAATATAAGCAGTCTTTTACAATATATCTACTATGGTAATGTTTTGCATAGATATACATGTACAACACATACTGAATTGCTTATCTTCTCAGAAGGAGTGGGTGACAAGGGAGAAGGGGAATGGATCTGAAAATCTAAGTTTTAAAATTAAATGTTTCATAAGATGTCCAGGCAGTGGGGCTCAGAGATTCACCTTGCCCTAATGGCAAAGTCGAAGGGGGTATGGGAGAAGATATGGGAGAGAGCAGACTGGATGAGGGGATATCTAGTGGGACTGCTATTCTGGGGTGGTGGGTAGGGAAAAAATGGGGGAAAAACGTAACTCATAATCTGGTGGAAATGAATGATGTAAACCAGAAGTTAAAAAAGGAAAAAAGAAAGAAAGGCTGGTGATTTGTGTAGTTTATTTTATTTTATTTTTTTATATCTTGTTACTTTGATGAATTTATTTATTATTTCAATTAATTTTATTTGAATCTATTGGGTTCTCTAAGTAGACCATCATTTTATCCCCAAACCACAATAATTTCCCTGCTCTTTGCCTATGCTTAATTTCTCCATGTATTTTCCCTGTCTAATTGCTACATCTTCAATTTCTAGTACTATATCAAGTAATAGTTATGGAAATGGATATCTTTGATTTTTTTGGAAGGTCCTCCATTATATATAATGCTAGTGCTTGATTTTAGATACTATTTATCACATTAAGGTATGAGCAATGATTTATTTCTGTTTTAAAATTCTTTTTTTTTGGAGGGAGGAAGGTAGGGCAGTTGGGTTAAGTGACTTGATCAAGGTCACACAGCTAGTAAGTGTTAAGTGTCTGAGGTCAGATTTGAACTTAGGTCCTCCTGACTCCAGGGCGGGTGCTCTATTCACTGCTCCACCTAGCTTGCCCTGTTTTAAAATTCTTTTGATAGAAAAAGATACTGTATTTTTCAAAAGTTTTTCCTGCTTCTGTTAACACATATAATCTCACAATTTTTTTTTGTTTTTTATTAGTGTAGTCTATTATATTTATAGCTTTCCTAATATCATATAGAATCACTCTGCACTCTTGTTATAAATCCAACCTGGTTATAGTATATAATCTTTTAAAAATATATTATTTCAGCTTCTTTGTTGGTACTTCATTTAATATTTTTGTTTTTATAGTCATTAGGGACAATAGTCTATCACTTTCTTTCTCAACTTTGTCTCTCCCTGATTTAGGTTTCAAAACTATATTTGTATCATAACAGCTAGCATTTAGCTAGGTGGTGCAGTGAATAGAGTACCAGGTCCAGAGTCAGGAAGACTCATCTTCTGGAGTTCTCTGACCTCAGACACTTCCTAGCTGCATGACCCTGGGCAGATCACTTAACCCTGTTGGCCTTAGTTAAAATGTTTTACCCTGTTAAATGTTTTCTTCAGTTAAAATATTTGCCCTGTTAAAATGAGCTGGAGAAGGAAATGGCAAATCACTCCGATATCATTGCCAAGAAAATCCCAAGTGGGGTCACAGAGTCAGACATGCCTGAAAAAACCTGAACAACAACAACAAAAGCTAGCATTTACATAGCATTTTAAGGTTTATAAAGTGCTTTGCAAATATTATTTCATTTTATCCTCACAATAACCCTGGGAGATAGATGCTACTGCTATTCCCATGTTATAGATGAGGAAACTGAGACAGAAGTCAAGTGACTTGCCTAAGGTCACAGTGTCTAGGGTTGGATTTGAACTCAGGTCTTTTTGACTTCAGGTTCAGCATTCTATCTGGGCAGAAGGAATTTCATAGGATCTCTTCTTTTTTTTTTATATGTTTTTTGCAAACAATCTATGTAATAATGCAATTAATTGTTCTTTGAATGCTTAATATAATTCATTTGTAATTCTATCTGGTCTTGGTTTTTTCCATTTGGGAGTTATTTATGATTTGAGTTGGTATGTTATTTAATTATTTTCATTTTCTTTGATGAAATTTCTTTCTTTTTTTTTTTTGCTTTTTGGAGGGCAATTGGGGTTAAGTAACTTGCCCAAGGTCACATGGCTAGGTTTTTTTGTTTGTTTGTGTGTGTGTTAAGTGTCTGAGGTCACATCCGAACTCAGGTCCTTCTGACTCCAGGGCCTACACTCTACTCACTGCGCCACCTAGCTGCCCCGATGAAATTTCTTTTTCCTGAGGTGATATTAAACTCCCTATTTCTTATTGTTAATCTAGGTTTATAGTTTTGTAAATATTCATCCATTGCATCTAAGTCATCAGCTTTGTTAGCATATAAGTGGTCAAAATAATTTCTAATAATTTCCTCTATTTGTAGTGAATTATTTTATTTTAATTTTTTTATCTTTAATTTTAATATTTTGTTTTCCTCTCTTAAAAAAATTAGCTAATGGCTTATCTGTGTAGGTAGTTTTTTCCTCCTTGAACTCCTACTTTTATTTATAGTTCAGTTATGTTTTTTACTTTCAATTGTGTTAACTTTTTCTTTGATTTTCATAATTTCTGTTTTAATATTTAATTGTATTGTTTTGATTTGTTGCTTTTCTAGTTTACTTTTAGTTGTATATCCAATTCATTTATCTCTTTTTCCCCCTTTTGTTGATGAATTTGTTTAGTTATGCAAATTTTCCCCAAGGACAGCTTTGGCTTTTGTATCTCAAAAGTTTTGGCATGTTGTTCTATCATGTCATTTTCTTTGATGGAACTATTTATTTTTAAACTATTTTTAGGATTTAATTAGTCTCCATTTAAATTTTAATCCCTTCATGAAAGAACCTTTATTGATTATAATTTTTGTTATGCTTTGATCAGGAAAGGATGCGATTACTATTCTTCTTTTTTGCATTTGTGTATGAGGTTTTTACGCCTAACATATTATTACTTCTTTGTGTCTTGTTGCCCCAGTTAGACTCTAAGGGTCTTGAAGACAAGGATTATGTATCATTTATTTCTGCATCCCTCCATCTCTGAGCTCTTACTGAAGAGGTCCTCTAGTCTTCTAGGCATTAATGCTATCAGCACACATTCTTTTCCTTTTAGACTCTGCATAGAACATCCCCCATGACAGTGGTGCACAGCTTTTCAAGCATATCTTTCTCTATTAAATGCCTCATTTGATATAGAGAATTAAAGAATTGTTGAACAAAGTTATCTCTCTGACTGTATCTATTTGAAGAATTCATGACTTTTTAAATGAAATCTGCCTAACAATACACACAATTAAAACCAAGTATGTAAAGGATGCCCAGAATTTGGCTCACAGTTGGACAAACTTTCAGTGCTCTCACACTGTTCCCTGCTTCCAAAGCTCATGTTTTTTTAATTACATTTTTTTTGGAGGGGGGAAGGCAAGGCAGTTGGGGTTAAGTGACTTGCCCAAGATCACACAGGTAGTAAGTGTCAAGTGTCTGAGGCCGGATTTGAACTCAGGTCTGCCTGATTCCAGGGCCAATGCTCTAGTCACTGTGTCACCTAGATGTTCCTAAAGCTCATTTTTTTAAACACCAATATCCTTCCAGTGATGTTGGGTGGCTGTGACCCATGCAATACCATAATCTCAAGGGAAAAAAGCCCAAATTCCAAATAACAACAATAAAATCCCCTAAAACTCCACCCCCCAAAACTTGATAGCCTGAAGGACAACAACAACACAAAAAGAGATTTAGGTAGACTCCAGCAGATTACTGATAAAGACTTGTACACAAGGATGATGAAAGATAATATCTAAGGAATACAGGACAGGAAAAGGTATTGGGCTAGCCATGAAAGAAAAGGATAACAGATGATTTTGAGTCTATAGGGCAATGGTGGTGCAGGACTGGGTTGGAATAAGCAAAGGGATTCTTAGAATCAGAGATGATAGCATTACAGCCAAGGGATGCAGTTTATGCAAAGGTTTGTAGATGAGAAATCACCTTTCATATAAGGCAAACATGGATTAGACCACTTTGTCTGGAACAGAGTATATAGCAGTAATGTGTAACAAAACTTGGAAAAGATAGGCTGAAGTCAGACTTTGGAGGGTTTTAAATGCTCAGGAGCTATGTCTCATTTTACAGGAAATCAGGAGCCACTGGATCAGAGTGAGCACAGGGATAAGCAGTGTAGAGGCAAGTCCAGCATAGCTTTTTACTTACTGAAAACTGGAAGTGAGGAAGGCCCTTCCACATTGCATCCAGTATAATACTCAATGATCATTGGACAGATGCTTCCCAGGGATAATTCGGAGGACCTAGGGATGATTGTTGGGAGGTGGCTTGCTTCCTAGTGACAAGGGGGAGGTGAAATTTTCTACATAGTCCCTGTAGAAAAAAGCAGAGGTTTTTAGCAGAGATCTCTAAGAAGGCAAAAAGATTTGGTACATCCCCTCCTCCCACCCAGGGCATCTCCATATTGTCACCTACCTTGAGATTCCATAAGGGAGGATCTTGAACAGTCTAATTTCTGATCCCTCTCCCACCACTGATATTCTTCACAGACTCAATTCTCAAGTTTTTAGTGCACTACTGCCCCTTACACAGTCCTTATTCCAGTGATTCTGAAGTGCACTCTCCCTCCCACCCCTCCTCAAATCCCTGTTGAGTGGACTGAGGAACACCTCGAGGGGGTGTGGGTGGAGGGAGGATCCTTGGTATTCACCTTGGCACCAAGACACACTGCATACAAGAAGGTAATGGGCTAATGAGCTCTTTACTACAGGTAATCTTGACCCATGATATGGATCAGTGACTTCAAGAAGTTTCACCATCTACACCATAGCTCTGACATTTCTGCTGTTATTCTTGTTCAATGTCTTCACCACTTTACATTGGGGTAAACTACAAATATTTACCACCCACCTCATAGATCAGATTGTTAAGATGGGGTCCTTCCAAAGTGGGGAGGCAAAGCTGTGAATTTCTAATCTTTGTTTTTCCATACTGCTCACTCCTTCCAGGAGCTATTACATTGCCTGGCTTTTTTTTTGTTTTTGTAATACAGCTATTACCATGTAGCATCTGTAACAGGATTGCTGTGGCAACTTAACCCACGTGATAGCAATGGAGAGGGGAAGAAGAATAAAGCCCATGTAACAAGCCCCTCTTCTCTTCCTTCTTTGTCCTGAGTTTCTGGCTCACTAATAACAATAGTCTAGGAGAAAATTTAGGCCTCCTGTTATAGATCTCTCTCTCCTTTTTTTTCCCACTTTTGCCTTGATTTGACTTGGGAAGTAGGTGAAGGTTATTCAGGTTTCTGGGCTCTCAGGAAAAGTTCATGATGTTGCTACCTCTCCCTCTCTCATACTGAGACATAAAAGGGACAGGCCATGAGATAAACCACAGCACAAAACCCATCCTACTTTCAAATTCATGCCATCCACATTTATCACCCAACCCAGATTCTGGTGGGCATTATCTATTGAGCCCTGGGATCTTCTTTCCTCAGTGAATTCAATGCCTGGTTTTTCTCTCTAGCCCAATTCCTATTCTCACACCAGGGGACTTTAATAGACATCCCTCAAGTAAACTAATTTCTCAGTTCCTCAGTTTATTCAATTCCCATGACTTACTCCTCCTTACCTTACCTCAGCTATACACAGAGATACCCTTGATTTATCCGTCACCTGCAAGTATTTCAATTCTATGTTCACTGTCTCTGACATGTGACACTGTCTCTTTATCTAAACACAATGTCTTATGATTCCATATTTCCCTGTGCCCTACAACCCCTAACTTTGTTCTTCATCCTCACTGTGACCATTTCTCAGTTCTTTCCCAGGTCATCAACTCTGTCTTGGCTTCCATCTCTTTCCTTCTCTATCTCAACTCCTTGATGAGTTAATTCAATCTTACACCATCTTCTACTTTGGAAGCCCTGTCCCCTTGTCCTATTGCCAATCATCCCTTGACAAACTCAACCCTGGATTACTCCTATCATCCACTTCTGTTATTTCTGTTCACATGTTGCTAGATAGAGCTAGAGGAAATCATGAAACCCTGTTGATTGAGTCCACTACAGATTTATGGTATCTAATCACAACTGGATCTGTACTGAAGAAAGGCATTCATTCTACTCCTTCTCCCTATTAGACTCACAATCTCACTCCTCCATAGGAGTTGTTTCAGATTCCTCATTTTTCCCCAACCACCTCTATTGAGGACCTTGACTCATACTTCACTGAAAAAAAATGGAGATCATTTGAGAGCTCCTTCTTCTCCCCTCCTTATCTTGACTCACTGACATCTTTCCCAACTATATCTTCCTTTACTTCTTTCTCACATGACAAGATGGCCCTTCTTGTTAAGGCCATCCCCTTTACATGCACCCTTGATCTCTACCCCCTTTCAACTTTTCCAGCAGATTTCACCACTCTCATCCCCGATTTCTCTCTTCTCTTTCCATCTCTCTCTAATTACTGCCTCTTTCTCGATTGTCTGAAAACATGCTTATGTCTCCACCGTCCTTAAAAGCCCTCACTTGCTCCTTCCATTCAACTTTTTACTTTGCTTGTTACCAACCAACTTTTTAAATTTCTTGAGAGAATTGTCTACACCATCATTCTACTTCCTCTCTCATTTTTCTAAACCCTCTTCAATCTGATTTCTGATTACCAAAAATCTCTTTCTTTTTTTCCTTTTTGGAGGGGGGAGGGCAGGGCAATGGGGGTTAAGTGACTTGCCCAAGGTCACACGGCTAGTGAGTGTTAAGTGTCTGAGGTCAGATTTGAACTCAGGTCCTCCTGACTCCAGGGCCTGTGCTCTAATCACTGCACCACCTAGCCATCCCCCACGATCTCTTCAATGCCAAATATAATTGCCTTTGCTCATACTTATCCCTCTTGACCCCTATGCAGACTTTGGCATGGTTAATCAACTTCTCCCCTACTATATATTGTCTCCCTTCTGGCTTTGTGACACTATTCAATCCTGGTTTTCCTCTTATCTGTCTGACTGCTCTTTCTCATTCTCCTTTTCAGGATTTTCATTTTGATCATGTATTAACCATGAATGTTCCCCAAGTCTCTGTCCTGGGCCTGCTTTTCTTCTCCCTCTATACTGTTTCACTTGGTGATCAGTTCTCATGGTCACCTCTATGTAGATGATCACCATATGTGTATGCCTAGCCCTGCTCTCCCGAGTTACAGTACCATGTCTCTATGATTCCATAGACACTTCAAAGTCAAGATGCTCAAAACAGAACTCACTATCTTTTGCCTCAAATCTTCCTTTCTTCCAAACTTCTCTGTTATTGCTAAGGGTGATGCCATCTTCTCAGTCACTCGTGCTCACAATACTGACATCGTCACTTGCCCTATGTTTACAATCTGTGGCTAAGCTGTATGGTTCTTACCTTCACATTATCTCTGACATACATTCCCTTCTCTCTGCTCACAAAACCACCACTCCAATTCATACCCTCATCACCTCTTGTCTGGACTATTATAATGACCTTCTAATTGGTTTCTGCTTCATCTCACCCTGCTCCAATCTATCCTCCATTCACCTGCCAAAATGATCTTCCTAAAGTACACATAAAAACCCTCTATCATCTAATAAATTATAGCAGCTCCCTTCTTTTCCCTCCCCTTCAGGATAAAACATAAACTCCCCTATTTTTTATAGCCCTACGTAAAAACGGCCCCCTCTATCTTTCCATTCTTCTTATACTTTGTTCCTGTTATTTACTCTGTGATCCAGATCTGGATTATTTGCTGTTCCTTGTACACTTTACTCCAAATTCCTTCTCTGTGGCTTTGCACTAGGTGTTTCCCATACTTGGAATGATCTCTCTCCTCATTTCTTCCTCTTAGCTTTCCTGGCTTCCTCCACATCTCAGCTCAATTCTTATCTTTATTTATTGATCCCCTCCACATGTCTCCCCTCTAGTGCCTTCCTCTGAGATTAACTTTCATCTCTTCCCTCTATATTTTGTATGTATGTAGTTATTTACATGAGGATTCATCTATTTAGAATGTGAGCTCTTGAGGGCAGGGACAATTTTTTGCCTTTCTTTGTTTCCCCAGAGTTTCTCACAATTCCTGGTACATGGTAAACATTTAATAAATGATTTTTAAAAAACTAATTATTCCTAGCCCACACTAGATAAACAGCATACAACACACTCTGGACATGATTTGCTTCTCCCACTTTTCATTTCCTCAGCTTCCATGTCTTATGCATTTCCTACCTATGAGCCCTCTCCTTCAAGATCAAGGTCATTGACACTCTGGGTAGTTTGCCTCAGGTCAAGTACAAGATCCTCTGCAGAGCTTAGAGAACCCTGGAGGGATCAGTGGATGGATAACCCCAACCCCATCCTTGCTTGTTTCACATTCAAGCTTTTTGATGGAGTTCTAAAAGGTGGACAAATATCTCTCTTCTTCAATTCTTAGTTTCACAAAATTTCAAGGTTGGACTTAGAGACCATCTAGTTCAGGGGTTGGGAACCTGTAGCCTTGAGGCCACATGTGTCCTTCTAGGTCCTTGGGTGTAACCTTTTGACTGAGTTCAAGTTTTACAGAACAAATCCTTTTATTAAGGAGATTTGTTTGGATGAATTTTGGATTTAGTGAAAGGGTTGCTCTTGAGGACCTAGAGGGCCACATAGTGGCCTCGAGGCTGTAGGTTCCCCACCTCTGATCTAGTCCAACTTGTACCCACACAGGAATCTCTTCTATAATGTCCTCCATAAGTAGCTTACGTAGCTATGTCTTTTCTTATAATGGGAAATCCATCATCCCAGAAGTAGCCATTTTTCTTTTGTATAATTTTAATTCCATCCTAGAGGTGGGGCTGAGAGTAGAAGTTTCCTCCCACATTTGGTAAAATAGAATTCAGGCTCCCTTCAGTATTAGAGTAAAGGAGCATGGAAGGCAAGAGTGAGAATAGGAGAGAGACAAAAAATAATGTCAACTTAGAATAGTGATATGGCTTGTATTAGGAAGTAGTATAGGGCAACTGGAGTAGAGAAAAATCATATAGAAGTCATTGGAATAGAGACAAGTAGTGTAAACTGGAAGTGGAGATGAGTGGAAGGGGTTACAGCTCACTCCGTAGGACTCTGTGGGTGGAACCTTGGGCCCTGAAGGGAAGCCAGGCCAGGAATGAGTCTTTCTTGTTTCTATTCCAGCCCACACTTCTAGGTTCTGACCTCAACACTCAGGAATGCTTCTTGGAAATAGTGCAATGTCTCTGGAATAGAGTGAGGATGTTGGTAAAGAATAACCCGCAGGGCCATACAACCTCACCCACTCCTAGAGAGGAAATAGGTGCAGACACCCTACTCTCCTATGGCATCTGCAGGACTCCCTCCCCATCCTCTCCTTACTGTCCCTTGTCTCTTCCCTCTTAGTTCCAGATACACTACCCATTGCCTCCTCCTTAAAATTGTCCCTCCTTAAAAAAAGCTTTCCCTCCTTAAAGGCTCCTCTTCCTCAAGTCCACAGTGGAGGAGCCAGAGAGACATCCACCCTCAAATCCTAGGAGTGTGGGAGGGACCCGATCAATGGGGAAGCAGACAGGATTAACATTAAGTGGAGAGAGCATCATTTAAAATAATAAGTAGAGCTAAACTGTGCTTTACAAATGTACAAAATATTGTTTGTTTTCTTTATAGAGGGTCTCAGTTAATCCTCAAAACCACCCAGTGAGGTAGGTGGCAACAGGTATTTTTTATCCCCATTTTATAGATGAGCTTCAGAGAAGTGACTTACCCAAAGTCTCCCAATGTTTCTTTTTCTCTTTCTGGGGAAAGGATGGACGGGAGAGTGAGCTATGAGACCAGTTTGTGAGTTAGCTTGGGGATGAGGACCTGTCCTGTTTGTTTTCTCCTTAGGTGGGGTTTGGGGGGGGGGTGATGGAGGTGGGCAATGAAGCAACAGGAACTTGGACTTGTGCCCCGTTTTCCCTGATACATTCAACTCCTTTGTTTGGCCTTTTAGGCATTGAGACATAGATAACAGACCTAAAGACAAGGGCCAAAAAGAGGTAGAGAGAAACATAGCATGACAGACAAAAATGGAGATTATTAAAAGACAGAGAGAGAACATGGGAGAACGTCTGAGACAAAGAGAGAGTGTGTGTGTGGGTAGAGAGAGACACACAGAGAAAGAATGAGACAGAGAAAGGCCAGTTAGTCCCCTGGGGACAAAAGCAGGTTGTGCTACTATTGAGTTTTGATTGAAACCGGACTTAACAACAAAACAATGAGACTGAGATGGGGTGGGGTGAAAGGGCCTCTTCTCTGCTGCCTGAGTCTGGGCCTACTGGGATTGAAAAGAAACATACTGACTTGGCTCCCAGAAACCACCCTTCCACTGCCATACTGACTCTGTGGGATACCTCCAGTAAGAAGAACTGTGGCAGACTCATTTTGTAGGGAAGAATGGGCCTGAGAGCCCAGAAGATGAATCCGGGCATCTCCTCCCTTGCTCCCCCTGCCCCTGGTCCTAGTTCTTCTCTAGGATCTATCTGGTTCTCTCAAGGACCCAGGAACTCTATCAAAGTATTGATCAGTTGTGCTGACTTTTTCCCCCACCCTCTCTCTAAAAAACAAACAACTACAAAATAAAACCCATAGTTTGTAATATGGGATGGCTCTGGGGGAGGGGAAAGAGGAGAGATACAGGGGATGTAAGATACTACGGTGATGTAAGAATAGAAAACATCACTATCAAGGACCCAGAAGTCTCGTTACCTCTCCCTCCCCAGACCCAGGTTTCTGGCTCACTCATCAGGGCAGGGAACATGCTAAATGGCTACTCCCTGCGTTACTTCGGGGCCACCACCTCCCCTAATTAGCCTTATTAGCCTCTTGCTCACTCATGGTCAGGGCCACCCTTGGTGCGGAGTAAGAGAAGAGTGAGTAACTGAGGCCTATTTTCATGGGGGTCACCAGTCCAGCTTCCTTCCAGTGGCCAGGACCAGGGTTTATGCCCTCAAAGCAAACCCTACCCCCCTTCGCACTCACTTCCCTTCAGGGACCCAATCCTCTCCCTTACATGCCCTCATTCTCTTTGTCTCAGTTGCCCCCAGGAACTAAACACTATCTTGGTTTCCCAACTACCTTCCGAAATCCGAAATACTACAGGCTTTCTAAACCCCCTCTCACTTCTCTCTCCCAGGAGGGGTCTGTCACTTCTCCCTCCCCTTTCATTTCCTAATTCCACACTCCCCTCAGGAACTTTGGTGTCCTCCAAGCAGAGTTGTGAAGAAAATATATGGCATTAAATACATGTGAGATATCACTTGGGTCTTCAGGGACCCAAGCACCTGACCCCCAGCCATTTCTCTTGGGGGAGGAGGGAGCAGTTAGGATGGAGTGCCAGACCTGGAGTCAGGAAGACCAAGTTCAAATTTGGCCTCAGACATTTACTAGCTGTGTGACCCTAGGAAAGTCATTTAACCTTTGTTTGCCTCAATTTCCTCATCTGTAAAATGGGTGGTAAGGATCAAATGAGATAAATATCTAGAAAATGCTTAGCACAGTGCCTGGCATAAAGCAAGCATTATATAAATGTTATCTATTCTTCCTCTCCTCCTCATCCTCCTTGTCCTCCTCCTCCTCCTTATTCTCCTTGTCCTCCTCCTCGTCCTCCTCCTCCTTGTCCTCCTCATCCTCCTCATCCTCCTCCTTGTCCTCCTCATCCTCCTTGTCCTCCTTCTTGTCCTCCTCCTTGTCCTCCTCATCCTCCTTGTCCTCCTCCTTGTCCTCCTCATCCTCCTCCTTGTCCTCCTCATCCTCCTCATCCTTCTCCTTGTCCTCCTCCCCCTCCTTGTTCTCCTCCCCCTCCTCCTCCTCCTCCTCCTCCTTCTCCTCCTCCTCAGCCTCCTTTTTCTTCTCCCCTTTCTTCCGCACAGACACTCAGATGTCTGGGTCCCTAGCTCTATTCCTTCCAGAAAGGAGAAAAGCTGGATTCTCATTTTTCAGATGTCTGATTCTTAAGAGGTAAAGGGGAATTGGCACTTGTGTTATGTGCGGTAAGGGACATGTGGGTTTGAAGGGTTAGGGGTCCGGGGTGGGAGCCTGATGGGGATGAGTGAAAACCTGGTATTAAGATACCTCGATCATATGGTGAGAGTGGAGGTCCAGGAGTGTGCAGACAATGTCACCAATCAGGTCAGGGTGCCCAGTTCCAGGTTAGGCAATTAAGGTACCAGGAGCAGCCAAGTCAGGTGAGAGAAATTGTTTGGGTCCTAGTGTCCATACCCTATGTTACCTGATTCCCTGACACCTCTGCTGAACTTGCAGATGCTGCAGACCGATTAGTCCACCAACTCTTGGCCACACCAACCCACCCCAGGGCAACTTCCCGCCCCCTGCCCTTCCTTCTTCTCTTCTCCTCCCCTCTGCTGGGTGACTCCTGCCTGGGGAATGTACAGGCCTGCCATAAAGGACCCAGTGTCCAGAGCCGCCATCAGTCAGAAAGCAAGATGGGCACGACCAGGGCAGCCCGGATGGGGCAAGGGAAGGGTTGCCTACTCACCCTGATGGTGCTGCTGGTGGTTGCCCTCCTCCTGCCAGGTAGGAGACAAGGGAGCCTAAAGGTTTGGGTCCTTTCTGGCATCAGGAGGTATTGCTGAATGGGAATGAATGGAGAGCAAGACATTTGGGCACTCCAGGTTTGAGAATCAGAAAGAGACTGAGATTAAGAGCTCCTGGAGTGTTTGAGGAGAGAGGCTGAGTCCTTGGGAGAGTGTAGCATATGGAACTGGCAGAGAAGTCTAGTGATAGAAGGAAGATGAAGAGATAGGAAAATGAGAATTGGGATTATATTGTCTCTGAAAACATTCTGTGTGAGGGAAATTAGGGGCATTCAATTTCAGGAGATAACACCACAGTGGGAGTTGTCAGAACAAGCCCTTGTGAATTTGATTGCTTAGGAATTGCCAGGATGGGCCTTAGTAGCTGAGGAAGGGAATGGGTTTCCTAAGGGGAGGCCCTGCAGAATGGGGGTAGATATCAGTGAAAGAAAGGATGCTGGATCTATTACTGAAAAGCGTTATCAGAAACCTATATGAGGTTGAGAACTTGGGATAGAAATCGAAGGGGCCCTGTAAAGTATGAGAGAAAAAGAAATATTCCTAGGACATCAAGGGGTCATGGAGATCTGGAAGGAGGGAGAAAAGCAGTCAATGGAAATGCTGTCACTACTCCCATTAGTAATTTGCTTTAGACTTTATAAAACATTTTCATATGCATTATTGCTGGTAGCATCGTTTTAATTTGTTCTTCATGACTCTGGGTTACTAAGCAGGTATGATTTATCAGATGAAGAAATAGATACTAAGAGGTGACTTGTTCAAAGTTACTGGGCTAGTAAATGACAGAGTTGCAATTAGAACTTAGTTCTCTCCTGGTCAAGTGTTCTTTTTAGTACATCATAAATGGGATTTGGAGATTGGAGAGGGGGAAAATCCCAGTGGTTCATGGAAAAAGAGAAGGGACAAGTGAGGGCAAGCTGAACTTGTAAGATAGAGCAAGGAGAGCTTTTGGAGAATTGGGGACAAAGTAGAGGTTAAAGAAAACAGAGGTGCTGGCCCTTAAGGGAATGTATGAACTGAATGAAGTCAGATTCTGATTCCCCAAGGGACATGGAAGCTTCAGAATGTTTATTTCCTGGGTGGAGAATAGGTGATGCAAATGATGGAGGAGTGGTGCCTTTCAGTGCCTTCGTCTCAGTGGAGGGAGAAGTTTCAGGGCGTCCCTGAATGGGGGTGTTTTGGGTGTGGTGTCTTGTCCAGCTGGTGTCAACAGGTTCTGAAGCAACAGACCTAGATGCTCCTGGGTCCTGGCCCCCACCTTAACTTTCCAAACATCCCCAGAAGCAGGATGGAGGATGTCAGGGATCCATTCCTAAGCCAAACGTTGACTCGTGTGGGTCAAATTATTTTATCTGCTTCCCAGGTTTCTCATTTTCTCTCTTACTATTTATTCCTCCCTCTCTCCCTGTGCTGTGGCTTTCTCTTCTCTTAGTCCTTCCTCACACCTTAGCTCCCTTTCTACCTTATCTCTCCTTCCCCATCTCTCTTTGCCCCAGTGTCTCCCATCTCTGTCAGTCTTCTCTGACACCTTAAGTCTCTTCTCCACTCCCACTGCCCCTCATCCCTCCTTCGATATCTTTCTGTTCTATAATATCAAAGTTGAATCTCTCTGTGGTTTTACCCAGCTCTCTCTTATTCTACCTATTTCACAGCTTCATAAGCCTGGTCACTTCTTAGCAGGAAGGAGCTCAAAGCCTCTTTGTAATGTTAAACTTGTGGAGTGTGTGTGTTTGTGTGTGTGTGTGTGGGGGGGGGTAGTGTTTGGGGAGAAAAGGGAAGATTCAAAGAGCTTAGTAATTGATGGTAACAGGGATGAAGGAAGAACTTTTATGACTCTACTGAGCTTTCCTCTCCTCCCCCAGGAACCCTGGCTAAGAGCATCCGGGCCTTCTATGATCCCTGTAAAGACCCCACCAGAATCACCTTTCCCAATGATCCCTGTATCACAAGGAGTAGTGGTTCTAGTAGCTCCAGTGGCTCCAGTGGCTCTAGTGGCTCCGGCGGTTCCAGTGGCTCTAGTGGCTCCGGCGGTTCCAGTGGCTCTAGTGGCTCCGGCGGTTCCAGCGGCTCCAGTGGTTCCAGTGGCTCCAGTGGCTTTGGTGGCTCCAGTGGTTCTACCAGTTTTGGCGGTTCCAGTGGCTCCAGCGGTTCCAGTGGCTCGAGTGGCTCCAGTGGGTCCAGTGGTTCCATGGGATCCTGGTCCTCCTACTCTAGTTCCTCTCAGTCTGGCTCTAGCCCTGTTCTGTCATCTAGTTGGTCATCCCAGTCTGGATCTGGATCCTCTAAACCTGGCTCTGTCATTTCTCAGTCCTCCTGGGTATCCTCAAGCAGCAGTGGTGGCAGCCCTTCTGTGTCTATCTCTGGTCTAGCACCCTGTGGTCCAGACAATCCTTATTCACACTGTAGTGGGGGCTCTCTGCCATCCTCCAGCTCTAGCTCTAGCTCCCACTCTATGTCAGGGGGCCATAAGCCTGTGGTAGTGGTGGTAGAACAGCATGGTTCTGGTGGTAACCGGGTAATAGCAGGGCCTCCATGCAGCAATGGGGGGTCTCCTGGCAAGCCCTGTCCCCCTATCACTTCCTCCAATTCCTATGGTAGCTATGAAGTTGTAGGTGGGTCCTCTAACAGTTACTTGGTCCCAGGTATGACCTATAGTAAGGGTAAAATCTACCCTGTTGGTTACTTCTCTAAGGAAAATCCCCCCAAGGGGTCTCCAAGTGTCCCCAACTTTGCTGCTGGGCCCCCCATCTCTGAGGGGAAATACTTCTCCAATAACCCCTTCATCTCCAGCCATGGCTCCAGTGTCTCTTACCAGTCAGGAGGCTCTTCCCCACTTGTTATTTACCAGCCTGTGGGCACTGGCGGTGTCCAGACTGGGAACTCTGTGTTTCAGCCTTGTGGGTCTGGTTCCCAAATCTCAGTGGGGCCCTGCTCCTCCTCCTCCTCCTCCTCCTCTTCCTCCAGCTCTGTGGTTCACAGTAGCTCCAGTGGGTCCAGCACTTCCATTTCTTCCCACCCTTGTGGGAGTGGTTACCAGAGTTCCAAAGGGCCCTGTTCCTCCTCTGGCTCCAGCTCCCTCAGTAGCAAAAATGTGATTTTGCAGCCTTGTGTGAGTGGCTCTACCTCTTCTGGCAAAGCCTGTGGGTCTGTGTCCTCTCCTTCCTTTGGATCCAAAGTGAGTCACAGTCTTGATGGCTCCCCTCAAATAGATCCTTCAGCAGGGGCCAAGCCCTGTGGTTCTAGCAGCTCCAGCAGCATCCCCTGCCGTTCCATTCGTGATCTTCTGGCCCAAGTGAAGCCACTGGGGCCACAATTGGCTGACCCTGAGGTTTTCTTGCCCCAAGGAGGGCCACTTGAGAGTCCTTGAGTGTACACACACACACACACACACACACACACACACACACACACACACACTCTTCTTCCATCACCTTGGGATGATGGAGAAAGCTCCAGGAATATTAAGATCCCACCATGGAGCTGGCTCCCCTTCTCTAGAATTCAAGAGAGCTCCTCATTCCAATATGGACAGATCTTTGCATTTCCTTGGTGATGCCCCTTGCCAACTCCACACTCTTCCTTTGCCAGAGACAATGAATTTTACTGTCTAATACTCTTCCGACCAAAAAGGTTCTGTTAGACAGTTAATTAAGCTTCTGCTTAGATGTCATCCACCCCACTCCAACACACAATTTGTTCTCTCCAAAATGGTGGTATCTATCATCTTGGCTATCAGCCAATCCCTTCCAGCAGCACCTCTCTTACAACCCCCACTTCCCAATCTCTTTTCATTAAACCCGATTGGGTCCAGCCCAATTTTCAAACCCAATTGCTTTAAACTCCATCTGTTGCTTGAATGCCTCATCCTACTACTTTGGACCTTAAAGTGGTGGAATTATTTTATCATCTTGACGGTGAACTAAATAGTCCTTCATGTACCTGGGGCAGCTGGTGGATGCCTGCATTCCTGCCCAGGTCCCCCAGTCAGCTCCCTATCTAACTACCCTTTCCTCAGACTTCAGAACTGTTCTGGAGGGGAACTGGGGTATCCTTAGAGAATGGAGCCGGTTCCCCACTCTCTCTGGAATCTAAAGCTGATGGTAGATTAATAAAACATATACTGAATTTCTGCTTTGTGATTTTTGTGGTCCTCTTAATGTTGCTATGGTCCTCCTTTGGGTTCCCTGTCCCACCCCTTCGAAGGTTACCTGTCCTCCACACCTCTCCAAAGAGCCTCAAATTCCTCCCATTTCCTCAAAAGTTTGTTAACTATTGTAGAGACTATTGTCCCTCGTTCCTTTAAAGAAAAAAAAAGTGTCCTGTTCATTTTCCTTAGAGTGTCTCCTGTCTCCCTACAAAGACTTTCTGGAGGTTGTTTCTGCTTCCCTCATGAAGTCATCTTGCCTCTATCGACTTCATCCTCACCTGAGGCCAAGGATGGGATTACCTGAGTTCCAGGGACAGCTGAGACCACGAGGAAGATCTAAATACCAATCCATATGGGGACAAAAACAATCACAGGACCACATTCCTGGCCAATGAACAGGAAGCCCAGGGAACTGACATCCCAAAAGTTAGGACAAGAAAGGTGGAAACATGTTAGGGTGAGGGTGGTTGAGTACGAAGCCTAGATCCCAGGCCTAGATAAGAGATATTCCAGCCAGGTGACAGACAGCTAGATGAGAACTGAAGGAGATTGTCTTCACCTGGCCTGGTTTGACACATTCTGCCCTCTTAATTCTAGAGTAATCTTCTCCCTTTCAGAGGGAGACACATTTTATGTCTCAAGAGAAGGAAAGATAATTGCTTTCCTGGGGAGGGAATGGGAAAGGAATGATCACTGCAGGAAAAGAAGGCTCTTGGGAAGAAAGAAGGATGGGGGAAGGAGGAGGAATTATTAGTTATTAAGTGATTAAGACTGTCATATTCTAGGGAGGAGGAACTGAGGGTGGAGAGTAGGAGGTATGTGGGAGAGGCCAGGTGACCTGAGGGAGGCAAGGGAGGGACAGGAAGAAGGGGAAGTATGTGTATATGTGTGTATGAGAATTGGGGTGAGGAAGAGAGAGAGCTTTCTTGTGCACAATAGAGAAGAGGGAAGGGGTGAGGAAAATTGGAACACCTTCATATTCAGGGAAGTGGAGACAGGAGAAGGAGTGGGTGAGTCTGGGGGTGGATTGGGGATAGGTTCTCCTGTCCCTGGAGCATCCCTGCACCACATTGAGAGCTAGGATACCTTCTTTTCTGAAGGGCAGAGGGAAGAGCTCAGAGCTGGGGCATGGGCCAGGATGTGGGTAACACCCTATTCTCCCTGGGGCATACAAGTGCCACTTAAGTACTTACCATGACTTGGATTAGGGACCTGAGAGGAATGTATGATTTATAGTCTCCTAAATCACTGACCTGGCCTGTTCCTACACCATGCCACCTCCCTTTCCAAAAAGAGGATAAAGTGCTGGCAGGTCTTGGGGTTACAGGAGATAGACACAAAGTTCAGAAGCGATGCAGGCTCATAGGACTTGGAGCTGGGCTTTCCTGGGCCTGTTTATGATCAGTCTTCAGCTCCCAGGTATGGGGATTATTGGACTGAACACCTGGGTCTTTGGAGGGAGCAGGGGCTGTAGAGAGACAATCCAGATCTGTAGGATGAGGGAATGAAGAGGGGAGGACCTTATTCTTGGGTCTTTGGGGGCAAGTAGGAGTTGGGAGGGAGGGTGGAATGAGGGAAGGAATTACAAAACATCTGGGTGCCTGAGGGAAGGCTGGGGTGCTGGAGATCTGAACAAGGAAGCTAGATGGTCCCTTAAGGGGAAAGCTCTGAGATCAAATGCCTTTGCTGGTTTTTTACTTACCCTATCTCCCTCTTCTTTCCTACTTCACCCCATTGGGGTCCCCAGCTTTCTCTGCCAGGAGCATCAGATGGACTGAGGACACAGCCCTGCAGGACTTGGGATCTGACCCCCTGCTTTCTGGATACCCCTCCTTGGCAGATCCCTTGGGACCCTCCATTCCTGACTATCCTTGGCTCAAATCAGATCCTCTGTCTGATAGCTCAGAGACTTTTGTTCCTTTGGGGCCTGATGACTCTCTATTTGACCCCTCTTGGCAGTCTGGGAATTCTGGGCTCCAACGATCTCTCCTGGATAAGAGTGCATCAGCCCAGGGTCCCCTGCCCTCTGATGATACTTGGCAAATGATGGCTCACTCCTATGATCCTTTGCCTGACAGTCCTTCCCACCCTATTGGTGCTATGCCCTCTGTGGCTGGTGGGTCCCAGACAGTAGTTACCCCTCCAGGCTCAATTAGTTCTTCCCCTGCTACGCCTTCCTTCCTTGAGGACACTGAGCCTAAACAACCTTCCCAGTCTGATCTTCTAGGGCCATGGGCAAAAATTCCTACCCAGCGCTCTTCCTGGTCCCTCAATAACCAAATTCGCCAGAAGCCTTTGCCTGGTCACCCCTGGGGGACTCAGGACATTAACCCTGGAGTGTCTTGGGGGAGTCAGGGTCTTGGGACTGGTTGGGGAGGAAGGCCCATTAGACTTCCTGTGGGAAGCTGGGGAATTAGCAATCAATACCCAGGTACCAGCTGGGGGGGGAATAATAAATATACAGGTACCAACTGGGGGATTAATACTAGATACCCAGGTACTAGTTGGGGAGTTAGTAATTGGTACCCAAGTATCAGCTGGGGAGGTAACAATGGATATCCAGGTAACAGCTGGGGGAGGCATAATCAATATCCAGGTACCAACAATCGATTTCCAGGGAACATGTGGGGAATTAATAACCGATACCCTGGAGCCCTCCGCCTTCCTAGCTCTTCCTGGAATGTCCCTCCTAGATACCAAAATCATCCCTGAGAACCTGTATTCCAGTGGGGTCTAGTATGGCCCTAGAGACAAAGGGAGAAATGTGTTCCAGGGTCAGGTGTCAGATAGGGGGTTTTGCTCTGTTCTCATACACTTAAATGTTGAATTCAGGCACCTGAATTTCAGATTTCACCCTACCTCCTCAACTCTAATGAGTAATTATCCTCCTGAAGCTTCATTTCTTCTTAGAGATACAGATCTACTGTCCCAAGGGTGAAAACTGCAATAAAACATGGCTACTGAACTTGAAATATTTTGGTCTGTTTCTTGCTCCAAACAGAAATTCAGAAATTTTCCTTTTCAGAAATCCTCATGTTGCCTTTACTCTAATGTCCCAGAAGCACCCCCTTCTCTCCAGCTCACCCTAATTTGTCAAAAGTCATGACCCAGGTACTTGAAAAGGATCCTTGCACTAGGACCCTAGGTAAGAGCTCAAGGAGGAAGGAAGAGAAGCTGGGACTACCTGAAAAAGAAGATACAGGCGTAGAAATGGGGGGTAGGAAGGAAGAGGAGGGTGTATGGGAAGAAGGAGGGTGGGACAGAATAGAGACTGAAAGCCCTTCAGTTCACAGAGGCACATTAAGATTCACTGAGACGGACTAGGCAGAACCCGGGCCTGGAGTCCAGATGACCTGAATTCAAATCCAGCCTTAGATACTTACTGTTTCTACAACCCCAGGCAAATCACTTAACTTCTGTCAACTATAAAATGAGGATAATAGCAGCACCTACCTGCCAGGGCTGTTGTGAGCATCAAGAGAGATGTTTCTAAAGCACAATGCCTGGAACAGTGTTGTTGTTCAGTCCTGTCTGACTCTTTGTGACCCCATTTAGGATTTTCTTGGCAAAAACAGTGGACTGGTTTGCCATTTCCTTCTCCAGCTCATTTTACAGATGAGGAAATTGAGGCAAAAAGGGTTAAGTGACTTGCCCAGGGTCACACAACTTGTAAGAGTCTGAGGCTGGATTTGAACTCTCCCATATTCCAGGCTCCACCTACACTTGTTGATCAATATAATTAGTATATTTCATAATCAGCTAAGGTCTTTTCTGTGGTCCCAATGTGGCCACCTATGTGGCTCAATGCCTATTTCCTGCTATGCTGTAGTCTGGATCACCTCTGTTTCCTAGACCTTGGCTGCTGAGGGGGTATAGAGTGGTCAGTCTCTCTGTAGGTGATGGAATATTTCTAGTTCAATTCTTGTCTTGTCTCCTCCCCCAGCACCCAGAAATCCTTCCATTATAACTCTGCCCCTCTCACTAGTGGAATAATCTAGTCCAATACACTTATTGTCCAGGAGTAAAAAAATTGAGGCCTGACATGGGGCTTGACCAGGGCCACAAAGTAATAATGAAGAAGTAATAATGAAGACTGAGTACTAGAACCAAAGGTGTGTTGGGCCTAGCTTTCCAATGTGAGCATTTGCTCACACCTTGGGAAATCAGAGCTACAAATAAAGTCTTGATTTATTTTTTTTTCTTGATTGCCTAGAGCAGAGGTTCCCAAACTTATTTGGCTTACTGCCCCCTTTAGAAAAAAAATTACTCAAGTGCCTCTCTGGAAATCTACTTTCTTTAACCCTTTAATGGTTTAAGAAATTTGCATCATTTCAAAAAATATGTATATATATATATTTTAAAATGATATCCCAGATTTAATAATTATTGTAAAATTTTGGGTTTTTTCCTGCACTGAAATTTTGATGATGCAACATTGCAATATATAACCACATAGTATCATATTGTAACGAGTCATTCCATGCACGTATTCCTGCTGACGCATGCTGGACTGCCAGCACTTGCTTGTTAAGACCTATTGGCAGCCTTGACCACCGATCAGTTATAACTTTCATTCTGTGTGTTTATCTGACTTTGACTTTGTTGTACAATGGGTGAAATGTGTATGAACAGTTTTTCAGAATTTTCTTCTTTCTTTATGCTTCCACCACCTACTAATTTTTATTCAATGCCCTCCAATTACACCCGAGTTCCTACTACCTTCCCTGGATTAGTCTATCATCCTCCAGGGCACTCATTTTGGGAACCTATGGTAGACTTAGGAAAGTAAGGCAGAAAACTCTAATACAGAAGATGAAACTTAAAATACATTTCTTTGGTCAGTAGAGCCAATTGTTAAACATTTACTATCATGCCGCTGACTAGAACCCAGGACTTCTGATTTCCTCTGTCCAATACTGCTTCCCCTCCTTATTTAATAAGCATTTTTTTAAGCACTCTTTATGTTCAAGGAACTATAGTGAGGTAGGGATACAAAGACAAAAATGAAAGCTTTCCTGGCTGTCCAGTCCTTTCTCCAGTGCCTTGCCTTTTTTTTTTTGGAGGGCAATTGGGGTTAAGTAACTTGCCCAAAGTCACACAGCTAGGTTTTTTTGTTTGTGTGTGTTAAGTGTCTGAGGCCAGAACCGAACTCAGGTCCTTCTGACTCCAGGGCCGACGCTCTACTCACTGTGCCACCTAGCCGCCCTGTGCCTTGCCTTTTAAGATTGCCTCCCATTTACACTGTGTATATCTTGTATGTACATAGTTTAGTTGGAAGACTAGGTGCCACCATAGTGCATAGTGCTGGACCTGGAGTCAGGAAGACTCATCTTCATGAGTTCAAATCCAGCCTCAAACATTTACTAGCTGTGTGACCCTAGGCAAGTCACTTAATCCTGTTTGCTTTGGTTCCTGATCTGCAAAATGAGCTGAAGAAGGAAATTGTAAAACTTAAAGAACCGTACTCAACAACAACAGAATTATTTGCATGGTTATTTCTTCTACCAAAATCTGAGTTCTTTGAAGGCTCCTTCATCTTTCTACATGTTCTCATCACTTAGTATGCAATCTGGAACATAGTAAATGCTTAATTAATGCTTAGTGACTGACAGACTGCCCTTGGCCAATCCTTATGACCAGTCCTGCTTAAAAACACAAAATAAATACAAAGTAATTTCTAGAATGGGAGTTTGGGGGGCCTTGTCAGAGGGAAGGTTTATGCCTGCATTTTTCAGTCTACAACAGGCAGTGCTCTCATATTTTTTGCACCTTTCAGTCTAGGATCTACAGCCTTCTAAACAAGATTCAGTCACTCAAAAGGGTTCAACCTAATAATCCACACAGGAAAAATGAAAATAGATGAAGAACATCAATTTTAGAGGAGGGGTTCTTTTTTTAAAATTATGATTGAAGATTATTTATTATAACCAAGTTTAAACATCAGAGCAGTGTTCAGTGAAGTGATTGCCAAAAAAGAAAATTATTAAGACAAACCTATACAGGGGGAGAATGAACATTCATAAACCAAATCCCAATGGTATTAACAATAGAATGATGTGCCACAGAAGTTTACATTAGGTGATTTAAGGTTTCAATTTAATAAAATATTTTAGTTTTTATGTTTTAATGCAGCTAACTCTTGGTTATTTAGGAACTGTGTCTGCGTCAAGCTTGTTTCTCCTCTTAAGTTTGCCTTTTACTCTGTTCATTGTATAGCAGAGGTTCTTAACCTGGGATACAGGAACTTGTTTTGATAAAAAAAAAAGTGGTGACTTCACTTTAATATAATTGGTTTCCTTTTCAATTCTGTCTATTTTATGTAGGAAATACATGTTCTTATGAAACATTATTCTGAGAAGGTGTATAGGTTTCAACAGATTGCTAAAAGGGGCTGTGGCATAGAACAAAGGTTAAGAACCCATAGTTTAAATCTATAGTATGCTGTTGAACAGATCACTGAGATGGTTCATCAGTATGTATTTCTTGTATAGACATTTTTGTGAATGATAACCTGGGCTCAGAATTGCACAGGAGGAAGAAAGAAGATTGGTTTGCATTTAGGAAATTTCAGAATGCTTTTGATAACCCAAGGTTATTAATGAAACTAAACCCCTTCTGTTAAATACTAATATTTTTTCAATGATATTGTTCCAGTGATACTATTTAGTTCTGAATCACGGAATACCACCATGTCCAAAGAACCAAAGTTATGTTACTCAAAGTTCAATGGAGAGATGGGGGGCATATGTTTGATGTTTTTTGTACTATACCACAATCACTATGTTCTCTCTTTACCTTCCTAGGAACCAAAAGATCACAGTCTAAGACTATCTCTGCATGGCTATGTCTCTGCCCACTCCCCACCCCGCAGATCTCTTGATGGGATGACAGCCATTCTGATAAAAGTTAGGAAATTAGTTACAATCTTTAAACTTTCAGTCCCAAACTTAATGAAATCAGATGGAACCCGGGACAAGTGCGAGAAACACAAGTCAGTCAATTCACAACAGCATAGTGACATATAGAAGAGTCAGGTTGGAAGTGAGGATGCAGAAAGGGGCTCAGGCTGACTGTTCTTACACCTGTGTGAGGACTGCATCGGACAGGAGCAGCTCAAGCTCAGGGTGCCATCTAGTGGGGTTTGCAGAGTTTGCACTCTTGGAAGCTATTCCGCCCACCTACCTGCATTCCCACTTCCAGCATTTATATAAGGCAGGTATGCCTTCAGGGAAGAGAATTCCTGAACTTGATGTAAATAGGACACTGCTCCTCTACCTTCCAGGAGTTCACTAACTATTAAGGGGCAAAAAGGCAAGATTTAAGGTTTGTTAATTTATTACAAATTAATTATAATTTAAGATTTTTGAGCAGAGGATTGATTTGATCAATCTCACAGAGATGTAAATCAATCACTAAACATTTATTAAGCACCTACTATGTGCCAGGCACTGTGCTAAGAGTTAGAGGTAAAGAATGAATATGAGAATGAAAAGACAATACCAAAAGACTAGTTAGGATCAGATTATAATAGTCTAGGGGAGAGGCAGAGAGGGCCCGAATAACTTGAAGACAGGACGTGATAGGTGTAGAGACATTTTGGAGATGAATCCACAGGACTTGGCCAGTTCAAACATAAGGGTAATTGGATAATTAAATACCCTACTATGTGCCAAGTGCTATGCTAAGTACTGGGACAAAAAAGAATCTGTTCTTGCAGAATGGCTTAACAATTTGTGGTTCATGAATGTAATGGAATATTATTGTATTATAAGAAATAGTGAATGAGACAAATACAGAAAAGTATGGAAAGACTTAAACAAACTGATAGAAAGTGAAGTAAGCAGAACCAGGAAAACAATATACTCAGTAACTACGATAATGTAAATGGAAAGAACTATAAAACAATTTAAGAAAAGAATTGCAAAATTATAAAAAACAAGTTGGACCCTAACAAAGAAATATGAGGAGACACCTAGCTACCTCACCCTTACAGAGGCAGGGGAAGGGTGTCCTCAGGTGTGGAACATTGTGTGTAATATCAGATTTTTAAAATGTATGGATCAAATTTATTGTTTTTTTCTCTTCCTTTTCTAAAAACATTCTTTTTTTTTTTAGGGATGGCTCTTTGGGAGGGATAAAGGTTGAGATACAGAGGGAAATCTAGATGAGGTAAAAACAAAAGATATCAATAAAATCTATTTTTTAAAAATTAAAAGGAATCAGTTCTTAATCTCAAGGCACTGATGTTAGTGGAGGAAAATTGACATTAAGATAGTGCATTAATGTGCAATTAAGTTAAAGTGCAATTAAAATTAAATAAAGATAGTGCAAATAATTTTGGAGGACACATTATCTCATTTGAACTTCACAACAACTCTGTGAGCTAGATATTATTAAACCTAAGTTATGGACAAAGAATTGAGGCACAGAAAGGCTAGGTGATTTGCCCATGGTCAGGATTTGAATCCAGTTATTCCTGACTCTAAACCCAGAACACCATGCTTCTCACTATTCAGTTAACCAATCAATAAGCATTTATGAGGTGCTTAATATGTGTCTGCCGTGTTGCTAATTGCTGTTGGTCAAGTATCAGTGGTATCTTCTATCAATAGGATAATTTGTTGTTGTTCAATCATTTTTCAGTTGCACCCAACCGCATTTGGAGTTTTCTTGGCAAAGATACTGGAGTGGTTCTCCAGCTCATTTTACAGATGAGAAAACTGAGGCAAACAGGGTTAAGTAATTTGCCCAAGTTAACACAGCTAATAAGTGTCTGAGGCTGGATTTGGCCTCAGGAAGATGATTCTTCCTTCCTCCAGGTCTGGCACTCTCCACTGTGCCACCTAGCTGCTTTAGAATGCAATAATAGACTCAATTTAGATTTGAGCTATAAATAAGCTATATTCTGAGATTTCTAGAATAATCTAGAGCATAGGTTTCTCTCTTTCTTTCTCTTCCCCCCTCCCTCTCTTTTTCCTTTTTCTCTCTGTCTCTCCATCTCTGTCTCTGTCTCTCTTCCTCTCTCATTAGATGAATGTTTGAGTTAACTAAAAATTAACTAAAAATAATTTCTGGGGGCAGCTAGGTGGCACAGTGAATAGAGAACTGGCCCTGGAGTCAGGAGGACCTGAGTTCAAATCCAGCCTCAGACACTTAACACAAAACTAGTCATATGATCTTGGGCAAGTCATTTAACCCTAACTGCCATACCATCCCCCCTCCAAAAAACAAACAAAAAAAATTCTGTCCAACTTGTGCCTAAAACATGGTAATAATTTATTTTTCTCCTCTTCAACAGTTAAATGGTTAAAGGATTCCTATACCCAATACCTAATGGAAGCCAAAATGATCCAGGGACATTTATCTCTAAATTACTTAGGCACAAACTAACAGAGGGGAAGAGATGTTTTAATATTTCAAGGAGGTTTTTCAGAATAGAGTGATCTTGGTCATTCTTGCTGAATCTTGATTAGGTTTACAGAATGTGACTTTTTAAAAGAAAAGGTCAGATATTCTAAACACATAGTAAGAGTCATTTGTGCATGTGTCTGTTCTTGTCTGTCTTTGTAGCCTCTTCGTATATTGCAAGTCTATTGTAAGTCTCAAATTATGCCAGTATAAGCCTTCCTTTAATAATTGTAAGTCACTTTCTTGGTCTGGAACTAAGCCAATTATAGCTGAATCAGACAATCCTGGGACAGGAAAAGTCTTCGAGTACAAGAGATATTGAGGTTAACCTGGTGATGTGATGACAGCAATGATTTCTTTTTTAAGAGTTAAGATATGTGCTTCTTTTATTTATTTGTTAGTTTTTTCCCTCCCCCCACTTAATAGTATTTTGTTTTTTCTAATTGCATGTAAAGATAGCTTTCAACATTCATTTTTATAAGATTTTGAGTTCTAAATTTTTCTCCCTCCCTCCCTTCTCCCCTGCCCAAGAAAGTGATGTGATTTTAGGGGTACAGGGACCCTAAATACCAAGGTTCAAGGCAGAGTTATCTGGAAAAAATTCTTGGACTCAAGCAGTCTTCTAGTCATGTGGCAAAAGTGTGTTATAATGCTAATATGGGGGCAGAGCTCCTTAAGGAACTTGCACCATAACAGGAGTGATGCTAAAGCTTATATAGGAAAAGTTCAGTGAATGGTGTGCCAAGTCTACTAATTAGGTGGTGCCCATACCTTGGGCACACTACTTGTGATTCACTACTGGCATGGCCTGGGGTAGGGAGTTCTAAGGGGTCTGTAACAATGGCCTTGGGAGCTGACATCTACAACTTGACCTCTGGATTGTATAGGGTAAATGTGGGAATCAGTACATGATAGTTCTGTTGGTACTAGATAGTCCTGTTCATACAAGGGACATTTTACAGAGGTTAGCTTGTTCCTGCAGCAGGGAGATCATTTGCCTCACTAGGCCCATTCATGAATTGTTGCCAGAGAGAGGGTCCTAGGCTGGGATCCAACACAAATACCCCATCAACAGTAAGCAATATGATAACACATATAATCATGTTAAACATATTTCCACATTAGTCAAGTTGTGAAAGAAGAATCAGAACAAAAGGGAAAAACCACAAGAAAGAAAAAAAAAACGAAAAACAAAGTGAAAGTAGTATGTTTCGATATGCATTCAGAGCCCAGAGTTCTTTCTCTGGATGTGGATGGCATTTTCCATCTTTTGTAATTGTCTTGGATCATTGTATTGCTGAGAAGAGCTAAGTCAATCATACTTGATCATTGCACAATGTTGCTGTTATTGTATACAATGTTCTCCTAGTTCTACTCACTTCACTCAGGATCAGTTCATGTAAGTCTTTCCAGGTTTTTCTGAAATCTGTCTGCTCACCATCTCTTTTTCCTTCTTTCTTTCTTTCTTTTTTTTTTTTTTTTTGGAGGGAAGGTAGGGCAATTGGGGTTAAATGACTTGCCCAAGGTCACAAGTCTAGTTTTGTGTTAAGTGTCTGAGGTCTGATTTGAACTTACATTCTCCTGACTCTAGGGCCAGTGCTCTATTCACCATGCCACCTAGCCACCCCTTCTCATCATTTCTTATAGCACAATAGTATTCTATTACATTCATATACCACAACTTGTTTAGTCATTTCTCAATTGATGGGCATCCCCTCAATTTCCAATTCTTAGCCACCACAAAAAGAGCTGCTATAAATATTTTTGTACATGTGGATCCTTTTCCCTTTTTAAAGATCTCTTTGGGGTACAGACCTATTAGTGGTATTGCTGGATCAAACCTTTTGGATGTAGTTCCAAATTGCTCTCCAGAATGGTTGGATAAGTTCATAACTCCACTAACAATGCATTAGTGTTCCAATTTTCCCACATCTCCAACATTTATCCTCTTCCTTTTCTTTCATGTCAGCCAATCTAAGGTGATAACTCAGAGTTGTTTTGATTTGCATTTCTCTAATCAATAGTGATTTAGAACATTTTTATATAACTATAGATAGCTTCAATTTCTTCATCTGAAAGCTGCCTGTTTAGAACCTTTGACCATTTACCAATTGGGGAATGACTTGTATTTTTATAAACTTGACTCAGTTCTCTATATTTTTTAGAAATGAGGCTTTTATCAGAAATACTGGCTGTAAAAATTGTTTCCCAGCTTTCCAGCAATGACTTCATTATCCTTTCCTTATCCCTGTTTCCAGCCTCTCTAAATTCCACAACCCTGTGGTTCTCAGTTAAAAGTGATTTAAGTATTTGTTGGTGGCTCTAGTGTCTAAAAATTGTTTTATGTTTTTGAGAGAGATAAAGGCCTAAAGAATAGATTTTCCACAGCAAAGTGGTGTGTGATCAGTTAGTCACTAAACAAACATTTATTTAGTGCCATTATGTGCCAGGCATTGTGCTAAGTTCTGGGGATACAAAAAGAAGAAAAAGACAGTTCCCGCCCTCAAGGAGCTCACAATCTAATGGAGGAAACAACAAACAAACAAATATGTACAAATTACATATAGGATACAACAAACAAGCTATATACAGGATAAATAGTACTAAGAGGGGGTGGGAAAGGCTTCCCGTTAGAAGATGGGATTTAAAGGACGTTAGGGAAGCTCGGAAAGAGAGCATTTCAGGCACAGGATCACAATCCCAATCCCCACTTCTTTAAGAGATTCTTTTGAGGTTTAAGGAGTACCTGACTCTCCTTTCATCAATACTGCTGGTCATCATAAAGTACTTGACCATTTGAAAGTGCATGACCTAAAGGACAGGAGACCTTTCACATGTGGCCTTGGAGTAACAGGTTCCCCATCCCTTTGTAGATCTTTTCCTCCATTGCAAATTCTTAGATTAGTTGGAATTGAGGCTAGCAATTTCTTAAAGTTTCTTTGATTTTGATAAGATAATGCATACCTTTGAATCCTGGTAAATGGGAAGTCTGAATGCTAAGCTGAAGCTTTAGAAAGGTTGCAGGTACCTCCAGCTTGTAAGTTCCAAAATCCTAAGGGTAAGGTTATCTTTGGGCAGCTAGATGACTCAGTAGATAGAATGCTGGACTTGGAGTCAAGAAGTTAAATCTGTCCTCAAACACTGAGTGACCTTGGGTAAGTCACTTAACTTCTGTTTGTCTTAATCCACTGGAGAAGGAAGTGGCAAAGCATTTCAGTATCTTTACCAAGAAAAGCCCACGGACAGTAACAGGGTAACAAAGAGTACCATGTGACTGAATGACAATAACATTATCATTAAATACTATTTGTAAAGCACTTAACACAGTGTCTGGCAGATGGTAGGAATAAATGCTTATTCCCATTCCTTCCTCCCAAGGAATAAATCCAACATGAAAGGCTAAAATGAAAATAAATTTTAATTGGTGTTGTCACCTCTAGTAACAAATGACTGAGGTTTTGCAACTTCTGTCAACTCCAAAAATACCAAAGAACTCACACAGGTTATTACATCTGGGAAGGAAATTAGACACATGTGTTGGGTCCTCCTATAGTTGGAGACCTAAGGCAGTGGGACTGAACCTTGATTTCTATATTTGTAGCTAGACAAAGAATCAAACAGTGCTGTATAGCAACAGTAGGGGGGCATAAAAGCAACAGTGAGGCAGGGTTGTCCAGGGACAAAAAGTCAATTCATAGAAAGGCTTCACGTCTGGGCCTATTGGTGCTTGCCTGAGCTCAGTTCAGTGATTTAGTTGTAGTAGAGTTCATCTTGAGGCTGAGCACAAAGGATTGTTATGCTAAGCTCAGGGCACAACTTGCTTGCTGGGCCTTAGCCCTGGAAAACAGGGTGTCTCCTAATAGTAAAAAAAGAGGGGAGTAAAAAAGGAAGGGGTGGTCTTGGCAGGGGGATCCTGACAATGGGGTCATGGAGAGTCAGACATGACTGAGTGACGGAACAATAGTCCTGTCCATCTTATACCACATCCCTTTACCCTCACTGGGCCCCTGACACTGAGACGCCTTCCTCAGGAAAATGAGAGAAAACTTAGCAGAAAAATAAGGCCCCTCTGATGCTTTGCTGTATTGCTAAGGCCTATTGGTTTTTACCCAGTTGTGGATCTCTCTAGCTGTCATAAATCTACTCCTTGATAAATGAATTAATTACAGCGGATAGTGCCATGACTATGACCCCTCAACTCTCGGGAGTGGATAGGGATTGTATGTGATGACACACAATTCATGCCCCTGGGACTCTAGGTGACTTTCCCAGGTGGCTAAAAAACAATTCTGTATTATTAGAGAAGCCCCAACAAAATTACAGAATAACTAACTACTGTCATTCACTGCCATGTTATTATTATTTAATATTATTGTCATTTATTGCCATAATGTTATTACTACAATTTCTCGGCAGATATGAATTTGTTTTTATATGCGGTGTTACCCAATGAGTTTAGGCAAAAACTAATGGAAAGGACCAGGTGACCAAAGACTGATCCCAGTTAAGATCAGAATTTTGTGTAAATCCTAGAGGAAATATTGAATGTAATTCCAGTAGTTTTACAAAGCACTTAACAAATACGATCTCATTTAATCTTTTCCACAGCTCTGGGAGGTAAGTGTTGTTATTATTCTCACTTTATAGATAGCCTAGAGATTAAGTGACCTGCCCAGGATCACAGCACTAGTAAGTGCCCAAGGTCAGAGTTGAATCTAGTCTTCCAGACTCCCAATTCCTCTCTTCACTGGGCTACCTGGCTGCCCTAACAAAATAGCCTGGTGAAAGAAATAACAGAATAAACAGGATAAGGATGAGCGTCCAAAGATTAGATCGCTTAAGGGAAATTTTTGAAAGACATAACATGGATGACCCAGCCAACAATAGCAGGGAAGCCCCCAAATCTTCTCCATTAGGACAGTCTGAAGGATAGTAAACTTCATCACTGCCCCCACTTATATAGGATCAGACTGGGCTCTATGTTGGATCCTAGATCAGAGGCTCTAAAATTTCTTGTCCAGATACTGGAGCCAGCTGATCCATACTGGGTATCCAGGCTTTCCCTGACCTACTTTCTTTCTTTTTGCTTTTTGGAGGGCATTTGGGGTTAAGTGACTTGTCCAAGGTCACACAGCTTTTGTGTTAAGTGTCTGAGGCCAGATTTGAACTCAGGTCCTCCTGACTCCAAGGCCGGTGCTCTATTCACTGTACCACCTAGCTTCCCCCATGCTGTCCTTTCCTACACCCATATTCCCTGATAGTCAATATTTTGACTATCTTCATCTATTAAAGGTTAATTATATTTGAATGAGGTTGCCCTAAAGCAATATAGAATCCTCTTCTCTGTCTTCAAAAGTATTGTTGTTCAGTCATGTGATTCCTTCTGGGGTTTTCTTGGCAAAGATGCTGGAGTGGCTTGCCATTTCCTTCTCCAGCTCATTTTACAGATGAGAAACTGAGGCAAACAGGGTTAAGTGGCTTGCCTAGGGTCACACTAGTGTGTAAGAACAGATTTGAACTCAGGTCCCCCTGACTCCAGGGTCAAAGCTCTTATCCACTGTACCACCTAGCTGCCCCTTTTCAAAGGTTTAATAGAATAAAGGAGCTAGCATTTATATAGCACTTACTGTATACCAGGCACTGTGCTCCCTGCTTTACAAGGATCTCATCTGATTCTCATCACCACTCTGGGGGGGTAAGTGCTATTATTAGGTAATTATGTTTTAGGTATTAGAGGTAAGTGCTAGTATTATTCCCATTTTACAGTTGAGGAAACTGTAGCAAAATGAGGTTAAGTGACTTGCCCAGGGTCACACAGCTAGTAAGTGTATGAGGTAGACAGGATCCTAAAGATACTGTGTTTGAAGGTGTGTCTGTCTTAATTCATTGCATAGATAACCTCCTCTTACATTTCCCTTCCTTGGAGGCTTGCAAGGCTGATTCTTTTTTCTTTTTTTGGTCTTTTTGGAGGGGGGAAGGCAGGACAATTGGGGTTTAGTAACTTGCCCAAGGTCACACAGCTAGTAAGTGCATCAAGTGTCTGAGGTCAGATTTGAACTCAGGTCCTCTGATTCCAAGGCTGCTGCTCTATTCACTGTGCCACCTAGCTGCCCCTGCAAGGCTAATTCTTCACATATGTGTTATATATTCTAGAAGGAAAGATTCTAGCTATGTAAGCTAAAGCTATTTACTTAGGTCAGGGAGAGTGACATTTCTCCTATTTCTGATCAGAGATTCTCCTCAAGGTTCCACACCCAACCTCTGTTTCTTAGATGGTACTTTTTGGGGAATGAGTGGCTAATAAGCTCTAGGTTATTTCTCAATCATTAAACCTCTGCAGGAATTAACCAACTGAGCACCCCAGTTCCTTGCCTTGGTGTCATGAGTAAGGTGGCTTTTTAAAAAAGCCTTCAAGCTTCCTGATAATGTTAAACCTTTACTTTGTACTATCCTTAGAGCTGTGGTTCCTACCCTGTGTGCTTGGACTCAGTGTTCTGTAACCAACTCACAGGGATGCTGAGGGATAATTTATACTTCTGAGGGAACTATAGCAATATTTGACATCTGTTGAATGCCATTGAGATGTTTTTTGTTTACTTTACTTTGGTACTATGACAACAACTTCTCTAACTTTCTTGTTTGTGACATAAGGTGTTTGGAGCTACAGTTCTGACATTCTGTCATTTGTAACATCATATCATTTGTGATGTCATATATATAATGACATCACAAATGATATGATGTATATACATATATATGTATATATGTATGTACATATGTATATACATATATATGTATATATGTATGTACAGATACATGTTGTTAACAGGATTTTTCTGAGCCAGTCTCTAACTTGAGAATGACAAAATAGCAGTCCAGAGACAAAGTGCCAATAACCAGGTAGTCATTTAATTAATAAGTTTCATAGTAACAATAGATTTGCAAATTGGGACTTTTCAGGATCAGAATTCCACCTTGATGAAATGAAGACAGAGATTATACTCATAAATTACTAGGGGGAAGGGAGGGGGAACAATATTTCCCCCTGGGTTGAGCAGCTTCCCTCAATAAATCCACAAATGGAAGACAATACAACAATTCTGGAGTCCTGTGGAAGCACTACTGCTTGAGTCCTTAGGGGATGTTACTTGGTGGGTCACAGGAAAGAGTTCTGTGACAAGAACAGGTTCTGCAGTCTTTGATCCGCTTTACTTCAGATTCACAGGCAGAAGGAGGCCCCTGATTGTGGGCCTTGTCAAGGTTTGATTGATCAGTTCAAGCTGCATTATGAGTATGACTCATAAGAGAGGTAATTTTGAAAAATCGAACCTATTAGTATACATCTCATTATTATAAAAATAATTATATTATTTTTAAAATTATTATAAAAAGAATAATTATTATAAAAATAATTATATTATTTATTATAAAATTAATTATAAATTCATTTATTATAAAATTATTATAAAATAATAATTATTATAAAAATAATCATTCCTTTCATAATACATGTATGTATGTGTGTGTGTGTATATATATATAAACTGCTATCAAGTTGTTAGGACATAAGTACTAAGTGTTTTTTGACCTAACTAGCATAGTTGGTTAGGTATTTATTTCTTTGGGCCGTGGGAGCACAATGAACCCTGAACCCAGAAAGGTCAGGAGCTTCTCCCTTAGAGGGAATGAGCTGCTCTAATGGTCCTCACTCAGATCTTCGGGGCTACACTCTGTCCTGTAACCTGTTTTACCCCAGCTCTGGACCCAGTGGCTGCCACATTTTCCCCTTGCCTCCAGGACTTCTGTTCCTTCTCCTGGTGTTTCTTCAGTCCCTGACCCCTGTTACTATGCTCTAGCAGTTGTCTTTTTAAAAATTAGAATGTTTTATTTGTTATGTCTGATGAACAAAAAATGAAATGTTGCTATTAGCAGGACACAAAACGTTGACCACTCTTCAGCCCTGCTTCCTAACTTCAGACTCTTGTTCATTGAGTAAGCCTTAAACCTGATCTTAACAATGCTCCTTCATTGAACCCAGATCTTGTTCTGTTTAACATGTTCTTTCAAAGAGACAAGGTTGAGTCCCTCTATGAGGAGTATGTTGCACACACACTATACATATGATCTATTAAAAAGAAATATTTTTCAAATACTTTTCTGCCCAAGTTGTAGAATCATTTGCCCTCTACTTGAGCTGATAAATCTGCTACTGTGTATATTGATTCTCAATATGCCTTTGAAGTAGTGCCATGATTATGATTATCTGTGGAAACAGAGGCTACCTCACTTTTATGTGGAGTCCACATTAAAAATGACCCTTTTGTAAATTCATCAATATGGTGAGCCCCGGAAGTGGGTGCCACAAGGTCGCCTAGTGAACCAGCCCAAGTTAAAAACGGAGCAGGTCAAAGGTCTGCAGATAGGGAGACTTCATCTTTTAGAATGTTGTATCCATCCATAGCTTTAATTATTTTACTTTCTCCCAGTTAATTGCACACTAAGCACATTGACTTTTTTAGTTCAATTGAAGATATTACAAAATAAAGTCCTTTTCAGACTTGCCCTTATCCCCTTAGTAAGTGAGTAATTGTTTGAAGACAAAAGACTTTTTCTTAAGTAAGAAGCTTAAGCATAGAAACCAAAATTTGAACCAAGAGGATCTGTGGTTAAGATTCTTGCCTTCCTCAGGCAGGAATGATTGACTTTGCAACATCTCTCCAATAGCTGCCTTCTCTCATCTTGCCCTGCTACCCTGCAGGCCCTGATCTTGTCACATCTTGATTAGGGCAATAGTCTGCTGTAGTGTCTGCCTATCTCAAATCTCTCTTCATTCCAATCCATACTGCAGTTAGCCACTAAAGTGATTTTCCTAAAATGCAGCTCTGATCAAGTTACTGCCCTCCTCCCCCCTCCCCCAAATATTCCCATTACCTCTAACTGCAAATACTCTGGCATTCAAAGCCCTTCGTAATCTTTTCAAAACACTCTTATCTTTCCAGCGTTTTTATACCTCATTCCATCCAGTGATACTGACCTCCTGGCCCTTTTATGAATGGGACACTCCATCTCTCAGTTCTGGGAATTTTCTCTGGTTGTCTCACATGCCTGGAATGCTCTCCCTCCTCCACTTTGCCTACTGACCACTAACTAGCCTCCTTTAAGTCCCAGTTAAAAACCCCTTCCTTTACTGGAAACCTTCCCAAATCTGTCTTAATTCTAGTGCTTTTCCTCTATTAATTCCTATGTACTCTGTGTGTAGCTTGTTTTGTATATATTTGTCTGCATGTTGTCTCCCCCATTAGATGGTTGTCATCATTCATTCATTCATTCTTTATTAATTAATTTATTTGAGGCAATCACGATTAAGTGACTTGCCTAGGCTCACATGGCTTGTATCTGGGTCTGGATTTCAACTCAGGTTCTCCTGACTCCAGGACCAGGACCTGCCCCCATGCTTCATTTCTGAAGAGGAACAATAATAATACGGAGTGAGGTCTTAGGGAACTGGTTTTAAGTGAGGCAGAGTTGGGCAAAGTTGTCAGTCTCAGTCTCTCTTCCAGAGTCATCAAATTTCAGTGGCAAGACAAAAGTTAAGATGATTGGTGATGGCCTGCAGTGCAAATGACCTTGGTGTCTTTGAGTGCTTCTTAGCAGCTGCTTCAGTTGCTTTCATGGACATTAGGACAAATGGTTCTCTTCTGCCCATTCTTCCTATGCCTAGAGTAGACTTTCTCCTAATTCACCATAGGTTTGAGGCCTATTGGTTACCCTCAACCTGGTTTAGCCCCTTCTGCCAAGATGGTTTTACCAGGGTATGGCCACTGCACAGCTTCTTAGAGCCACAGACAAGAGCTGGTGACTGGTGGACACCAAAGGTAGATGAGCAGCCCTGACAAAGTCTCAGCAGCCCTGACTCCAGAGGTGCTGGTTCTCCCTGAACACCCCACATATCCCTAGATTATACACCCATTAGGTTATAAATTCCTTGAGGGCAAGGGCTTCCTTTTGCCTCTTTTTGTATCCTCAGGGTTTAGCACAGTGCAATAGGCACACAGTATGTGCTTAGTAAATGAATGAATGGCTTGTGATCCAAGGGAAGTACCCTCTATTCCATTCAATGGGGAGCATTCTTTTATTCAGAAGAGATTAAAAAAACATTTTTTAAATTGATCATCTCATTTCTCCAGGTGAGTGAACCCTATTCTCCACTCTGCGCTGACAGGCTGAATGAGTATTTGAAGCCAGGTCCCCCTTTCCCTGAGGCCAGGTCTCCATCACTCTATCACAGATGCCTTGGGTAGAGATTAAATTCAAACCCAGGCCCTCTCTCTCTAAACCCAGAGCTCTATTCCTCATGCCAAGATGCCTCCGCGCTACTTTTGGTTCCACCATGTTCTTTAAGGTTTTAAGTCTTCTTTACTCATAGTTGTTTGTCTTTACCATAACAGTGTCACAGGTATAGTGGAAGCTGTTAGTCTTGAGATAGTTCTTGTGACTGGTGTTGCATAGTTGTTTGAGTAGGACATTAGTGAATTTTATGGGCATAGTTATTCCCTAAAAGTGGTAGTCAAGAGTCCTCTGATGTAGAGGGAGTAGAGGGGGAGACCATAACATAGATGTTTTTTTTTTTTATCTGTTTGTTTTCTGGGCTTTCCCCACCTCACCCATAGTCTTTCTACCTTCTCCATCCCTTCCCCTCTTTAGCATCTCATTCTGGAACATAACTAGACCTCTGTTGTGACCAGTAGATGGCACTATCTGGCAAGGTATGGAGTGGTGGAAAGCAAACCTACAGGGAAGAGGGGCTAGGATGTCCTCTATTGTCCCCTGCTCCCCACTTTTGGACTTTTGAGCCTGACCACTCTTCTTAGAAACACCTTTCTCCTTCCACTGAACTGAGTGATTTCTCAATCATTGCCCTCGCTCCAATGAACCAGCACTAGGAAGGTTACAACGAAGGAAGACCACGACTCACAAGACTGCATTCTCCGCTGCCCCCAGCATCCTGGCTCCCCAGTTTGCGTTTTTAGCTTGAGGGACATAAGACAAATCTGAGAGCCCATTTACAATCGGCTTGGGAAGTTTTACAAAAGTCATCAATAATTAAAATAATAAAGTTTACTATAACAGAGGTGTCAAACATATAAGGCCTCTCCCTCCACACTCCCCTCCCCCCCGAAGATGACCTGAATCAGATTAAAATGTAATGGGGAAATACTTAAAGTAAAAATACAATATAACACAAGTAATGTACATTTATGGAAACCCAAGGGATCTTGGTTTTCTGGACTCTGCGCCCGCCATCTCCTTCTGCACTAATCCTTTGAGGGAAAAGGAAGTGGGAAGTTAGTAGGGAATGGAGCTTCTTTTTCCTGCTATGCAGGTTCAACTTTCATCTCTCTCTGCCTTATCTCATGCCTTTGGAGGATAGAGGACTTGTTGAAGTGGGAGCTCCCCTCTGACCATGAGCCTCCCATCTCGTCTGGTTCTTGCCTCCAGTCTATCCAGATTCTGTGGGGATCCCAATGAGCCTCCATTCAATAATGAATACTCATACCCCACCATATCTCCAGTGACTCTCCCCATATCATCATCCAAGCCCCAATCTCTACCACCACCATCTGATTCCTCATTCTCATCCCCCTCAACCCTCCCTATTCTACAGCTTCAACCAAACATTATCCGATCTTTTTTTTTTTTGTCTTTTGGAGGGGGGAAGGCAGGGCAACAGAGGTTAAGTGACTTGCCCAAGTGCACACAGGTAGTGTGTCAAGTGTCTGAGGCCGGATTTGAACTCAGATCCTCCTGACTCCAGGGCCAATGCTCTGTTCACTGTGCCACCTTGCTGCCCCAATTTAGCCTTTCCATTGACCCTCTGGAATGCCTGTTTGTGATGGGAATGTGAATTTAAGATCTTTTGTGCCCCTAGACCCTTTGATAGGATTAAGTGTACCAGGAGTCTGTGGCAGGAGGGAATGCTTTTTGATTGGACCAAGAGGGTTGTTACATTCTCTGACCCAGGAGAAGGCTATATATAAACCCTTATGTGAGGCTTTGTTTTGGGGCTCACTTTGAGAAGTGTTGTGTGATTTGACCAGACAAGACTCTGGGCAGCCATTGAGCCCCCCTGGCTTTGAAAACCCAGATGTCGATGCTTACCTTTCTGGTAACTGTGACTAGGTATGGCTGTAATGATCAGACAGGTGGAGGCCTGTCTGCTTGAAATGTTTCTCTGTCTGTTGTAACTTCTGCTTGTAATTTCTGTCTGTATACTCTGAAGTTTGGGGTACTGACTTTTCCCCCTGAACTAGGTAAATGATATGTTTGATTGATTAAAGCAAGCTTGTTAACCCATTTTGAGTTGCTTTCCTTTAGCAAAGCAGATCTAAGAACCTGTGTTGGCAGCCACCCTGGGGATGCTGGGGGGCTTGCTGCTATGCTGTTCCATAGGCAGCAGACCCTTCCAATCCTAAATCTTTTCCCTTTTCTCTTCTATGTACTAGCTATTACTGAAACCTATCTACTCCCTGATGACACAGCCTTCCTGAATACCCTTTCCAGTACTGGCTCTGCCATTACTCTTTCTCTTCAGTTTACTGCTTGAGGTGATGGATTGGAATACTCCTTATTACTCATTGCTACTTCCAAGTTCCCCCCTCTGTCCATCACTCAGTAGTCTCTCTTCCTTTGAGGTCCATGCCATTCATATCTACCACTAAATCAAGATCCCAGTAGATTGTTCTTGGTGGAGGGGTGGAAGGAAGGGGCATATAGACCACCAGGTCACTCCTCCTCAATCCTCAATAGATTCAATATCTGGCTCACAAGTTTTCTCAGCCCTCAACTCCTGCCTTTATACTTTGTTGTTGTGGTTCAGTTGTATCACTTGTGTTTGACTCTTAATGACTCCTTTTGCAGTTTTCTTAGCAAAGCTACTGGAGTAGCTTGCCATTCCCTTCTCCAGTTCATTTTACAGATGAGGAAACTGAGACAAATGCCCAGAAAGAGTCTGAGACTGGATTTGAACCCACGTCTTCCTGATTCCAGGGCTAGGGCTCTATCCACTGTGCCACCTGGCATTCATTCTCTGTTTAACATGCTAACTACTCACTTCCCCAACCTGTTTACTTCTTAAGAGCTACTCTTCCACTCCACCTCTACACATAAAGATGGTCGCACTCCTGATCTTGCCATCACCCACACATGTTAAGAAGCTCTAATTCTTTCCAGTCATAATGAATTGGCTTCTCACCTCTCCCTCTGCCTCTGTTCTTCATTCACGCTGTGAGCACCAGCCTTGACACCTCAGCTCTCTCCCAGGCTTTCTCTGCACTAACCATTCCCCTCTTTTCCACATTTTGACTTCTCGGTGGACTGATTCAACTCTACATGATTCTCCTCTCTTGGATCTCTATCGCCCTTATGATATCACCAATCACACCAGCCAAGCCTTAGCCTTGGATCACTTCCACCATTTGTCACCTCTGCTCCTGTATGCATACTGCTGAACAAAGATGGACTCCCCTCTAACCTCTTCTGTCTGCTCAGACAACTCTGAATCTCCTGGAAAACTAGGACATAACTTAGGCTTTCTTAGTCCTTTCAGCTTCAAATCCTCTTGGTGGTTTCTCTTAGAATTATTGCAAGGAAAGAAAGAAGGAAGAAGGGAATGAAAGAGGGAGAAATAAAAGGAGAAAAAGAAAGGAATGAGGAAAGGAAGGAAGAAGCAAGGAAGAACTGGGAAGGACTTGCTCTTACAAGAGAAAATTATGAAAACATGGATATTGGGATGGGAAGATTGGGGACCAAAGAACTTCACTTTTTCTGAGCCAGTTAAGGGAAGATGGGGGCAAAAATAGTGTAGTGTAAAAATGTAATAAAGTAAAAATGAACTGGGGAAAAGGAAAGGGGGAGGAATTAAAAACTACTCCTCTTTTTCTCTTCTACTATGTACTTGGAAATGCACATTTTATTTGGTGTTAAGTTCAGAATTTAAAAATAATTTAAAAAAAGAAAATGACTAACCTTAAATGAAGGATCTATTACTAGAAAGGTAGGGACTGAGAAAACTTAATTTTAGTCTCAGAACACTTTGCCTAGCTTTTGTTAGGTGTAGTATCTAAGGCTAAAGAGTTATCACAGTGCTTTTATCAGGAAAATTCTAGTCACTAAAACAGACTGGAGCTGAGATTGCTAGCAGCTGGCCCTAAAAAGGTCAACCCTAGAAGTTGGTAGCACAGTCTAAGGCGGTCAGAAGCCACCATGAGTCTAGTAGAGAAGCTCTTAGATAAATGCTAAATGCTCAGCAGTCACCCGGAGGTTGGGGGACCAAATTCAGCAAAGCACACTGCAAGGCAGAAGTAGGGCAGAAATGCCACACCCATTGTGGAATAAACCCAGAGAAGCAATATAAGACACTACCAGAAGATGCCAGTGGTTCTGTAGTATTAAAGGCATGAACTGTCTTTCCATATATATACCCTGACAATGTGCTTCCCAAGTATGATTGATCTCTATCAACCAGACAAATATGTCAGAATCATTTATAACAGTTTTTTGGTCTGGGGACCCTACATACTCTTAAAATTTTTTTTAAACTATTTTTATTTAAAGTTTTGAGTTCCAAATTCCCCCTATACATTCTTAAAATTATTGAGAATTCCAAAGAGCTTTTGATTATGTGAGTTAGATCTATTGATATTTACCATATTAGAAATTAAAACAGATAAAATTTTAAAATATGAATTAATTTAAAAATAACAATAATAATCCAATTATATGTCAATATAAATAACATTTTAAATGAAAAAATAACTATATTCTGAAACAAAAAAAAAATTAGTGAGAATGGCATTGGTTTACAATTCAGGCCACATATAGTCTTGAGGCTGCAGTTTCCCCACCCTGGTACATATTTTTGCTCATCTTTTCATGTCTAGCTTAAATAAAGACAGGTGGACTTTCAAATATGCCTCTGCATTCAATTTGTTGCAATATGTTGTTCTGAGTGAAGTATATGAAGAAAGTCTAGTCTCACATAGACATGTATTTGAAAATAAGAGGAGTATTTTAACAGGCAAATAACATCAGAATTTATGAAAATAGTTTTGACATTTTGGACTCCCTGAAAGAGTTTCAGGCACCACCAGTCCCTTGACTCTCAGATTCTCAGACCCCTGTGATCCTCAGACCAAATTTGAGAACTACTGAGTTATAGTGCAGTTTCTTTTATGGCATAGGCTCTTCCCAATGGATAACCAAATAAGGCTGGATAGCTTTCAGTTCTAATAGCTTATATTTGGTGGTCTAGGCTCCATGGGTAGGACAAGTATTAGCGGCAATCAATTAGCACAGACATCACTAGATCTACCAGGGAAATTTATTTTTATAAATAACTAGGGGCAAAAGGCCCTTTAAATGTGTAAAGGCCCAGAATTTAAGGTTGTGTAAAGCATTCTTCCTTTTCTTTTCCACTGACACCAATATTTTGTCTACTTGGATTATCACTTCTGTCATTTTGACAATATTAATTGATTAATCCAGTTTGTTGTTGTTTTTTAAAGAGAAGGGAATAGTTTCCAGAAATAAGAAAATGACCATTTTACTGTACCCTTGCCAGACCTCATCTAAATATTCCCTTTATCTATCTAGACCCCATGGTTCAAGGATATTAATAAGGAGAATATTCATTAGAGGGCAGCCATGATGGTGAAGGCTTTTCTGTCTCTTACATATGATGATCATTTGAAGAAAATGGATATGTTTAGACTGGAAAAGAGAAGACTTGGAGGGGGGGCGGTCATGACAGGGATACAGGGATATTACATGGGGGAGAGAAGACTTGTTCTATTTGTCTTCAAAGGGCAGGGCCAAAAGCAATCAATGATAGTTGTAAAAAACTGAATTTATGTTTGAAGTCAGGAAAAATTTCTAATAATCAGCTATCCCAAAGTGGAATCAGTTATCTTGAGGAGATGGGTTCCACCTCCTTGGAGGTTTTCAAGCAGAGTTTGGACAATCATTTATTCAATGTGTTAAAATGGATATTCTATTTTTTTTTTTAAAGCAATTGGGGTTAAGTAACTTGCTCAAGGTTACACGACTAGTCATTATTTATGTGTGGGTGCTCATTTTCTGAGGCCGGATTCGATCCTGGGTCATCCCAACTCCGAGGCCTCTTACTCACTGCGCCACCTAGCCGCCCCTAAAATGGATATTCTTTATAGGGATTGGTGCACAATCAAAATTGATTTACTGTGACTTATGCTAAGTAGTACAATGGAATCACTAATTAATTAGACATATTTTTCAATGCTAGCATTCAAACTTTATTAATCATATGAATGCAAACATCAGTTTATATTTTCTACTAAACATTAATCCCACTAGAAGCGAACCACCAACCTGATTTCCTAGGGCTTCCCAGTATGCATATCTTGTACTAGCACCCAATAAAGTCCCCTCTCTGCTCAGCTGCATGTCATATGTCATCCTTTGAGGAGGCAGGTGGCAAGTCTGCAAATTTCAGTCAATCAGCACTTCACTCAGTCGAACATAGCTGATACTTGAGTCTCCAGAGGGGCAGGGGGATGCAGGAGTTGCTTTGGTTTGGATCCAAGGTCAAACCAGAGACTGAAAGTCTCTGGTGGGTTTCTTATAGTTCTAGCTATGGATATTGATTAGTTACACTAAAATTCTGATTGGTGGTCAAGGACAATTGTTTACCAATTAATTTGATTGACGCCTAATGACAGAAGCTAATGAGATTGCTTACCAAATTTTCTCATTGGTGGTTTGTTCTACCTGAGGGGGTCCCATATGTTTACTAGCTGTTTATGAACAAAAACAGGTTATTTTTCAACCTACACCAAACATATGCTTACATTAATTATGAAAAACGACATCAAACATCTCATACAAAATGGTGGCTTAACACAAAATGGAATCAGTTATGTTAAGGCAACAAATTTCTTCTCACTGCAGTCTAGTTGGACTGGATAGCTGCCAAGATCTCTCCTAAATCTTAAATTCTGTGAAGTACTTATCTAAATGCAACAGGCTTAAAAGGAAGAGATGAGCCCATATGTTGTAGCAGGTTAGAGAGAAGAGGCACTTAATGCCAAATGCACAGGGTCAAATGATCTGAGATCTAAACACTAGGTCACTCAGCCTTATCCTTCCCTTTGATTCAGTATTATAATTTAAATTGTATTCTTCCTATTGCTATTCTTCCTAGTTTTATCATGCCTTGCAATACAGGGGTATGTTGAGATAATTTATTTCTCATCTATGAACTTGCAATCTCTTTCTTATTAGGTAATTAATTAGCTTGAGCTTTCACTCCCAAATGTTGGGAATCAATTCACTTCAAATTTTAAACCATCTACTAAATTCATAAAACAGGTGTATTTCAATTGTTTGTAGAGAGAAATAACAGGTTATCTTTTTTTTTTAAAGGAAATCTAGATAAATGGAAGAAATTCATTTACCATAAAGAATTGAAAGACATATTAAACCAATTACTGATAGATCTAACTTAGAAATACTGCATACAAATACTGCATTTCTTGAACTATTAGTGATTTGGATAATATTTAATATAAATTTTAATATTAATATACTAATATGCCTTTTTTCTTTTGAAAACGAGTTCATTAAATATTAATTATTTTTAAACATGGAGAAGCCTTTCCTATTAGCAGTTATTCTTATTTATCTATTATTTAAGAGAACAAATCTATTCCCTCCCTATTTTAGTTCAGTCTTTGCTCATATGACATAGACTGGTGAAGTCTTTTCTGTACATAATATCCAGCTTATCAGTCTCTTTCTTAAACTGTGACACCCAGAATTGAACATAATACTCCAATACTCCCTTTCTTACCCCAATCCAGAAAGTTGTCCTTTGTAGGTGGGGATCACTGGGAGCACAATAGCATGGGAAGAAGGGAGCAAGGGGCCAAATAGAATATATATTTGGGCTAAAACCACCACCATTTTCTTTCCAGAGAGAAGTTCAAAGTGCCAGGAATCAACTCATCATAAATCTTAAACCATCTACTAAATTCATAAAACAGGAGCACTTCAAATTGTGCACAGAGAAGAATAACAGATAATCATTTTTAATGAAACCCAGATAAATGGAAGAAATTAGCTTACCATAAAGAACTTAAAGAAATATTAAACTAACATTTCCATAGGACAAACTAACAACTCTAACTTAGAAACACTGCATAAGAATACTTCATTTCTCTAATTATTAGTGACTTGGCTAATTTTTGGATAATATGGCTATTGATGACTTTTATTTTTTCCTCTGAAAACTAGATGTTTATATCTTGGCTATTTATCAATTAGGGAATGGCTCTTATTCTTATAAATTTGAATCAGCTCCCTATGTACCTTAGAAATAAGATCTTTATCAAAGAAACTTGCTCCAAAGTTGTTTTCCCAGTCTCTTCTAATTTTAGCTGCATTGATTTTGTTTGTGCAAAACTTTTAAGTTTTATGTAATCAAAATTGTCCATTTTACCTTCTGTGATATTGTCTTTTATTTAGTTACAAAGTCCTTGGCTATCCATAGATCCGATAGATAATTTCTTCTTTGTTCCTCTAATTTGTTTGTGATGTTATTCTTTATGTCTAAGTCTTATACCCATTTAGCAAATTATACATTGTAGTGGACTGCAAAATTAATATAAATAAATATTGTGACATGATAGAAAATACTGATGGGATCTTAAATGGCATTAAGACATTCTAGAAGGAAAAAGGTGAAAGTTCAGGTACAATCCATACTGATCATAATACATTGGGATTATAAAGTTCAGTTTTGGATGCTACATTGTGGTAGGAGCAATAGTGTACTCCAAGCAGGCAGAGCTAGTTTCTTTTCTTGTGTAGTGGGAGTTTGAGAACCAAATGATATATTGGGGCTTATAATTCAGACAAATGTTCAGTCTCAGCCTTCAGAATGACATGTGGCTCTCATGATCTAGAGTCAGAAGGAGGGCTTGAATCACACTCAGGAGATTTAGTTTTGTTTTGTTCTCTTGTTGAATTATCCTAGCTTTTTTCCTTTTAAAAAATCTGTAACTAAGTTAATTGTTTTCAATTATCAGCATTTTTCTCCCTCCCACCTCTCCCTCTATTGTTGAAAAAAAAAAACACAACTGAGAGTTCTTAAAGAGAAACACACAGTCTTGGGGACTTTGAGGAAGAGTGGAGAACTCAAGAGCTAAGCAGCAGCAGTAGCAACAGCAGGGAGGGGATCAACCTCCCCACCCATTCCAAGCACTTAATAAACTGAACTGGAAAGAATCTATGGCTCTGGGGCAGCTAGATGGCAAAGTGAATAGAGCACCGGCCCTGGAGTCGGGGGACCTGAGTTCAAATCCAGCCTGAGATACTTAACACAAAAACCAGCCGTGTAACCTTGGGCAAGTCACTTAACCCCAAATTGCCCTCCAAAAAAAAAAAAAAGACTCTATGGCTCAGTGACATTGGGTCAACAGGAGAACTGGAAAAGTAAAAGGAGGGCTGAGTCATGGCAGGGATGGGTGAGCCTGGGCAGAGATGCCAGCCCTCACAGCCCTGGAAGAATAGAAGCCTCAAGCTAAAGCTGCCAGCTGTAGCCACCTCTCCAAAGACTTCCCCTCCCCATGTCTACCCAGTGACACACCCTGTAAATTCTGAGCTTGTTTCTTTGCTTCAACTTTGCCAGGAACCTGAATTTTGTTTCAACCATGAAGAGACCAGGGGTTAGCTAGAGACAAACAATATTTTTAAATTAAATGATTTAAATAAGAGTGACTAAATGTTAGGAATTGTCCTAATGGGAACCTTTGAGCTATTGTGATTATACCCGTAACTTTTCATTCAATACAAACTTCATAAAGAAACAGAGGGAGTAGGGGGACAGGGATTCTGATGGGTTTCTATATGGCCTCTAGTCGAAAAAGAGTTAATTGTAACATACTGTGGCTAGTTAAATCCTCAGAGACAAAGGGTAGGGAGAGAGGGCAATATAAGCAATACCCCAGTCTCCTCAGTTATAAGGTATTTTAAAAGAATTGAAACAGTCCTCAGGGTTTGTCTGTCTGTTAGTATAACTAACTCTTGGTAGCCTTTAGTACAAAAAGCTGGCATACCAGGAAACAGAAACTCCTCCTTCAGGATTCTTAGTGGGGATCAGTTTATCCTTTCCCTAAGTAAACTAAGAAGGCTAAATAAACCTCCTTTTGGTTTTAAGTGAGATCGTTAGGTAGTGCTGGGCCACATAGAGTGCTGGGACTGGAGTCAGGAAGACCCGAGTTCAAATTCAGCCTCAGATACTTAACTAGCTGTGTACCCTAGGGAAGTCAATTGATCTGTGCTTCCCTCAGTTTTCTCTACTATAAAATGGAGATAATAATAGCATCTACTTTATGGAGTTTTTAGAAGGTTCCTAGCATATAGTAGGTGCTTTTTTTATTCAGTCATTCCAGTCCTGTCTGACTCTTCACGACCCTTTTGGGGCTTTCTTGGTGAAGATACAGGAATGTTTTGCCATTTCCTTCTCCAGCTCATTTTACAGCTGAGGAAACTGAGACAAGAAGAATTAGGTGATTGGTGCAGGGTCACAACCATAGTAAGTGTGTGAGGACAGATTTGAACTCAGATGGATGAGTCTTCTCGAATCTTGGCCCCGTGCTCGCTCTACTGCTTCATAAATGCTTGTTTCTACTCTTCCCCCATTCCCCTTACTAAAAGTAAGCCTACAAGCATCTCACTGCATTTCAGCCTCCAACTTGAATCCAGGCCTCCAGGCTATGCTATGGCGACCAGAAACCATATATATGAAGATTGATGAAAAGAACCGGGGTTTTATTTAATGTGAGAAAGAGGTTTAGCAGGGACATGACAGCTGTCATGTAGAGGAGGAATTGTACTTGTTTTGTTGAGCCTAGAAGGCAGAAATGGGAACAAATAAGTTGCAGAAAAGGTAGATTCTATATCAGAAAAAACTTCTCAACAATTTGAACTGTCCAAAACTGGAATGGACTGTTGGCTAGGGAGTGAATTTCCTGTCATTTAGGGTCTTCAAACAGGCTGCCCCCTGTTGTGGGATAGATACTGTGGAAGGGATTCCTTTTCAGAAACAAGTTGAATAATAAGTTATTAGAATGGAAAGGGAATGGTCTAACCCCTCTCATTGTATAGATAATGAAATTGAAGTCTGGAAGGGAAGGGAGAAAACAAGCACTTATTAAGTGTCTACTATGTGCCTTCAGGTACAAGTCAGGGGGATGTCTACCCCAAACATGTGAAGACTTACCCTGAAGAATGGGCAGGTGAGAACAATTTATTCCTAAGGTCATGAAGGCAGCTGAAGCAGGTGTTATGGAGCTCTTAGAGCTTGGTCACCAAGAGGAGGACACCTGTTGCATTCTAGGCCATTGCCAGTCATTGTGACTTTGGTCTTGCCACTGGATTTTGATGACTCTAGAAGAAAGAGTGAGGCTGATGGATTTGGTGTAATTCTTCCTCACCTAAATCCAATTCATGCAGGAGTCAAGATATTGCTCTATGATGTCATTGGTCCTCTTCAAAAACATAAGGACAAACAACAAACTGTGCTAAATTCTTTACAAACTTCTGTTATAATCCCTACTTTTAACTGTCCCTATATATCTCATTTGAACCACCCAACAACTCTGTGAGTTGGGTACAATTATTATTCTATTTTTTTAGTTGAGGCAGATGGCATTTGAATTCAGATCTTTCTGATTCTAGACCTAGCAATCTATCTACTGTCACATCTGACTGCCTAGAGGTGAATTCTATGCCCAAGGTCATATAGGGAATGGCTGAGGTGGGTCTTGATGGCTGTGGGAAGTTCCTCCCTCAACTCTAGGAGTCTATAATTTTAGGATTCTAGGAAATTCATTCCCTACAACTCTGGGAGTGGAGTGAAATTTGGTAAATATGAGCTAGGGATTAGAGTGGGGGATGGGCCTAAGTCCAAAGGCTCCTCTCTCTGTCTCTCCAACACACTCATGGATATTCTTTTTCTTCTCATGGGCCTCGGGGTCCCTCTTCCTGAAATCAATATGTTCACTAGGTTCTCAGAACCTAAGAAGAAACAGCAGCAGCCAGGATTAGGGGAGGAATATTTTTTCCATTTCAATATAATTCACTAGGAACAGGGAATCAGATGCCTAACTCTCAGCGAGGGTCACGTTTCTAGGCTTGGTGTTGGGGGAGCAAGATGCCTGAGCATCAAAGGCCTCCTCATCCTCATCATTCTTTTCCTCAGCCTCTCTTGTTCTCCTTGAGTGTCTCTATCTCAGTCTCTGTATGTCTCTGTCTCTCCCTCTGCCGCTTTCTTCTTTGTCTTTATCCTGTTGTTTTTTCTTCGTCTCCCCATGGAATCTGTGTCAATTGTAGTCACTGGGTCAGGGAACTCAAGATTCCTCCTTCTTTCCTCTTTTAGGGAAGGATGGCATTGGGCCACCTTGTTATCTGGACTTGGGGGAGATTAAATGAGGGTGTATATGTTAGGGGTGGTGGTGGAGAACATTACAGAAGGAAGTATATTGCCTCTTATGAGGGGATCAAAATGACCAGAGCAAAGGGAATCCACCCTCAGAGCCAGAAAGGCAAGAACCTGTTTTCTTTGAAGATTCTTCATGTAATGGAAAAGATGGGCTTAGGAGTGATGGGAAAGAAAGGAGACACTTAGTAGGTGGGGGTGGGGAGGGAGGAAGAAGAGGGAGAAAGAGAACCAGAGCTTAAAGAGACCAGAGAGGATGAATATGGTGTGGTATAGTGGAAGTCTGGATGTCTAGTTAAAGGAGAAAATCAGGGATTGGGGAGAGTAGGACCATGTGGTAAGACAGAGTTCAAACTCTTTTTCCTGGCATTCAAGGCCATCCACAAGCTTGTACATTTTTGTCTTTCAAGTTGTATCTCATATACGCATTTCTGCATATGCTTTGATCAATGTTGGAGGTGATGTGGAAAAACTGGGATATGAATGCACTCTTGGTAGAGTTGTGAACTGATTCAACCCTTCTCTTTCTTATTTTTTATTTTTTTTTAAATTTTAACAAATGCTTTATTAACTTCTGGTTTACATCATTCATTTCCACCAGATTGTGAGTTACAATTTTTCCCCATTTTCCCCCTACCCACCACCCCAGAATAGCAGTCCCACTAGATATCCCCTCATCCAATCTGCTCTCTCCCATATCTTCTCCCATACCCCCTTCGACTTTGCCATTAGGGCAAGGTGAATCTCTGAGCCCCAATGCCTGAACATCTTATCTCCCAATTACATGCAAAATAGTATTAATAATAGTATTTATATACATTTGAAACATTTAATTTTAAAATTTCAAATTTCAGATCCATTCTCTTCCTCCCTTGTCACCCACTCCCTCTGGGAAGATAAGCAATTCAGTATGTGTTGTACATGTATATCTATGCAAAACATTACCATAGTAGATATATTGTAAAAGGCTGCTTATATTTTCCTCCCATCCATCCCACCCCCCACCTGGTCCATTCCCTACTTTGATCCTGTCCCTCTTCGAAAGTGGCTACTTCCAACCTCCCCTCCCCCCAGAATGCCCTCCCCTCCATCATCCCTTCCTCCCTGAGCCAAATTCAATGAGAATATGGTTTTGCCTTTTTGCCTTCCTGTTCTTCCCCTCCCCTGCAACTACTTCCCCTTGCCTCTTCTACATGAGATAGTTTACCCTACCCTGTCTCTCCCCATCTCCTCTTGCCACTTTCCTCTCTCACCTCTTAACTTCACCCCTTAAGTATCATCCCTTCCCACCAAATTCAACCTGTGCCCTCTATCCATGTATACCTGTAAACATATATAAACACATTCACATATGTATTCATATGCCCATATACCCTTCTTCAATTATTTTCATAATGAGGAAGATTTCATCAGACACAGTTATTGTTTTTCCATGTAGGAATGTTAATAGTTCAACTTTGATAAGTTCCTTTTAATTTTTTTTCCCTGATTACTTTCTCAAGCATCTCTTGCTTCTTGTGTCTGAATGTCATATATTCTATTCAACTCTGTTTTTTTCCTCAAGAATGCTTGAAAGTCCTCTATTCCACTGAATGACCATATTTTCCCCTGAAACAAGATACTCAGTTTTGCTGGGTAGGTGATTTTTGGTTTTAATCCCAGCTCTTTTGACCTCTGGAATATCATATTCCATGCCCTTCTATCCCTCAGTGTAGAAGCTGCCAGGTCCTGTGCTATTCTGATTGTGTTTCCACAGTATTGAAATTGTTTCTTCCTGGTTGCTTGTAGTATTTTCTCCTTGATCTGGGGATTCTGGAACCTGGCTATAATATTCCTGGGAGTTTTCTTTTTGGGATCTTTTTCAGGAGGTGATCTGTGGATTCTTTCAACCTCTATTTTGCCCTCTGGATCTAAAACATCAGGGCAATTTTCCTTGAGAATTTCTTGAAGGGTGATTTCTAGGTTCTTTCTTTGATCATGGCTTTCAGGTAGTCCAATAATTTTTAAATTATCTCTCCTGGATCTATTTTCCAGGTCAGTGGTTTTTCCCATGAGATATTTCACATTGCTTTCTATTCTTTCATTTGTTTGGATCTGTTTAACAGCATCTTGATTTCTCATAAAGTCACTAGCTTCCATTTGCTCCAGTCTAACTCTGAAGGAATGAATCTCCTTGGTGAGCTTTTGAGATTCTTTTTCCATCTGGCAAATTTGGCTTTTTAAGGCATTCTTCTCCTCATTGCCCTTTTGGGCCTCTTTTGCCACTTGAGTTAGTCTATTTTTAAGGTGTTATTTTCCTCAGTCAGGCTGTTGACTCTCATTTCATACTTTTCCTGCATCCTTCTCATTTCTCTTCCCAATTTTTCCTCCACTTCTCTTATTTGGTTTTTAAAACCCTTCTTAAAGTCCTCTATGGCCTGTAACCTACTCATATTTTCATTTGGGGCTTTTGGTGCAGGATTTCTGACCTCACAGCCCTCCTCTCGCTCTATGCTTTGATCCTCTTTGCCCCCAAAATAGGAGTCTAATGTTGAATTTTTCTGTTTATTTTGTTTCCTTTGCCTAGGCATGTTGCCACTCAATTACTTGACTTTTGGGCTTGTTGCCACAGTAGGACTCTGCCACCAGCCAGGGGAGCTTCCATCCCGAACGTTGGGGTCTTCACAACTTCCGGAGGTTGGGTGGCCTCTGTGAAGCCTCCACACACTCTGGCAAGTTGGATACCCACCCCAGACCTCCCCCCAGACCACAATCCAGATCCAAGCAGGTTAAAGCAAGAATGATTAACCACCAGACTGATTGCTGGATCTCCCTACAGTTTGCAGGCCAGGAGCTGAAGCTGCCACTGAAGCTGCAAAATGGCTTTTGTGCCAAGGCTCCTCAGCCACTTTTTGCCCCCAGGGGAAGAAGCCTGACGCATTCCCCAAATACTGGTCCCAAAGCCCATAGGGCACTAACCTCTCACTTTGTGCCAGGCATATCTGTGCTGATAATTCTGGAATCGCCACAGCTGCTGGTGTTCTGGGGTCCCTGCAGCTGGCTGCTGGCCGGGCTGCCCTAGGGCTAAAACTGTGAGTCAGGCGGGTCTGGGCTCGACTCCCAGAGCACTGCGCTGTCGGTTCCCAATGCACTGTGCTGCCCGTTCTCAGAGCTCTGCCCTGTAGGGCTGCTGGGCTGTCCTCAGTGAGAGGTTACCTTCTCTGTGTTGTTCTGTGGGTGCTGGAGCTCCAGAAGTTGTTCAGAGTCCACTTTTTAAATAGTTTGGAAGTGATGTTGGGGGGAGCACCTTGGAAGTGCTGTTTCTACTCCACCATGATTCAACCCTTCTGAAGAGCAATTTGGAACTATGCCCAAAGGGCTATAAAACTGTGCATACCCTTCGATCCGTCAATACCACTTCTAGGTCCCAAAGACATAAAGAAAGGTGGAGGGGAGGGAAAGGACCTATTTGTACAAAAATATTTATAGTAGCTCCTTTTGTGGTGGCTAAAAATTGGAAATTGAGGGGATGCCCATCAGTTGGGGAATGGTTAAAAAAGTTATGGTATATGATTGTGATGGAATATCATTGTGCTAAAAGAAATGGCAAACAAGATGATTTGAGAAAATCCTGGAAAGACTTACATGAATGGATGCAAAATGAAGTGAACAGAACCAGGGGAAATGTTGTGCACAGTAATGGCAATATTGTACAATGCATAACTATGAATGACTTAGCTATTCTTAGCAATACAACGATCCAAGATAATCCCAAATGACTAACGATGAAGCATACCATACCACTCCAGAGAAAGAACTGATATCTGAATACGGATTGAAGCATGCTACTCTTCTTGGCTTTTTTCCTTTCCTTTTTCTTTTCCTTTCTTTCCTTTTCTTTTCTTTTCTTCCTTTTCTTTCTTTCATTTTTTTCTCATTTGAGTCTTCTTATACAAAATGAGTGATGTGGAAATGTTTTACGTGATTTCATATGTATAAACTATATCAGATTTTTACCATCTCATGGAGGGGGGAAGGGAAGAAAGGAAAGATAGGATTTAGAACTCAAAGCTTTTAAAAAATGTTCAAAAATTGTTTTAATGTATTGCAATTGGGGAAAAATAAAATATTATATTAAAAAGCAGGTTTTGACCTACACACTAGCTAGCTACTATGATGCTGCTATGCATCTTTGACAATAAATAATAATAATAATTTTTATAGCACTTTAATATCTTCAAAGTGCTTTTCAAATATTATTTCATTTGAATCTCACAACAACCCTGGGAGGTAGGTGTTATTATCTTCAGTTTTATAGAGGAAGAAACTGAGGCAAACAATGGTTAAGTGGCTTGCGTAGAGTTACATGGCTAGTAAATATCTGAAGATTCAAACTCAGATCATTGTGATTCCAAGTCCAACACTCCATCCAGGTTCCTCTTCCAATTTATATAAATCATGACTTATCATCCTCAACCACAATGAATGCCTTCCCTTTCCTGCCCCATGAGAGGATTTCATTACCTTCCCTTAGTGTGACTCTTGTAGGAGCCACCATTAGATCCTCTTACTTTGTTATGATCTCACCCAGGAAGCAGTCATGCTCCTCCTCCTTAAAAATGTCCATATCTCCAGATGAGATAATGTCCACTAGGTGGCTGCTAATTTTGCCATTGTCTGTGATAGGGAGCCCATAGACAGCTTTGCCTTGGCATAAACATATATCAAGGCTTGACACGCATCTTTGATTTGAACTTTGGAGTTCAAGACCACAGGGTCAGTGATAAAGCTTAGCTTAGTTTTTTTTTTCTACTTTTTTCACTTTGTTAACCTGGAATTCTTGGGTGTGATTGTGATGGATAAAGATAATATACCTTGTGTGAGTGCCCACAGCAATGGCCATTCTAGCCTCAGCAATTATGCCCACTGGGGATAAAACAAGTGGGATCGTCAGGATTATCTTCTTGGTCAGTACTGTGGTTAGGCCTACTTGATCAGAAGTCAAGTCAATGTAGTATGGGAGGGTGAGGAAGCCTGAGGCAGTGAGGCCTCCCCTGAAGTCAAACAGCTAGGGCACCATGAGAATGTAACCAGTGCTGCTGCTGATCAGATAGACCAGGGAAGGAGGGAGCAAAGTCTCCATGAATCTGATGCTTCTCCCACAGAAGTCACCTATGGTGCACTTTCCTTTTATGCCTTCCACTTCAAACCATCCACTCATAATGACCTTTTAGCTCCAGATCTTGACAAGAAATGCTGTTGAACCCATTTCTTCCATCTGGATCTCATGCAACTGACTTTTAAAAAAAAACCCTTTTTTCCCCTTCTTTACCTTTTCTCTTATTCCTTCGCCACCCCCATTTTGTCCATAGTAAGTATACCATTTATAGCTGATTCTAGACTTGGGACATGTGGGTGCTCTTGAGAAAGGGGAACTCTAGGGCTTAATGGGAGAAGAGAGAAGATTGAGAGAAGTTTCTGCAGTCACCACTGCTCTCCCACACCAGTCTTGCCACCGTGTGGTAGCAGCGATAAGATCTATGCCATTCTCTAATCCAAGGGTTCTTAACATTTTTATGTGTCATGGACTCTTTTTGGCAGTCTAATGAAGTCTATCTAGACCTTCTCAGAATAAATTTTCTTCTTCTTTTTTTAACTATTGCATTATATTTTTATTTATTTTGTTAACTATTTCCCAATTACATTTTAATATGGTTTGAGCCACATTCAGGAGTGTTGTGGATTACTTGTTTGATACCTTTGCTCTAGACAACTACCTAAGACTGTAAGTCAAAGAGAAGGTGCCAACCTGTATTGATAGAGGAAGTTTCCTCATCAGGGATTTTCTTATACAAAGGAAATAACAGGTCCAGTTCCTATCCCTTATAAACACAGGTACAATCCAGTAATTTGCTGATTTTTGATGGACATGAATAGGTTGGTAATTAACATTTAATATTAGTTTTAAGAGGTAATGACTGCTTTTCTTAAATTATTACAACAAACCTGAAATTTATTAATTGGAGGTTTTCAAGGCTTTATAAATCACAGAACTTATCAGATAAGTGGTAAATATATATTGCTATATATAATCCCTCCTAGAATTGTAAACTAAAATTTTAGTTAACCTCAGGAAATGCCACCAGGATTTTCTTTTTTGGAGGATCTTCAACGTAATCCCCTCTTTATCCTCAGCTTTGGCCAGGTCTTTATTGTAGCACAAAATCTATTTTGGGGTTTTGCAACTTAAGCAAGTTGTAGAATGGGCACTGTGGAGAACAGAAATTATTAGAGGGATTGGAAATGAGCCCTACATGGTAATACTAAAGGATTATAGTTCCATAGTCTACAGAAGAGAAAGCTAAAGAGAAGCTGTGGTCTTATTAAAAGTAGTTCAGTATTTACTGAGTCTGAGGTATTCATTGAGGACAGATCAATAAGAAATTATTTTAAATTGCAGTAGACAGTATTTAAGTTACATATAGGCTTGTATTAATTGCTTATCTTACACAGAAACTATAGGCTATCTTTGGGTTGCGGTAAGTGTCCCTTCTTAGTACAGGGAAAGGAATGACCTAGAATCATTACTTTTAGTATTATTCTATGAAAGCATTGCTCTGAGATTAACTTTTTTTTTCTTTTTTTCTTTTTAAATTTTTTTAAGCAATTAGGGTTAAGTAACTTGCTCAAGGTTACACGGCTAGTCATTATTTATGTGTGGGTGCTCATTTTCTGAGGCTGGATTTGATCTCGGGTCATCCCAACTCCGAGGCTGGCGCTCTTACTCACTGCGCCACCTAGCCGCCCCTGAGATTAACTTTTTTAAAACTTAAAACTTTTAATGCTGCCAAAAACACCTTAAAATACAATAATGGTAGTAAAACACAAAGTAGTCTACTCTCATTGTTTCTTAAACATTTCTATGATTCTTAAAAGCATTTAAAAACTAATTAAATTTGTAGGCTTTGAAAACTTAAAAATTCTTAAAAACACCAAGTTAAAGGGTTTTGTTAGTAGGTGCTTATGGCATAAACTTAATGTTGGAAACCAATAAATTGTGAGACATGCCTAAGATATATCAAAACTCAGAGATACTTTTCAGTATCAATGGTTCTGAACTAATAGCTGTAAAATATTTATTAGTCTTGGATATTAAGTTTTTTTCCTCCAAAACCAGGCTTATTTGGCCTCATATATTCTGAGGATTTTGCGTTTTTCTTTTAAATTCAACCTCACATGTGTTTTCTCTATTTGGAAGCACTTCCTCCTCTATACTAGCTTTTATGTCTTCTCTAAGTCTCCGGGAACTTTCACTATTCCCTTCTCCACTATTTTTCATTCTAGTAGCTAGGCTTGAAAAACCTTCAACTCTTTCTATTTTATCCTTATCCAAGACCAGCCTGTATTCTCTATATTTCTGAGGTGGTATATCATCATCATCATCATAGCTGGGACCTTGGCCTATATGGTAAGGTCTTTCCACTTTTTCTTGACGTTTTCATCTCCCATGAGGAATTTTGCCCCTTCAATGACAGCCATGTATGAGAATCTCAGCTGCTCTGGAGTCTGAATAAGTCCCATCCGGTACTTTCTCAGGCCCACAAGAACTTGTCTGATGTTCAGCAAACAGGCAGGCAGCAATCAGGGCAAAGGTGCCCGAGTGGCCTATGCCCTCGCTGCAGTGGATGACCACAGATTCCCGCTCATAGTTAAGGGAGCCGGACTCCCACACCATGAAGAGGAAGGCCAGGAAGGAGGCAGGCGATTGGGGCACCCCGAAGTTGGGCCAGCTGGTGTAGTGGAAGTGGGAGATGGCCATGATCTCGCCGGTCAGCACATTCTCCAGCCTCAGGAGGCTGACCGTGTGGGAGAGCGTCACCGCCTCGCCCAGCATGCGCACCCTGACGCCCAAGTCCTCAGAGAGGAGCTCTGGCCCTTGCAAGGCGGGCCAGTACTGGGCGCATTTATCCACCAGCTGGCTGAGCATGATCACGGCCCTGCTGTTCTGCTGCCAGGCCATGAGCCACAAGTAGCTGCACATGTTAGGCAGGGGCCCCTGGGTCAGGATGTAGCTCCGCCGAGCCTCCTCCACCACCACGAAGCTGGCCTCGTCTCCGCCTCCGCCGCGGGCGCCACGAAGCCTCGAAGATGCGGAGGAGAACGCGCAGAAAGCCCCGGCTGCCGCGGTCAAAGCGAAGCCGAAGCCGAGGCCGAGCGCCGGGGCGGCGGCCTGCGAACACAAGCAGCTGTGATCGTGGGGATTCTCCGAAGCCCGCGCCGCGCGGTGCGCGTAGTCGTGGCACTGGGCGGCCACCTCGAGGAAGGCTTGGGGCCGCCCACTGCTGGCGTCCAGAGCCTCGAGCTCCCCGAGGTGGAGCTGGCCGCGCGGCAGGACGCCGGCTCGCATGACACCTCCACTTCGAGAGCGGCGGGGGTGCGTCTTCTTAGCAGCGGCCCAACGCGTGGTGGTGACTCTGGTGGCCCAGGGGAGAGGGCGGCCGGCGGGGGCGGCGGGGCGCAAGTCCATAAATTATACAGGACTACAAAGGAAATAAACCATATCGAAATAATAGTTACCCAAAATATTAAAAGTCCCGAGTGACTGTTTTGTATTCAGGCAATCAGTTAGAGAGAGGAACAGCCCGAGTCCTTAGTCCCCTGAGCCAATCAAGTCTTGAGAATGGTCTTACTACCTTTTAAGGAAAAATTAGCCTATGTTCAATGGGGGAAAGGGTTAGAATATCATTCCCATTCTATGCCATGTACATATGACAATAATGCCCACGCTAGGACAGCCCATCTGATGGATTACCAGCAAAAACATTACATCAGGAATGTCAGTTCTTTAAGAGTATTTCTTCATTCTTTGTATTTATATTCCCTGAACATAGCACAATGCTTGACACATAGTAGATAATTAATAAATGCATGTTCTTAAAAATTAATTGATTATGATTTTTCTAGGGAAGAATGGGATTTAGTTCATGGATGGTTTCCCAGCTCTGAGCTGGAGAACAACTGAGGAGCAGCCAGGAAGGCCTGATTGCAATGGTAGGTAGTAAATGCTTAACAACTGGGCTCTGTGTATGTATGGGAAATATGTTCTCATGACATGCTTTTAAGTTTAATCTGTGATATTAGCATTTTAAAAATCACTTTCTTAAGTCTAGACAAGCAACAAAACAATCAAGCCTCAGCTTGTAGCATTTGCCAATTTCTGAGGTGTAAATATTATTTTTCTGTTTGTATTTCTTTATTTTTAGTTTTCAACATTCATTTCCACAAGACTTTGAGTTACAAATTTTCTCCTCATCTCTTCCCTATCCCGCACGTCAAGATGGCAAGCATACTAGATACCCCCTCCCCCAATCTGCCCTCTCTTGTTTTCCCCTACCCCTCTCACTTTCTTGTAGGGTAAGATGGATTTCTATATCCCATTGTGAGGTGTAAATACTAACACTAAAAATTTTAAAATGTTAGGTTAGACTCCATCAATGGCTCCATCATATCTTTGCCTGGCTGAGATCAGTATGGTGCTGGAAGAGGCCAGTAGGGATGATTCTAGCATGAAAGATTCCAGATATGGAGGGTTTCAGAAAATGGTCAGGATGAGAAGGAAGGATTTAGATTAGAGTCAGCCTGTTACAAGAAAGGGAAATCCCAGAAAACCTAAGAGATCTTCTGGAGTACCACAGGAATTCCATGCTTTCATCTGTGAGGATATTTTCTCAAATGATACAGACTATCTTTTATAACTTAGCAGGTGATATTCAAGAGTTGCTAAGCTAATAATTTCTTTTTTTTTTTTTTTAAAGCAATTGGGGTTAAGTAACTTGCTCAAGGTTACACGGCTAGTCATTTGATTTATGCGTGGGTGCTCATTTTCTGAGGCCGGATCTGATCTCGGGTCATCCAAACTCCGAGGCCGACGCTCTTACTCACTGCGCCACCCAGCCGCCCCTTTAGGGCAATTGGGGTTAAGTAACTTGCCCAAGGTTACACGGCTAGGTTTTTTGTTTGTGCGGATTAGGTGTCGGAGGCCGGCTCCGAACTCAGGTCCTTCTGATTCCAGGGCCGGTGCTCTATTCACTGCGCCACCTAGCCGCCCCTAAGCTAATAATTTCACCACCATGCACATTTTACAAATTTAATTAGCCTTGCTACTCAGAAGTCAGGCCATCACTGGGCCTCCTTTTGAAGCCCTTTGAACCTAGAAGGATATGTTGGGATTTGGTTCTGTGGTGATGTCATTTTTCTTTTCTTTTTAAAATTTTTCTTTTCAGTTCCTAATTTTCTCCCTCCCCACAGACCCTTTCCCACCCATTGAGAAGGCAAGCAGTATAATACTGATTATACATGTGGTCATGCAAAATATATTTTCACATTAGCCATGTTGTAAAAAAAGTAGGGAAAAAAGTAGAAAAAAAGGTAGAAAATGTCATTTTTTGAGCCTGAGGGGTGGGATGGAGTGTCACCTCCATGGTATGATAAAGAACATTTTACTTGAGGCTTTTAAAAATTCATAGCGAATATAAAGTGCTCAAGGATAGAAAGCAAATATCAGAATGCATTTTCTTTTCAGAATATTAAGAACAAATCAGTTGCATGGAATTTTGAGAACTGGAAGGGACCTCAGATTTTTCTCTAGCTCCAACTAAGAAAAGACATCCTTCAAATATTTTACGAATCTTCCTTCTCTAGGAGATCATATAAAGATGTTATCAGAGGGCAACCTTTCTGAAATTGTAACACCCCTCCTCCCACCTCACCTCACAAATATGACCACTATCTCCCTATAACTTGGGCATGATCTAACTACCCATAATCCTGGCCATAATAAATAGAGGGTTTGTTGGGAGTAAGGAAGGCCTGGGTTCAAGTCTCATTTCTGACACATACCAGCTATGAGACAATGAGGTAAATAATTAATAATGTACCAGTCAGCTTTTAAGATTATAGATTGCACAGCTACTGCTGATTTGTATTTGTGGAGGAAGTTTCTATCTCTTTTTTTTTCTTTTTGGAGGACAATTAGGGTTAAGTGACTTGCTCAAGGTCACACAGCTAGTTAAGTGTTAAGTGTCTAAGGTCAGATTTGAACTCAGGTCTTCCTGACTCCAGGGCCTGTGCTCTATTCACTGCTCCACCTAGCCACCCTGGAAGTTTCTCTTTCTCTCTTTCTCACTTTCTCTCTCTCTCTCTTATGTTTATTTTTAGTTCCAAATTATCTTCCTCCCTTCACCCCCATTGAGAAGGCAATTGATGCCCATTATACATATGAAGTCATACAAAACATTTTCACATTAGCCATGTTAAGAAAAACAAAACAAGAAAAATAAAATGAAAAAAAATGCTTCAATTTACACTCAGAGTTCATCGGTTTTTTTTTCCCTTTGGAGGTGGATAGCATTTTTTCATCACAAGTGTTTGGCGTTGTTAGGGATCATTGTATCTATCAGAGTAGCTGAGTCTTTCACAGTGGGATATTGTTCAAATATTGCTGTTACTGTGTACATTGTTCTCCAAGTTCTGCTCACTTCACTTTGCATCAATTCATGTAAATCTGTGAAAGCTTCTTCATCAGACTCTTTGTTTTCAGCAATTCCCAAGGCCACTGTGGCTGTAGGCAAGCTACTTAGCCTATATGAGCCTCAGCTCACTCTTCTGCAAAATGAAGGTAACAACAAGGAATGTGTGAATACAGTCATTAAATAGGAGGCTTTGGCTAGGTCTGCAGGTGTCCAGCGCTTTTACTTAAGCAATGAGCAACTGCTTCGGGGAGTCTCAAGACTGTTTTATTTTCTTTTTATTGCTTACCATGAATGCTCCTAAATTTGAGAGCCTATGGCTAGACCAATATGTATTACAAAGGGCAGTCCCTGGGGAGCAGATAGAATTTCAAGGGGTAGTCTTTAGGCAGGTAATATTTCAAGGAGGAAATCTCTACACTGCGACTGTGGCTAAGATTTCAAGCCTGTGGCAAGTACTACCCAGGAAAGCATTTATTTGTTTTAAATATCAAGGAAGGCTTTGTAGCAAGTGGTTTGTGTTTGGTTGATTCAGTCATGTCCAACTTATCATGACCCCATTTTGGTCTTTCTTGGCAAAGATACTAGAGTAGTTTGCCATTTTCTTCTTTAGTTCATTTTACAGATGGGGAAACTGAAGCAGAGCTAAGTGATTTGCCCAGGGTTGAATAGCTAGTAGTTGCCTGAGGCCAAATTTGAACTCAGGAAGATGAATATTCCTGATTCCAAGCTCAGTTCTCTACCCACTGTGCCATCTAGCTGCCCTCAGTGAGTGATATGACACCTGGCAATTCTAGAAACATAGAAAAGCTCCCACTGTGTGTATATGGGGTGAGGGATGGGAGTTGATGATCATTTACCCTCTTCAAGTGGATTGGGTCTTTCTTCCATGCTGGGCAGTTTATAACAGCCACCATTTTCTCTGGAGAAAAGGGAATCAAGGGGAAATCAACACTAACAGTAGCAAATATATGTCTTCATTTTTCATATAAAAATAATTTTAACTTTCATTTCTTATAATTTTGAGTTACAAATTCTCTCCCCGCCCCCACCATTGGGAAGGTGAGCAATTTGATAAAGGTTATATATGTGCAGTCATGCAAAACATATTTCCATATTAGTTATAACATGAAAAAAAAAAACCCAGACCAAAAAGAAAAAGAAAGTAAGAAAACAAGTATGCTTTGATTTGTGTTCAGATCCCATCAGTTCTTTTTCTGAAGATGGATAGCATTTTTCATTAGAGGTTCTTCAGAATTGTCTGACTCTTTTTATTGCTGAGAACAAAGTCATTCATGTTTGATCATTGTACACTTGCTGTTAATGTGTACAATGTTCTTCTGGTTCTGCTCACTTCCCTATGTGTTCACGTAAGTCTTTCCAGGTTTTTCTGAAAGCATCCTGCTCATCATACTCCATTATAATAAAACACCACAACTTCTTCAACTCAGGTGATGGGCATTCTCTCAATTTCCATTCTTTGCCATTATAGAAAGAATGTATAAATATTTTTATCCATATAAGCCCTTGGATACAGACCTAGTCGTGGTATTTCTGGGTTAAAGAGCACAGACATTTTTATCTCTCTTTGTGCTAGTTCCAAATTGTTCTTCAGAATAGTTGGACTAGTTCACAACTCCATTAAGAATGCGTTAGTATCTCATTTCCCCAAATCCCCTCCAGAATTTGTCACTTTCCTTTTCTGTCATGTTAACCAATCTGATAGGTGTGAAATGGTGTGCCAGAGCTGTGTTACTCTCTAATCAGTAATTATTTAAAGCATTTTCCATGTGACTATTGATTGCTTTAATTTCTGGTTTATATCTTTAGGTCATTTATGAACCGGGAAATGGCTCTTATTTTTATGAATTTGGTCTAGTTACCTATACATTTGAGAAATGAGGGGGGCAGCTAGCTAGGTGACACAATGAAGAGAGTCAGGAGGATCTGAGTTTGAATCCACCTCAGACACTTGACACACTTACCGTGTGACGGCAAGCCACTTAATCCCAATTGCCTTTCCTTTCCCCCCTCAAAAAGAAAAAAAAGAAATGAGGTCTTTATTAGAGAAACTTACTGTCAAATTTCCCCTTTCCTCCCCTCAGTTCTGTGATTATTTCTATCTCTTTTTTAGTCATAAACTCTTCCTTTATCCATAGATAGGATAAATTTTGCCATAGTTTCCTAACTTATTTGTAAATTATCACCCTTTATGTTTAAATAGGTTATCCATTTTGACCTTTTCTTGGTACATGGTGTGAGTTATTGGTCTATGCCTAATTTCTACTAAACTGCTTTCCAGTTTTCCCAGAAGTTTTTGTCAAATGATAAATTCTTACCCCCAATGCTTGGCTCTTTGGGTTTATCAAACACTAGACTACTTTAGTCATTTACTACTGTGTATTGTGTACCTAATCTATTTTACTTTTCCATCACTCAATTTCTTAGCGAGTACCAGATTGTATTTGATGTAATATATAATATGATACAATACATAACAATACATAGTAAAATGTATTTATGATATAGTTTACAATATGGAATTGCTAAACCATCTTTCTTCACTTTTTTCATTGATTCTTTTGATATTTTTGACCTTTTGGTCCAAATGAATTATGCAACTTTTTTTTTCTAGTGCTACAAATTTTTTTTTGTTTTTGGTAATTTGATTAATGTAATTGAAAAAGTAAATTTACTTAGGTAAAATTGTCATTTTTATTATATTGGCTTGGCCTACCCATGAGCAATTGATATTTCTCCAGTTGTTTAGATCTGTCTTTATTTGTGTGAAAAGTGCTTTTTAGGGGCAGCTAGGTGACTCAGTAGAGTACCAACCCTGGCATCAGGAGGACCTGAGGTCAAATCTGGCCTCAGACTCTTAACATTTACTAGCTGCGTGATCTTGGCCGCATCACTTAACCCCAGTCACCCTGCCTTCTTCCCTCCAAAAAAAAAAAGTGCTCTTTAATTGTATTCATATAATCCCTGGGTTTGTCTTAACAGGTAGACTCTGGAATATTTTATATTGTCTACAGTTTTTTAAAAATGGAATTTCTGTCTCTTGCTGCTGGGTTTTGTTAGTAGTATATAGAAATGCTAATGCTATATGTAGGTCTATTTTATATCCTGCGACTTTGCTGCAGCTAATTGCTTCCATTAGTTTTTTGGTTGACACTCAGGGTTCTCATTATACCACTATGTATACAAAGAGTGATAATTTTGTTTCTTCATTGCTTATTTTTATTCTTTCAATTTTGTTTTCTTTCTTATTCCTATGACTAGAAGAGATAATGTTGAATAAAAGTGGTGATAATGGACATCCTTGCTTCATTCTTTGTCTTTTTGTGAAGGCTTCAAGTTTACCTCCATTACAAATAAAGCTTGCTCTTGGTTTTAGATAGATACAGTTTATCCTTTTAAGAAAAATTTCATTTATTCCTATGCTTTCTATTTTTTTAAAACTGGGAATGGGTGTTATTTTTTGTCAAAGGCCTTTTCTGCATGTATTCATGTAATCATGTGACTTTTGTTGTTTTTGTTATTGATATGGCCAATTATGCTGCTAGTTTTACTAATATTGAACCAGTCCTGCTTTCCTAGTATCGATCCCAAATGGTCATAGTGTATGATTTTTGTGATATATTAGTGTCATCTCCTTGCTAGTATTTTACCTAAAATTTTTGCATTGATATTTCTTTTTTCTTTTTCTTTTTTTTTTTTGCTTTTTGGAGGGCAATTGGGATTAAGTAACTTGCCCAAGGTCACAGGGCTAGGGTGTGTGTGTGTGTGTGTGTGTGTGTGTGTGTGTGTGTGTGTGTGTGTGTGTGTTCGCGTTAAGTGTCTGAGGCTGGATCCAAACTCAGGTCCTTCTGACTCCAGGGCCGACGCTCTACTCACTGTGCCACCTAGCCACCCCAGCATTGATATTTCTTAAGGAAATTGGTCTATAATTTTGTTTCCCTATTTGCTCTTTCTGGCTTAGGTATCAAAAACATATTTGTGTCATAAAAGGAGTTGACTAAAACTCCTTTTTTACCTATTTTTTCAAATAGTTCATATAGTGTTGTAATTAATTGTTCCTTAAATGTTTGGTAGAATTAATTTGTAAATCAATCTGGTCCTGGAAGGGCTGATGGCTTGTTCAATTTCTTTTTCTTTTTTCTTTCCTTTTTTTCTTTTTTGGAGGGGGAGGGCAGAGCAATTGGGGTTAAGTGACTTGCCTAAGTCTAACATGGCTAGTAAGTGTTAAGTGTCTGAGACCAGATTTAAACTCAGGTCCTCCTGACTCCAGGGCCAGTGCTCTATTCACTGAGCTACTTAGCTGCCCATCAACTTCTTTTCCTAAAACAGGGTTATATGTATTCTATTTCCTCTTCCATTAATCTGAGCAGTTTATATTTTTGTAAATATTCATCTACTTTAGATAGTCAGTTCTACTGGCATATGATTGGGCAAAACTACTAATACTGCCTTAATTTTATCTTCCTTAGTGGAACATTTACTCCTTTTCATTTTTGTTACCAGTAATTTGGTTTTCTTCTTTCTTTTTTAAAAATCAAATTACCCAGGATGGCTAGGTGGTGCATTGAGTAAGAGCGCCGGGATGACCGGGGACTGTCTCATCCTCAGAAAATGAGCACCCACACATAAAACAATGACTGGCCCTGTAACTTCCAAGTAACTTAAGTAACTTAAGTTAAGTAACTTCCAAGTTACTTAACCCCAATTGCTTATAAAAAAAAATCAAATTAACCAATGGTTTATCTGTTTTATTGACTTTGTATTTTACTGGTTTCATAAAACCAGCTAGTTTTATCTGTTAGTTCAATGTTTGTTTTTACTTTCAATTTTATCAATCTCTTCTTTGATTTTAGGATTTCCATTTTGGTATTTAATTTTTTAAATTTTTTTTTAGAGGGGGGAAGGCAAGGCAATGGGGTTGACTTGCCCAAGGTCACATGGCTAGTAAGTGTGTCAAGTGTCTGAGGCCAGATTTGAACTCAGGTCTTCCTGACTCCAGGGCAGGTACTTTATTTACTGGGCCACCTACCTGCCACCCCCTCCATTTTGTTATTTAATTGGTTCTTTTTCTAGCTTTTTTTTTAGTTGCGTGCATGCCCAGTTCATTGATTTGCTCTTTCTCTCTTTTATTGATGTATGCATTTAGAGATATAAAATTTCTCACAGTTACTGTTTTGACCACATCCCACAAATTTTGGAATGTTTTCCTATTGTTATAATAAACTTTTCTGAAATTATTAAATGTTTTTATGATTTGTTTTTTTGTCCACTAATTTCTTTGGGATTAGATCAGTTTCCAATTAATTTTTAATCTAATTTACCAAGAGAAGATCAAAATGAATACATGACCTAGATACAAACAGAGATATTACAAAAGAAATTTGAACAGCATGGAATATTACCTATAAGATTTATGGATAGGTAAACAATTTATTAATAAATAAAAGAGAGCAAGAGCAATGTGATGTGTAAAATGGATAATTTGGATTACATTAAATTAAAAAGGTTTTGTATAAATAAAACAAATGTAGCCAAGATCAGAAGGAAGACAGAAAATTGGAGAAAAATTTTATAGACTGATTCTCAGATAAAAGTCTTATATCTCAAATATATAAAGAACTTTGTCAAATCTATAAGCATATGAGTCGTTCCCCAACTGATAAATGATAAAGAAAATATGAACAGGCAGTATTCCAATGAAGAAATAAAAACAATTTATAGTCACATGAAAAAAATGGTCTAAGTCATTATTGATAAAAAAAATGCAAATTAAACCAACTTTGAGATATCATTTTATACCTATCAGATTGGCTAAAATTATTGAAGGGGAAAGTGACAAATGTTGGAGGGGATGTGGAAAAATTGGGACACTAATTCACTGTTGGCAGAACTGTGAACTAATTCAACCATTTTAGGGAGCAATCAGGAATTATGGCCAAAGAATTATTAAACTGCTTATTCTCTTTGTCCCAGCAATACCATTATTAAGTCTGCTTCCAAAGATGATTAATGAAAAAGGAAAAGAACCTATATATTTTAAAATATATGTGATGGCCAAGAACTGGAAATTGCAGGGATACCCACCAATTGGGGAATGGTTGAAAAAATTGTGGTATATGATTGTGATGGAATGCTACAATGCTGTAGGAAATGATGAGTTTGATGATCTTAGAAAAACATGGATAGATGTATGAAATAATGAAGAATGAAATGAGCAGAATCAAGAAAACATTGTATGCAGTAACAGCAACACTGCTTAATGGACAACTTTTAGTGACTAAGTCATTTTGACTATTACAAATACCCAAATGAATTATAAAGGACATATGAAGGAAGACATTCTCTGCATTCAGAGAAAGAACTGATAAATAGAAGTATTGTTTGAAGGGCCTTACATACATATACACATATTTGTGTCTAATGGTAGCCATTTCTTGGATGGGAGTGGGGTAATGGAAGAAAAAAAAGGGAAAAAAGAGAAAGTTACATGATAATTTTATCATATTTTTAAAAGGAATAGCAAGTTGGACATTTGTAGTTTCATGTGCAATCATCCTTTTTTTCTTATTGTACTATATTTTAACATGTTTGTTTTACTTCTTAAGTTCAGAATAAAATAAATAAAACTTAAAAATAAGAGACATTTAAAAAGTTTTTGACCTATGCTTCCATGACCCTTTATTAAATGTAATTTTATTGTATTATCATCTGGAAAGGGTATATTTAATATTTCTGATTTTCTGACTGGTTTTTATGCCCTAATACAGTCAATTTTTGTGAAAATGGCAAGTCCAGATGAGAGAAAAGTATCCTCCCTTCTATTCCCATTCAGTTTTCTCTAGAGGTCTATCAAATCTAACTTTTCTAATATTCTGCTCATCTCCTTGACTTCCTTCTTATTTATTTTATGATTAGATTTATCCAACTATGAGAGGGAAAAGTAGAGATCCTTCACTAATACGGTTTTCTTTGTATAGTTCAGTTAATTTTTTCTTTAAGAATTTGTATTCTATGCTATTTGATGCATACTTATTTAGTATTGATATTACGTCACTATCTATGGTTCTTTTTTTTTTTTTAGCAAATTGAAGTTCTTAGAAGTTATATGTATAATTTTTCCATATAGAAAATTAAATAGTTTGAGCTTTTTGAGTCCCTTATGATTTTTCCTTTTTATGTTTCTCTTGCGTCTTGTATTTGTAAGTCATCTTTTCTTTTTTTTTTTTAAGCAATTGGGGTTAAGTAACTTGCTCGAGGTTACACGGCTAGTCATTATTTATGTGTGGGTGCTCATTTTCTGAGGCTGGTTTCGATCTCGGGTCATCCCAACTCCGAGGCCGGGCTCTTACTCACTGTGCCACCTAGCTGCCCCTGTAAGTCTTATTTTTTTATTAATTTTCTGTTGTCATCAGGACTGTTTAAAATGTTCATTTTTTCCCCCTTGAAGGATTATACTAGTTTTTCTGGTTTGGTTATTGTTGGTTGCAATCCCAGCTCTTTTGCCTTCCTGAAGATCATATTCCAAGCCCTCTGCTCCTTTAATGTGGTAACTTCTGTCTTCTGTGATCCTAACTATGGCTCTATTGTATTTGAATGGTTGCTTTCTGACTATTTGAAGTATTTTGTCTTAGGTTTGGGAGCTCTGGAATTTGGTTATTCTATTCCTTGGAGTTTTCATTGTGGGATCTCTTTCAGGTGGTGATCAGGTGGTGATTCTTTTAATTTCTAATTTACCCTTTGGTCCTAGAATATTGGAGCAGTTTTCCTTGATCATTTCTTGAAATATAATAACTAGGCTCTTTCTTTTTTTTTTTTTTTAAAGCAATTGGGGTTAAGTAACTTGCTCAAGGTTACATGGCTAGTCATTTGATTTATGCGTGGGTGCTCATTTTCTGAGGCCGGATCTGATCTCGGGTAATCCAAACTCCGAGGCCGGTGCTCTTACTCACTGCGCCACCTAGCCGCCCCTAGGCTCTTTCTTTGATCATGGCTTTCAGGGAGTCCAACAATTCTTAAATTATCTCTCTGTGATCTATTTTCCAGGTCAGTTGTTTTCTAATGAGATATTTCACGTTTTCTTCTATTTTTCATTCTTTTAAACTATATTTTATTATTTTTAATGTCTTATGGAGTCATAAGCTTCCACCTGCCCAATTCTCATTATTAAGGAATTCTTTTCTTTAGTGAGGTTTTGTATCTGTTTTCCCATTTGACCAATTCTGCTTTTTAAGGTATTATTTTCTTTAGCAATTTTTTGTGCTTTTACCAAACTGTTAATTCTTTCATATTTTTTCCTTTGCTTCTATTTCTTTACCTATTTTTTCTACCATTCTTATTTGATTTTGAAAATCAGTTTTTAATTCTTCCAGGAATTCTTGTTGGATTTGTATCCTATTCACATTTTTCTCCTTGACACTTTGCTTACTGCTGTTTTGACTTCATTGTCTTCTTTTGAGTTTGTGTCTTGATTTTCCCTATCACCATAGTAGCCTTTAAAGGTCAAGTTCTCTTTTTTTGGTTGTTTGCTTATTTTCCCATTCTATTACTTGACTTTGAACTTTATGTTAAACTTGGGCTCTGTTTCCAGTATTGGGCTCTCTCTTAAGCTTCAGACTTTTTCTCACTGCTATTTTCAGAGCTAGTTTTGGGGATTTGGAAGCTTTCAATGCTTCCAAGGTGATGTGAACTGGGAAGAGCTCTCCTGAACCTTACCCAGGAAGGATTCCTGATCTCTTGGTATTGCAATTAATATTGATCCTCAGGGTCCCTGTTTCCCCCTTCCCTTGGGACCAGAAATGATACTGCCCCTCAGAGCTTCCACTCTCTTTGGATCAAAAAGTGTCCTTGAACTTTGGCCCAGAAGTGGGTATAGGCAACAGCATCTGCCTTGCATCCAGTGCTAGCACAGGAGTCCTCTGTAATTTCTTTCTGACCAGTTGCCAGGTCTTGTTACCATCTCTGGCTTGAGGGCACCTGAAATTGCTGCTGCTGCTGCTGCTTCTGTCACCACACCTGGTCTCGCCAACTGGTATTTCATCCATGGGCTTCAAATCAGTCTTCACCTTGTGGCACAGATCTCTCTTTCCAACCTTTTAAGTTGTCTTGGGCTGGAAGAATGTTTCACTCTGAACTTTTGTTGGCTCTGCCACACCAGAATTTGATTTGAGGTATTATTTTAAAGTTGTTTGAAGGGGAATGTTAAGAGAGTTCAGTTGAGTGCTTTCTCTGAAGTCTTTTTTTAAAAAAAATGAATATCATTATAATGTCTTAGTTTATTGAAGGATATGTCAACCATACATATTCCAGATTTATTTGGAAATGGAAAATTCTTAGTCTGTTAAAAATTTTTTTTCAATGCAGGAGGGAAGAAGAAGAGAAGCAAGTTGACATTTTAAGTCCTACAAATGTCATAATAGTTATTTGTTAATATGATCAATCATAGCTTTAAAATCTTGGGACACAGGTATTCGTTTACATACATACACACATACACATCACCTAGCAGCATGTACTATCCCTCTTAATAGGAAAACTCAACTTAAATTTTGTCACACTATAATTTAAGAAGTAGGTCCTAAGTTTGCTCTATGTCACTTAGGGAGTCATGATTAAATTTATGAATTAATTTTATTTATTACAAGTTTTATTTATTACTAATTTATTACAAATAACATCTTTGGCAATGCCTTTACCTAAACTAGTCTAGATTAGTCTAACTAACTGAAAGAAAAAGATACAATGTGAAACAATGGAAAGATACCTGGATTTGGAATCAGAGAACCAGGGTTCATATCATAGTTCTGAAACTAGAGATTACTAGGTGTCAGTGCATAGAGTGCTAGGTCTGGAGTCAGGAATACCTGAGTTCAAATCTAGTCTTATAAACTTACTAGTTGTATGACCCTGGGCAAGTCACTTTATCTCTGCTTCAGTTTCCTCAACTGTAATTTGGAGATAATAATAGTGCCTACCTTGTTATTATGAGGATAAAATGAGGTAATATTTGTAAAGTACTTTGTATCTACTAGGTGCTTAATAAATACTTATTTCTTTCCTCCTTCCTTCCTTGGACAAGTCACTAATCCTATAATCTTACTTATTACCTATGTAACCTAGGGTGTGTAACAACCTCTGAAATTCAATTTCCTTGTCTTAAGTTCCCTTTAAGCTCTAAATCTATGGTCTTATGACCTAAGCTATATTTGTAGATTTTCCCAGAATAAATGTCACATCGAGAAATATGATCTAAAATTGTGAATGATTTCTGAAATATCACATGCAAATTATCATTTTGCATTTGAAAAACTCCAGGAAAGTCACTTAACCCTATTTGTCTCTGTTTTCTCATCTGGAACTAGAGAAGGAAATGGGAAAACATTCCAGTACCTTTGCCAAGGAAACCCCAAATGGAGTCAAAAAGAGTTAGACATGACTGAAATGACTGAACACTACCACCAAGACAGACATGAAATAAGGGAGGAGGAAGGAATTCTCTATAAGCAATCAACAAGCATTTATTTGGCACCTACTATATGCCAGGCACTGTGCTAAGCACAGGGATACAAACAAAAACAAAAGATCGTCCCTGCTCTCAAAGAGTTAAAAGTCTAATGGGAGAGACAACATGCAAAAACTATGAACAAACTATATTTATATATATATATATATATATATATATATATATATATATATATATATATGTAAACTGCCTATATACATATATACTTATGTAGGTGTGTGTACACACACACCCATATACATATATTTGTGATGAATTGGGCATGATCAACTGAGGGAATGGCTCTAAGCTTAAGTAAGACTAGGAAAGGAAAGAAGGTGAGGTTTTTGCTGAGACTTGAAGCAAGTCAGAGAAGCTAACATGAGGAGAGAGAACATTCCAGGAAAGGGGAACAGTCATTTAAGGGACAACTTTCTTTCTTTTTTTTCAAATGCTTTGTTAACTTCTGGTTTACATCATTCATTTCCTCCAGATTTTGAGTTACAATTGTTTCCCTGTTTTTCCCTACTCACCACAAAATAGCGGTCCCACAGGATATTCCCTCCTCCAATCTGCTCTTTCCCATATCTTCTCCCATACCCCCTTTGACTTTTCCAGTAGGGCATGGTGAAACTCTATGCCCCAATGCTTGTATATCTTATTTCCCAATTACATGTAAAATAGTATTAATAATAGTATTTATATATTTTTAAACATTTGAATTTAAAACTTTGAATTCCAGATTCGTTTCCTTCCTCCCTTATCACCCACCCTTACTGGGAAGATAAGCAATTCAGTATATGTTGTAAATGGGTAGCTATGAAAAAAACATTACCATAGTAGATATATTGTAAAAGACTGACTATATTTCCCTCCCTCCTATCCTACCTCCCACTTGTTCTATTCTCTACTTTGATCCTGTCCCTTTTCAAAAGTGGGTGCTTCCAATTTCCCTTCCCCCTGGACTGCCCTCCCTTCCATCATCCCCCCTCTTGTCCCCCTACCCCCTACTCTCCTGTAAGGTGAGATATCCTATTCAGTATGTATGTCATTCACTCCCTGAGCCAAATTCAGGAAGAATAAGCTTTTGTCTTTTTGCCTTCCTGTTCTTCCCCTCCATTGCAACCATTTTCCCTTGCCTCTTCTATATGAGATAGTTTACCCCATTCTGTCTCTCCCCATCTCCCCTCATTATATTCCTCTCTCACCTCTTAATTTCACCCTTTAAGTATTATCCCTTCCTATTAAAATGGTCCTGTGCCCTCTATGTATGTATACCTGTAAACATATATACACACTTTCACATATGTATTCATATGCCTATATACCCTTCTTCAACTATTTTCATACTGAGAAAAGTTTCATAAGTTACAATTATTGTTTTTCCATGTAGGAATGTAAATAGTTCAACTTTGATATGCTCCTTATGATTTCTTTTCCCTGTTTCTTTTCCCTTCTCAAGCTTCTCTTGCTTCTTGTATCTGAATGTCAAATTTTCTATTCAACTCTGGTTTTTTCATCAAGAATGCTCGAAAGTCCTCTATTCCACTGAATGACCGTATTTTCCCCTGAAACGAGATACTCAGTTTTGCTGGGTAGGTGGTTCTTGGTTTTAATCCCAGCTCTTTTGCCCTCCAGAATATCATATTCCAAGCCCTTTGATCCCTCAGTGTAGAAGCTGCCAGATCCTGTGTTATCCTGATTGTGTTTCCACAATATTGAAATTGTTTTTTCCTGGTTGCTTGTAATATCTTCTCCTTAATCTGGGAATTTTGGAACCTGGCTATAATATTCCTAGGAGTTTTCTTTTTGGGATCTTTTTCAGGAGGTGATTGGTGGATTATTTCAACCTCTATTTTGCCTTCTGGTTCTAAAACATCAGGGCGATTTTCTTTGAGAATTTCTTGAAGGATGATTTCTAGGTTCTTTCTTTAATCATGGCTTTCAGGTAGTCCAATAATTTTTAAATTATCCCTCCTGGACCTATTTTCCAGGTCAGTGGTTTTCCCCATGAGATATTTCACATTGCCCTTTATTCTTTCATTTGTTTGGATCTATTTAACAGCATCTTGATTTTTCATAAAGTCATTAGCTTCCATTTGCCCCAATCTAATTCTGAAAGAATGATTTTCTTCAGTGAGCTTTTGAGATTCTTTTACCATCTGGCAAATTTGGCTTTTTAAGGCATTCTTCTCCTCATTGTTTTTTTGAGCCTCTTTTGCCATTTGAGTTAGTCTGTTTTTCAAGGTGTTATTTCCCTCAGTCAGGCTGTTGACTCTCATTTCATAATTTTCTTGCATCGTTCTCATTTCTCTCCCCAATTTTTCTTCCACTTCTCTTATTTGCTTCTTAAGGTCCTCTATGGCCTGTAACCAGCTCATATTTTTCTTGGAAGCTTTTGGTGCAGGAGTTCTGACTTCACTGTCTTCCTCTTGTTCCATGCTTTCATCCTTTTTGTCACCAAAGTAGGAGTGTAAAGTTGGGGTACTCTGTTTATTTTTCTTCCTTTGCCTACTCATGTCTCCACTCAGTCACTTGACCCCTGGGCTTTTTGCCACAGTAGGATTCTGCCACCAGGCAGGGGTGCATCTGTCCCAAATGCTTAGGTTTTCTCAGCTGCTGGAGGTATTAATTGGGTGCCCTCTCTGAAGCCTCCACACACTCTGGCAAGCTGGTCACACACCCCAAGACCTCCACCCTAGACTGCAATCCAGATCCAAGAAGGTTAAAGCAAGAGCAATTAACCCTCAGTCTGGTCGCTTTGTTCCCCTACAGTCTACAGGCCAGGAGCTGAAGCTGCCATGTGTGGCCAGCTGTGCCGAGGTGTCTCAGTGCCTTCTCACCCTGGGGAAATTAGGCCGACAATCTCCCCACTACTGGTCCCAAAGTCCACACTATACTGTCCTCTCACTTTGTCCTTAGCATCTATGTGTTGATAATTCTTGAAATGTCACAGCTGCTGGTGTTTTGGAGTCCCTCCAGCTGGTGTTTTGTGAGGTCTGCCCTGGGGCTAAAACCTCTGGCTCATGTGGGGTTAGGGTCAGCTTCCAGAGTGCTATGCTGGCTGATTCCTGCCAGGCTGCCAGGCTGTCCTCAGTGGGATGTTAGCTTCTCTGTGTAATTTTGTGGGTTCTGTAGCTCCAAAGCTTGTTCATAGTTCCCTTTTACATGGATCATGGAAGTCCTGTTTCTATTCTGCCATCTTGACTCCGCCCCCAACTTTCTTTTTTTTGTCTTTTTTTTTTGAGGGGGGGAAGGCAAGGCAACTGGGGTTAAGTGACTTGCCCAAGGTCACACAGCCAGTAAGTGTTAAGTGTCTGAGGTCAGATTTGAACTCAGGTCCCTCCTGACTCCAGGACCTGTGCTCTATTCAGTGCACCACCTAGCTGCATCAAGGGACAACTTTCTAACCATCCTAATAGAAAGGTGAGGCAAACTTTCTAGTTCCTCTGCCTATTTTTCTACTAGTCATTGATTAAACCTTCATTATCACATGAGTGTTCTTTATCCTCATAATTACTTGTATGGTGTCCACCATCATTGTGTGAATCAATTAAGAAATATTTATTAAATGTCTACAGTATCACAATCCTTAGCACCTTGGGTTGTTCCCAGAACATTAAGTATAAATAATAATAATAATAATAACGAATAATGAAGTTAGAATTCATAAAGCACCTATGCGGTACTGGGCACTATGCTAAGTTACTCACAAATATCTCATTTGATCCTCACAACAGTCCTGGGGAGTAGGGCCTGTTATCTTTATTTTACAACTGAAGAAACTGAGGCAGACAGAGTTCAAGTGACTTGCCTGAAGTTACACAGTTTTCTAATTGTATAACTCTAGAGTCTAAGGCTGGATTTGAACTCAGGTATCCCTGATTCAAATATATTCAAAGTAATTAATACAATGGAAGTTTTGGAAGTATTAGCAGAGGGGGAAGGGCTCATGAAGGAGATGATACTTGAGCTGCAACTTAAAGAAAGAGATGGACAGTACAATGCTAATGTAAAGTCAAAGTGCATTTCAAGTCAGGAGATGGGGAGACGGAGTGCTCTGTGTGAGGGAGAGAGGAAAATCCTCTGGAAGTGTGCAGGAGAAGGAGTAATGTCTCTCCTCCTAGGACATTTCTGGCCAGACAGATTGGGGCCAGGGCTTTAAAAGCAAAACAGAGAAGTTCTAGAGGAGCTGCTGGAGTTTACTGGGAAGAGGAGTCACATGGTCAGATCTGTGTTTAAGGAAAATGACTGGCAGTAGTATGTAGGATAGGCTAAAGCAGGGGGAGACTGATTAGAACATTACTGTAATAATCTAGGTGAGAGGTAGAGTGAATGAACTAAGCTCTGTGAGTGGACACAAGGCGTCTGGTGGGTGAGATGTGAAATTTGAAAGAGCAGGGTTTAGCAACTGATTAGATACGTGGGATGAGGGAGAAAGAAGGAATTGAGGATGATGCCAAAGTTATGAACCTGGGACACTAGAAGGATGCTGGTGCCTTTAATAGACATAGGGAAGCTTGGAAGAAGGGACGTTTTAGGGGGAAAAGCTAATGAGTTCAGTTTTAGACATGATAAATTTAAGATATCTTTGGGACTAAGCTAAGTTTCAGTAATTTTAAGCTATCTTTTAAAATGTCCAAGAGACAATGGTGATTTGGGACTGAAATTCAGGGGAGAATGGAGATGGATATAGATATCTGGGAGTTATTTCCATAGAAAAGATAATTAGGGGCAGCTAGGTGGCACAGTGAATAGAGCACTGGAGGACCTGAGTTTAAATCCAGCCTCAGACACTTGACACATTTACTAGCTGTGCAACCTTGGGCAAGTCACTTAACCCCAAATTGCCTTGCCTTCCACCCTCCAAAAAAGAAAAGGAAAAGATAATTAACTGCATGTTTGCTGCTAAACTTGCCAAGAGAAATTAGAAAGAGAGAGAAGAAAAGAGAGACTAGAACAGAGCTTTGGGGAAGCACTCACATTTAGGGTATGTGATATGAATGATGAACCTGTAAAGGACACTGAGAAAGGGTGTTTGGACAGGTAGAAGAAGGTGAACCAGGAGAGGGGAGAGTCACAAAAACTCTGAGAGAAAAGAATATCAAGAGGGAGAGGGCAAAAGAAGTGTTAAGTGCAGCAGATGGTGTGGGGGTAGGGTGGGGAAAGATCAGGACCCAGAAAAGACCATGCTGTTTAGCCATTAACAGATCACTGGGGACTTTAAGGATAGTAATTTCAGTCAAATGATGAGATCACAAGTCAGATTATAAAGGATTGAGCAGTGAGAAGAGAGATGCTGGCATGAATATAGACAGCCTTCTTAAGGAGTTTGGAGGAGATATATTAGATGATGGGTTGTAGGAATGGTAGGGTTTCAGTGAAGGAAATTCTCAATGCTCAGTGAGAATGAAATCAGAACTGAGTGTGAAACATTATCATCCAATTACACATCCCAACTTTCCTTAGGCAACCCTGGAAATTGAGCTAGACTCTAAACAATCCAAATTATTACCACTTGGGGACTCACTTGGCATTGCCACAGAAGTCTCAAGTCTCATTTAGCTAAAGACCAGAGGATGAAGAAAGAGGCTCCATCACCATCACCACCTGTGATTCCAACAAGCAGGCCACAGAAGACAAAGGAGCTGCTGTTTCTTCTATCCCTCTATTGAGATCTCCTTCAATGGCCATGTTGCTGTTATTATTCAATTGTTTAAGTTGTGACCAACTCTTTGTGACCCCATTTGGGGTTTTCTTGGCAAAGATACTGGAGTGGTTTGCTATTTCCTTCTCTGGTACATTTTACAGATTAGGAAACTGAGGCATGCAAGGTTAAATGACTTGCTTAAGATCATATCACTAGTAATTGTCTGAGGCCAGACTCCAGGTCTGGCATTTATTCACTGGGTCATCTGGGTACCATAAGGGACATGTCAGCCTTTCTTGTATTTGTACCTCTAGGAGGGAAGTTCAGGGTTTTTTTGTTTGCTCGTTTGTTTTTAAATTAAAAGCTATGCTGGGGGTGTGGCTAGGTGGCGCAGTGAGTAGAGTGCTGGCCCTGGAGTCAGAAGGACCTGAGTTCGGATCTGGCCTCAGACACTTAACACACACAAACAAAAACCTAGTCGTGTGACCTTGGGCAAGTTACTTAACCCCAATTACCCTGAAAAAAAAAAAAAAGAAAAGCTATGGTGGGTAGAGATCGTAAAATTACCAACCAGATGCTCTGGTAGGGTTGGACTCCTAGAAATTCTGGCTAGTAGTTCCAGCTAACAGAGATGTAACTTATCTTTCTGATATGGGGTGTGGCAAGCAGCATGGAAAAAATTAGTTTTAGACTAACATCTAATGCCTTATACCAAAATAAGCTCTAAACGGATTAGTGAGCCTAGAAATAAAAGGTCACATCATACACACATTGGAGAAAACATGGAAAAATTACCTCTCAGACCTATGGCTAGAAGAAAAAGTTCATGACCCAACAAGGGATAGAGAGGAGTACAGAAAGTAAAATAGATAATTTTGATGAGATAAAATTTTAAAGCTTTTGCACAGATAAATCCCATAAAGCCAAGATTAAATGGGAAATGATAGGGAAAAATCCTTACAGCAAGTTTCTCTGACAAAAGTATCATTTTCAAGATATGTAAGGAACTGATTCAAACTTATAATAATAACCATTCCCCAACTGATAAATGATCTGAAGATAAGAATCATCAATTGTCAAGAAAATATTTAAAGCTGTTTGAAAAAATTCTCCAACTCACTAGTAGTTAGAAATGTAAGTTAAAGCAATTCTGAGATTCCACCTCACAACAACCAAATTGGTAAAGATGGTAAAAAGGGAAAATGATAAATATTGAAGGAATTGTAAGAAAACAGCCATAGGGATGCACTGTTGAATCTGTGAATGAGTATAATTGGAAAATACTTTGGAATTAGGTCCCCGAAAGTTATTGAATAGTACATGCCCTTTGATCCACTTATACTGTTGCAAGGCCTATGTCCGAAAAAGGTCAAAGAAATAGAAAAAAGTCCTAAACGTATGAAAATATTTCTCTTAGTCCTTTTTGTGGTGGCAAAAACCAAAAACCAGAGACCCATCAACTGAAGACTAGCTGGATGAGTTATGGTAAATGAATGTGATGGAGTATTATTGTGCTTTAAGAAATGAGGAAATAGATATTTTATTTTTTAAATTTTTAATTAATTAATTTTTAGTTTTCAACATTCACTTCCATAAGATTTTGAGTTCTAAATTTTCTCCGCTTCTTTCTTCTCCGCCCGCCAAGACAGCGTGCAATCTGATGTAGGTTTTACAGATACATTCCTATTAAACACATTTTCAAACCAGTTATGTTGTAAAGAGTACACGTCTGTCTGCAGTCAGACTCCATAGCTCTTTTCCTGGGTGTGGGTAGCATTTCCCATCATGGATCTTCTGGAGTCGTCTTAGCACCTTGCGTTGCTGAGAAGAGTTAAGGCTATCAAAGTCAGTCATTGCACAGTGTTACAATGCTACTGGGTACAACGTTCTCCTGGTTCTGCTCCTTCACTCAGCTTCAGTTCATGTAAGTCTTTCCAGGTTTTTCTGAACTCTGCCTGCTTATTATTTCTTATGGAACAATAGTATCCCATTACAGTCATATACCACAATTTGTTCAGCCATTCCCCAGCTGATGGGCATCCCCTCAATTTCCAATTCTTGGCCACCACAAAAAGAGCTGCTATAAATATTTTTGTACTTGTGGGTCCTTTTCCCATTTTTATGATCTCTTTGAGATATAGACCTAAAAGTGGTATTGTTGGGTCAAAGGACATGCACACTTTTGTGGCCCTTTTGGGCTCTTCAGAATGGTTAGATCAATTCACAACTCCACCAACAATGCATCTGTGTTCCAATTTTCCCACATCTTCTCCAACATGTATCATTTTCCTGTTTTGTCATGTTAGCCAATCTGATAGGTATAATGTGGTACCTCAGAAGTGTTTTGATTTGCATTTCTGTAATCAATAGTGACTTATAGCATTTTTTCATATGACTATAAATAGCTTTAATTTCATCTGAAAACTGCCTGTTCTGTCTTTTGATCATTCATCAATTGCAGAATGACCTATATTCTTATAAATTTGACTCAGTTCTCTATATATTTTGGAAATGAGGCCTTTATCAGAGACACTGACTATAAAAATTGTTCCCCAGCTTTCTGCTTCCCTTCTAATCTTGGTGGCATTGGCTTCATTTGTGCAAAAACTTTCTGATTTAATGTAATCAAAATTATCCATTTTGCAGGAAACAGATATTTTAAAAGAGACATGTAATTATTCATATGAACTGATTCAGAGTGAAGTGTGCATAAGTAGAATAATAAGTTAAACTATAGCATCAGTGTTATAAAAATGAACAATTTTGAAGGCTTTTATAAATTGATGTAGAACAAAATAAGCAGAACTGGGAGAATAATTTATATAATAACGATTGTTGAAACAAAACAGTCTTTGAAAGCTGTTAGAATTATGACCATCATACTTCCAGAAGACTAAAGATAGGACATGATAGCTGCCTCCTGACAGATATAGGATGAAGAATTGTGTGTGTATGTGTGTGTAGATAGACAGACAGACAGACAGACAGACAGACAGATAGATAGATAGATAGATAGATAGATAGATAGATAGATAGAAAGAAATGCAGAAATTTGCTTTGCTTGACTAAGCACTTTTTTTTAACAAGGTATTTTTCTTTTCTCTCTTCTCCCCACCCCCCCATAGAGTTGAGAATGGAAAAAATAAATTTCTGTTAACTTAATTTTTTTAAATAGAGCGAATTTGGAGTATGGAACATTGCATACACTTTAAGACAAGGTCATTGTCTATTATGAAAATATATTTTGTATGACTTCACATGTATGATCTATATCAAATTGCTTGCTTTCTGAGGTGGGAGGGGGAGGAGGGAGAGAATTTGGAATTCAAAATTTTTAAAAATGAATGCTAAAAATTGTTAATACATACAATTGGGGGGAAAAGAAAATATTAAATTAAAAAAAGAAAAGCTAGTTTTGCTTAATTGTTTTACTTTGTTTTAAGAGAGGTAATCTGGAAATGCTTGTAATGTAAAACCAAAACACATTAATAAAACTTAAAAAAAACCACAAAAGGGTTATATACTATACTGTCTATTCCTAGACTTGTATGGTGGCTTAAAAGTAGCTTCCTGTGTGTCTTCTCTGTGTTTATTTGTCTATCTGTTGACCTTCTTTCAGGATGGAAGCTCTCCAGCAATTGGGCCTATGTTGTGTCTCTTTCACTTTCTCTATTCCCAACATGGAGACTAATGATAATATTGACAATAAATTAGTAATTGTAATACTTAAATAATAATATTTAGAAAATATTTTTATTATTATTGTTTTAGAAAATATATTTATAAAGTATAAAAATAATAAACAAAAACTATACACACATACACATACATACATACATACGTATGTGTATTTGTGTCCATGCTCTGAGGTGATTATCCCAACTCCCACTTGTAATTGCCAGGCCTTAGAATGTCTATTCAGGGTTCTAATATTGACCCTGAGGTTTTAGGGGATTATTTGTCTAATGCCATAGCTTGATATCCACTCAATATCAATCAGTCACTTTGGCTTAATCAGTTTTTAGAAAGGTTGTGTGATAAGGACAGTTGATATAAAACATTCCCCCAAACATCAAGGGAAGGGAAGGAAAGGAAATAGTTATTTATATTGCACCTACTATGTGGCAGATACTGCTTTAAGTGCTCTAAAAATATTATCTCATTTGACAATATTATCTTGCAATAACCCTAAATACCAGTTTTCCCCCCATCTATATCTGTGAAACGTATCTCTTTCTCTTCCCCTCTAAATACTTTTTAAATGGCATGACCTTTTATATCTAGGTCATTATTCATTTGGAATTTCTTGTGGCATGTGATGTCAGGTGTTTGTCTAAACAATTTCTGCCAGACTGCTTTCCAGTTGTCCCAGCAGTTTTTGTTGAGTAGTGAATCCTTGCCCCAGAAATTGGAATTATGGGGTTTATTAGACATTATGCTTCTGAGTCTTGTGTTCACAATCTGCCCCACTGATTGATTTTATAGGCAAGGTGTGAACTAATGATCCTAGGATCCAGAAGACAAGGTCTGAACCCCTGTAGCTTCTAGCTACCTACTCTCTGAGTGAATGCTCCCCCAGGGGTATCACTCCAATGAGGGGATGGTCATTATCCCTAAGAGGAGAAAAATGTCATCAGCTCTGTAATTAAATTGACATTATTGAGCTGGGACTATTGCTTCAGTAACAATCCTGTGCTTATCCAAATTTTATTTAGATCATGATATCCTGTTAGATATCATGACTAGGGAGATCCTTTGGGTTAGGATTTAGGCCATGCAGCAAGTCCTAAGTGCCAGGAGGGGAATCCTGTGTCTGAACTATTTGATCTCAAGGCCCCAGGAACAATTAGTTTCAAGATTGAAGGCAATTTGCAAGCCAGTCCTGAACAGAAGCCTCTCCTAACAGAGAGAAACACTGGGACAAGTTGCAGACAGATGTCACATCCTGAAATAAATCAAAGCCATGAGTTGAGGAATAAAGCATCTTTAATTGAGATAACAGGATAGGAAACTTACCACCTGGGGTATATCCCATGAGTGCAGAGCACAGTGGATTTACAAACCCAAAGACCCATGCAAAAGTTTCTTATGCCTTTAGGAGAGAGGGAGGAGGGAGAATGAGATACCAAGTTTTGGTCATGAGCTGCTGGCCACTCTCAGCAATCTGAACAAAGAAAACCACTTCATTTGGGCTTGTCCTTCATGCCATGAATCCCAACGAAAGAGGTAGGACATTCAGGGGCTGCTGTCTGGTTCAACTTGGCTTTGTTTCCAAGGAAAGATTCTAAAATAGGGACTTGAGGTGCAGTTCATCTCAACCTAATCCTTATCTTCAGGGTGAGAATGCAAGGACACTACTGGAATTCTAACACTGATAGTATGATTAAGGGATAGTGTCAGTTAATATTACATTTGGCATTAATTATTTTCTGTCTCAGGGGATGTAAGCTTTTAGTGCCAGAAATTTCTTATGGAATTAAAAAGGGGTGGGCACTGAGAATGGATCTGAGCAGGAAATCCTAGTGTCTAGGTCTGATATTTCTCAGCTTCTGGAAGAAAAATGGAAATACTGAAGATAGGTGTGAGAAGAACCTCAGGCCTTAGAACTGGAGTACTAAGGAGGGGTCCATTCAGTTTCCTGTGCCTGGCCCCTGGAAACAGGTAGCACAGATGTTTATCTAAATAGAAGAATCCTGGGGATGAGGAAGTCTCTATATTCTTCCTAGGTACATTGAGCAAAGTGTCCAACATAAAGTTAAGCAAATAAAATGTAAATTTTTAGGTTAATTGGGGTAAAAAAAATAAGGCAGGAGAACTCAAAGGAAAAAAAAGTTCCTGACTTACTTTAAGTGTGAAAGAATTTGGTCAGGTTCAGATGACCAAGTGACAGGACAGGAGTCTTTGTCTCCCATTTCCTCCTGGCCACAAAGAGAAAGAGAGACAGAGAAAGCATGAGCACAGGGAAAAGCTGTAAGTCCAGCCAGAGACCTGAAATAGAAAGTTGAGCTGATTATTGTGTTAGAAGAGTTGTGTGTTCTCACAAGTGCTGTGTGATCTCACAGGCATTTGTGAATTCATCCCTATTAATATTGGAGTTGGTGAGGGGAAAAGGATTTTAGTAATAGACTTAGAAAAGCATTGTAATTCAGATTTTAAGCAAATTTTAGTTCTCTCCCTCTTCCACTACCTGGCCAGATGGAAAAAAGGTGAAAAAAAAAGATTATTTATGTCAACCTGAAAGTTTGGTTAAAGGAGGCAAACAAACTAGGTGATATGTAAATTCACATTGTTTATTCTCTTAAAGCTAGTCGGATACTTACATGTATGGAGCCAGATAAAATCTGACTGCCTGAACAAAAAAATGAAAAAGCTTAAATACTTTTTAGAACCATCCCAATTCAGGGTGTTTGTGTCACTCAAATTTATGATCTCCATAAATGTTTAATAATTGTATGAGGAAGTAATTTTCTTAATTGGATAGGTGGTAAATACAATAAAATAAGAGAGTTGACAAAGTGTCAATTGAAATTATGACCCAGGATATCTGTTTTTTTTTAATTTTTAAAAAATTTTTAAATTTTTTAGTTTACATCATTCATTTCCACAAAATTCTGAGTTACAGATTTTCTCCCCATTTTCCCCCTACCCACATCACCCCAAAATGTCGATCCCACTGAATATCCCTTCCCCCAATCTGCTCTCTCCCATATCTCCCCCCATCCCCTTTCTACTTTCCAGTAGTTCGTGGTGGATCTCTATGCCCCAGTGGCCTGTATATTTTATTTCCCAGTTGCATGTAAAGTAGTAGTAATAATAGTGTGTGTGTGTGTGTGTGTGTGTGTGTGTGTGTGTGTGTGTATTTAAACATTTGATTTTAAAACTTTGAATTCCAGATTCTTTCCCTTCCTCCCTTGTCACCCACCCCTACTGGGAAAATAAACAATTCAATATAGATTGTACATGTGTAGCTAAACAAAACATTTCCATAGTGGATATATTGTGAAAGACTAAGTATATTTCCCTCCATCCTATCCCACCCTCCCATTTGTTCTATTCTCTTCTTTGATCCTGTCCCTTTTCAAAAGTGGGTGCTGCCAACTTCCCTCCCTGCCCCAGCCTGCCCTCCCCTCCATTATCCTCCTTCTCACTCCCTTCCCCCCTACTCTCCTGTAGAGTGAGATACCCTATTTAGTGTGTATGTCATTCCCTCCCTAAGCCAAATTCAATAAGAATAAGGTTGACTCATTCCCTTTTGCCTTTCTGTTCTTCCCCTCCATTGTGACAGTTTTCCCCTGCCTCTTCTATATGAGATAATTTACCCCATTCTATCTCTCTCCATCTCCTCTCATTATATTCCTCTCTCACCTCTTAATTTCACCTTTTAAATATCGTCCCTTCCTATTCAATTGGTCCTGTGCCCTCTGTCTATGTATACCTGTACACATATATACACATACACATGTATTCATATGCACATATACCCTCCTATATAGATATATGTATATATACATACATATGTACATATATATGTATATACATTTCTATTCCCTTCAACTATTCTCATACCGAGAAAAGTTTCATCAGTTACAATTATCATTTTTCCATGTAAGAATGTAAATAGTTCAACTTTGATAAGTTCCTTATGATTTCTTTTCCCTGTTTACCTTCTCATGCTTCTCTTGCTTCTTGTATCTGAATGTCAAATTTTCTATTCAACTCTGGTTTTTTCATCAAGAATGCTTGAAAGTCTTCTGTTCCACTGAATGACCGTATTTTCCCCTGAAACAAGATACTCAGTTTTTCTGGGTAGGTGATTCTTGATTTTAATCCCAGCTCCTTTGCCCTCCAGAATATCATATTCCAAGCTCTTTGATCCCGCAATGTAGAAGCTGCCAGATCCTGTGTTATCCTGATTGTGTTTCCACAATATTGAAATTGTTTTTTCCTGGTTGTTTGTAATATCTTCTCCTTGATCTGGGAGTTCTGGAACCTGGCTATAATATTCCTAAGAGTTTTCTTTTTAGGATCTTTTTCAGGACATGATAGGTAGATTCTTTCAACCTCTATTTTGCCCTCTGGTTCTAAAACATCAGGTAAATTTTCCTTGAGAATTTCTTGAAGGATGATTTCTAGGTTCTTTCTTTGATCATGGCTTTCAAGGTAGTCCAATAATTTTTACTGTGTTTTCTTCACCATTAATACACCATAACATAGTATATGCCCCCAAAATATTAAGATAAGAAAAAGTCCCATTACTCAAGAAAGTATCTCATTCTAAACGGTCATAAAGTCAGCCCCATCTCACTTTGCTGACATAGGAAGAGGTATTCTCTGAGTTTACTCAGAGAGCAAAGAAGTTGTTAGATCCAGGCTCTTCTTCTGGGTTGATTAGTTTAGGCCCTGATCCATATTGAAGTTATTAAATTGATATTAAATGATTATCATTTACTATTCAAATCCTTTACATTTAATGAAAGACTATATTGATACATCAAGGTAAGCATATACATATACATATACACAGGAAATCAAGAATCAAACATGATCTCTTCAAATATGCTTTTGATGTTTTGTTTTGAATTATAATGGGAAGGGAATTCAGCTTTGATAGAGTTATTTCATATACAATTCATGTTTTTCTCTAAGGTAGATTTTCTGGATGAATACATTAGGCTGGGTATCAAGATATTTAATAATTCAAATACTTGACTCTAATTTAAATACTTGTCCCCTTTGTAACTTTTGTGATAAACTTTACTCTGTAGACTCTATATCTATTTCCCCACCTTCCTTCTCCTACCAGCTGACATGGTGGCTTCTTCAAGGGGAGAGTCAGATCTCCAAAGGCTCTTGTCAGGGCTCCCACCCTGAGATAATAGCTACCTTCCAGAGTTGCTGAATGTGTGACAAAACTAAATAGTGCAACCAATCGATTTAGAAAGAATGTCCATAAACTCGCTCACCTAACTCTGGCCCATCGGTGCTCCTCACTTACCCCCAAGCCTTCAAATTTGGATAGAAAAGTGAGACTTCATTGTTAAACTATAACAGAAAGCCTAGTGGCTTTTGCTGTATATAAGCAGGTAAAATCCAGATTTTGAAAATTAGTCCCTTAATCCAGAAAAGTCAGGTTTATTCTAAAGAAGATTCTTATTCAAGGATGGGTTAGACTAGATGGCCATTTCTTTCTGATATCCTGTGATTCTGTGAACTGAGCAATAAAATATTCATAGATGGTATAGATAATTTTAAAATCATCTCTAATTCTCTTTTTTTTTAGAGGCAGCCTGTGGCACAGTGGATAGAAGTGCTAAGTCTGGATTCAGAAAGACCAGAGTTTAAATCCAGCCTTAAATACTTACTACCTGTATGACTCTAGGCAAGTGATTTAACCTCAATTCCTCAAATGTAAAATGGGGATGATAATAACACCTTCCATGGTTATTGTGAAGAGCAAATGAGAAAATATTTGTAAAGTTCTTAGCACAGGAACTGACAGGTAATAATATATGCTTAATAAGTGTTGTTTCTTCCCTGTCTCCATCTCCCTATTCTGCCTGCCACCAGGTGCAAATATTCTCTGTAGGTCTTCAGCTATGTATGACTCCTCTCTGGATTGAATCCCCCTATTGGCGGCTAAGCCAGAAGAGCTGATGGGTATCACACCTGGTAGAAGAGGCAGCTTTTGGCTGGCAGGAGGTGGCTTTTGGCAAAAGCTATGATTTTAGTCAGAGGGTGGAGGAATACAGCTCCTTCCCTATCCCCAGGATAATGGCTAGGGCAGGGCTATTTGGGCTCCACACCCCATGTGTAATGTGGACTCAGCTTGCCAGGCTTGTATCAGAGCGATCTATCTGCCTTGCTCCTCCTCTGGAATTTCATTTCCTCTAGCACTGACCTCTCTCAAAAGGTTTTGGAATGCCTTTGAGTGCCAGTAACAAGGCATCTCTCAGATCAGTTACAACTGTAGCAGCTTTAGGTGGAATGGTTTTAGTACAAAGTGTAGTAGAATTTAGGGGAGGGGAACCAACAGGACTGTTCCACACCAATATGAGTTCTTGAGGTCTGGGTTGGATAATAGCAGTAAAGAGTCAATTAAGTTGTGAAGTCAATTAGGTCAATTAAGAGTGAATCAAGTAGTCATTTATTTTGACTGGCCAGCTGGCCAGGGTAGATATCAAGATGAACAGCATCTACTCTGAGCCCAAGTTGAAAGCTTTTTGTATGTAAAATTTTAGGGCAGCATTCATAAGCTAAACATTATTCAAAGTAATATTGTGTAAAAAAAGAAGAGAAAAGAAAGATGGCTCTTCATAAAAAACATTATGCAAAAAGAAAAATGTATATTCCTAGTTACAGGAGATAGATAAGGGAGTTATCATCAGAGCAGAGCTGTTCTTACTAAATTAAAGAACTTTCCTGGGATGCTGGAATCTGGGGAAGAGGCAAAAAGGAGACAAAGACACTGACTGCTACAGCTGGTATTCAGCTCACTAGGGGTCATTTAGGGAAAAATGGAGGATATAGAACAAGATGGAATCAGCATGCCTTGAAGCATGACTGTTTCTTTTTTTTTCTTTTTGGAGGGCAATTGGGGTTGTGACTTGCCCAAGGTCACATGGCTAGTTTTTGTGTTAAGCGCCTGAGGCCGGATTTGAACTCTGGTCCTTCTGGCTCTTCACTGCGCCACCTAGCCTACCCAAGCATGACTGTTTCTAAGAAGGGCAGGGTTTATGTGTTAAAAAAAAAAATATATCGGGGAAGTTCATGGTGTAATAACAGGGGAGTTGGTAAGTCAAGGAGGCTTATTGGAAGCTGCTAGCCTCAGAAAACTTGCTGAAGTCAGTGTCTCATGTTCATTTGGGGAGGAGTAATCTTGTCCAATTCTCCAACAAAGAAAAGCAGTGATATTAGAGAGGGCTAAACATCATGCTTGGTGCATGCCTGGACAATGCCAGTATAGAAGTGAGATGAGTCATGTCACAAACAGCGTGTTCTGAAAAGGCCTCCCAACTGATTGTACTTAGTAGGGAGAAGTTAACTGGATTTCATTCTAATTGTCTTTTTTAAAAGCCTTTCCAGTGTGGGAATAAACTTCTTATTCCAAATCTGATTCAAATTTGCATGTCACCATTTTTGCTCGTAATCCCTTTCCCCTTCTCCTTCAAGGAAAATCCTAGACTTAAAGACCATAGGCATTTTAATAATTAGCAAATCTATAAGGAGCATCATCCTCCAGAGTGGCCAGGGTAAGGGTAAAGAGCCAATGAATGTGAGAATTGTGAAGCCTACTTCCCCTAGTCTGAATTTAGGTAACCTGAGGTCAATGAATGCAAGGCAAAGGGCAATGGCAGGGTTTGGTACAGGTTGCCAGCCCCTGTGGTGTCCGCTGAGTCATGCCTACTTAGCCACTGTACTGCATAAACACAGAACGATACTCAACAATCAGAATCTTTTTTTTTTGTTGCTGTTATTTTATTTGTTATGTCAAATACTTCAATGATCTTTGATTTTGTTGGTGTGGGTATTTGCTCCACCAGCACAGATTACAAGTTTTCTACCCTCTCAGTAGATGGTCACAGAGTTGCTATTGCCAAGATATTCATCACCATGGGACCACACTGGTGATGGGCTTCTTTGAATTTATCTAGGTTGATCTTAGGACAAATGATATTCAGTCTATCACCAGGTCTATCCTAAAAGTCTTTCCAGCTCAGTAGAACCTGTTAAATCTTTAAGGTTCTGGAGTCTTCTCCATGCCATAATGACAGACAAGAGTAGGATTTTAAGGAGGATTTGTCATATATTCCCAATTAATTTCTCTTTCTTAGTCAACTGGTTTATGTGCCTATTCCTGAATTTTTCTGTAAGGGAACCCAGCTCCAGAAAGAGTTGGGAAGTGTTCAGGGCAGAATGGCTCCTTGCTGATTCTTTCTTCAGTTCATCCCTTAAATTGTCTTCCATACTGAACTCAAGGCTCCAGGGGATATCTTGAGATATAGGGAAAACAAGAGATACTCTTGTATATCATGAGCCATGGTTGATCCTGGTGCTGATGAAGTTGCTAATCTCCTGCTGTGATGCTGTCTCTGGTGGTGATGACACTGATGACAGCAGTTGGTGTGTGCCATTACTTTATCAGGGATCAGTAACAGTTTCCGTGGAGGAGGAGAAGGAAACTGTTAGATTCAAAGTTCAGTTTTTCTTGACCTGTCCTGGTAGATTTCTGACATATCGTGATCTTTCTCTATCACCTTCCCAGAATATGTCTACTCTAGATTTCCCCTCTCATCATCACCTTCAGTTCTTTTTTAATTAATTAATTAATTTATTTTTTAAAGCAATTGGGGTTAAGTAACTTGCTCAAGGTTACACGGCTAGTCATTATTTATGCGTGGGTGCTCATTTTCTGAGGCCGGATCTGATCTCGGGTCATCCCAACTCCGAGGCCGGAGCTCTTACTCACTGCGCCACCTAGCCGCCCCTTTAGGGCAATTGGGGTTAAGTAACTTGTCCAAGGTTACACGGCTAGGTTTTTGTTTGTGTGGATTAAGTGTCGGAGGCCGATCCGAACTCAGGTCCTTCTGACTCCAGGGCCGGTGCTCTATTCACTGCGCCACCTAGCTGCCCCCTCACCTTCAGTTCTAACAAAGAGAATAAGTGCATGAAAAATGTAAATTTCCCATGAAGAGATTTTTTTTTCCTTAAGAAAAAAAAAAAAAGAACATTTGGGGAAATTGCCTGTTAGATGCTTCCAGATAAACATAAGAATAAGATGAGCAAAATGTAAACCTGTCCAAAAAAATTGAAGCGTGCCTCCCTGTTACTTCCAGGATCAAATCCTCTGGATTTTTAATTTGTTCATAGCCTGGCCCCTCCCAGCTTATATCTTTCTCCCCTCCACATACCCTTCCTGCTAATGACACTGGTCTCCTTGTTCCTTGTACTTCACCTCCCAGTTCTGAGGTTTCACTTTCTGCCCCCAGTGACTAGAATGCTCTCCCACCTTATCTCTGCCTCCTGGTCCCTTTGGCTTCATTCAGTATTCAGCTAAAATTCCAGCAGTTACAAGAGCCTTCCTCAATCTTGCTTACTCTTAGTGCCTTTCCTCTGAGACCATCCCCAATTTATCTATCTATCTATCTATCTATCTATCTATCTATCTATCTATCTACTTGTCTATCTATTTGTACATAGCTGTTTTCATATTGTCTTCTACATTAGACAGTGAGCACCTTGAGAACAGGGACTGGCTTTTGCCTCTCTTTGTATCACCCAAGAAAGGCTTAGCACAGTGTCTGGTGCAGAGCAAGAGCGGACTTGACTCTGGACAGGAGGGCATAGTGTCAGAGGATCCTCCCCAACACAAAAAGTACCATTTCAAAGGCTCTTGCCCTTAACCCAGGGGAACCCTGGGGACTTTGTATATGGCTTATTTTGCTCCTTTAAAGGGGCCCTTGGGTCTCCCTAGGCAAGCAAGCGAACAATGGCATTAAACACAACAATTTTCATTTAACATGACAAAAATACAGAAAGAGCATACACTTAAGACCATAGATTGTCAAGAAAATTCTCCTCTCTGATTTTCTCCAGGACATATTTGGTTATTTTTAACTTATAGCACCACCAATATCTCCATGCTTACATGTGTGCCTGTACTTGTGTTCATGTTAAAATTATATAAAATAGCCCAGAGTTTCATACAAAGGAAATTAAAAGCAATTAATATAGTCTTTTAACCAGTACCAGGAATGTTAAAGGTAATCCTAGAGTTCTAGAATCGTAGTGTATTCAGACTGAAAGAGACTTTAGAAACCACTCAGTCCAAACCTTCTCATTTTATTTTCATTTATTATTATTTCATTTATTAAAGACAGCTGGGTGGTAAAGTAGATAGGCCATCGGACTTGGAGTAAGCAAGACTTGAATTCAAATCCAGATTTAGACACTGGTTGGGTGACCCTGGGGAAGTCATTTAACCTCTATCTTCCTCAATTTTCTCAGCTGAAAATGGGGATAATAATACATCTATCTCCCAGAGTTGCAAGAATAAAATGAAATAATATTTGTAAAGTCCTTGAAGCGCTATATAAATGCTAACTTAACTGTTTTAAATTAAAAATAAGTTTTATTTGGTGTCTGCTTTTTTTAACATCACAGTAATTTCTGGAAACATCCCCTTCTCCAAACTGAATTCTATCTTGTAATGAAGAAAAATAATCAAGTGAAAACACTTGATACAATAAATACACCCGATAATGTATACTTTCTATATGTATACAATGTATACATTATTCTGCCTTCTGCACTGGTCGATGGGCTTGTCCTCTCCCCTTTGAAGTAGAAGGAAGATACATGTCACCACCTGTTCTCTCAGATCTTTCCTTCCAAGCCCCTCTTTTTACAAAGGGAATAGACTTGCTCTCCTTGGTTCCAGAAGGCAGAACTAGGAGCAAAGCGTGAAATTACAGAGAAGCAGATGGAAATTTCAATGTACGAGAAGACTTCCTGACATGGAACACTATCTAAAAAGGATAAGGACTGTCTCAGGAGGTAGTGGCTTCCTCTTTCCTAGAGGTCTTCAAGTGGACGCCAGATCATCACCTATCAGAAATGGTGTAGCAGTGATAATACAAGGAAGAATGAAATAATTACAAAGGATAAAATCAAGCAGAGCGTTATCTGAGGCAGGGACTATTTTCACCTGAGAACAAAGGGGTAGAGACAGGGAAGGTTTAATTGGAAACTGCTATTCATAGAGAGAGATAGAATCACAAAGTCTGGGCCCTACATATGACAAATGTTTATTTCTTGTTTATCCTCCCAGGAAAAAAATGGTGGTCTTTCTGAGGAGTATTCAGCACCAGGCAGTACTTGGGAGAAGGATGACCAAATTGGAGGGGTGGGGGAGAAAACCCCCAGTTACCAGGATTTTCCCTAGAGTCAGCTGACCTGCTGACCCTGGGGTCCTTAGGGCTAGGCCATGGGCTTTAACAGGTTGAGGGCATGTTGTGTCCCCCACCCATTTCCATGGTTGTTGTTGAAGCTGTTGCTTTCTTCCAGCCCCATCTGTGATGTAGTCCACTCAGCCCATCATTCAAGCCAACGTTGGAGTCATGAGGGTGATAAGTGGCTGCAGAGAAGGGGCTTCTTAGGTGCAAGATTTTCTTCTAGAACAGAATAATGTGAAAAATATCAGAGCTAAATCCTCTCCCAGTCCCTTTACCACTCTTGACCCCACCTAGATCATGGATTAGAATGAGATCTTCCAGTTATTTCCATGGCTAGAATTAGTCGCTGGGACAGAATCAATCCAGAGTCCAATCTAGAAGGGACCATAGAGGGTAGCCAACTAGTTTAACTACCTCATCACATGGATGAGAAACTAAGGCCAAGAAAAAGGGTTGGGGCAAGGGGAGGCATGACTTGTTGTTGGAATGTTGTTGAAGTCAATGGAAACCTGCTACCTCTCCTGAGAAGCTGTTTTTGTTGCTATTATCCATAAGAGAGAGGATACAGCAGTGGACCTGGAAGCAGAAAGACCCATATTCATATTCTTCCTTAAGACACTTACTAAACTGTGTGACCTTGGTCAATTCACTTAACCACTGTCTGCCTCAGTTTCCTCATTGGTAAAATGGAGATAATAATAGCACTTACTTCCCAGGGTTGTTGTGAGGATAAAAATGAGATAATGTTTGTAAAGCACTTTGCAAACCACACGATGTCATGTAGATGCTGCTATTGCTTTTATTGTCCTCAGTAGAAAGGGAAGGATCACTGATCAAGACTCATGGTTTCTCACACTAACTACTTTAGGTTTTTTGTTTTTCACTTTTTTTGGTTACGTCCAACTTTTCATGACCCCATCTGGGATTTTCTTGGCAAAGATACTGGTTTGCCATTTCCTTCTCCAACTCATTTTAGAAATGAGGAAATTGAGGCAAATAGGGTTAAGTGACTTGCCCAGCTAGTAAGTTACTGAGGTCAGGTTTGAACTCCAGTATTCCTGAAGCCAGGTCTGGTGTTCTATCCACTTCACCAACTAGTGGCCCCTTTAAGTTTATGCCATCATCCTATTCAAGTTATCATTCTGCACTGTGGTTGGAAACAAACATATGATATTCATGATCATTTTTACTTTTAGTGTTTAATTGGTCTTAAGTCATGGTCACCAGCCTCAGTAAAGTCCACATATATACCATTTCTTCAAAAATGTCATGCTCTAATGCTTCATTGTAAGGCAGAGGTAACTCTTAGTTCTTATGGTTGAGATTTGGGAATGCAAGCTTTGGTAGGTCCCAATGAACTGGAAGACTTGAGTGAAAACTTGGGAAAGGATGTTTTATGAGCCAAAGCTTGGTTCATGATGGCTAGCCTAGTTCAGTTTGAAGAGATGCATCACCAGACATTGAATACTTTTTTGGCCACAGCAATTTAGTAGTAATATGATATGGTAGAAAGAGTGCTGGGTTTGGAGTTGGAGGATCTAGGTTGAGGTCCTTGTTCTGTTGTTTACTACCTATAAGACTAGAAAATTAGAAGAAGCCTCTCTGAGCATCCTCATCTTATAGATGAGGAAATTGGACCAGATGATGTCCTTAGGTTTCCTCCAGCATAGAGAGGGCAGCCAGGTAGAGCAGTGGATAAAGTGTCAGACCTGGAGTCAGGAAGACTCATCTTCCTGAGTTCAAATCTGGCCTCAGACATTTACTAGCTGTGTGGCCCTGGGCAAGTCACTTAACCCTGCTTGCCTCAATTTCCTCATCTGTAAAGTGAGTTGGAGAAAGAAACTGCAAACCACTCTAGTATCTTTGCCAAGAAAACCCCCACTGGGGTCATAAAGAGCTGGACATGACTGAAACTACTGAACAACAAGGCATAGAGAGAATTGTCACCAGTGGTGAAAGGAATATCTTTGTGAATGAAACCAAAGATTCTTGAAGAATGATATGTATTCTGGTGACTATAATTGTTTTGCCAGTGACCAACAGAGATCTTTTGACCTTTGCCCTATCTATCATTAAATCATATCTTTTCTCTATTTCTTTTCTGAGGCCCATGAAACTTCATCATCCTTTCCTAATTCTTTATGAGGCTTAGCTTCCTCATTATTGCCAATTCTTAGAAATGTCCTGCTGTCCTCTTCTTCCATACTGGGCCAATAGTTCAATCTGAATTCTGTATCTTGACTGAAAAATTGATCCAGATCGATTGCTTGGAAGACAATTATGCTTACAATTCTCCCTTCACTCAGGGTGACCTATGTCTTAGCCCAGCCAAACAGTCCTCCCAACTTTGCCTAGAAAGAAAGTGAAACAACCTTCCCTAAAGAGCACTGAACTTTCAGTCAGAAAACCTACCTTACACAGTGCTTGATACATAAGTAATTTCATTCATTCTTTTAGAGTTAGAGAATCTCAAAGTTGAAAGGAATCTCATAGATACAGAGCTGGAAGGGACCTCAGAGACTGGATGATCTAATTCAACTCCCTCATTTTACAGATGAGGAAACTGAGCTCCAGCATGGGTAAGTGACTTGCCAAAGTCACACAGGGAGTAATTGGCAGAACTGAAGTTCAAATAAAGATCCAGTGAATCCAAGTTCACTTTCCACTGAACTGTAAGTCATGTCTGTATGGAGCCCACAAGAACGAATCCATGTCACATTTGAATAGAAAGTCCTCCTCCCTCATAGATCATCATCCAACTTTCAGATCTAGCCCTGCCCACTTTCCCCCTTTCCTTTCTTTCCAGAAGACAAAAATGAGGCCCAGAGACATGAAGTCTAAGGTCAAAGAACTGAGATTCAAACCCATGTCATCTAATACCAAATTGAATGGGGCTTTGGGGAAAGATGCCTTTGTCTCTGGCTAGCCTTAGAACAATTATATGTGATTGGACTGAGGTCTGGGGCACAGGATCTAAGAGAACAACATATAATCCTTTTCAGCACACATAGCTAGCAAGTAACAGCTGTAAATAACTTTCGACAGAAATCTTCTTATTCTACAGTTTGTAAAATAATTTTGAGGAGGTAAAGGCCAAATAGAAATAGATGGAGACTTTATCCTAAACAGTCCATTCACACTTTTAAATATTAGACATAATTAGCTAATTTAAAATACTTATAAATAATCTAAAATTTCCATTTTTCTACAAGGAAAATAGTTCTCCAATTCACTACCTTAGCCCCTCTCCCAACTTCCCATGAAAGGTTTTGTCGTTTTCCCCCTCTGGTCCTTCAGCTTTAATTTGTGGCTGTCCATACTTCACCGTTTTCAGTTCTTTTTCTCTGTCTCATTCACACTCTTTCTATTCTTTTTGTGCGCTCCTTTTCCCAATGACTCTTTTTTCTTCTCTTTCTATCTCTAGCTAGTTTTTTTTTTTCCTCTCTGCTTCCATCTCTCTGTTTTGGTTTTCCTATCTCTCTGTAAAACTCCCTCTGTGTCAAGTTTCTTTCTTCATTAGCACCTCAAATCTTTTTTTTTTCTTTTTGGAGGGGGGAAGGCAGGGCAGTTGGGGTTAAGTGACTTGCCCAAGGTCACACCGCTAGTAAGTGTTAAGTATCTGAGGCAGATTTCAACTCAGGTCCTCCTGACTCCAGGGCTGGTGCTCTACTCACTGCACCACCTAGATGCCCCAAGCACCTCAAATCTTGATAATGATTCTCTGCACCTGCCACATCCCTTAATTTCCCCTTCACCCTCCTTTATTCCTCTCCCGTCCCAGGGCCCTAGGGACTCACCAGAAAAAAGCCAAATCCAACACAGAGTCCAATTAAAACTGCAGCAGCAGCTAGAGAAATGAGGATGATTGCCCAAGGCTTCAGTAGGCTGCTAGGTCTAACACTGGTCTTTGGGTTCTCAGTGGTGATAGTGGTCACCATGACCTCAGTAGTGTATTCTTCAGTGATATATCCTTCGGTGGTGGCCACTGTGACCTCAGTAGTGTATTCTTCAGTGATATCTCCTTCAGTGGTGGCCACTGTGACCTCAGTAGTGTATTCTTTAGTGATAGATCCTTCGGTGGTGGTCGCTGGGTCCTCAGTGTCAGTATATGTATATACTTCAGTATAGTAGTCTTCAGTCTCTGTGATTGCGCTTGTTTGGCTAGTTCCTACTCAGAAGAAATATCTTTAAATATGTAATATTTTAATGACAACAATACTATTTATAATTTGGAATACCATATGAACACTAGGTGTTTTTGACGATGAAACATTCTTCACTGGTACTTCATGGGTTCTCAACATTTGACTAACTTCTACTCAAAAGAAATGTCTCAAGTGTGGAGTATTTTAAAAATCCCTTTGCCTGTTCAATTTAACCCCTGTTTCTATAATCCTACCCATTCTTACTGATGCCTCTTGGCAAAGCTTTGATTTCTTTGACATAAGAATTGTCGGGTCTTTAGGATTTATTGTCACAAAAAACTTGTCAAGAGGGAATTTTTTGACAGCAAATAACAAGAGTGAGAAGACTCAGAAATCCCATTCCCCCATGAAGCAGCCACAAATTGCCTGGTGACAAAATATTGCCAGTCCTCCTACATACTTACCTTTTACCAATCCATTTTCTTGACCTCTGTGCTCCTGAACCTTGAAATCCATGCTATTTTAAAATAAGCTATTTGTATTAACCTATTGTAATCTGTTCCTTAATTACAAAATTACAAAGTCAGGAAATGGGAACAAGACACTTATTGACTTCTGCCTTATAATGATGGAGTCAAAGTGTGGAGGGAGGGTAGGTGGAAAGGATTGATTTCCCATCTCAACATAAAGCCAGGATCACTATGAAAGGATAAGTTACTCTGCTGCAGAAAAGACAAAGGACCTAAGTGTCCCAAACATTAATGTATGCCATGTTGATGAGGAAGAAACGTGGAAACCTCTATGGAATCCAGGTCCCAGCATGTATCCCTTCCCTCTGGGAAACAAGACCCTGTAGTATCCTTTGCCCTAAACCCCTTTTCTCTTATTGTCCTCATTTACCTTGCCCCACTAGATGGCCTTAAATTTCCCCTTGATATTAAACATACCATAATAAATTACTTGCTTGAATAATAATAGGCAACATTTACATATTGCCACATGCCAGGCACTGTCCTAAATGCTTTGCAGATATTATTTCATTTGATCTTCACAACAGCCTTAGGAGGTAGATGCTATTATTATATTGCTTTTTGCATTTTCTAGACTGGTTCCTAAGGAAACCAGGACATCTCAGAACCTTATTCTATCCTAACACCTGGTCTTCTCCCATGGAAATAAGGGATCTGTCTCCAAAGCCCTCCCTTCCCTAAGCTCTGTTCCCCATCTGGGATCCAGTTACTCTAGCTCCAACTCCTTAGATTGGTATTTTCTTAAGAGGGATTGGGAATGGTCTCTGATGAGTGAATGTAGCATATTCAGGCCAGGGTCTAAGTCAGGGTTCTGGATGAGACCTAGGGTCAAATTTAGGCTGGAGGTGAGAGTAATAAGAGAGATTCTGAATGCAAGTAGGATCAGTATTAAGGTAGGATGGATACTTAAGTTGGTGAGGTTGGGTCAAGATGGAAGGAACTGTGAATTACGAGGAATGGAGAGAGAATATTAATCACTTTCCTAGGAAATATGCTCCCTAATGTCCTTCCTCCTCCTCCCCCCACACTGCTTACTGATTCCTCAGATTTTTCTGAGAGGACAGAAATACTTTCATTTTATAAGAAAAGATCACATTTAAGATATATCTACAAATGGGACTGAATCCACACGAAGCATAAGTTACTCATATCAGATGTTTTCCTGAAAGTAGGGTTTGATGGCAGAGAGGGAGAAAAGTATGGGGACACAAAAAACCTAGAGGGAGGGCAAGGGGCTTCATGGAGGGGAGAAAGTCATGAAGCTACAGGTGCCTAAGACAAACCTCACCTATGAAACCTGTTTGCTAAAGGTCTATTCTGCCTATCTATAAGGAGAGATCCGTCCTCTAGGAATTCATATTTTTTCCCTAGGTCATAGTCTCCTATACACTTTATTCTGAAATAAATTCACTCACCCTCTCTCGGGAAACTGAGAAGAAGTAGAAGCAGGAAAGCTGGGGGGAATAGTTTTCTTCTTCTCATCTTGATATAATCCACTGGTGCTAGGACTCAGGGAACTTGGGTCCTAAGAGCTGATCCAACCAGGCTTTCCCCCCTCCTTTTCTTTAGTCCACTCTTGCCTTTTACCCACAACATTTATAGTTGTTGCTGGACCAGGAGAGGCCAGGCTTCCTTGGTCCTTCCTTTTCCAAGGAGGGGCAACCCCAGATCATTGCTCTTTATCAATCATAAGCTGGAGTAGCCAAAACAAGGGGTGTGGCAGAACAGAGGAAGAAGAGGTGAGATGTAGCTGTGGTAGATGTAGTTGAGGTAGGTCATGGGCATTGGGGAGGAACAGAGTTGAGCAGTAATAGGGGGATCAAAATTGTCAATGTGAAGGGAAATTAGCATTTGAGCCATAGACTGAATCAAAAACCTGTTCTTGATGTAAGTGACTCACTTTTCAGGATGGGAGGTTCTGGATTCCTGGAGAGTTAGAGGGCTAAGGACCAGATCCCAGAAGTCAGCCCAGATTAGGAGTGTACTGGAAAACTAACTGGCTCTCTGGAAGAAAAAAAAAAGTGTGCATAATATACTTTTAAGTTTATTCTGGGTTATTAACATCTTATCCACTGCTTTCTAGAGTCTAGACCAGCAGTGGGGAACCTACAGCCTTAAGGCCACATGTGGCCCTCTAGGTCCTCAAGTGAGGCCTTTTGACCAAACCCAAATCCCAAAGGAGATTTGTTCCCCTTTGTTCTATGAAGTTTAGATTCAGTCCAAGGGTCACACTTGAGGACCTAGAGGGCTATATGTGGTCTCGAGGCTGCAGGTTCCCCATTTCTGCTCTAGACAATAAAAGACAAAACAGAACCAAAAAAAGGAATAAATCAAGATCTGATTTGAGGGGGGTGGCTAGGTGGTGCAGTGAGTAGAGTGTCGGCCCTGGAGTCAGAAGGACCTGAGTTCAGATCCAGCCTCAGACACTTAATGCACACACAAACAAAAACCTAGCCGTGTGACCTTGGGCAAGTTACTTAACCCCAATTGCCTTACAAAAGGCCAAAAAAAAAAAAAAAGATCTGATTTGAAGTCTTTGCTAATAATGGAGGTATAAATACTCACACTGAAAACTTAACTATGGTCTCTCTCGAGTGATGGCTCCAGCACACTCCTGTGATCAGGCCAAGAACTTAGGAGTCTAGCCTTCCCTTGCCCCCGAAGCCCCCAGATATCCCTCTTCTATCCTTTCCAGTCCCTGTTCCTCTTCTATGACCCAAGTCCTGGATCTCTCTTCCTCAGTATGAAGTTCCACGAGGGAAGGGAGAGTTTCAATTTTGTCTTTGGTTTCCCCAATACCCAGCATTGGTATGAACTGATGTAAAGTGAAATGGGTAGCATGAGGAACACAACACAAGAGCACAAATGGACGCAACAAGATGATAATGGAAACTGGATGTTATGAAATGATTAAGATTAAGCTTGGCCCCACAGAAGAGATATAAGCCTGCATTTCCCCTCCTTCCTTGGAGAAATGGAGGCTTCAGGTATGGGATGCTGTATATAATGTCAGACTATGGAGAGGTCCTGGTTAATTTTTCTGGACTATTTTTTCCTTTTTAAAATTACTTGTTATAAGGGATGACTATCTCCTTGAAAGGAGAGAGGAGAGGGAATTGTTAATGTATTGGGAGAAATATTGGGAAATGCGGGTAACATAAAAACAAAATGTGATTTAAAAAATAAATGTTTCTTGGCTAGGATTGAATCGGGTCAGCCTATCCCCCAAGATCTTACCTCCTTTTGCCTTGCTCCTATCCTAAGGGATAGAGAAAAGAAAGTTTATTGTTGAAAGGAAGAGAACCCTGGTCCCAAAAGGAGGGAGACATGTTTTTGGTATAGGGGACAGCCTCTCAGTGTCTTTTAAAACTCCCTTTATCCCCATTTCTTTCAGAAATACACTTTCAAATCTTTTTCATATGTTGCTCCCCAACCAACACATGTGGTTGGTATAGCACCCTCCCTACACACACACATGCAATCATCCATAATCAAACCTTTAAACTGCCTCCATTTCATCCTATAAATAGCTCATAATGCCACATCTTACAGGAAGTCTTCCTGGATTTTTCAGGTAAGATTGGGTAGTTTTAAACATCAGGATTGTCTGATATGGAATGAGAACTACTCTCATTTTCAGCCCCCAAAATGTCCTCACCCGTGTGAATGGTCTAATGGCCAAATCTGACAAATGATAATAATTTAATATCATTTTTTGGACCTCAATAAGAGCCAAAGCCTGGACTAATCAATCAGAATGCTTTGCTTTGCTCTAAAAATGCCCTTTCCTTGGCCTATAACTTGAAAGACCAGATAAGGTCAACAGTGGGTATTCTTCTCGTTTATGACTGGATGCCTACAATTGGAATAGTGGACTTCTTTTTTCTTCCCTAGAAGCCTGTGCTATGTGGGGGAGGCCCAGGTATTCTGGGATTGTAATTTCCTACTGACCCTCCTTTGGTCAATTGTCTGATTGTATTTACGACTTATTCAACTGAGACTTCCTTTGTAAAAACATAAGTCTGAGGGACACAGACATCCTGGGATTGTCCTAAAACACATAAAAACTTTGTCAATCTTGTATCAGGCAGTCAGAACTTACTTAGGTTTTGGCATCTTGTCTGTACAAGCTTGCTAACTTCGTCTAGCTTTAAGGGAATAAACAATATGAATTTACATATCACCCAGGCTGTTTGCCACCTTTAACTAAACTTTCAGGTTGACATTATTCATTCTTATCTTTGTAAAATAGTTTTTCTTTAGCTCCTCATGTGTCCTCTAGAACCATATAGTGCTTCTTGGTCAGGTAGTTTTCTGCCAGCATGGACTGTGCCTTCTTCTTGGCCAAGGAATTCCCTGAAGTCAGGACCATGCCCCCCACTTACCTCACGTATGCGGCCAAAAAAGTCCTTTGATTACTACATTATTATAATGGAGATAATGAAAGAAAATGGAAAAGGAAGCAAAACTGTTTAGCATATAAAAAAGAATGTTGAGTATTAGGGTGGCTACTGCCTTCCAGGACATTATGCAGAAAGTACTGTATAATTCAACTCAACAAACATATACACAAGGCATCATGGATACACAGACAGCTGGCCCTTTAAGATCCTAGGAAGAATAGTAGCTGTTTGGGGGCAGGTATTTAGGACAATGAACAAAGCAGTGTCTGTTTCTCTTCACTAACTTTGTTCCATTGACTCCTTAAAAAGAGGCTCTCCCATTTACTCCAGCTGCCAATCAGCAGCCTCCTTGATGCAATCCCTGAACCAGCTTGCCAGCCTATCAGTATTTTTCTTTGGAATTTATAAAATCTCAGAGTAGGCAAGGAACTCCAAGGTCAACCAAGCCACATCCTAGTTCAGGCTCATGTCCTCTTGCTCTCTCTCCACACACACAGACACACAGACACACTGCACATGCACATGCACACCCTTCATCATTCATATACACAAAGATATATAAACACATATATATACCCACATACCTATATACACCTCATATATATATGGACATGTGTGCGTGTCTCCAATGGATTACTGAATTAATAACCTACTAATTGGCCTCCTGCCTCCAGTCTCTCCCTAATCCATCTTCTGCCCAGCTGCCAGAGCAAGATTCCTAAAGCATAGTTGTGACCATTTCATTCCTCTGCTAAAGAAACTTCAGCAGTTTCTTTGTCCCTCTAGGATAAAATACAAATGTCTCTGAAATTTAATGCCCTTTGCAACCTGACTCCAACCTATTATTCCAGACTGATTTCACATTGCCCTCTCCCTTATCCTTATACTCTCTGCATAGCCCTGTACATTTTCTGCCTTTGCACCTTTGTCTAGGTTTGCATACTTGGAATACATTCCCTTCTTCTCTCCAGAATCCCTAACTCCCCTTAAGGGTCAGCTTATCTGCCAGATCCAACATGACTGCTTTGATTGCCTTAGGTGATAATGCTTCTTCCTCCTCCAAATTGCTTTTCATTTACTGTGTATATATTTATGTGTGCACATGTTATTTCTTTCCAGTAGAATATTAATTCCTTGAAGGGAAGGACTATTTTAATTGTTGCTTTTACATTTGTGAGACCTTCTTAAGCCCCTCATCACCCAAAGAAGGCTGAAAACCTGGACTGACCAATCAGAAAAGGACATTTTGGCTCACTCTGAGTTAGCATACCTATAATCCTAAACAATACCAAAGTTCTCCTGCTATGTCAGCAATCACAAGACTGTATAAAACTGACCCAGAGCATTCTTCTGTTTATGACTGATAAAGACAAGGTGTCTTGAACTGGACACTGTCTTTATTAATGGCATTTATCTTATCTTGTTGTTCTCTGGCCCTCTCTTGTTATGACACTCTCACATGTTAGGACATTCTCTTGTTTATGGCTAACAGAAACCAGACATCCTGGAGGCACTCTCTTGTTCTATGTAAAGTATAATTTCGACTGACAAAAGACACAGGCATTCTGAGTCAGTGGAAAGGGAGGAGGGTACACCTCCTTACTTTATGGGTATATATCTTTCAATTAGCTTTTCTTTGAACTCAGTTTTACTGAGACTCCCATACATATATGATTCTACTAACTTGTAGAGAAAATAAACAGCACATGTATGCCTTAACTGTGTTTGTATCTTTTTAGACCAAACACTGAAGGCTGACTCGAATGAAACTGATGGAATGAAAAGATGACATCCCACCCCAATAATACTGGTGATTCAGGAGGTGATCAGTGGATTCTTTCAATTTCTATTTTCCCTTCTGTCTGTAGAATATCAGGGCAGTTTTCCTAGATAATTTCTTGAAAGAAATTTCTGCTGCTGTTTGCTCATTTTCCCAGCCAATTACTTGCTTTTCAAACTGTTTGTTAAGGTAGGGCTCTGCTTCCAGTGTGGAGGATGTACTGTCCTAAGCTTCAGGGGTTTTGTGCAGTTGTTTTCAGAGATACTTCTAGGGACCTGTAAATTTTCAGTTCTTCCATGGTTGTATGATCAAAGTAGAAGTGTTTACTCCTCTTTTGGCTTGTTCTCTGGTCTGTGAGTGGCAGAAGCACTCTTTTCTGCCTTGGAACTGTGAGGAGGATCCCCTCTCCACCTCCACAAGCTCCACTATGCCAACACTCCTCCTCACCCCAGAAAAGCCCCCCAGGACTGCGACCCAGATCCAAGCATGGGAAAAGAAAGAGAATCTGGCCTCAAAGCCAGCAAGGAGATCCCTGCAATCCCTCTCTGATCAGCCACTTGATACCCCCCACTCCATCTGCAAACTGGGAGCTCCAGAAGCACCAGCTGCTGCCACCTCTGCTGCTGCACCCTAGGGCTGGGGTCTGGACAGCATTCTTTTCTCACTCAGGTCTGACAGACCTTTCCTACTGATGTTGTAAGTTGTCTTTGGCATTTCTGGGTTGAGAAAGTCTGGAAACCACCACAGCTGCCACTGATTCAGTCCCCTGAGAGTTTGCTGGGGTCCATTCTGTGCTGGAGTGTTTTGTGCTGCACCGCACTCCTCTTTCACATTGGTTCAATAGACCTTTCCTACTGATCTTCCAGGTTGTCCTGAGTTAGAAATTTCTTTCACTCTGTCATTTTGTGGGTTCTCCTATTCTAGAATTTGTTTAGCATCATTTTTTCACAGGTATTTGGAAGGGTTTGGGAAAGAACTAAAGCAAGTCCCTGCTTTTACTCCTCCATCTTGACTTTGCTCTCTTAATTGGTTTATCTTAAAAACAAGCACAAAACCAACAAGACATTTAGACTAAAGTGGGAATGTTTCCACTGCTGATTTGCTGAAATGGCAGAGCAAGAATGTAAGGCAAAAGCTTTCCTCTTAAAATTTGTAAAGCCACTTCAGTTTCAGCACCCTTTCCCCTGGCACCATCTGACCCTCTTTACCCTCCCCTCTCCTCTTGCCCAGCCTGTCTTTTCCCTTCTGTCATTTCTCTCCCTCTCTATTTGATATCTCATTCTCACTCCCCTCACCTTAAAGGCTACAGTCCTAATGGGAACAGCCCCATTCTGCCTACAGACCACATCTCTGAACTTAACCCCATCAAGACCTAACCCTTTAAGGTAGTCAATAGAGTCCCCAAAGTGTCCCCTTTAGGAACAAGAGAGGCCATGAAGTCCACCATTACACTTGTTTCTACAACACAGTATGCTATGTAGCTTTAGCAACTAACAACTCCCATTCTGAATCTATATCCTAATCCTATAATTGTCACTACTGCAAAAAGTTGGAGCATTGGAAATCTGAATGTAGGACCCACCTTAGAGTTATTCAGAATAAGGAACACTAGAGGCACAAAACCCTTCCCCTTCAACATTAGAGGTTCTCTGAGGAAAGTTCAAAGGATCCAGTCCTTGTCTGCCCTTCTCTGTCCCTTTCTCAACTAAAAGAGGCGTCCATGATAATGTAGGCCACCCCATTGCCTCCTTGATGCATGAGCCACTCTGTTGGTCTTAGATCCTTGCAAATTCCCCACCTTGCAAATTCTCCCACCTTTCCTCAGCGTAAAGACAACCTATTGGTAGTGTGATTTCTTTTTTTTTGTTTTGTTTTGTTTTGCTTTTTTGGAGGATGGAAGTTAGGGCAATTGGGGTTAAGTAACTTGCCCAAAGTCACATGGCTGGTTTTGTGTTAAGTGTCTGAGGCTGGATTTGAACTCATGTACTCCTGACTCCAGGACCGGTGCTCTATTCACAGTGCCACCTAGCTGCTCTAGTAGTAGGATTTCTAACAAGCCTCTCCAAGCTTTTTAGACTTCCCTTCTCCCTGTAATTAAAAAATTAGCAAAAATTAGACTTGTATATCTGTCTGTGTCTGTGTTTTTCTGTTTGTGTCATGTTTGTGCTATGAGCTAGATTCTGTTACCCTGAAATATTTAAAATGCAACCAACCAGAAAAATTTTTAAGGGCTGTAGCTAGAGGAAACACTGGGAAAAATTAGTGAACTTCATTGTTCTTTGAGGGCATAGGTGAAAGCAGGACTAACTCCCACTTTAGGCTTTCTGTGGGAGATTAGATTATAAGAAGACAAGTCTGTAAGTCTTTTTTTTTTTTTTGTCCCAACGTTGGCTAAGTTGGAGCTACAGAAATAAGATTAGATAACTGAAGTTGTAGAACTGCTAAAAAATATCTTAGCAGATTCTGGAGGTTTTGGGATAAATCAATATGGAATTTAGAAATTAATCATTCTAAGATTGCAGGAGAAAACTCTTGAGACTTTGGGGTAATTCCAGGAACTCACCCCCTTCTGAAACAGCTCCTCACAATACCAGTCACTCATCATTCCCCACTCCCTCCCCTCAGAGTCAATAGTGTAACTCAGTATGGGGATTGCTTACAATTCATGTTTCCCAGTTAACCCCTTACATCAAAGATCAGATTAAGAAAAGAGAATGCTGGGGAATTATAGGAAAATTTGAGTCACCCTTCCCCACCTAGCAGAGGGGGTGGGTGGGGTGAGGCAGCAGTCACAGCAGAGTCCCACTAGAAGTGGTCTCAATGGCCCTGTGACCCTGGGCATCCTGCAGTTGCCCTTTTAGGTGAGCCTGGGCTTTATAACCCAGATGCAGTACATCCTGTCTATCCTGCCCCAGCACCTTCAAGTGGCCCCAGCCCCAGTAGAGCCTACAGCTGTGGGGAGTAGAATGGGCCAGGCTCCATAGCCAGCATTCTGTGAGACCTACCACCAGGAATTACCACCAATGGAAAGTTCCTAGCTCCAGCTACCCCAGCCCTCTGTCACATGCCCCCAAAGCCCAGTCGGTAAGTATCTCCAGGGCAGGATCAGCAGTTGGCAGACCCTGCCAACTGATGCCTGGGAGAGTCCTGGTGCCCCTGGTAACACCTAGTATGGTAGTACAAGGTGGGGGAGCCAACCAGCCTCTGTCCTTGGTAAGCCGACCCTTCTCTGTTCCAGTTGCAGAAATGTATCAGCTATGTCATTTATGGCAAGTTTTTCATTTGCCTCGATTCCATGATTTGTAAAAAAAAAAAAATAATAATGGTGGTCGTGAGATAAAAATGATGTAGTGATTGTAAAGTGCTTAACATAATGACTGGCAAATGCTAATTATTATTATTATTTCTCTAATTTAATGTAATTATTCCATACCTGATAACTTTAAAGTGGTATTAAAATGCCAAGGGTAGTAAGATCAATGATTTTTCTTTTTCTTTTGGAGGGGGGAAGGCAAGGCAATTGGGGTTAAGTGACTTACCCAAGGTCACACAACTAATAAGTGTGTCGAGTGTCTGAGATTAAATTTGAACTCAGGTCCTCCTGACTCCAGCACCAGTGCTCTATTCACTGTACCACCTAGCTGCCTCCCTGATCAATGATTTCTATATGTGGTGATTTGGAAATGCAATTGATTCATATGAAGTTTATTGTTTGTGTTATTGTATTTCTAAATTCACTTATATTGTAAAATTTGGAAGACCATTGTAAAATAGAAATGGCACTAGGCAAAGTAGTTATTTTGTTCCATATGCATTAGACTTTGAAAAGGATGTGATTAAAAAATTAGATAATTTGAAAATTGTTAAATATTTAATGAGGTATATTTAATTATAAACAGGTAATGATGATGATGATGATATTTACTATAATAGCAAGTTTTCATTTGAATATTTGAAAGTATATGAGGTGGCTTAAAATGTAGCTTCAACATATTAATGATGTCATGAATGATTTTCTGTATAAGGTAATTTGGATGTGCATTCACCTAAATTGATAATAGGTTTGTTTCAAGTTTTAAATATATAATATTGTTTAGGATATTGTTATATTTCTAAATTTATATTGCAGACTTATATTGCAGAATTTGGTAAAAATTGTATCAGCCGTGTTATTAGAAAAGCAATTTCTCTTATAATCTAGATGTTAGATTAAGAATTGTACTATTAAAAAAAGGTGGAGGGGGAAGGAGGAGGAGAATGAATGGGTGAGGAAGCTGTTAGGTCATTCTATCAGCCCTGCTGACCATGTACTGTAACATTCTAAAGCACTGTAATTTAAGAAAATTACAAACTCTCAGGTTTTGTCTATATTTAAGAGGAAGTTTCACCTAGAATTCTTATCAAACATGTTCAAGAGTTTTCTGTGTGATGTTGTATATATACATATATATATATATATGTATATATATATATATACATATTAATTTAGAGGCTTGTTAACTACCACATTCACTATCTATGTGAAGATTCCAGAATGTAATTTAAATTTTTTTTTCTGGTGATATATTTAAAGACAAAGAGAAGAAAAGATACTGTGTAAATTTTTTTTAATGACCTGGCAAACTTTGTTATTGTAAGAATGCTAATTTAATTGGGTATGTTCATCTTGGCTTATGATAACTGAATGTCCTCCCCATTACAAATGCCTTTTTGGCTAGAGGGAGATGGTAACTAGGAATTGTTTGGTAACTAGGAATTTAGTTTGTTATAGTACCTTTGGGATTTGTTTATGTTACTCAAAGACATTTTACAACTTAGTTTTGATAAATTCCGATTTTTAAGATTTATTTTTTGTTTTAAGGTTGAAAAGAGAGATGTCTATCATTTTAGAGGTTACCAACTAATTTACTTCATAAAAGTTTAGTGATTATTCCTTTTAACATCAGGATAAATTTCAAGCTGTTTTTAAAAAGGGAAATACTTTTTAAGAAAAAATGTTTTATAAAAATCTCTTATAGGAGAGAAGGCCTACTAAATTTTCATTTTTAAGCTAAATTATTGCTAAATTACTATAATGAGTTGTAAGTAGGAGAGATCTTGTTGTTTGATCTGAATTTTTAGTCATTCCATGGCCTAATCAAGACTTAAATTGGTTTTTGAACCTATCATATGTATAAGATTCAATTCCCAAAGTATCTTATGCTTTCAGAATGATGTATATAATTAGAAAATGGTAAAGAAGCTTGTGAAACAGACATAAAATCTATTAAGTGGTGGCGTTAAAGTCAGGAATTTCTTTGTTTTTGTTTTAAGGAATAGGATTTCAGTACAGACAGTTATATTAGTGAAGAGTAGTAACACATGAGCTATCTTATGTTATCTTAATGAGGCTTCTGATTTTACTTATGTTTGTTACTTAATCTGGAATTAGAACATGTAAGACTTACCTTAAGATGTTCTCACTGTTTAAAGAGATTCTGAGAGCAGTAATTTTTTCTGTGATGAATCTCTTACTGTTATCAATGTAAGATTATAGTCAATACTTTTTATCTAGGATATGTGATCCTTGAAATCTGAACCCACCTGAAATTCTGATTATTGGAACTTGCTATTCAAGACTTTATAGGACTGTTGACTGATATTATTCTGAGTCTGACTCCAGGTATGATGATCAAGGAATGCCATTAAGCCAATGATCCATAACATCAGCAGCCCTATGGGGTTTTACATTTATAAACTGCAGGATACATTTTCATGGGAAAAGCTGGAAAAATGACTATTTGCATGGGCTGAGGTAGGATTCTCCTGATTCAGTTTCCCAATATGACACATAGGATAGAAAATATCGCACTTAGCTGACTTTAATCCTGGCTCAATGCTATTGGCCATCTGCATAACTTTTGCCTGGAATTGGCATGAAGTTAGGGAAGCATTATTCCTTTACCATACAGTTATGTCCTTATATCATGAATCTGTAATTTATCTAGCCTGACTTCCCCTTAGGGCCTTTTCCACAGGGTCCAGTATCCCATGGAAGAAATCAGTTTTCAGTTCTTCAAAACAAGCACAGTGATAAAGATATAGGAGTTGATATTTTTATAGAGGGGGTTAATCTAAGTACTGGGCTGGGTACTGGAAGGGAAAGTGCTCTTTGCACATTCACAATCAGTGTGCATATCGCAGACCGATGTCTTTCTTGTGCTTTTACTTGATTTCAGCAATGAAATGGTTGACCATGCAGTTATCAAAGTCCTCCCCATCCAAGTGGGTATCTTCAGCTGTGAACTTGACTTCAAAGATGCCATCTTCAATGGTAAGAATGGGGACATCAAAAGTACCAAGTGTAAGGTCAGAGATCAACACATTTCCTTCAACACCAACCTTTTGATCTAAGTCATAAACTATAGTAGCAGCAGTTGGTTCATTGATGATTTGAAGTACATTGAGAACAGTGATGGTTCCATTATCTTTGGCAACTTGACACTAGGAATTGTTGAAGTGGACAGGTACTGTGACAACAGCTTTTGTAACAGTATTCCTAAGGTAAACTTTTGAAATTTCTTTTATTTTGGTCAAGACCATAGAAGATTTTTCTTCTGGATAAAAATTTTTGGGCTCTTCTTTGTACTATATTTAGACCAGTGCTTTTTAAACTGTGGGTCACAGCCTCATATGGGGTAATATAGCTGAAAGGGGAAGGTCACAAAAAATTTGGCAACAGTAAAAGGTTTCTGAATGTGCAACAATGAAAAATTAATTCAAAATCAAACATGTAATGAATCCAAGGTATTTCTGGTAGCCTTTTCCTGTGTTTCATCATGCAACTTCATTGCAGCCTTGGTTCTGAACACACAACATACTTACTTTGCACTGTGCATGCCATCACCCCATGCAACACCAACAAACGCTACCAGAAACACCTCAGCTCAGATTCGAGACTATTGTATGTTATGAATTACAGTGTTTTTATTGTACATATGAAGTTTTCTGCTCTTACAGAAACATAATAGCTTAATTATGGAAAAATAAGGACTTTTAACATTTTCCTACCATTATTCTTCAGCATGTAAGTATCAAATTAGTATATCTTTGGATTGTATTGTGTTACAATATTTGATTTTAAAAGTTTCTGTTTTCTCCTTCTTTTGCAGAAACATAAGTGTATAATTGCAGTAAGTAAAGACTATAAGTAAGTACTTACTTTTTTTACTTACTGACAGCAAGTAAAAAAAGCCCTTTAATAATATTTCTCTACCATCACTGCTGTACGTGTATGTAAGTGTAAATATCAATTTTTAAAATTGAGCACAAACAAATATAATTTCATAAATTAAAACTAATATTTACTTGAAAAAGTATTAGTAATATTTATATTTTAGGACAAAAATATTTTTCAGTTATGGATAAGTGGCTAAATTTAGACAGAAGAGATAAAAATACTGATGACAATGCAACAGTCTTCACTACCAGGTTGTAGTACACTTAAATTGACAATATAAAACATGTCAAATCATGTGGCTCTAAAGAGGGTGAGATTTAAATAGATCATTGAAATTGAAAGATAAAGTTGTTATATTTTTGACTGAGCAGAAATCTGATTTATTAAATTTTTTTTTTTGCTTTTTGGAATTGGAATAGGGCATTTGGGGTTAAGTGACTTGCCCAAGGTCACACAGCTAGTTTTTGTGTTAACTGTCTGAGGCCGGATTTCAACTCAGGTCCTCCTGACTCCAGGGCCAGTGCTCTATTCACTGCACCACTTAGCTGCCCCTGTTAATTTTTTTCATAATGACTAATAATTTTCAAAACTGTTATTTGTCAGATATTTTTTTAAAAGATCAATGATTTAAACATGTCACTTCAAGGAAAAATTGTACCATATTTATGTTAAAATACAAAATTGAAAGTTTTACTTAAAAAGTTAACATATGGAAGAATAGGGTAGGAAATGGATTTTTAGAAATGTTCACAGCTGCAGATGATTTTATAATTGAAAATAACCTTCCCAAAGATTTAATTGTAAGAATTATAATTGATCATCTGAAGTGCCTGGAGACACAGTTTCAGAAATACTTCCCTTCAAATTTTGATCCTAAAAAACTAAGTTGGGTTAATAAACAATACTCAATTGAAATAAAAATTGTCAGTCATCTGCCATTAATAGTTTGAGAAGAATTTGCCAAGTTATCAAGAGACACAGGTTTAAGACTTGAGTTTCCTAAAAAATCATTAAATGAATTTTGACTTGGGATTAGAACAGAATTTCCAACAATTTCTGAAATGGCCCTAAACATAGTTCTGCCATTTTGTATTACATATTTATGCAAAGCAGCCTTCTCAGCATTGACAATTATAAAATCAAAATATCTATCAAGTCTGAAAAATGTCAAAGGTACTCTATGTCCTACAGTATCAAATATTCTGACAAAATTTAATTCTTTATGTAAAAATAAACAAGCATATCCATCTCATTTGTATGAAAATTTGCTTTCGTCTTTAATAAATTGTAAAGTTGTATGTAAAAATATGTAAAATTGTATGTAAAAACAAAGAACTATTTTAAAATAAATTTCTTTGTGATTTATTTTCAGTAAATGTTTGATTTGTATACTTGTTTTTATATACCTATATACCGGGATCAAGTAAAAATTTCTCAGGTGAAAAGGGGTCACAAGTGGAAAATGATTAAGAAGCACTGATGTAGACCTTAGGGCTGTCTGCATCATTCACCACCATGAAATTACAATGCTTCATGTCTAACTGTACACCTGCATCATCAAATCTTAGACCGATTAGATATTTAACATCAAAGACCATGTTGGTGGGACTCACTGCACCTAAATTCTTTGCAGTCTCACCAATGGAACATTCTGTGTTGGCGAAGGTGACATAGAAGGTGACATAGAAACAGGGTGCACCTGTTTCCTTGGTTGTTAGCAATGATCTCCACTTTCCCATGTTGGAAGATTCCTAGAGAGGACTAAGTGGTGCCAGGATCCATGCCAACTTCATATCCTTTGATGTAGTTGCTGGGATGTTGGGGATTGTAGCTGACTGCTATGGAGTAAGAAGGGCTGCTGTTGTGCTGAGTAAGACCTGAATCAGTGACTCTTTGAAGGGAAGCATACCAGGGATCTGACGTTGGACTTGGAATATTAAATATTTTTATCTGATTAAGTACTTGAAGTCCTTGAAGACAACTACCATCCCTGTCCCTTGCACCTTTGTGTATGCATTTAGTTTACTCATCTCTAGACTAAGCTTTTAATTCAATTCACATCAATAAATTTTTACTAATTGTCTGTTAGGTAATAGGCACTGTTCTAGGCAAGAGATATAAAGATTAAAAAAAGAAATATTCCCTGCCCTCAAGCACAGGAAGATACAATCTGTATAGAAACAAGTATGAATTATACACAAAATAATACAGAGTGATTTAAAGAGGAATATAGTGTTAGTAATGGAGAATCAGGAAAAGTCTAATGTAGGAGGTAGTACCTAAACTGTATTCTGAAAGAAACTAAGAATTCCAAGAGGTGGTGGTGAGGAGGGAGGGAAAACATCCCAGTCATGTGCTGACTGGGGTTAAAAAAGAGTACTTTGTATGGGGAACAGTTATCAGGCAGACTGAAAAGGGAGGCTATGCCCGATTATTGAGTCCTTTGAATGTCAGGTTAAGGATATTGTATTTATCCTAGAGGCAATAGGGAGCCACTGAAGATATATATATATATATATATTTTTTTTTTTCCATAGGCAGGGTGACATATCATTTGTTTTAAGGAATATCAATTTGGCAGCTTGTGTAGGATTAATTGGAGAATAGAGAGACTAGAAGCAAGAACTTTCCAAATTCCTCCAACCAAGTATTCTATTTTTTATGAGATGACACAGTTCCTGCTCTCAGAAAGTTTCCTAACTACAAAATACTGTACAGATCCTGGAGGAACCTATGCCCCTAAATTATAAAGGGTTGCTAAAATGCTGAATTACAGGATCAGAATCCCAAATGATATAAATAGTCTAGAACATTGGACCTAAACAAATAAGAAGAAACTGAATATAGATAAATGTAAATATGATAAAGATGTAGCCTATGTGTGTACCTTATCTGACACCTGGGTAATATACTTGTGTAAGCAGCCCACATAAACTCCTGTGCTACCTTCCTTAAGCCTACTATAAGAAGGAAGAACGTCACTTAAAAAGAAATGAAATATCATACTGTCCAACAAGTGGCACTAAAACCAGGCCAGCTGTCAAGTGGTCCCTTCAGAGTTGCCATGGTGCTAGAGTGGAATGTTTTTTCTGAAAAGCTGTAGCAGCCACACTGGCCACTATATGGCACTCAGCCTCTAAATGCTTAGCTTGCACCCCCTGCAATCACTATTGAACTGAAACAACCTTGTCCAGGTTCTGAATTTAGACTAAGGAGTAATAACACATTGCTTGAAAACTTTGCAAATAGAAAAATCCATAGTTCCAGCTCCCTACCCATCTTTGGACCCCACATGTGGGACAATGTCATTCAATAGGCTATGGCCACATTGTTTAATAGTTGTAGTAAAAATGCACAGAAAATTGTTATCCACTGCCCATGTGGGAAGCCTCTGTTTCACCATCTTCCCTGAATTGATCCTGACTAACCTCCCTTCTTTCTGATGCCAGAGAAGATCCCCAAATATTCATGCCCATAGTTCATAGAGTAAATAGAGGAAAGTGGTTCATTTGTCTAGAGGGCCTGCTTTGGATGATGGGGGTTAAGCAGTAAGGCAAGGGCAGCATAGACGGTCAATCTCCTGCCATTGGCTCACCACTTCTGAGCTTTGCTGATGGATGACAGGCTCTGAACCTCTGACTTAATGCTCAGTTGGCTCTTCTGCTTCTTTTCCTCCCCAAAGTCTGGTAGCTTTCCTGCCCTGCTAAATTCAGTCACAAACTGACACGTGGGTTGCAGCTACTGAAAGCACAGTGAATCCATTGACCAAAGTTTGCTGCCTTCTGCTTCAGTGCACAAGGAATTTCAATTTCACTGTGGTGGAATTGTTGTCCAGTCCCCTCATGGGTTGGCAAGAAGTTTCTCTCAAGGACAAAGGAAAGAGATAAAATTCCTTTCACACCAACAGGTCCTGCCATCTCCCAGAGTTTCATTAATCTGTTCTGTTTCTCTTTCAAGATTTCTGAGGTTTATACTGTGGAAATGTGTTTAACATGATTGTACATGTATCAGATTGCTTGCTGTCTTGGGGAGCGAGGGAGAGAGAAAAATTTAGAACTTAAAATTTTATAAAAAATGAATGTTGGAAACTATCTTTACATGTAATTGGAAAAAAATAAAATATTATTAAGGAAAAAAATATTTCCATGGTCTAAAATTTCACAGAAATTAAGCAATGCTTTAGAAACATGTGCTAAATAACACTACAGTTGGGTTTTAAAAATCAACTTCATAAGTATGAGATGAAGAAGTAGGGTTAGAAAATAGTCCATGTGGAAAAGACTTAGAGGCCTTAATAGATGGCATAACACAGCTCATAAAACTCGTTTGAATTTAGGTTGTGTTAGAGAGTTGTCATGTCCAGAATGAAAGAGCTAATACTCCTGCCATTTAAGACCGTATCTGGAGGCACCATATTTTTTAAGGGTGTTTACAAACTGAAGTGTGTCCAGAGGAGGGCAAACAGGTTGGTGAGAGGATCAGACACCATTCCATTCCAGCAAAGGTTGAAGGCATTGGGATTGTTTAGCCTAGAGAAGACTAATGGGGGAAAGAGATGGGATTTGATAGTTGATTTAAAGCATTCAAATGGATTTCATTGGGAAAGGGGATTAGACTTGTTTCCTGGTCATAGAGGGGAGAACTAGGAACAGTGTTTGGAAGTTACAGAGAGACAGATTTCTGCTGGATGTAAGGAAAGGTTTCCTTACCATTATAGTTATCCAAAAATTCAATGCCATTATGAGTCTACCATAGGTTCCCAAAGTGGGTGATACTGCCCCTTCGTGGGGGGGAGGGGTATGCTAGAGTGATCCAGGGTGGTAGTAGTAGTTTCAGGTGCAAGTGGGGGATGTTGAAGAAAAATAAGGAGGTGGAGCCAAGAAGACAGAGTAAAAGCAGACACTTGTTTGAACTCACACTCTAACCACCTCTAATACCTGTAAAAATTATTCTAAATGAATTTGAGTGCTACAGAACCCACAAAGTGACAGAGAGAAACAAATCTCCCACTGAAGGCAGCCTGGCAGGCCGACAGGAAGGGTCTATCACACTGGGCTGGGAGTGGAGGATAGTCTTGCATTGACTGCAGCAGCACAGATTCGAGGCACAGACCTGCAGGGGCAGACTTTGGGGAGTGAATCACTGGCGGCTGTGGTGGTTTTTAGACTTCTCAACCAAGCCAAGGAGAAAGTAGAAGGTCAGTGGGGAAACCCTGTTTACCCTGGGTGAGAGAAGAGGTGGCAGAGGTGGCTATGGCTGTAGCTTCTGCCTTGGCAATTGCAGCTACTGCTGCAGCAGCTGCCTCCTGAGCTCCAAGCCCACAAATTATGGGGGGGAATCAAGCGATTGTCCAGAGGATAACTGCAGGACTCTCTTTGCTGGCATTAAGGCAAGATTCTCTTGCTTTGCCCTGCTTGGATCTGGGTCACAGTCTTGGGTGGAGGTTGTGGGGTGAGGAACACTGGCATGGCAGAGCTTGTGGTGGCTGTGGAGAGGGCATGGTGCCTACAACAAGTTCTGACAACAGCTGTGCAAAACCCTAGAAATGTGGGACATAGCACTCTCCACTCTGGAAGAGAATTCTACTGTGGCAAAGAGCTCAAAAGCCAGGTGGTTGGCTGGCAAGATGAGCAAACAGAGGAAACAAAATCAAACTATAGATTCGGGTTTGGGCAACAAAGATGATCAAAACATAGAACCAGAAGAAGACAACAAAGTCAAGTCTCCCGCATCAAAAGCCTTCAAGAAAAATATGAATTAGTTGCAGGCCATGGAGGAGCTCAAGAAGGGTTTTGAAAGTCAAGTAAGAGAAGTGGGGGAAAGGTTGGGAAGAGAAATGAGAGTGATATAAGAAAGTAATGAAAAACAAGTCAATAGCCTGCTACAGGAGACCCCCCCAAAAAAAAAAACTGAAAATATAGCACCTTAAAAAATAGACAACACAAATGGCAAAAGAGGTACAAAAAGTCAATGAGGAGAAAAATGCCTTAAAAAGTAGAACTGGTCAAATGAAAAAGGAGGTCCAAAAGCTCACCGAAGAAAATAATTCCTCCAAAATTAGAATGGAGCAAATGGAAGCTAATGGCTTTATTAGAAATCAAGATACTATAAAACAGAACCAAAAGAATAAAATGTGAAATATCTCATTGGAAAAACCAGTGACTTGGAAAACAGATCCAGGAGAGATATTTAAAAATTACTGGACTACCTGAAAGCCATGATCAAAAAAAGAACCTAGGCATGGTCTTTTTTTTTTTTTGAGGGCAATTGGGATTAAGTAACTTGCCCAAGGCCACACGGCTAGGTTTTTGTTTGTGTGTGCATTAAGTGTCTGAGGTTGGATCCGAACTCAGGTCCTTCTGACTCCAGGGCCGACGCTCTACTCACTGCGCCACCTAGCCACCCCCTAGACATGGTCTTTCAAGAAATTATCAAGGAGATATTCTAGAACCAGAGGGCAAAATAGAAATTGAAAGAATTCACCGATCACCTCTTGAAAAAGATCCCCCAAAGAAAACTCCTAGGAATATTATAGCCAAATTCCAAAGTTCACAAGTCAAGAAGAAAATATTACAAGCAGTCAGGAAGAAACAATTTGAGTATTATGGAAACACAATCAAGATAACACAAGATCTATCAGCATCTACATTAAGGGATTGAAGGACTTGGAATATGATATTCTGGAGGTCAAAGGAGCTAGGATTAAAACCCAAGAATCACCTACCCCGCAAAACTGAGTATAATATTTCAAGGGAAAATATGGACATTTAATGAAATATAGGACTTTCGAGTATTCTTGATGAAAAGACCAGAGTTGAACAGAAAATTTTACTTTCAAATATAAGAATCAAGAAAAGCATGAAAAGGTAAATAGGAAAGAGAAATCATAAAGAACTTATTAAAGTAGAATTATTTGCATTCCTACATGGAAAGATGATATTTCTAACTCATGAAACTTTTCTCAATATGAGGATAGTTGAAGGGAATATGTTGGTGTATATATATATATATATATGTGTGTGTGTGTGTGTGTATGTATGTATGTATATATATGTATGTATATATATGTGTATATATATATTTATATATATATGTGCATGTATAGGTGGGTGCATGTATGTGTATATGTATGTGTGTGTACATGTATACATAGACAGAGGCCACAGGGTGAGTTGAATATGAAGGGATGATATCTAAAAAATAAAATTAAGAGGTGAGAGAGGAATATAGTAGGAGAAGGAGAAAGGGAAATGGAATAGGGTAAATTATCTCACAAAAGAGGCAAGAGAAAGCTGTTACAATGGAGGGGAAGAGTAGGAAGGTGAAAGGGAACAAGTCAACCTTACTCTCTTTAGCTTATTTTTAGGTATTATCTTTAGGTATTATCTTTAGCTTAGATTTAGCTTAAGGAGGGAATAACAAACACAATTGGATATCTTACCCTACAGGAAAGTAAGGGGGAGGGGATAAGAGGGGGAATGATAGAAGGGAGGGCAGGTTGGGGAAGAGGGTAGTTAGAAGCAAACACTTTTTTTTTCCTTGTTCAAAATTTTGTTAGCATGGAAGTATGCTCCAAAATTACATGCTTAGAAAATGGGAGATATAATGGAATTTTTTTCCTTTTTTTAAATTAATTTGTTTGTTTATTTTTAGTTTACAGGATTCAATTCCATATTCCTTGAGTTTCAAATTTCCCTTCCCTCCCTCCCCCCACCCTCCACGATGGCATATTATACTACATTTTTTTTTTTTGCTTTTTGGAGGGCAATTGGGGTTAAGTAACTTACCCAAGGTCACACGGCTAGGTTTTTGTTTGTGCATGTTAAGTGTCCGAGGCCAGATCCAAACTCAGGTCCTTCTGACTCCAGAGCTGGCGCTGTACTCACTGCACCACCTAGCCGCCCCTGAAGCAAACACTTTTGAAAAGGGACAGGGTCAAAGGAGAAATTAGAATAAATGGGGGGCCTGATAGGATGGAGGGAAATATAGTTAGTCTTTCACTACTATGGAAATATTTTGCATAGCTACACATGTATAACCTATATTGAATTGCTTGTCTTCCCAGTGGGGGTGGGGGAGGAGGGGGAGAAGGGAGAGAATCTGGAATTCAAAGTTTTAAAAACAAATTATTTTTACATGCAACAGGGAAATAAGATACACAGGCAATGGGGTGTAAAAATTCATCTTGCCCTATAAGAAAGTGGGACGGGGATGGAGGGGGTATAAGAGAGGGCAGACTGGGGAAAGGGACATTCAGTATGCTTTCCATCTTGGGGTGGGGGTAGGGGAGAGATGGGGAGAAAATTTGTAACTCAAAATCTTGTGGAAATGAATGTTCAAAACTAAAAAATAAATTCAAACAGAAAAAAAAACAAAATAAAGAAAAAATAAGGGGGCAGTGGAAGCATAAGAAAAAAAGAGAAAAAAATTTGAAAAACTATACTTGTTTCATCTGTTGTGTAACAGAGTTAAAGTCATAGTGATTACATTATTTTCCAAATAAACACACAAAATGCAAGTTATAACTGATCAGTAGTCAAGTCCACTGACAGGTCTTAACAAACAAGTGTTGGCAGGCAAGCATGTCACACATTAATGAGAAGTCCAGCATTCATTAGCAAGAATATGTGTGTGTAATGACTTGTTTACAATATGGGACTATATGGTTAAATGATGCAATATTGCATCAACAAAGTTTCAATCCAGGAAAAAAACCCATAAATTTACAATAAATTAAGTTTAAAAATAAATATAATAAATTATTAAGTTTAAAAAATACATTTTATATTTTTTGAAATGATTTTTACATGCAACAAGGAAATAAGATACACAGAAAATAAGACACACAGATTTTTAAAAAGCACTAAAGGGTTAAAGAAAGTAGATTTCCAGGGGTGCTCAGTAATATTTTTTTAAAAGGGGGAGGTAAGCCAAATAAATTTGGGAACCTCTGGTCTTGACCAACATACTTATCTTTCAAATCTTCTAACTACCACTATAGTTGGACTGTTGGGCTTGGTAACAATGTCATTGAAACAATGATGGTCTCTCATGGACAAAGGAATGTTTCTAGATCATCCCTCAGAACAGTTGGGAGTTGGTGAGCTATCTCTTATGAATTGCTCCTTGGACATATCCCATGGCACTCATGCAGTCAGTACACATCTGTCCTCTTGTTGTCTTTGTGTCTCAAGAATTCCTTCTGTTATTCTTATATTGGGAAGTTCCTAGAGTAAAAATTTTTGGTATCCTTAGAGTCTAACAGAGTCTTCCTAAGAAGGACTAGAAACTAAGTCAGTGGACAGCCTTTTCATGAATGAAAGAGGATTTCCTTGAAATAGAAAGGAAGATCAAGTACATGAACAATGTATAAGAGTAGCTAAATTTAGTAGCAAGGGTGCCAAATGTGTACTTAGATGTGTCTAGTTCTTTCAATCTTTTTTTAGCTTATGAACTATGGTATGGAACTGATCAGTATATAATAATCATATTAGCTAGTACTTACATAGGACTTTAATGTTTGCTAAAATGCTTTATATATTATCTCATTAGATTCTCACAACACTGTGGTATAGGTACCCCATTTTACAGATGAGGAAATTGAGGCTGAGAAAGGATAGATTACTTGCCCAAAGTCACACAGTTAGTAAATATCTGAGACAGGAATTGAACTATCCATTGTCCCTCCTCACTGTCTATAAAGGCAGGCAGGTGGTAGGGATGTGCTGAAGGCAGTTTGAACAGTAATGTGTGATTTCCAGTGTGAGCTTTACACTTTGGATACCAGCAAATGTTATAAACCAAGACTTAACTTATTGTTTTCTTGATTTCTAGACTTAAGAAAGTGTTAATGATGCAGATAAGACTTCAAGTGTGTCCTGAGTACATTTTTGGTGCATTTATTTTTCAGAGAGATTTTACCAGCACACTCCTGCACAATGGCAGAGCACAGGATTTGGGTGTCAAAGAAGACTTGAGTCCCAATTCTGCCTCAGACTCTTACTACCTGTGTGACCTTGAACAAATCACTTAACCTCTGCTTGTCTCAGTTTCCTCATCTAAAAATGGGGATAGGAGAGGATTCTGGGAAGATGGTGGGGTAGGTCAGAAAATTCCAAGCTCTTGAGATTTTCCCCCACAAAAGAGTTAAAATAGCACCGTAGGGCAAACAAAGAGTCGGTGGAGATAAATAAGAATAGGGACACAACCAGGATCTTCCTGGGACAATTTGAGAAGATCAGAAGTAAAATCCCAGGGTGAGGTTTGATCCCTGGGAAGAGTAAACATTGCCAGGGTAGGTTCCATTTTAACAGCAAGCCCTGGGGTTAGTTGGTTTGAGAGGCTGCCTTAGCCCAAATCATCCAAACTTTTACCCCCAGGATAGTGAGGGGAGTTGGGTATCTGAGCCCTGGAAGATCGAGGGAACCTCTGCTGACAAAGAACGCCAGACCCAGCTGTGCTGTGAAGAGTGTTGGGGGCAAGAAGGAATCAGCACAGGCCGGGTGAGTACAAAAGCAGTGGGACAGAAAACCCCTCATTGTGGGCACTTACAGGAAGTTGGAGGTTTGGCTCTGGTTCCAGGCTAGAGGGAAGAACTGAAGATCTGGGGCAAGAGGCACCATTTTCTACACCCCAAGGCTAGAGGTGACTACAAAAATAAAGTTATTACCACAAAAGATGCACAGGCAAAGGAGAAAGAATCCAAGTATAGAAAGCTATTATAGGAATAAGATGACTGGGGTTTATCTTCAGAGGAGGAAATTGAAGTAAAGAAACCCCCAAAGAGTAAGGTCAAATGGTCACCTGTCCAAAAAGAGTTCATAGAAGATCCTAAAAAAGACTTTAAAAATCAAATGACAGAAATGGAGGAAAAACTATAAAAGAAAATAAAAATAATCCAAGAAAAACAAGAAGGGCACAAAAGGAAAGTTACCCAAGTGGAAAAGGAGATCCAGAATCTTAAGGAAGAAAATCACACCTTGAATTAGAAGTGGGCAAAGTGAAGCCAGTGAAGTTATAAGAGGTCAAGAAATAATTAAAATATGCATAATGAAAAAATAGAAGAGAAAGTGAAACTGGAGAATAGATCAAGAAGAGAAAATATAAAAATAATTGGATTAACTGAAAGTTACAATCAAAAAAAGAATCTTGATAAAAATAGGATAATAATAGTACTTATTTCCCAGCATTGTTGTGAGGATATAGTGAGATAATATTTGTAAAGACTTTTGTAAATCTTAAAGCACTATTTTTATATTATGTTATTATTTATAATTGTTTATTTATAATATATAGTTATAGATAGTATTTTTATGCTAGGTATTATATGAACTAAAATAGTTCATATAATAGGTTTTTTATATAAACATATCATTGTATGAAGTGAACAGAATCAAGAGAACCATTTATATAATAGCAACAATATGTAAATATAAGCTTTTGAAAGACATGGGAACTCTGATTAACACAATGTCCAACCAGGATTCCAGAGGGCTTATGATGAAGCATGCTGCCCACCTCCTGAGAGAGAAATGTTGGACACAGAGTACCAAATGAGCCCTATATTCTTTAGGACATGGTCAGTATGAGAACACCCTTGATTTAGTATGCTTTGAATTTTATTTTTCTTTATTTTTCAACAGGGGTCAGGAAAGAAGGAGGGAGAGAAGGTAGATTTTTTTCATTGAAAAAATTAAGTTAAATTTTTAAAAATCCTTAACTTCTTTCAAGATTCACTTGAAATGCTACTTCCTATATATCATGATTACCCTAATTGCTAGTGCTCCCCTAAAAATTGCACTGTGTTTACTTTGGTTAAACATGAGCTCTTTGAAGGTAGGTTTTGTTTTTTTGTTTTTACTTTTTGATCTTTGTACCCCCAGTATTTGACATATAGCAAGTGTTTAATTGGTTGATAAAATTAATGGATGGAGAGAAATAGACACTAAAAAAGTCTGACTTCCACATATGATAATTATATTTATTTTTAGATTGGATATCCTCACAGTGAGAGTCTAAACATGGTCTTCTGGGGGTAGGAAGTGTATGAGGCTCAGGAGTGCTAGGAAGAAGGACCTGCAAGCTGGAGCTTGGAAGAAGGAAGTTCTCTTGTTCTAAATTGGCACATTCCCTCCTGGAGCCAGCTGACCTGCCATCTGAGGACCATAGGCTTCCTGAGGATCAGGGCCCATTGTGTCTCTCACTCATCATCATGGATGATGTGGCTGGTGGTCTCCTCCAGAACCAGTTATGGCCCCATCTAGGACGAAGTCTATGGTTCCATCCATTTTCCCCATGGCCCACGTCAAAGGTAGGGCCATGAGGATGATAAACGGCTGTAGGTACGGGATTTCTCAGATGCAGCATATTTCTCTAAAACAGAAGAAAGTAATTGGTTTCAGTGCTGAATCCTCCTTTCCCAGCCTCTCTCCCCAACTCCTAAACTCTTTCTCCTCCTTCCCCATCCCTAGAATACATATTAGAATCCCAAACTCATATAAGTTAGAGCTGGAAGGGGCCATATATAGTTAGTCATATAGTCCAACCCCCTCATTAAATGAATAAGGAAGCTAAAGACAAGAGAAAGGAAATCACTTGTGTAAGGTCACAGTCAACAAATAACAAAGCCAGAATTAGAATCCAGGTCTGAACTCTCAAACTGCTTGTACCCCTCTATAGCATTGCTCTCAGAATCTTCTCTAGAAGGAATTAGGTGCTTTTCTTTGTCTCTCTGGCTCTCTAGGTATTCCTTTTCTAACTATTATTAGAATTACAATGGTATGATTGTAACAATTATAAACCCATTTGCATATTGCAATTTTTCAGGTCTTCTGTATATATTACCACATTTCACTGTCTTTCTAAAAAGTTTTCTCTATCTCTCATTTTCACTCCCTACTCCCTACCTCTTCTTTATTTTTCCCACAGCCACAAAAATCCTCCCACACCTGTTCTCCAGGACTTGAACACTTACAAAGCAGTAGAAGAAGCCAACAGCAGCACTCATGACCCCAACAACTGCGGCAATAGAAATGAGAGCGATAGCCCAGGTATCCAGAGGCTTAGCAGGTGTCACTGGTGAGGTCTTGTTGCTAGTACTAGAAACTCTCCCAGTAGTTGGAGAGCCTGTTTTTGATGAAGAGTCCTTGGTAGAGACCATAGAGGTTGTTGCAGTGGTTGTAGAGTCAGGAATAGAGGTGGTGGAATAAGGTGTAGATGTTACAGTTCCAACAGTAGAGGCTGGGGAGCTAGAAATAGTTGTGAAGCTTGTAGTAGAGGCTGAGGAGCCCATAGTAGAGGTTGGGGAGCTGGAAATAGATGTGGAGCTCATGGTAGAGTCTGAGGAACTGGAAATAGATGTGGAGCTCATAGTAGAGACTGGGGAAACTACAGTAGAGGCTGGGGGGCTAGAAATAGATGTGGAGCTCATGGTAGAGTCTGAGGAACTGGAAATAGATGTGGAGCTCATAGTAGAGGCTGGGGAAACTATAGTAGAGGCTGAGGGTCTGGAAATAGAAGTGGAGCTCATGGTAGAGTCTGAGGAACTGGAAATAGATGTGGAGCTCATAGTAGAGGCTGGGGAAACTATAGTGGAGGCTGGGGGTCTGGAAATAGATGTGGAGCTCATGGTAGAGTCTGAGGAACTGGAAATAGAAGTGGAGCTCATGGTAGAGTCTGAGGAACTGGAAATAGATGTGGAGCTCATAGTAGAAGCTGGGGAAACTATAGTGGAGGCTGGGGGGCTGGAAATAGATGTGGAGCTCCTGGTAGAGTCTGAGGAACTGGAAATAGACGTGGAGCTCATGGTAGAGTCTGAGGAACTGGAAATAGATATGCTACTTGTATCAGAAGGAAAGACTGTGGAGTCTGTAGTATAGCTTATAGTTATAGGAGTTGAAGTTGAGTTGCCTGTAGAAAGACAAGTGTAAAATAGGAGGTTCTGGAGTTCTCCAACATGTATTTCTTCTACTACTACTATATGGCACCTCTGGTGCTAGACCTATTGATTTCATAAACACTTATCAGATCATAAATACATGCATAAATCTGATTGAAAGACCACTGACTCTGGCATTAGACGCCTGGGTTTATATCTTAATGCTAACTTTTACCTGTATGATCTTGAATAAGTCACTTAACTTCCCTAGGTCTCAGTTTTCTCATCTGTAAAATGAGTCTTGGACTAGTTGTTTCCTGAGGCTCCTTCTAGTTCTAGACCTATGATCTTCAGAGATCAAGAGTCCTAGGAAGCAAGATTGAGTTCAAGCCCTATATCTTATCTGGTACAATTAGGCATAGGGTCCAAGGGGGTCATCACCATGTCATTGTCATCGTCATCGTCATCATCATCATCAGTAGCTTGAATCTTAAAAAAACTCTAAACACTCTAAACTTCAAAAGCACAAAGGCATACCTCACAATAACACTGCAAGTTATAAATATTATTATAGCACAGAGAAACCACTTTGCCTGACCCTCTTACCCCTGTACTTCTCACTCCTTTCAGGGACTTATACACCCAAAGTTCTTGCTTTCTTCACCTTACCTTCCACTCTCCTCATATATTCTGTCTCCCCATAGCTATATCTTCTTGCCATCTCTCTTCCAATCTAGGACCAGTGTGCCTCACCTCTGAGACTATAAAGTTCCTTTAGATAGATAGGAACTGACATGAGAAGGAGGACTGGCCCTCAGTTAAGTGAATGAGCAGGGTTCAGACATTCAGATTGTTTCAGATTGGTTTAAAGGTTAGGACAGAATTGAAACTAATAAAACAATCTGAAGGTAGACCAGATTTGGGGCTGAGGTAGTGGTGTATTAGGATAGAAATATTTTGAAGATTATAGAAGAGATGCTGATCACTATGGGCTTGGGAAAGGGCTGTCAGATTAAAGTATTCCTGGGAGAAATGAATAATACTTTAAAATGGGGGAGGAAATAAGAGAAGGACTATGGAAATCCCTCTGATTCTTATATACCTCAGAGAACCTCAGTGATCCATCAGAAGCTTCTACCAAAAGCAAATCACTCACCATCTGCCAAGAGTCCAAGAAGAAGCAATACTAGCAGCCAATGTGTGAGGGCAAGCTTTTCTGTATTCATCTCAAGATAATCCTCTGGGGCTTCTGGGGAAGGGAGAAGAACAAGGGGAGTTCTTGGAGAGAAGAGAGAATACAGGCAAAGAATTGAACCTACAGAGCTAGATGCCGGGCTCCCCAAAGCAGAGAGAGATGGAAAGGGAAGGAGAAGGGGGGGCAATCAGAGACTGGATACCTGGGCTCCTTGGGCTCCCTCCACAGATGCTGTTCTCTTTCACTTTGTAACTACCAGAAACATTTATAGCTTCAGCTGGATAAGGAAAGGGCCGGGCTTGTAATCCATTTCTGTTGGGTAGGGAAAGGCAAGAGAGGAGAATGGCATGATAACAATGGTCCGGGTGCTGAGTTGGGGAGGAGCAGGAAGTAGAACAAGACAAAGCGATCAAAGTTGTCAGAACAATCTGGAAACCTGTTCTCAATAGAAATCTTCAAATTCCTGATTAGGGAGGGCTGAGGTAATGCCCTGGGAAATATAACTCAAGGAGATATTTGACAATAATTGAGAATATCTGGGGTCTTCATAAGGATAATGACGGATGTGGATGGAAAATATGTCTTTATCATAGGGTCCATGAGAGTATCTCCCTATTTTTGTTTTAATGGAGCGAACCATTTCTCACCATATTGTATATCTAATCAATTCTCAGTCTCTTCTGCAGCAGCAGCATCAAACAGCTCTAATAAAACATTTCTTTGTGATTTTTGCTGATCTCTTTCTCTTTTCATCTATTGAATTCTAACTAGTCATTTACAACCCAACTTAAGTACTGTTTCCTTTTTTAAATTTAATTTTCTCAGTTACATATAAACCAAAAATTTTAACATTCATTTTTCAAAATTTTGAGTTCTAAATTCTCTCATTTCCTCCCTTTCCCCCTCCTTGGGAAGACAAGCAATTTGATATAGATATTAGCCATGTTACAAAAGAAAATGCAGACCAAAACAAAAAACCAAAACCAAGGATAATAAAAAAGTAAAAAAAATATGATTCAATCTTTATTATGACTCTTTCTTTGGAGCTGGAAAGCATTTTTCATTATGAGTCCTTCAGAATAATTTTGGATCATTGTATTGCTGAGAAGAGCTGTCATTCATAGTTGATTATTCTATAGCATTGCTGTTGCTGTGTACAATGTTTTCCTGGTTCTGCTCACTTTACTTCCTATCAGTCCATGTAAGTCTTTCCAGGTTTTTCTGAAAGCATCCTGCTCCTCATTTCTTATAGCATGATAGTATTCCATTACAATCATCTATGGCAACTTGTTCAGCCATTCCCCAATTGATGGGCATTCCCTCAATTTCTAATTCTTTGACACCACAAAAGAGCTGCTCTAAATACCTTTGTATATATAGGTACTTTTCCTCTTTATTTGATCTCTTTGGAGTACAGACCTAGTAGTGGTATTGCTAGATTAAAAGGTATATACCAGGGGTGGGGAACCTGTGGCCTCAAAGCCACATGTGGCCCTCTAGGTTCTCAAGTGCAGCCCTTTGAATCTAAACGTCATTAGAACAAATCCCCTAAATGAAAGGATTTGTTCCCTAAAACGTGGACTCAGTCAAAAGATTTTACTCAAGGACCTAGAAGGTCGCATGTGGCCTCAAAGCTGCAGGCTCCTCAGGAGCTTTATAATCCTTTGAACAAAGTTCCAAATTGCTCTCCAAAATGGTTGGATCAGGTCACACCTCTACCAATGGTGCATTAGTGTCCCTATTTTTCCACATCCCCTACTCCCCTCTAACATTTGTCATTTTCCTTTCCTATCATATTAACCAAGTTGTTTTAATTTGCATTTCTCTAATCAATAATGGTTTAGAGCATTTTTTCATATGACTATAGTTTTGATTTCTTCTTTTTAAAAATTGTTTTGATTTCTTCTTCTGAAAACTGCCTGTTCATATCCCTTTTCAATTGTGGCATGATGTATATTCTTATAAATTTGATTCAGTTCTCTACATATATGAGAAATAGGGCCTTCATCAGAATAACCTGCTGTAAAAAATTTTTTCCCACTTCATGTTTCACTTCTTTTTTCCCCCTTTTTTTTTTCTTTTGGAGGTGGGAATGCAAGGCAATTGGGGTTAAGTGACTTGCCCAAGGTTATATGGCTAGTAAGTGTTAAATGTCTGAGGCCAGGTTTGAACTCAGGTCCTCCTGACTCCAAGGCCAGTACTCTATTTACTGTGCCACCTAGCTGTCTCCCCTGCTTCACTTCTAATCTTGAATGCATTGGTTTTATTTGTACAAACCTTTTTAATTTCATGTAATCAAAATTATTCATTTTATGTCCCATCATGCTCTCTATCTCTTATTTAGTCACAAATTCTTCCTCTTGTTTATAGATCCAACAGGTAAAATATTCCAAGTTCCCCCAATTTGTTCATTATATATTACCCTTTACAACCAAATCACGTGCCTATTTTGACCTTATCTTGGTATATGGTGTGAGATGTTTGTGTACACCTAGGTTCTGCCAAACTGATTTCTAGTTTTCCCTGGGATTTTTGTTAAATAATGATTTATTTTCCTAAAATCTTTTATGTTTGGGTTGTCAAATACAGATTACTATGGTCATTTACCACTGTGTGTTGTATGCCAAATTTATTCCACTGATCCATCACTCTATTGCTTAGTCAATACCAGATTGTTTTGATGATTAATATTTTGTAATGGGATCTGATACTGCTAAGCTACCTTCCTTCACATTTTTTCATTGATTACCTTGATATTCTTGACCTTATGTTTTTCCAGATAAAGTCTTTTATTATTTTTTTCTACCTCTATAAAATGCTTTTTTTGGCAATTTAATTGGTATGGCACTAAATAATTAAATTAATTTAGGTAGAATTGCCATTTTTATTGTAATAGCTCAGCCTACCCCTGAATAATTAATATTTATCCAGTTGTATAGATCTAACTTTATTGTTGTAAAAAAGTGTTTTGTAATTATATTCATATAATTCCTGGGTTTGTCTTGGCAGGAAGACTCCAAAATATTTATATTGTCAACAGTTATTTTAAATGGAATTTCTCTTTCTATCTCTTCCTGCAGGACTTTTTAAATATAAAAATGCTGATAATTTATGTGGATCTATTTTATATCCTGCAACTTTGTTGAAGATAATTATTTCAACTAGCTTTTCAGTTGATTCTCCAGGATTTTCTAAGTATACCATGTCATCTGCAAAGATTGATAGTTTTGTTTCTTCATTGCCTATTCTGATTCCTTCAGTTTCTTTTTCTTGTCTTGTTATTGCTAGCATTTCTAGAACAATATTGAATAACAGTGGTGAGAATGGGCATCCTTGCTTTACCCCTGATCTTGTTGGAAAGGCTTCTAGCTTATCCCCATACAGATAATGCTTGCTGAGGGCTTTAGATAGAAATTCCTTATCATTTTAAGGAAAGCTCCATTTATTCCTATGATTTTTAGTATTTTTTTTCTCAGTCAAACTTAAACAAAGTTTATTAAAGATTTCCCATATTGGGTAGACTCTTAAGGAGCCTGAGCATGTGTGACACTCATATTGATAAGTGGGCCAGAATAATCTAAAACAGACTGAGTCTGAGCCAGATTGAATCTGAGCACCTTCAAGGAGGCAAGATGTATCTTTATTTTTAATCAAATGCTTTATTAACTTCTAGTTTACATCATTCATTTCTGCAAGATTTTGACTTACAAATTTTCTCCCTGTTTTTCCCCTACCCACCACCCCAAAATAGTGATCCCACTGCATGCTCCCTCCCCCAATCTGCTCTCTCCCATATCATCCCCCATCCCCCTCCAATTTTCCAGTGGGGCATGGTGGATCTATATGCCCCAGTGCCTATAGTGGATATTGTGAAAGACTGACTATATTTCCCTCCCTCCTATCCCACCTCCTACTTCTTCTATTCTCCACTTTGATCCTGTCCCTTCTCAAAAGTGGGTGCTTCCAACTTCCCTCCCCCCAAGCCTGCCCTCCTGTCCATCATCTCCCCTCTCATCCCCTTCCCCCCTACTCTCCTGTAGGGTGAGATACCCTATTTAGTGTGTATATCATTCCTTCACTAAGCCATATTCATTGAGAATAAGGTTGACCCATTCCCTTTTGCCTTCCTGTTCTTCCCCTCCATTGTAACCATTTTCCCTTACCTCTTCTATATGAGATAGTATACCCCATTCTGTCTCTCCCCATCTCCCCTCATTATATTCTTCTCTCACCTCTTAATTTCACCTTTTAAATATCATCCCTTCCCATTAAATTGGTCCTGTGCCCTCTATATATGTATACCTGTATACATATATACACACTTTCACATATGTATTCATATGCCCATATACCCTCCTATATAGACATATATATACATATACATATATATGTATATATATATGTATATATATATATATATATATTTCCTTCAATTATTCTCATACTGAGAAAAGTTTCATCAGTTACAATTATCGTTTTTCCGTGTAGGAATATAAATAGTTCAACTTTGATAAGTTCCTAATGATTTCTTTTTCCTGTTTACCTTCTCTAGCTTCTCTTGCTTTTTGCGTCTGGATGTCAAATTTTCTATTCAACTCTGGTTTTTTCATCAAGAATGCTTGAAAGTCCTCCATTCCACTGAATGACCATATTTTCCCCTGAAACATGATACTCAGTTTTGCTGGGTAGGTGATTCTTGGTTTGAATCCCAGCTCCTTTGACCTCCAGAATATCATATTCCAAGCCCTTTGATCCCTCAATATAGAAGCTGCCAGATCCTGTGCTATCCTGATTGTGTTTCCACAATATAAAAATTGTTTCTTCCTGGCTGCTTGTAATATTTTCTCCTTGATCTGGGAATTTTGGAACCTGGCTATAATATTCCTAGGAGTTTTCTTTTTGGGATCTTTTTCAGGAGGTGATTGGTGGATTCTTTCAACCTCTATTTTGCCCTCTGGTTCTAAAACATCAGGGCAGTTTTCCTTGAGAATATTTTGAAGGGGGGTGGCTAGGTGGCACAGAACACCAACCCTGGAGTCAGGAGGACCTGAGTTCAAATCCAGCTTCAGACACTTAACACAAAAGCTAGCTGTGTTACCTTGGGCAAGTCACTTAACCCCAATTGCCCTCCAAAGAGCAAAAAAGAAAAAAAGAGAATTTGTTGGAGGATGATTTCTAGGCTCTTTTTTGATAATGGCTTTCAGGTAGTCCAATAATTTTTAAATTATCTCTCCTGGATCTATTTTCCAGGTCAGTGGTTTTTTCAATGAGATATTTAACATTGCTTTCTATTTTTTCATTTATTTAGATCTGTTTAATAGTATCTTGATTTCTCTTAAAGTCACTAGCTTCCCTTTGCTCCAGTCTAAATCTGAGGGAATGATTCTCCTCAGTGAGCTTTTGAGATTCTTTTTCCATCTGGCAAATTTGGCTTTTTAGAGCATTCTTCTCCTCATTGGCTTTTTGAGCCTCTTTTGCCATTTGAGTTAGTCTATTTTTTAAGGTGTTATTTTCCTCAGTCAGGCTGTTGACTCTCATTTCATAATTTTCTTGTATCATTTTCATTTCTCTTCCCAATTTTTCCTCCACTTCTCTTATCTGCTTCTTAAGGTCCTCTATGGCCTGTACCTAGTTCATATTTTCCTTTGAGGCTTTTGGTGCAAGAGTTCTGACTTCACTGTCTTCCTCCTGTTCCATGCTTTGATCCTTTTTGTCCCCAAAATAGGAGTCTAATGTTGGATTATTCTGTTTGTTTTGTTTCCTTTGCCTGCTCATGTTGCCACTCAATTACTTGATTTTTGAGCTTTTTGCCACAGTAGGACTCTGCCACCAGACAGGGGAGTTTCAGTCCCAAACGCTGGGGTTTTCTCAGCTGCTGGATTGTTGGGTGCTCTCTCTGAAGTCTCCACATGCTCTGGCAAGCTGGTCACACACCCCAGGACCTCCACCCTAGACTGCAATCCAGATCCAAGAAGGTTAAAGCAAGAGTGATTAACCCTCAGACTTGTCGCTTAGTCCCCCTACAATCCACAGGTCAGAAGCTGAAGCTGCAACGTGGTGCAGGCTGCACCTAAGCATCTCAGCGGCTTCTCACCCTGGGGGCAAAAGCCGACACTCTCCCCACTACTGGTCCCAAAGTCCACAGTGCACTGACCTCTCACTTTGTCCTTAGCATCTATGTGTTGATAATTCTGGAAATGGCCACAGCTGCTGGTGTTCTGCAGTCCCTCCACCCGGCTGCTGGTCAGGCCTGCCCTGGGGCTAAAACCTCTGGCTCATGCAGGGCTGGGGTTGGCTCCCAGAGCACTGTGCTGGCTGTTCCCTGACAGGCTGCCAGGCTGTCCTCAGCAGGAGGTTAGCTTCTCTGTGTCGTTTTGTGGATTCTGTAGCTCCAAATTTTGTTCAGAGTCCCCTTTTACATGAATTGGGGAAGGTGGGAGCCAGAGCTGCATGGAAGTCCTGTTTCTACTCTACCATCTTGACTCCCACCTTTTTCATTTTTGATATTGGTGATTTGGTTTTCTTTTTTAAAAAAAATCAAATGAGCCAATGATTTATCTGTTTTATTGGTTAATAGCACCTCTTTCTTAAAGCCTTCCCTTATCCCTCTTATTAATAATGACCCTCTCTTTTATACCTTACATAACAGTAACATTATACACTATCATTATTGATATTTCTGTCTCAACCCCCTACTGGAATATAAGTTCTCTGAAGGCAGGATAGACATACTATATCTAAACTTCATATTTTCTCCAGTGCTGATTGAAGTCCTATATATATATATGGTCATTAATGGATTCTGACTTTAACTGGGTTTATTTGTGATGTACAAAGTGAATAACACAGAGATATTCCACTACCCTGAGGAAGATCCTCTTGGTTTGATACCTCCAGGGCAGCAAATGGAACCTCACAGAATTATTGGAAGGACAAAACTTTTGAAACTAGAGAGTGGTATGAAAATGTGAGTTATGGGGGCAGGTAGGTGGCACAGTGAAAAGAGCACTGACCCTGGAGTCAGGAGGACCTGAGTTCAAATCTGGCTTCAGATAGTTGACATACTAACTAGCTGTGTGACCTTGGGCAAGTCACTTAATCCCAACTGCCTTGCCTTCTTCCCTCAAAAAAAAAAGAAAAGAAAATGTGAGTTATGGTTAGTCTAGATATTCCTCCATTAAAGTCTATTCCTATGTTGCCATGGAGTTGATCCAGATTCTCATGGGCTATGCTAATGGGGTACTCCCTACCAAGCTGGACCTTAAGTAGGGATTTGGTGATGCAATGTCATTGGGTTAAGTTCAGAAAGGTTCATCACAAGGTCTACTGTCATGTTGGCTTGCCATCTGCATTGGTGATGTGCATAACATGAAGAAAACCACAGATCCTTGACATATTATTGCTACTATTTCTATTATGTGAGTCTGTCTTAGACCCCAGACATCCTAGTCCTTGTGTGTATCTTACCTTGGTCCCAGGCCAAAATATTCAAAAAATATTTCAAAAGACAATATATAGAGACAAAGAGCACAAAAATCTAGAAAGAGAAGGGTGGCTAGGTGGCACGGTGAATAGAGCATGGGCCTTGGAGTTAGGAGGACCTGAGTTCAAATCCAGCCTCAGACATTTAACACTTACTAGCTGTGTAACCTGGGGCAAGTCACTTAACCCAATTGCCCTTGCCTTCCCCCCTCCAAAAAAAAAAAACAAAAACCGAAACTGGGAAGAGATATGAGAGTCTCAGTGAGCATTGATACAAATAGACAAAACCAGCTTAAAGTGCTCTAGGAGGAAGTGGTATTTTTTTTAAGCCAAGTTATTACTGGAGAAATAGAAAGATTATCATTAGAACAGTGTTTTGGTGATGTACTATCAATAAAAAAACCACTTGTATCCATGGACCCTAATAGGTCTTTGGGCTATCTGTGTATAATAAGAAAATAGACAAAAAAGGTCAGTTGATTACTGAGTTCAATGACCTAAAGAATTTTGAATCTGGATTCTTAATGGGTTAATGATCTAGTCAAAGGGGCAGGGAGATTGTTACATCATAGTCATATATATATATATATATATATATATATATATATATATATATATATATATATATAATTGGACCCAAAGAGTTGAGTGACAATCCCTGGGGAAAAAAAAGAGGATTAGACAGCAAGATTTGGTAGTTAAAAGGTCATACATGAGGGTACATTTAAGGCAGGGGGCATGAAGAGCCAGGAAAGTAAATCTTCATTCCAGATTTTGCATTGCTAAGGCATGGTTATTCTACCATCAGTTCAAAGAGGCTTCCTGGAGGAGGATCTAGGAGATTGGAAGAGATGGTATCCCAGGCATATAGTAAGAAGGCAGCACAGATATTGCCACACTGTATGCCAACTCCATGTTGTAGAGCCTGAAATGGAACTAGGAATGGGGATTATAAATCCATGATAAAGATTGTGAATCTCAAAATAGGAGTTGTAAAATCCATGATAGAAACTGTGGAGCTTAGAGTTATGGACTTGACCTCAGGAAGACCTGGGTTCTAATTCTATTTCCAAGACTTACTGAGTATCCATGTATCAAGTATCCTCTTTTATAAAATGAGAATGAGAATGACAGAGTTGTTTCAAGGCTTAAATTTGATAATATGTGTAAAAGCATTTTGCAAATCTTAAAACACTATGTACATGTCAGTTATTACTATTATAGTGCTGTTGATGTTGTTGTTCATTCTTTGTTCTTGAAGAGGACCAATGACATCAGGAGGGTGATGTCTTAACTTGCATGTGAATTGGATGGAAGTGAGGTAGAGCTGTGAGGTAGACAGTCGTCAGTCTCATTCTCTCCTCCAGAGTTATTGGAGTCCAGTGGCAAGACATGGGTCAAGACAACTGGCAATGGCCCTGGATGCAATGGAAGACTTTGGCCTTTTTAAGTTAAGGTCTCCCGAATATCTCAGTTTGTCTGAGACAATGCCCATCCAGTAATTAGAGGCTAGGTAAGAATTGAGGCTTGCCTTCACAAAAGAATTGATCTGGGAGGGAAAAGACCCTCAGAGTTTCTGGCCCAAAGGGAAACTATTGCTATTTACACTCACTCTGAGTCATCAGAACCCAAACAATGAGCAATTGAGGTTTTGGTTGGGCCCTATCATTGGTCAATTAGTGAAAGCCAGAGTGATTTGGGTTTAAAGTCATAATCAAGTAGCTCCATTTAAATCACAGTGGGCTTTATCAAAGCCTGGTTTTTCAGAGATATGTTTCAAGAAATCATAAAAGAAAACTACATGAGACAAAAGGGTAATTGTCTCAGGTTTGTTTATTTTTTAATGATAGAAGAAATACATAGGGAGGAAAATATCTACTCATCAAATCCCAAGATATCTTGGAAAGTGTAAGTGATCAAAATCTATATTCCTTTGGACAGAGTGCCCACTTGTAAGGGTATGACTCTCCATGTGGAGGAGGAGGGGGAAGAGGAGGGAGAAGAGAAAGAGGAAGAGGAGGGGGAAGAAGAAATAGCAACATTGCCCAACTGGACCTGACTGGTTGTGTCCCAGAGGGCAGCTACTACTACTCACAGGTTATTTGTCCTTATTCTCAACGAGGACAACAGGAAGGTGATGTTTTGACTTGCAAGTTATGGTGTGGTGTGGTGTGTGTGTGTGTGTGTGTGTGTGAGAGAGAGAGAGAGAGAGAGAGAGAGAGAGAGAGAGAGAGAGAGAGAGAGAGAGAGGTGGAGGAGATTTGAGTAAGAGAGAGGGTGGGACCAGGTTGGAATGAGGGAAAGATAGCCCAAGGAAACACCTAGATGTTTATTGTTTGATGTCTGAAATGAAAAATCGAGGAGACATCAGCAGTATTGTCAGAGTTCTAGTCTCTGGGAACCAGGTATTCTACTTTTAAGTATAAAAACCTCAGTAATATTACTAAGTAGGACATGAGTTACCAGAATGGAATGGAATGGAGGGGGAATGGAATCTATCATAGATTCATCCCTAATCTCCTCATCCAACAGGTAGGAAAATGAAGTTCCATAGGATAGAGAGCTTTGTGAAAAGAAATGACCCTTTATTGATCACCCCCTAGTTCTGTCACTATAAGGCTGGAAATATTTGGGATATCACATCATTAGAATTATAAAAAAGTTACTCTCCTTAGTAGGGGGAAGGGCACCTGAGTCATGAATCATTAGAATGAAAACCTGTAAAAGAGGGTGGAGTTCCTATAAAATAGGTCAGGAAAAGGGTGATGATTCAGTACTTTCTAGAAACAGTCAGTAGCTAACTTTTGAGTGGGTCCAGCTGCCTGAAGAGCTAGTATTTCTCTGAACCCACCAAGATTCAATGGGAGATATTGACATGGAGCAGGAGCATGTTGCCCCAGCCCTGAGGAAGGAAATGGGAGAGATTAGCTCCCACTTAACTAGGAAAGAGATGGGAAAATTAAGAGCAAAGCAAGAAGGTGGTTTCCATAACACCTGAAGGGACCTTTTTATTTATAGGGTGGGACTGTGGGCCTCCATGAAAAGCACAATGGTGCCATTCTGGCCCTGGTCACGAGAGAGAGGACTTTCTAGCTGTGACACTGAATCTGAGCCTTTGCATGGGCCATCTGTCCCCCATTCTTGGAATGGTCTCCCTTCAAGACTCTGCTCAAATTCCTTCCACTCTTTTCAGGGGGCCTTTTCCAGTTCTACTTGCTGCCTAATGCCTTTCCTCTAGGATTAATTTGCATTTGTACTATAAAAGTACTCTGTAAATGTCCCTTATATGTACGTTCATATATGAGCTCTTTAAAATCAGGGACGGATTTTTTTGCCTTTCTTTGCATCCCTAGCATTTAGCGCAATGCCTTGAGGCCATTTTTGGAAAGAGCAGAATGGCAGGGTGAAAGACCTACGATGTCTGCCATAAGGGAGGGCAGCGGCAGGTGAAGTATATCAATGATAGACTGTCTGGGTACAGAGAGAAGCAATGGGAAGCAGCAAAGCAAGACTAGGGACAATGACTAAGAGACTGTTCGATACTGGCTGAGAGCCAGATTGTAAATTCCTTCTGAAAGTAGAGCTACCTCAGTGAGTGATGGGAGAAACCAAGGTTCTAGGACCTCCTCCCTTTCTGTGGCCCTTCCCCTTCCCCAAACCTGCACCTGGGGGAAGGGCATCCTCAATTCCTTTCTGTATCTTTCACTATGAAACTAAAACCTCTTCTGCATCTGGTGCCTTGTGAGCCTTGGTGCTTGTTAGGTGTAAGTGCAAGCAAGGTGGGATTTTTGTTCTTTTGTTTCTCGTTGCTGGAGTTCAGTATCCTAGGCTCATGCTAGATTGTAAACATCTGAAGGATCAATCTCCTCTGAATCCTGGTCATTCACAGTTGTGAATGTCAGGTGGGCTTTGGTGTCTTCTGGCTCTGAGCCTATTAGTCAAAAGTACACACACACACACACACACACACACACACACACACACACACACATATACATATGTGTGTATATATATATATATATATATATTCTGAGGTGAGGTATTGCTTGGCGCTCCCTCACGATGAACACTCAACTTACTAATGCTTTACCTGAGAACTCTTGATGTCCCAGAATAGACTCTGGGTGGCTGTTGTTAAGGGCCATCCTGGCTTTGTGAACCCAGATGTTGGCATTCTGGTGATGTAAGAGAGAGAGGAGAACTCTGATAGCAGAGAGGAGACCTCTGATACCAACCTTTGTGAGAACGCTGTAACACTGGACTGATAGAAAGTAAGATTGTTAACACCTTTGAAGAAAGAATGGGGTTTAGTGAGACTGGGAATAGTTATCTGTTATTTCCCAATTGTTGTATTATTTTGCTGTGCCCAGAGCCCAGACCAGAAGGGCCCCTCCCCATGTAATGTTGGGGGAGAATGAGTTGCCCTGGAGTTGGGGTGGTGTGGGCCAGAGAAAGAAACTGGGGGCAGGGGCCCCTAGAGCCTGCTGTGCCTGCACTCAGGGGGGAGCAGGGAGAGCTTGGAGTGGAGCAGTCCCTTCCCCTGTGAGGTGAGACATGGAGAGGGAGCAGAGACCTGCATTAGGACCAAGGCAGGAACCAGGCAGGAACCAGGAGCTGTTGGCCCACAGAGGAGCCATGGGGCTTGGAACTTGGCCCCAGGTCAAAATGAAAACTTTGCAGCAAGGCAGGAGCAGTGAGCATGCTTTCCTGCCACGTCCCACTGGGATGATTTGGGACCCAGGGGATGGAATTATCTATGGTGGGATAGGGGAAGTACTGTGGCTCCCAGGGACCCACCCTATTGGCTTTGTTGCCCAGTCACCCCCTATGACTTGGAAGCTGGGACTGTAGCAGTGTTAAGACTTGGACTCTTGGGGCGGCTAGGTGTCGCAGGGAGTAGAGCACCAGCCCTGAAGTCAGAAGGACCTGAGTTCAGATGTGGCCTCTGACACTTAACACACACAAACAAAAACTTAGCCATGTGACCTTGGGCAAATTACTTAACCCCAGTTGCCCTCCAAAAAAAAAAAAGACTTGGACTCTTTGGACCAGAGCATGTGTGCACCTGAGAGTGCCAGGTGGGAGCATGCAACAGCAGCGAGGGGAGAAAAATATCCCTCCCCACAAGAGGACTTTAGTTGGACGCTCTGGATTGAGGGCCTTGTGACCTATTGTGACCTGGAGTGGGGGGTGTTGTATTCTCTTCTGTCCCTGGAGATGTGCTGTGTTAAGGAAAAACCCTGGCCCAGGATCCCCTGATTGTATAAATAAGTATTTTGGAACAGTACTTGAGTCAGAAGGAGCTGGTTGTTCACTCCTCAAAGATTCTGGCCCCCCAAAAATATACAAGGTGGGGGGGTAGGCTATGTTATGTTATATACCTTTGTGTCTAAGGCAATATGGTCACCCTGGTAATAAGTTGTTAGGGTGTTGTGAATGTTATGCTTTAGTTTTTTGTCTCAAGGTTTAGTTTTGAATAAATAGAGTGTTCATTATACCTGGTGATTAGACCCTTAAAATAATTCACAGCAGCAGCCCTCAGATGTGCTGTGTTGATTGGCATTACATTAGGAAAGCTGATAGTCACCCTTGGGGCTGAGAACATCACACATTGACATTACTAGGATCCAACTAGGTGGGGATGAATGAACCAGGGAAGTTTAGAGGTTTACAAAGTGTCTTTCATGCATATACTTTAACACTTCAAAAAAAAAAAAAAACAACCTTGTGATTTCATTAGTGTGGGTCCTTTCCTTACAGTCCACAATTCTTTTATTCTTTCATGATGTATATTCCTCATGAGTTTCTGTAGCCAAAAAAGATCTTCATCCAGTGGCTGACCTCTCAGTGATGAAAATGCTTAACTGACCTGTCACTCTTCAGGTCCACAAACTCCTTTCCATGTTAGCAATGTCTATTAGATCTTGAATTCTGTAGATGTAATCTTCAAAAATCCAGGCCCTCCCCCCACACACACACACCACAAGGAGGTATCAGAGTAAGATATTAATGGACAATTCTTTTGTATTTTTGTCTTATTTTCCTTTCCCCTTATTAATCTTATATTGATCCTCTTTTTTAAAAATCAATTATATTGAATCAAGAAAAGATGTATTCTTAACATCATGTGGTTGCTCCTCTCTCTTCGAGTCTTTTGGGTACTTATACTGGGAGCAAGTGTGAGGAGCTTCCATCTCCCCTCCTCCCCTTTTCTCTTTGGGAGATCTTTGAAGAAGGAATCTGTTATCTGAGATAATTTGCATAACCTGGCCCAGGTGCCCTAGAGGAATGCCAGATATGGAAAGAATAGAAATAAAAAGGATCTCTTCCCAAAATCCAAAAGACTTGAAGGAATTAATCTGATGAGGAGAAACTGTATCTAGGTACTGAGAGAGGAAGAAGGTGAATGATTACTCATGAGCTATCCATTAGAAAACAGATCTGATTTAGGCACCCAAGTAAGAAGTGTGGTAATGCACTTGAGAATCTTTATGGTTGGAGATACTTGATGGCCTGGACGTGTAAAGAGCAGCAACATTAACATCTGAGATTCCAGTATACTTTCTCTATGACTCAGACCCTACTGAACTGGAACTATATGCTGTAGAAGAGCAGGACAATGGGGAGCCACAAAGTAGGGCTAAGACCAGGATCCATGACTCCTTCTGGGAGTGGAGTACAAGCAACAATATCAATAAGGACTGACAACTTCTGCCAAGAGCAAGGGACGGGGATCAGTAGGAAGAAAGTTGTTGGTGAAAGAGCAATGAGGCAGAAAACACTGGCTTTTCAGTGACATGTTGGAGTGAAGAGCAATGCTATAATTTAAGAAAATTGTACAAGTCCCTGGGGGGCTCTCAGAGGAGCAGGGTTTTCACAGTCTTTGAGCTCAGTTGTTACTGAGTCCAAGAATAAAAGAATCCTTTACCATGTAAATAAAACCATCAAATGTTTTAAAGCCTTATAAGCCTAAGTGCTTGTTAGGGAAGCTGGTGGTTACCCTTGTGAGAGAGCCAGCTACTGAAGTTCTTATGTTCCACTTGGATTGAAGAAATGAGACAGATAAGTAGGAGATCCCCAAAGTATACTGGAACCTTCATATCAGGAGTTTCAGATACAAAAGTTCTGCCCAGGTCAGGGGGAAAGTTAATGTGTCCAGAGGTTAGACATGAATGTCAGTGACAAAAAGGGAGATAATTTTTTAGAAAGAAGAAAATCTCCAACAGAGCAACTTAAGATTCAGCTATGAGTACTTTTCCCTTCCTGCTGGGAGAATTTCCATTTCCTTTGCATGTCATTATTTGCAACAAGACAAACACAAATACACAAACAGAAGAAGAAATGCAAGAGAGTGAAGTGAGCAGAACCAGGAAAATCTTGTACACAGTAACAGTAATATTGCACAATGATCAACTGTGAATATCTTTGTTATTCTCAGCAAGACAAAGATCCAAGATAATTCCAGATAATTTCAAAGGAATTATGGTGAAAAAAGCTATCCACCTCTAGAAAAAGAACTGATGAAATTTGAATGTAGATTGAAGCATACTATTTTTCATTTTCTTAATTTTTTCACCAGTTTTCTTTTTTTGGTCTGTGTTTTCTTTCACAACGTGACAATATAGAAACATTTTGCATGATTGCATATATAAAACCTATAGCAAATTGCTTACGATCTCAAGGAGGGAAGGAGGAGAAAGGAAGGAAGAGAATTTAGAGCTCATTTTAAAAAAATGAGTAAGATTTTTTATGTAATTGGAAAAATATTATTTTTTTAAAAGAAGAAATGCAGGGATACAAAGATAGAGACATAAACAAGGAGTTTGATTCTATTTGACTTTTTAAAATTTTTGGATAAAAACTGATGACTTTCTCCTTCATCCTGCTTACTCAGTACTTGGGAATATATAGGAAGAAAGAAAAGGGACTTCCTACAGAAAAACCAAGGCCTGGAGACAACTCTCCTCATAGTGGTCAGTATACTATATGATGCTGACTTGGCTCTGGCTTGGGTGGGAGAATCACAGGGAATGCTTTTAATTAAGGTCATCTCTATAGCTCCTAAAGTTGTGGGACTCCACCATAACCAACTTTTAACCTCGCTGCCACTCCTCTTTGAATTTTTCCGAGACCATGTCCTTGACCAAGGCCAAGATCATTGATATGACCTATCTCACAGTCCACATTTTAACCCTCATGGCCTTCTCCTTTGTGGTCTTGTCTATGATTCATTCCATGGTGATTTTCATAGCTTTTTCTATCGTGTCCTTTATGGTCATGTTCATGATTTCTCCTGTGGTTCTCTCCAGTACTACCTTTAAGACCTTCATGGACTAGTCCTTGCCCCTTGCTGTGATATTCACAATGTCCAAGCCCATTACTATTTCTAAGGCCCATCCAGGGTTTCTCTCTGATGCTCATCCCACATTTCCCTTCAAGGTCCATTCCGTGTCTCAATCCATGAGCAACCCTAGATTCCAGATCAAGGTCATGGCTGTGGAAGTAATAAGTGCTTCTGTTGAAAGGATTTCCCAGGGGCAGAGAGCAGTCCCTCTAGAAGAAAAAAAAAGTAGAGTTTTTAAAGAGCCAAGTACTTTCCCAAACAGCGATTTGGATTCCAAAACTTACACATTTACCCGCACCACAGATTTCTTCTCGGTACTATCTTTTTTTCCATTTCCCAGCCCTTTCCATGAATATCCAAATCAAGTTTGAATCTCAGTTCTATTACTACGTAACAGACACACAATGGGAAATTGATTTTTCCCCAAGATGTTTCCTTATTTGTAAAAGAAGAGGATTAGACTAAATGATATCCAAAGTTTCTTTCAATTCTATATCCCTATGATTACTACGTCAAAGTATTTTGGAGATGCCCTGTTTCTCAGAGCTAAGGCCCAGAAGGCAGACCACAGTCTGAGCTCAGCATAACAATAATCCTTTGCACTTTGAATGATCTTACCCTCTGCAAAGCGTATTGCACTTTGATGTTCACTCCCCCGTTTCCCAGGGACCTAAGAACCAGCATTCATCATATTTCTGATGTGCTCACAATCCCTGTTCCTTGTACTGTACTCCTATTCCCAACACAGAACTCTGGTTCTCTACCCCACAGAATATAACAACCCTCTAGACTTGAGACAATACTGTTCCCACAGAACCCATAGGAACAGTAACTCAAGACCTAAAAATGATTATGCCATAGTCCAGCCCAGTATGTATATAAGCACTGTCTGTACCCCAACATGTTACGCTTTCCTACTCAGAAAGACTTTCACTTACAATTTTCCTCATGGTGAAACTAATGAAACTGCTACTTGATTCCTGACACACCTGCCTCTGGCCTGCTCTGTTTCAGCTCCAACCATTTCCAGGTTAGAGACTGGTCCAATCTGTACTGCATTGAAAATTCTGTTGACAACAATTGGTGACAGAGGTCTTATGGGACAAACGTGGAGGTGAAGCTTTTGACCTCTCCAATACTGGAGGGGCAGACCAAATACCACTGAAATTTCTCCAGAGTTTGGCCACCCCTCACCTGGCTAGTTCATTGTTCTCACTCACACTCTGTTATCAGGACCTGATTATCCTGATCAACTGGTAAGACCTTTTTTTGCATATGGCTTAATTGCATGCATTTGCTGGTTTGTTGGTTTGTTTTGCATGCATCTGGTACATTTGTATCTGCATAAGCCTCTGATCCGTTTAATTGCTTATGCCTCTGATTTGTGAGCCTCTAGAACCAGGTGAAATTAGCATTTTTAATCACACTCTGTTTATATCTTGTCATTTTGTCTGTTACCTGTGTGTCTTTGTAAGATGCAAAATGACTTCATCAGGTTTGTGTTGTAAGCTAGATTCTGTTATATTGAAAGATTTAAAATGCAGCCAGTCAGAAAAATTTCTAAGGGCTAGAGCCAGAGAGAACGCTGGGAAGATGAATGAACTTTCATAGCTGAAACAGGTGCCCCGGCAAGTAGGACTGGTCCCACCATGGGCTCTCCACAGAAGATTAGGGTATTACAACACTAGTAAAGTCGGAGCTACAGAAATAAAGTTAGATAATCAAAGTTGTAGAACCACTAAGAATAGTAGATTCTGGGGGTTTTGAATTAATCATTAAGGGGGGGGGCCCTAAGTGGCACAGTGAATAGAGCACCGGCCCTGGAGTCAGGAGGACCTGAGTTCAAATCCGGCCTCAGGCACTTAACACTTGCTAGCTGTGTGACCTTGGGCAAGTCACTAAACCCCAATTGCCCTGCCTTCCCCCCTCCAAAAAAAAAGGAGAGATTAATCATTAAGAAGTTTGTTGATTAAGATTGCATTTTAAGATTGCAGTAGAGAATTCCTGAGACTTTGGGGTGATTCCAGGAAGTCAGATGGTACCACTCTATAGAATTTGTTTTAAGTAAAAATAAGGATTAAATCTTATAAAAGTTTTTTTTTTAAGTTTTAAAAGCAATTGTCAAGATCAATAGTTTCATTGTTCTAAGGCAATGAAGGAAAGCTAGTTTTGACAGAAATCTGAGACTGGAGAGAGTAAAGGAAAAAAATATGTAAATATACTTGGCACCAGCCCCCAAGCAGTGCCCTCTGCCATATACCCCATCCCCAGAGTCCAGTCAGTCAGTTTTTTCCAGAGTAAGGCTAGTCCTTGGCAGATCCCATCAAGCTGCTGCCTGGGAAGGTTCAGGAGCCCCTGGCAGCACCTAGGATGGCAGTATGAGGTGGGGGAAGCTAACCAGCCTCTGTCCTCCATGAGCCCACCCTTCTCTGTTCCAGTTGTAGAAATTTATTAACTGTGTAATCTTGGGCAGACTATTTTATCTCTTTTACTCAGTTTCCTGATTTGTAATTACTATTATTTCTCTAAGTGAATGTAATTGTTTCATACCTGATAACTCTAAAGTGGTTTTAAAGATCAACGATTTTTATATGTGATAATTTGGAAATGCAATTAGTGTCATTTGAAATTTATTGTTTTGTGTTATTATATTTCTAAATTTAAAAATTGAAATTGAAAATTTTGAGAGACTATTGCAAACAGAAATGCTGTTAGACAAAACTTCCCTTTCAATCTGGATATTATTAGATTATGAATTGTGCTTTGAAAGGAATGTGATAAAAATTAGATATTTGAAAAATGTTAAATGATGTATATTTAGTTATAAAACAGTCACTACTACTACTACTACTACTACTACTACTACTACTACTACTACTACTACTACTACTTACCATAATAGCAAATTTTCATTTGAAAATCTTGGCTAATATGAAAGTGTATGGTGATTTAAAGATACAGCTTTAACATATTAGTGATGAGTCAACTATCAGGCTCTTGTCGTATGTCTGAAGCCCCAGAATATGGGTAGTTTTAATTTATAAGTAAAGGATTAATGAAATGTTAATGTTTCCCTGTTAGGGAGTATCAGAAAAGATATTCAAGTTCTAAGTAGTAGCTAGTGAAATTTTGCTATTTAAGGTAAAAAATTCCTGGGACTGTAGCTTATTGTTTTGAGCTTTGATTACCGGGATATTTATCTGAATTGTCATGAAGTAAATAGTAGAAAATGGTGTGTGTGACAGTCTGGGGACTGCTAAGGTGGATGTCTTCACCTGGAAAAGTTAGGACATGGCCTACTTAGTATCCTCATGACTCTGTTTTCCCATTGCACTGGTTCCTTGCTAAAAAGAAAAATTCCCCACCTGGTTAATCCTAAACCTTGTCTTTAACACTCTGTGACCACATGATTGGCTATCAGATATGACTCATGCCTGGAATCAAACAGAGATAAACTAATAACACATAATATTATAGCAAATTTCTATAATCAAGATGTTTTGTAAGTACAATACAAAATCTATTAAATAATAGATTGATACTGAAACATCTCTGTTACTATAATAGGATGCAAGTATTATATAAACACCTTACAATTTTAACCTATATTTGTGGTCAAATTATAACATATGGAGGATATCCTCCGAGAGGGAAAATAATTATACAAAGTAATAAGACAAAGAGGTAATGTCAAAGTTTTCTAATTAAATGGAATCATAAATTTTGAGAAAGCAACAGGATTAAACTGTTTTCTCTAAAGAACTATAATACAAATGTATATGATTGGCTTCCAAAGTTTATCTATCATGGAAATTCAGGCTTTGAGTTTAAAGTTTAGTAATAAGTTTTGGTAATAAGTTCTCAATATTGGATTAAAAATCTATTAATTGGATTTTACATGAAAATGTATTGATAATGGTACAGAAAGATAAATTATTTTTCCATTTTGAAAAGTATCTGTCTGATATATATATACATGTATATATACATATGTATATATACACATATATATGTATATATATATCAGACAGATACTTTTCAAAATGGAAAATGTATATATGTATATATACATATATATGTATATACACCTATATATACATATATGTATATATATACATATATATGTGTGTGTATATATATATACATATATACATATATACGTATATATATATACATATATATATTTGCTTTTTGGAAGGGGGAAAGCAGGGCAATTGGGGTTAAGTGACTTGCCCAAGGTCAAACAGCTAGTGTTATGTGTCTGTGGCCAGATTTGAACTCAGTTCCTCCTGACTCTAGGGCCAGTGCTCTATTCACTGTGCCACCTAGCTGCTCCTGTCTGGTAATTTTTAAGGACAGAAGAGCTCATTTTCAGTTAGATCCTCATAAATTTTCAAAATATTTTTATATCAGATACAAGATTTAGTTAAGGATAGAAATAGCCTGAAAATATCTAGCGACCAGATAACTACCTGAAACATCTGGGACTCTCTGTTCCCCTAGGTTAGCCACATGCCTGTTTTGTTAATGTTTAAATTTTCTTAGTCACCTTAATGACATGTAAATCTCCCTCCCTTCTCAGCACTTGTTCACTATGAGCCCTCTAAGAAATTTGATCTGTATCTGACTTAATGTAATTATGGGAATCATGATAAAAACTTTATTACATTGTTTAAACCTAGCCTTGTGTGTCTTGAAAACTGTATCATCTGCAGAAAGCCCCTGTTCCTGAGTGGATGGAGTTAGAAGCAGTTGACATTCAGGTGAGACAGCTGTCCCAAGATTCTTGATGAGGTCTGAGTCTATTGTCCTAATTTTGTGAGTTTTTTCTTTCCTCTCCGCTATTGCTATGTGCCCAACCACCAAGGCCCTGATGCAAGCATGTGTTGGTGTTTTCTGATTCTGACATTCTTGGCTGTTGGGAGCCAAAGAGGCCTGAGCCAGGACTTTTATCTGATTCTGCACTCTGGTATCTTTGGGTGGCCAGCTCTAAATATGATGTCTTTTGAGGATTGTGCTTCAGCTTTGAAGTCTGCTCTCAATTGTATCAGTTTATGACTGTGGCTGCATTAAGAGGTACCTGAGGCCTAGATCTAAGGCTCTGCCCCAAAACTTTAGTTGTTCAAAACATTTGCAGGAAGTCAGTTCCTATGCAGATGTACTTGATGATGAGGCTTTGAGCATCCTTTGAGATATAACTGCATATGATAGGAAATAACTGACTTTTCCTAAGACTTTCTGGCACCTAGGGATCGAAAGGCCTTACTGCCATGCTACTTCCAGGTTATGACAGACTAAGATAATGATATGCTTGGCCCCCTCTCTATGATAGGTCTCTAGGATAGGTCCCCTCAAGGAACTAACCTCCCAGGCATATGACTGTCTCCTTTATTAGTCATTAGGGTAGGGGTTCCTTCAGACTCCCTCCCTTTGACTAAAAGGGGGAAATGTCAAAATATTTTGGAGATACCCTATTTTCCAGGGCTAAGACCCAGAGAGCAGACTGTGTCTTGAATTTGACATAACAATAATCCTTTGCACTTTGGATTGTCTCACCCTTTGGCAAAGTGTATCGCACCAGGTGTTCACTCCCCCTATTTCCCAGGGAGCTGGAAGCCAACATCCATCAAGTCTGACATCTCACAATTCCTGTTCCTTGTAGTATACTCCTGTTTCCATCACAGAACTCTGTTTCTGTACCCTACAGAGTAATCATGACCCCAAAACTTGGGACAGTACTATTCCCACAGGACCCATGGGAACAGTAACTCAAGACCTAGAAATGATTATGTCATAGTCCAGCACTGCCTGTACCCCAACATGTTAAGCCATCCTACTCAGGAAGACTTCTACTTGCAAGTGTTTTCCTCACTCTGAAACGAATGATTCCTGACACACCTGTCTCTGGCCTGCTATGTTTTGGCTCCAGCCATTCCCAGGTCCAATCTGGACTGCATTCAAAATTCTGTTGACAACTATTATTTCTCTTTTGGACTATACCACTCCACAACTAGCATAGTCTTTTATTTCTCTTTCTCCATCTCTCTTTCCCTCTGCTTTTAAATTTTTGTATCTGACTTTGTATCTGTCTTTTTTTATCTCCATATCTCTCTCTATCCTTATGCATTTTCCTCCCTTATATATTTTTTGTTCTTACAGAAAGCTTCTGATTTGCCATCAATAAGACATTTGTGTTTGCAAAAGAAGGGTGAAATGAGAAAATCTATACAGTCTTGCTGTCTGTGAACATGCTCTGGGTAATGGATACTTGAATGAGATGATGAATATAAAGCACTTTCCAATCTGGGAGCATCACATTAATGCCAGCTATTATTGTTATTGTTGTTGTTATTAGTCTCCAGCCTGGGGATGAGTTCATTCTCTGAAACTTCTATGGAACTTGTGCTAAGCTCAAGCAATTTATATACAGCAGTACAGTGGTATGCTTTAACAATTGAGCTCTGGGATGGAGGTACGGGAAAATATATGCACGAACACTTTCCAGTTTAATCTACATAATCAATTTTTTCTTAAGTCTAGACAATTAAAAGAATAAATCAAGCCCTGATTGGTAATGATTGCTGATTTGTGAAGCATCAATGCTCACATTGAATATTTAACAATTGGCTCTCACAAGTGGCTCCAGCAAATCACTGTGTATAACTCTGAACTAAGGAGGAACATACTTTCACCAATTAATAATTGGCCTGAAATAAAAATCACTCCACAACGGTTTTCTTTGTTTTCACTGACATTCCCATTCCCTCTTATTTCTCGTCCTGTGCTAACTTTTTCTTCTCCATTTTTCTTTCCTACCTGTTATTAATATGATTCTCCCTTTTGCTTTTAATCTTAGTTCTATCTAAGGGAAGCAGTGTAGTGAAATAAAATCACAAGAGATCTGGAATAAGAAAGTTCAAATGTTGTGGCTTGAATTTATGACACATGCAACTGTGGGAAGGCACTTGCCCACTTGAGGTTTCATTTCTCTAACCTATAAAACATGGGTGTTGGGCTAAGGTCTCTTCAAACTTTACAAACCAACAGACTTTTTTGCCTCTGTGTCTTTTGCCAAATCACTTTAGAAAATAGTCTTCTTTCTTCCTGACAGACCCACATACTCTCCTCTCCATGAATATCCACACAAAATACATGCTATCTATTGAACTTTGAGAATTGATCACTCACCAGGCAGAAACTGAGTCCCACACAGAGTCCCAAAACCATTGCAGTTACAGCAAGAGAGATGACAATGATAACCCAGGGTTTCAAGAAGCTAGAGGGCTTCATTATGGAGACAGAAGTGAAGCCTGTTGTTGCTACTTCTGTGGGTAATATTGTAGGAAGTGGGAAAATTGTTGTTCCAATAGAAGACACAGAAGAAATAAGAGCTGATACTTCAGAAGAGAAATCAGTTGTGAGTTTAATAACTTCTGAGGTTAGATGCTGATTACTGGTGGATGGAGAAGAAATACGAGGTTGCTCTGCATGACTCGTTTTTGAAAATGTTGGCGCTGATGTCACAGAGATAGGCACCAAAGTAGCTGTTGTTGTTCCTGAAGAGGATACCGGGATTTCAGACATCTCTGATGTGTTAGCACTGGCAGAGGCTGGGAGAGAGGCAGAAGCTAGTTTAAGGACTGAGTTTGTGCATGATGTTGAAGAGAGAGGGATTTGAGTACCAGTTATTCTTCCTGAGGAGAAAGTAGTTGGGACTCCAGTTATCTTTCTTGTTCTGGTAATAGCTGAAGTTTGGGTACTTAGAAATCCTTGTGTGGGTGTGGTTACTGAATATAGCTTACGTGATATTGAAGAAGAGGTCGATGGTGTGCTTTTTGTTTTTCTTGTTCCTGAAGAAAAAATGGTTGAGACTTCAGATAACTTTGTTATTGTGGCACTGGCTGAGGTTAGGGAAGTGGTAGGTCCCTCTTTGGGACCTGTTGATAAATGTACTGTGCCTGATGTTGGACTGGTAGGCGTGGAGGTGACTGCTGTTGCTCCTGAAGTGGAGGTTGTTGGGACATCAGATGCCAGTGATGTTGCAGCATGGGCTGAGGTTGGAGGAGTGGTAGATCCCTGTGTGGGGCTTGTAGTTGAAGGTGGTTTTCCTGCTGTTGAAGGTATGGGCACTGAAGTGGCCTTTGTGTTCCCTGAAGAGATGGTTGATGGAACTAAGATTCTCTCTGATGTTATAGTTAGAGTACTGGCTGAGGATGGGTGAGTGGCAGATCCTTCAGTGGGGCTGGTTGATAAATGTGCTGTGACTGATACTGATGAGGCAGGTGCTGAAGTGGTTGTTGTTGTTCCTGAAGAGAAGGGACTAGGTGCCTCAGCCACCACTGCTGCTGTAGCAATGGCTGAGGCTGGAGCAGCTGCAGATCCCGCTGTGGTGGCTGAGTGTGTTGTACTGTCTGTTGAAGTGGTGGGCACTGAGGTGACTCCTGTTGTTCCTGAAGAGAAAGTGATTGGAAACTGAGTCATCTCTGAGGTGGTCATGTTAGTACTGGCTGAGCCGGGGGTACCTGGAGGTCCTTGTGTGGGGGTAGCCGCTGGCTCTGCTGCACTTGTTGTTGAAGAGGTGGGCATGGAGGTAGCTCCTGAAAGGAAAGCAGATGGGAATCGAGTTGACTCTGACGGTGGCACTATAGCACTGGGTGAAGATGGAAGAGTCGTAGACCCTTCTGTGGGCTTTGTGGATAAATGTGTTGTTCCTGATGTTGTAGAGGCTGACATGGCAGGGGCTGTTGTTCCTGAAGACGAGGTGCCTGGGGCTTCAGACACCTCTTCTGCTGTAACACGGGCTGAGGCTGAGAGAGTGGTGGATGCCTGTGTGGAAACTGATGTTGAATGGGTTGCGCTTGAATGTGAAATGCTGAGCACTGTAGTGTCTGTTGTTTGTCTTAAGGGGAAAGTGGTTGGGGCTTCAGACTCCTGTGATGTTGTTTTACTGGCTATGGCTGAGAGAGTGGTAGATCCAGCCGGGGAAACTGTTGACAAATGTGTTGTGCCTGATGGTGAAGAGTCAGGTGCTGAAGTGGTTGTTGTTGTGCCCACAGAGAAAGTGTTTGGGAATTGAGTCTTCTCTGATCTGGTCACGGTAGCATTGACTGAGCTTGGTAGAGTTGTAGATCCATTGGTGGAACCTGTTGATAAATGTGTTATGTCTGCTGATGAGGAGGTAGGCACAGAAGTGGTTGCGATTATTCCTGATGGGAAGGTTCTGGGAGCTTCAGACATAACTGAGTTTGTACCAACGGCTGACACTGTGGTAACTGCAGATCTTTGTGCGTGGATTGTTGCTGATTGTGCTGTCCTTGATGTGGAAGAGGTGGTCATTGGAGTGGCTGTTGTTGTTCCTGAAGATGAGCTGCCTGGGGCTTCAGACATAACCGATGTTTTGCCAGTTGCTGAAACTGGGAGAAGCGTAGATCTCTGAGTGGGGGTTACTGCTGACTGGGTGGAACTTGACGGTGAAGAGGTGGTCAGTGAAGAGGGTGTCCTTCCCAAAGGGGAAGTGGTTGGGACTTCAGATATCTTTGTTGTTGTGGCACTGGCTGAGGTTAGGGAAGTGGTAGGTCCCTCTTTGGGACCTGTTGATAAATGTACTGTGCCTGATGTTGGACTGGTAGGCGTGGAGGTGACTGCTGTTGCTCCTGAAGTGGAGGTTGTTGGGACATCAGATGCCAGTGATGTTGCAGCATGGGCTGAGGTTGGAGGAGTGGTAGATCCCTGTGTGGGGCTTGTAGTTGAAGGTGGTTTTCCTGCTGTTGAAGGTATGGGCACTGAAGTGGCCTTTGTGTTCCCTGAAGAGATGGTTGATGGAACTAAGATTCTCTCTGATGTTATAGTTAGAGTACTGGCTGAGGATGGGTGAGTGGCAGATCCTTCAGTGGGGCTGGTTGATAAATGTGCTGTGACTGATACTGATGAGGCAGGTGCTGAAGTGGTTGTTGTTGTTCCTGAAGAGAAGGGACTAGGTGCCTCAGCCACCACTGCTGCTGTTGCAATGGCTGAGGCTGGAGCAGCTGCAGATCCCGCTGTGGTGGCTGAGTGTGTTGTACTGTCTGTTGAAGTGGTGGGCACTGAGGTGACTCCTGTTGTTCCTGAAGAGAAAGTGATTGGAAACTGAGTCATCTCTGAGGTGGTCATGTTAGTACTGGCTGAGCCGGGGGTACCTGGAGGTCCTTGTGTGGGGGTAGCCGCTGGCTCTGCTGCACTTGTTGTTGAAGAGGTGGGCATGGAGGTAGCTCCTGAAAGGAAAGCAGATGGGAATCGAGTTGACTCTGACGGTGGCACTATAGCACTGGGTGAAGATGGAAGAGTCGTAGACCCTTCTGTGGGCTTTGTGGATAAATGTGTTGTTCCTGATGTTGTAGAGGCTGACATGGCAGGGGCTGTTGTTCCTGAAGACGAGGTGCCTGGGGCTTCAGACACCTCTTCTGCTGTAACACGGGCTGAGGCTGAGAGAGTGGTGGATGCCTGTGTGGAAACTGATGTTGAATGGGTTGCGCTTGAATGTGAAATGCTGAGCACTGTAGTGTCTGTTGTTTGTCTTAAGGGGAAAGTGGTTGGGGCTTCAGACTCCTGTGATGTTGTTTTACTGGCTATGGCTGAGAGAGTGGTAGATCCAGCCGGGGAAACTGTTGACAAATGTGTTGTGCCTGATGGTGAAGAGTCAGGTGCTGAAGTGGTTGTTGTTGTGCCCACAGAGAAAGTGTTTGGGAATTGAGTCTTCTCTGATCTGGTCACGGTAGCATTGACTGAGCTTGGTAGAGTTGTAGATCCATTGGTGGAACCTGTTGATAAATGTGTTATGTCTGCTGATGAGGAGGTAGGCACAGAAGTGGTTGCGATTATTCCTGATGGGAAGGTTCTGGGAGCTTCAGACATAACTGAGTTTGTACCAACGGCTGACACTGTGGTAACTGCAGATCTTTGTGCGTGGATTGTTGCTGATTGTGCTGTCCTTGATGTGGAAGGGGTGGTCATTGGAGTGGCTGTTGTTGTTCCTGAAGATGAGCTGCTTTGGGGCATTGAATTATTTGTTTTTAGTCTTGAGGAGATGGTTGTTGAAACCTGCATCTACTGTGCCATTGTAGCACTGTTTGAGCTGAGGAGAATGTTGAATCCCCCCTGAACCTAAGTAATATGTATGTTATACCTGATGCTGAAGGGATAATTATTAAAGTGCCTCTTCTTGTTTCAAAAGTGGAATATGTTTTTTTTATTTTTAAAATTTTGATGTTGTTTTCTGTTGTGTTTTTTTAGATTAAAATATCTTTTTTTTCTAATTAGGCTGGTCGAATTTATTTTCTATCTGATTATATAATAACCTATTCGTTTTCTATGGAGAATCCTTTTTTCATTTTATGTGTTTCAGTTATTGCATTGGAATTTGAGGTTGCTATTTTTTTCATCTGCACTAGTAAAATGTATATGGATTGTTGTCTTTGAAAATTAAGGGAAACTGAGGGACAAAGTTCTGAGCACATACAGTTTTTTGGTACGGCTAGCAATTATTAAGAAATGGGCTCTTTCAGCTCCTCAGTCAGTCAAAAACAGCCCCCAAAATATAGGGTTTACTATCCTTCAAAATGTTTGGGGCAGTAAAAGATGGAAAACAATATGATTGGTTCTACAGTCTGGATTATCTATGATGGCAAAAAACCCCGATATGATTGTCTGGTATATTTGGCGCCAGTAACAACCCCTCCTTCCATCCCATTGTCAATAGAGTTTGATTGAGAGATTGAACCTATTCCTTAGTTGAATAGTAATAACAGATTTTTGGTGCCTACCTGCATTCTGTAACGTTAGTAAAACATCAAAACTCCCTCAGTTGTACGTGGGTATGCAATGTTGTATAGCAACAATACATTTCTTTGTGTAAAGGTGACTTATTGGAAAACTACTTTTAACTTGGAAGCAAAATTGAGCTTCTGTACTCATGAACTTTCAAACTCATCTTAGAGACAAAGAAACATGACTCAGACAGAATAGAATAGAATACAGAATACGGAATAGAATCAATTGTCGAATGGAATTAGATACAAAATACTAAATCAATATTTGATTTTTCCAGAATGTACATATATACATTCCCTTTCCCATTATAATTAAAAAGCATAATAAAATTTTATAACTCAATGAATGCAATTATAATATGTAAGCCTGGACCCAAAGAAAAGAGATGGGAGTTCCCTTTCCTCTGTTTTTTTCTGAGGTGGCAGCTGTTGTCATAGAGTGCTATATATCCTATCCAATATGGCTGATTGCTAATTTGCTTTTGTTCTTCTTTTCTTTTTTATGTGAGACTTATAACATCATGGATAGTAGAAGGAAAATCTTGGGAAATTAATAACAATAAAACTTTAAAAGCCCAGGATAAAATACTCTTGTGTCCCTAGTGGGCATCATCATGAGGCTTATAGACTTTTCTGTGATGGGCTATTTTGGCAGATGAACCTATCCTGGAGATTGCTGTCATTGTCTCGCTAGTAGGTCTTTATTGTGCAACTTTTCATATCGGTACCTTTGTTGATATCTTCTGTTGTAGTAATAGCTCCAGAAATAATTCCTTCAAATGAACTCAATGCCATATTCTTGCCATTGCACTTCCCTTTTTCAATAAGACAAGATCCATTTAAAGCGATCTTCCTCAGACTCATTCTGAATTAAGTTTTATGGATCAGATTGGAATTGCAGAACTCTAAAATTTGAGGTCACCTCAAAGATCACGTAGTCCAACTCACTAAAAGATTTGGGAATTTCCCATCTAAAACTACCATTGTTGTTTGTCCTTCTTTCTCAAAGAGGACCAATGATATCAGGAAGGTGATATCTTGACTTGCAAGTGAGTTGGATTTAAATGAGGCAACACTGTGCAAAGTCACCAGTCTCATTCTTTTCTCCTGAGCCATCTGGGTCCAGTGGCAAGATATAGATCAGGATAACTGGAAATGGCCAGTGGGAGACTTTTTAAGCTAAGGTCTTTCCCAGGTCTCAGTTTGTCATTCAGTGATTAAGGCTAGGTAAAAAATGAGGCAATCTTGGGAAGTGGGGACAGGAGGGAGGAAGGAGGAAATATTTGAAACTCAAAATCTTTATGTGTAACTGGAATACTATTTACAAAAAAAATGAGGCAAAAGATGACCTCTTTTACCAACTTAAAAAAAAATCAATCTGGGAGGAGAAGATCCTCAGAGTTTCTGGCCAGAACAGAATTTTCGAACCAACAAAACTCAAACAATGACCAACTAATTATTATGGGACCTATTATTGGCCAATCAATGGGAGCCCACTACCATTGGTAGCCAGGTGGAGCAATGCATAGAGCACTGGGTTTACAGTCAGGTTAAAAAACCCTGTGCAACCCTGGGCAAGTCAAATAACCTCTGTTAGCCTCAGTTTCCTTACCTGTTAAATGGGAACAATAATTCTGCCTACTTCCCAGGGTTGTTGTGAGGAGGTAATATTGTTAAAAGTTAAAACTCTTGGGGCGGCTAGGTGGCGCAGTGAGTAGAGCGTTGGCCCTGGAGTCAAAAGGACCTGAGTTCGGATCCGGCCTTAGACACTTAATGCACACACAAACAAAAATCTAGCCGTGTGGCCTTGGGCAAGCTACTTAACCCCAATTGCCCTCCAAAAAGGCAAAAAAAAAAAAAGTTAAAACTCTTAGCACAGCTGCCTGCTGCATACTAGATGTTTAATAAATACTTGACTCCTTCTTTTCTTTCTCCAGTGATAGAGAAGTTCCAAAAGGAAAGTTGGCAATAAACACTTGATAGCACCTTTGGTATCCCCATTTCCCTAATGCTTGGCTCTTCATCCTTAGTTCTCATTCCTTCCTCAGGATTTAGGTACTTGGCTTTATCCCAGTCTAAACTCCCATTTTCTCTAATTCTGTCTTTCTCTGCCAGTCCCTGCCATAATTGCATGTCCCATGCACATCCCTTTCAATATTCCAATATCTCTGTACCCATCCACATTGATTTTCCCTTTGTCTCAGATAACGTCCTGGTTACACTCTAGTTGCTGATTTGTTATTGGGATTGCCATAAAGGTTAAATCTTCTATCTTTTTAAAGGAATGAGTTGACTTTGGGATTGTTGCTTATATTGGGGTAATGAAATGGGTTTAGACAGAATGATAATTTTATTTAAGGAAGAGGAGTGTAGGCATGACAACAAGCTAACCAGGTCCAGGCCCCCTTGTTGAACTGTCAAAAGACCTAACAGGGCAGGTCACAGGTTAGGTGTCATGATGTTCTTCTTGCATCAGGACCGGGGATATCAGGGAGAGAAATATAAAAGATTCACCCCCTCACAATTCATGTTTTAGATGAAGGAAGAGAAGGAGGGAGATAGGTTTAAGGCCTCTGGAGAGTTAGAGTGGAATTTAGACCTACCTTCTTCCCACCTGAGATTCTTTCTTCTGGACTAAGGGAAAATATCAAACGATTTGGTCAAACTGATTCACTGACTGGACTCTTGACCAGTAAAACCCAAGTAATCAGTTAATCAGAGTATTAAAATAGACCCTCTTTAGTTCAAGCCAACAGCTAGGGCATGGTGGGAAGAGCACTGGGCTTAGACTAAAGAGATGTTGATTCAAATCCTGACTCTGAGACTTACAAGTTGTTGATATTCAGCCAGTCACGTCCGACTCTCTATGACCCTGTTTGGGATTTTCTTGACAAAGATACTGGAGTGTTTTTGCCATTTCCTTCTCCAGCTCATTTTACAGATGAGGAAACTGAGGCAAAGAGGGTTAAGTGATTTGCCCAGGGCCAGACAGTTACTAAGTTACTGTCTGAGGCCAAATTTGAACTCAGGAAGATAAGTCCCCCTGACTCCAGACCCAGCACACTATACACCTCACCACTTAGCTGCCTCCACTTACAAGCTCTGAGACCTTAAACAACTCATTTACTGGCCAAGCTTCATTTTCCTCATTTGGGATAACATTGATGAAGTTCTTATGTCACAAGGTTGTTAAAAGAAAACACTTTAGAGACTTTCAAGCATCATGTAAATGTGAGTTATCAGCAATAGTACCAGCCTCTCTATAAGAAGCCAGTATAGCCCAGAAGTAGAGAGAATGAGGTGTCTCTGATGCTGATGCCTGAACCTGAAGTGAACTTCAGGAGCACTTTCCAGGGAATAAAGGGGCACTGAGGTCTCAATGTTCCAGATCTGTGGGTTGTCTTGGCCATGAGTGTCCCCTGCCTCACTCCCATTTGTGCTTAATTGTATGTCTGCTCTTACCCCCAACAGACTCTGTGTGTATTTGTGGGAGAGTATTCTCTAGGTGTTGGGTTTTGCTCATGAGCTATAGAACAGAGGGACAGGCACCCATAGGGTTACCGTAGAATCTGAGGGAGGAGGCACCCCTTTGGGGATCCAGTCTTCCAATGCCAGTGTGATTGGCATTGGGGGAGTGAGCCCAGAGGGAGTTGCTATTGTGGAGGAGTCCCTTGGGGGGTTTGGAGATGGGTTAGAAGTTTGGACAACAGGATTACCAAATTATAAAGAAGAGTCTCTTGTTGCTGAGGATAAGATCTGAGGGCTGGGAAGCAGGTTAGTTTGCTCCCTCTCTCGGGTGATCCTCATCTTCCCTCACAGGTCTTTAGGTCCTCTTTCCTCCAAGCCCCTTTCCTTAAAATTGATTAACTCACCAAGTTCCAGGAGCCCAAGAAGAATCAATAGCAGAATCCAGGAGGTAGGAGAGAGTTTTCCTTTCTTCATCTCAAAATAATAGCTGTCTGGAGTCCACAGAATGGACAATGGCCAAGAAGGAGGAAGGCCAGGATCCAAATGTGTGGATTTTTGGTGGAGATGCCAGTTTGCAGACACCAACCTGAGGGCTGGAGGGCAATGCCTGGTGGAAAGGGGGAAACAGAGCCAGAGGCCAGGTGTTACCTTGACACCTGAGTAACACAAGATCTCATCACAGTTTTTATTCTTTTTTTCACTTCATCATCTGAGACATTTATACTCAGTGCTGAGGAGAGGAGGCCTGGGTTTCTGGGTCCTCCCTCCCCTAGGGAGGGGCAGCTCTGGGTCTTTTCTTTGTCACCTCAGAACAGAGAGAAGTTGAGATGTAAACTTCTGTTTGCAGAGAAAAATATGACAGGGGTCGAGGGGAGGAGAAGGAGAAATGGCATAATCACAGGGTGCTGGCTCTGAGGAGGACCAGGAAAGGGAAGAGAACAAGGGGATCAAAGTTGACAGGGCTGAGGGACCCACCCTCTAAGCTAGATACTAGGTCAGAGTGTACTAGGATTCACTAAAAGGCAAGCCAGTGATAGCCACAGCCGGCACACTAATCTGCAGCAGAGCAATTAAAAATTGCTGGGAAACACAGCTCACATCTCCTGCTTCCCTTGAGGAGTCAGGTGTCCAGCCCCCCTCCCCCTTACTCAGCTAGAGCCCAAGAGTCCTATTCTCCACCCTTCAATACCTCTCCCCTCCTTGGACCCAAATATTCCATCTCAGTCCTCTCTCTAGGGAATTCCCATTCCACAGACATGACTCTCTTCTCCCCACTTCAAGGACCCTCTCCCCACCCCTGGCTGGCCCTGTTTCTCTCCTTCCTCACTACTCATTAAGCAATTTCTCCTAATGAGGTATCAGCCCCAACCTTGCTATGTGATGTTGTAACCTAAAAAGGAATCTGGATCTCTTGATATTTCCATTAAAGTCATAGGTTCCCTTCCCCAATCCTTCCACCCTTGTCTTTTTTGGGGGGTGAATGTGGGGAAAGGAGAGGTATAGTGAGGGGAAGGTAACTGGTGTTAGAGCTCATGGGTTCTCCCAGGCATCATGGTTAGTAACGTGACTGAGATGGGATGTGAAGAAAAGCATCCTTACAGAAAAACGGTTTCCAATGTTGTATCAACCATGCCAGAACCCAAATCTATGGGTAGTCAAAGCCAAATAAAGCAGGCTAGCAACAGAAGAGTCAGAAATCAAACAGAAGTTTAATTGAAAAGTGAGGGAAATGCCTGTGAATGGAAATCCATCTTCCTGAGGAGTGAGTATAACTTAGGGCAGGTATGTGTATAACTCATACATGAAAACCACAAAAAGGTGGGATCCAACACAGTCTTGAGTAAACAGTTCTCATGGTTGGCATCTCTTGGGACAGTGCAGACATTCTTGAGTCTTGTGGGAACAGTCTTTGAGTTGTTAGAATCATTGAGACTTATGAGGTTTATCGGGGTACAGAACCAGAGTTAGAGTGGCACCAACAGGAGTGAAGCACCTGGTTTGGTTCACTCAGCATGTCAGGAGATTTGACTAATCACTTTCTGCTAGAGCATGTTGGCTACAGTACCAGCTCTCCTGGGATCCCCTGGGAAGTAGGGATCAAAGCAATAAAAAAAATTATATGATTTTTCCAGAGGGTGAATGTAAAGGATTGTTGTTATGCCAAGCTCAGGGCACAGCTTGCTTGCTGGGCCTTAGCTCTGGAAAACAGGGTATCTCCTAATATCTTGACAGTTATACCCCCAAATTTCAATTGTTGAACCCTCAAGTCTTTTTCCCTAATTCAAATGAGATGTGATTCTAAGGCCAGAGATTCTAAATAGTTGTGCTATTTTAAAGCCAAAGAAACTGGCCAGATCTTTACCCAGTAATCATTATTAACGGCTGTGGGAGAGCCAACGTGGATTTACCTCAGTGCCCTTGAGAGGTCCCTGGACCTGTGACGGCACTGCCTCCGGGCTTAGGCGATGATGGCAAGGCCTCTCGCCCCCATTAACCCTCTAGGCACTTGAGGGACTGCTAGGCCCCCAGCTGACCCCGCCTTGTTCTAAGGAGAGAGGTACATCCGGGTCCACAAGGAATATCCTTGCTCCAGGTAGAGATCACGAGAGTCCCAGGGTTAAGGTGTGCTTGACCTTAAAAGGCAAAAGGTGTTGTAATTGGCCAAGAGCCAAAATGGAAAGTGCTTGCGTAGGATAGGCTATATATGTAGAAGAGCAGGAAATAAAGTTGGAGTTGCCCCCTGAGTTGCTGTGTAAGTGTGCTTTGTTCTGCTCGGCGCTCCCCGCCACGTGTCGTCCCGGAAGGCCCAGGAAAGGATCTGACAACAAGCGGCCTTTTTTTTTTAATCCAGGTTGTAGCACCAACACCTCCTACCATCTTCTTAGCATAATGATGAATGCCTTGTTCTGAAGACTGGGTTTCCCAGGAAGATTATATAGGACTTTTTGTTTTTATTTTTACTATTATATATGTAGCAGTGATGATCAGGTTCTACCGATTTGGTGAAAAAGTCTCTTCTCATTCCCCATCCCCCCACCATAAGAGTAGAATTATTTTCATAGCTTTTATAGTGGAAGGGTGATAGAAGTTTCTCCACAGGGCTGTGCTTCCTTATTATCAGTCATTAATCATCTTTGAAACAACCACACACCATCACCATCATAACCACCACCATCTCCATCCCCATAGACCATTCCAGAGTTGTCTAGATCATCCCAGCAAAACCCATCTCTCACACTGAAGAGCCAGAGCACAAACCACTCCATGGTCCATGCTCAGACTAGCAAATTCAGGTTTTCCTAATTACCCTTGCTTCACAAAGCTTTTCTAGTTGGAGGGCTTATTTGGTCCACCTTAAAGACCTGGGGACGTGGAGCCTGGAGAAGAAAAGATTGAGGTAGGGTGGGGGACAGGACCTCATAGCTGTCCTCAAGGATTAAAGGGCCAAAGACCTGCGATGAGTCTCAGTTATTCGACTCACTGATCAGGGTTGGACTTCCTCATATACAAGTTTCAGTTCTACAATTCTGGATAATCAGTATGGTAAAAAATTTCAAAACTGTACGATAGAGAAATCTGCAACTACGGGTTATTTGTTTGGTGAACAGAAGACTTACGAGGAATATAAAAACTATCTTCCTGTGGTCCACTTGGAAGAGTAATTAGGCTCATTGGTTGTTGGGTTTTTTTTTTTTTCAGCTTAGTCCCAGGTCAAAGAACTAGTAGCAATATTTAGAAGCAAATTTTGGCTTCACCTGAGAAACATTTCCTACCTAGAGTTGTCCAAAATAGTGGAACATACCTCGTGAGATAATGAATTCCCCATCGTGATATGCTCCTGTGTGATAGAATGGATAAAGGTTGGTCCTGAAGTCAGGAAGGATTGAATTCAAATTTAACCTCAACATTTACTAGCTGTGACTCTGGGAAAATCACTTAACTTGTTTTCCTTGGTTTCCTCAATTGTAAAATGGGGATAAAAGTAGCTCTTACCCCCCAGAGTTGTCGTGAGGATCAAATGAAATTATATTTGTAAAATGCTTAGCACAATGCCCAGTACATAGTAGATACTTAATAAATGCTTGTTCCCCCCACCTCCATTCCCCATCATGAAAAACTTTTGACAAGAGGCTCAGTAATTTCCGATGGGATTATTATAGAGGGGATTCCTGCTGAGGTGAGGGCTATAATTGCTAAAATTACATCTAGTAGAATATCAGCTCCTTGAGGGCAAAGACCATTTCACTTTTTTCTCTATCCCCAGTGCCTCAAACAATGCTTGGCACCCAGTAGATGTTTTTATCACTATTTGTTGAAGTTAACTGAATTGTTGAATTGAATCCCAAGAGTCTATGATTCTTTTTTTTCCCCACTCTATGCCTATTTGAAAGACTGGAAGGACTGATACCCCCAGGTCCAAGGAAAATTTGTTGTATGGTGGATTTCAATTGTGGGCTCTTTTCACTTTTCCCTCTGTGCTAGGGTTGATGATTTACTGCTCAAATTTTCTCCTTGTGAGAATGATTTTCTTGAACTCCTTGAAGTATGGATTGACAATATATAAATACTCACACATATAGCAACTAATCTTCCCCTAGCACAGCTCTGAATATGGTACTCTCTTGTTCAACAGCTTTTCATGGTTCTCCATTTCCTATGAAATAAAATATGAACTTCTCAAACTGGCATTCAAGGTATTTCATAATCTGGCCCCAACCTGTAATGTTGTGTAATGGCAAGAGCCCTGGATGTGAATTTAGGGATTATGAATTCAAATTAAGCTCTGCTATTTTTCTCTGAGCTTCAGGGTCCTCCTTTGTAAAATGACAGCATAGGGCTATCAGAGGTTCTTAAAGGGAGTGATACTGCTTCCTGGGGAGTGCTGGAATGATTGGGTGGGGGGTAGTACAATTAGTACAATTGGGGGGGGGGACACTGAATAAAAATAAGGAGGCAATGGAAGTATAAATAAAAAAAGATAAGAAATTTTTGAAAAACTATTTGTATATGTTTCATCTGTTGTATAATAAAGTTGTAGTGATTATATTATATTCCAAATTAACACACAAAATGCAAGTTATATCTGAATAGTGGTCAAGTCTGCAGACAGGTCTTAACAAGCAAGTATTGGTAGGAGATCCTGTCACACATTGTTAGGAAGGCCAACATGCATTAGCAGGAATATGTAAGTGTAATGACTTGTTAACAATATGATACTATATGGTTACCTGACACAATATTGTATCATCAAAATTTCAATTTGGGAAACCCCAAAAATTTTATAATAAATTATTAAATTTAAAATACATCATATAAAAAATTAAATATTTTGAAATGATGTAAATTTCCAAAAAAATCATTAAAGGGTTAAAGAAAGTAGATTTCCAGGGTTGGAGTGGGGGGCATTGAGTAATTTTTTCTAAGGGGGTGTAGGTCAAATAAGTTTGGGAACTTCTGGGCTAGATGTTTTTTAAGGTTCCATCTTTAAAAGTGATACCACCTCTCTAGCCTTGTCCTTCACCATAGACCAATTTGTACTCCAACCAAGTTGAATTATCCCCACACTAAGAAATGATGTGTAAATGAGCTATTGATGATACTAACATGTTGTCCAAAACCCCTCTGGGAGACACTAAACTGTTTAAAAGTAATAGTTTTAACAGCTGATTTTTCCTTCCTTCCTTTTTCCCTTCCTTCTCTCCTCCCTCCTTCCCTCTCTCCCTCCATTCCTGTTTCATTCCTCCCTCCCTGTCTTCCTCTTCCTTCCTAATTTCTTCCTCTCTCGATTCCTTCTTCACTCCTTTCCTTTCTTCATACTTTACTCTTCCCTCCCTATCTCTTTCCCTCCTTCCTTCCTCCCTCCTTTTCGCCTTCCTGCCTTTCCAGCTTCCTCCCTCCCTCCCAAAGACGTCTTGTCCCCCTCCCTCCCAAATATATCTTGTCCAAAGACCAACCTAGGTAAATTCATAAAAGCTTATGACCAGAACACTGGGTAGTCAATGATCTTTTCTAAGCCATAGGAATTACTCACTAATCATCTACTAAATAAGAACTAGTATTTATATGGCACTTTATAAATATTATTTAACTTTATCCTTACAACAACCCTGGGGGGCAGGTGATATTATTATCTCCACTTTACAGAGGCAGGTAAGGTGACTTGCTCAAAGTCACACAGCTTATAAGTGCCTGAGGTTGGATGTGAACTTAATTCTTCCTAACTCCAAGTCCAGCTCCCAATCCATCATGCAGACTAGCTACCTGAAGTATAGAGGAGTTCTGATCTGTTTAGGTGAAAGGAGGGAGGGAAGGAAGAAGGAAGCTCATGGGTACAATCGTGGATCTTTGAAGTATTAAGCCTCAGTTTACATACTTGTAAAATTGCCTATCTGATTAATAATACCCTCCTACCTCACACAGTTGTTGTCAGGATCAAATGAGGAAATGTCTGTAAAGTACAGAGTATTCAAGAAGGCTTAGGGTGGCGGATCCAAGATGGCGGAGTAGAAACAGCTCATCCAAGCCACTCTGCCCCCAGATTCCCCCCAAACTATGTAAAAGGGGACTCTGAACAACTTCTGGAGGCCCAGCACCCACAGAACGACACAGAGAAGCTAACCTCCCGCTGAGGACAGCCCAACAGCCCTGCAGGAAGGACCATCGCAGCGGCCTGGGAGCCAGCAGCTCGCAGCATGCAGAGCGCGGGGAGCCGAGCCAAGAGGAGCCCAGGTCTCTGTGAGCTGAGGTTTTAGCCCCAGGGCGGCAGGGCCAGCAGCCAGCTGGAGAGACCCCAGAACACCAGCAGCTGTGGCGACTCCAGAATTATCAACATAGACATGCCTAGGACAAAGTAAGAGGTTAGTGTCTTATGGACTTTGGGATCAGTATTTGGGGAATGCATCGGCTCTCTCCCCTGGGGGCTAGAAGCCACTGAGGAGGCACGCCATTTTGTAGTTTTCAGAGGCAGCTCCAGCTCCTGGCCTGCGAACTGTAAGGAGATCCAGTGATCAGTCTTGGAGGGTAATCCCTCTTGCTTTAACCTCCCTGGATCTGAATTGTGATCTAGGGTGGAAGTCGTGGGTGGGTTTACAGCTTGCCAGAAATGGAAGTTGCCCCCCCACACGGTTCGGGACGAAAATTCCTCTATCTGCCATAGTGTGGCAACAAGCCCAAAAGTCAAGTAATTAAGTGGCAACATGCCAAGGCAAAGGAAACAGAAAAATGCAACCCTAGACTCCTATTTTGGGGGCATAGAGCGGGAAAAGGACTGTGAGGTCAGAAGTCCTGCTCCAAAAGCCCCAGGGGAAAACATGAGTGGGTTGCAGGCCATAGAGGACCTTAAGAGGACTTTAAAAATCAAATAAGAGAAGTGGAGGAAAAATTGGAAAGAGAAATGAGAAGGATGCAGGAAAAGTATGAAATGAGGGTCAACAGCCTGACTGAGGAAAACAACACCTTAAAAAATAGACTAACTCAAATGGCAAAGGAGGCCCAAAAGGGCAATGAGGAGAAGAATGCCTTAAAAAGTCGAATTTGCCAGATGGAAAAAGAATCTCAAAAGTTCACTGAGGAGATTCATTCCTTCAGAGTTAGACTGGAGCAAATGGAAGCTAATGACTTTATGAGAAATCAAGATGCTGTTAAGCAGATCCAAACAAATGAAAGATTAGAAGGCAATGTGAAATATCTCATGGGAAAAACCACTGACCTGGAAAATAGATCCAGGAGAGACAATTTAAAAATTGTTGGACTACCCGAAAGCCATGATCAAAGAAAGAACCTAGAAATCACCCTTCAAGAAATTCTCAAGGAAAATTGCCCTGATGTTTTAGATCCAGAGGGCAAAATAGAGGTTGAAAGAATCCACCAATCACCTCCTGAAAAAGATCCCAAAATGAAAACTCCCAGAAATATTATAGCCAGGTTCCAGAATCCCCAGATCAAGGAGAAAATACTACAAGCAGCCAGGAAGAAACAATTTCAGTATTGTGGAAACACAATCAGAATAGCCCAGGACCTGGCAGCTTCTACACTGAGGGATAGAAGGGCATAGAATACGATATTCCAGAGGGCAAAAAAACTGGGAATGAACCCAAGGGTCACCTACCCAGCAAAACTGAGTATTTTGTTTCAGGGGAAAATATGGTCATTCAGTGGAATAGAGGAATTTCAAGCATTCTTGAGGAAAAAAACAGAATTGAATAGAAAATTTGACATCCAGACACAAGAAGCAAGAGATGCCTGAGAAGGTAATCAGGGAAAAGAAATCAAAAGGAACTTATCAAAGTTGAACTATTTACATTCCTATATGGAAAAGCAATAGCTGTGACTGATGATATCTTTCTCACTATGAAAATAATGGAAGAAGGGTGTGTGGTCATATGAATACATATGTGAATGTGTGTGTGTATGGTTACAGTTATATATGGATAGAGGGCATAGGTTGAATTTGTTGGGAAGGGAGAATACTCAAGGGATGAAATTATGAGGTGAGAGGAAAGTGGCAAGAGGAGATGGGGAGAGACAGGGTAGGGTAAACTATCTCATGTAGAAGAAGCAAGGGGAAGTGGTTGCAAGGGAGGGGGAGAATAGGAAGGCAAAAAGGCAAAACCACATTCTCATTGAATTTGGTTCAGGGAGAGAATGACATACATACTAAATGGGATATCTCAACCTGCAGCAGAATAGGGGAAGGGGGATGAGAGGAGGGATGATGGATGGGAGGGCATCCTTGGGGGGAGGGGAGGTTGGAAGTACCCACTATAGAAGAGGGACACGATCATGTAGGGAATGGACCAGGTGGGGGGTGGGATGAGTGGGAGGGAATTATAAGCATCCTTGTACAATATATCTACTATGATAATGTTTTGCATAGCTAGACATGTACAACATATACTGAATTACTTATCTCCCAAGAGGGAATGGGTGACAAGGGAGGAAGGAAATGGATCTGAAATTCGAGGTCTTAACATTAAATGTTTCAAATATATATAAATACTATTATTAATACTCTTTTGCTTGTATTTGGGAGATAAGATGTGCAGCCATTGGGACACAAAGATTCACCTTACTCTAATGGAAAAGTCGAAGGGGGTATGGGAGAAGGTATGGGAGAGAGCAGATTGGAGGAAGCTATTGGAGGACTGCTATTCTGGGAGGTTGGGTAGGGGAATAACGGGGGAAAATGATTGTAACTCAAAATCTGGCAGAAATGAATGATGTAAAACAGAAGTTAATAAAGTATTTGTTTAAATATTTAAAAAAAGCCTTAGGGTGGTTTATGCTCACTTAATGCAAAGGGAATTTTCACCATAGGGTTGAGAAAGTTGATTCATGAAAGAACCCTACTCTATCCCAATCACTATCAATCAATTTTATATGATTCTATAGAGGTAGTGATTTAAGTTCTGTATTTTTGGCCCCAGAGCTATGAGCTGTAGATTGTAAGTTCACTTGAAGGAATCTAGGAATGTATAGGAATCTAGCTAGAGGCCCTCCACCCTTGTTTTTCCTTGTCATGGTGACCAAGCCCCAATGTGGTGGAGGTGACTCAGCTACATGGAAAGTCCCCCAATTTACTTTTTGTGCCTCCAGATCATTCTCTCTTGTCCAACACAAGCAGGTGACCATCTTATGACCATTGTATAATCCATGCTTCATCCAGTCTGTGATGCCCTTCCCGCCCCCCCCCCCCCGCAAATATGTCATTTTTGGCCCTCAAGAGCAAGGTTTATCAACCAATGAGATCCTGTATTTTTCCATGCCTCTTTTGCATATTTGGGCAAGAATAAACAATGTATTTATCCAAACTTTGTAGTTTCTAATAGAAGGGCCCTATAATAGGCTTCATAATTTAATGTAATGTTCATTACTTGTTTACCAGCTATGGAGCTAGCTCTCTTGTGTTACCATAATAATGTTGAGAAAGATATTTATGTTCTGTTCTACTCAGCTTCCATGACTAAACCAAGCATGGGTGGTAGCACTTTCTATAAAGTCCCCCTGATATATTCTTTTAGTATATATATAGCTCCTGCCTAACTCAAGGAGAAACACTTCCATCCAAGGAGAAACACTGACCACCTAGTCAGTGGAGATATTTCCTGCTTTGCCCAACCTGTGACCCTGCTGGTTTGCTTATTTTAGCCCACGCATCGATGGAATTATTCTGTATTTGCTATAACCACTCAAGAATGTCTAAGCTATCTAGCCCTATAAGAACTGGACCCTGGAAGAAAGGGTTATCTCAGATTGTGAGGAATATCTGAGGTCCACTTCCTTAGAGGGGACCATGGGCCCTCTAATAAAGTACCATTGACCCAAAGCTCTCTCAGTAAGAGAGATCTTATTGTAGGTTGGATAATTTTTATTCCCACAGTGTGAAGGTTACTTTTTAGGATAAAATAGAGTATGATGTTGGGTTAAGGGAAAACATTTGAGATAATGGATTGAAGTTGAGTTATATTTGGAATTTAGGGTTGGGGGAATAGTTGGTGCCATGGCCAGGGCTAAGGTAAAGAGGTAGAAAGTTGAAGGTATGCTGATAAGAGCATTTGGCTGCTGAGTGAACGATGAGGTTTCTATAGTGTCCACTGTAGGACCAGAGGTTTGGCCTCAATGTCAATGCCCTTCCTCCTATTTTTTTTTGTACTGAGGGTGAAAAGTCAAGACTACTAAGAGTGACTTCACTGTATGTGTTATCTCCACCTATAAAATGTCAACTCTTTAAGAGCAAAGCATATTTCATTTGTCTTCATCTCCCCAGTGCCTGGCACAGAGTAAGTGCTTGTTAACTGATTAATCGATTTTGAAGTTGAAGCTTAAGTTCGGCTCAGGACAAAGCTGAACACAGGAATGTTTGCATTCATATCCACACCTATAAACTTTAATGTCTTTGCCTCTTATTTGGCACTTTCCATGTTTCTGATTCCTGCTATCTCATATCTCTATTTAATTTTCATGTGTGTACGTTTCCCAACTAGGTTGTAATCTATTCAAGGGCCAGGGCCATATGTTATGTTTGTGTTGCCTCCTCCCTCCAGCCCCCACTACTCACTTCTCCACGTCCACCATAGTGTCATGCACATACCAGGCATTCAGAACGTGTTTGCTATAGCTTGTCATGTCAAAGCTATCACTGAAAGGAGGTAAGGCCTAAACAAAGCCAAGCACTAAGCAATATTGGCCACACCAAACAGTAGAAATTCCTTCTCTGTTATTACCCATTAAAAAGAATCAGTCTTATCCTTCAGGCTTCTGACATTTGAAACTATCATTAGTGTCAAAACCGAGATGTTGTTAAGAGCATCAGTATCAGGTCCTTCTCAGTATCCACTTCATTTAAAATGTTTGACCTTTTATTGTAAAAGATAAGTAAAAGGAAACCATGTTTCTTTAGACAAGCCTCTTTCTCATCTTCCCCCACACTAAACCCTTGTCCAGTCTGTAGCATTAAAGTCTTCCCTAAGTATAGAGAAGAAGAATCTAAAACGTAAAACAGAGAGGAGACCTAAAAGTACATGGCTGAATCACCAGAGAGGGAGGAGGAAGCCATAGCTGAGGTGAGGATCAGAATAACTTAACAGATGTGAGGGGGGAAGGGCCCAAGTGGGCCAGGTGGAGAGGGGTGGAGGATGTGATCAGTAGGGAGAGCTCAGTCTTGGGGGAAGGGAAACACATAGAGTGTAAGGATCAACCTATAGGGATTCTATATGTAGTACCTCATTTGCTTTTTCCTATGCCAGAGAGATCAAAAGTTATTACTCCACTCTTGAAATTCAAATGTCCAATGCAGTTCCTTGCCCCCTAAGCTCTCAACTCTCTTTGAAGATTCCAGATGTTTTCCTTTACTCTGCCCCAGCAATTTCAGACTCCTCCCTCTGGTCCCTTTGGTTAAGGATTGAAGCTGCTAATGCTAGGAGTCTTAGCCCTCACTAGAGTCTAGGAAACAGGAGAGGAATTCTTATTCCTGGACTAGGAGAACGGGTAAGTCATTGAGGAGTTGAAGTTGGATCCTGTAGAGGGATCACTAAGGTAACGGGAATGGGTTCCGACTCAGTGTTTGCTGCTCCATCAGGAAGACAGGATAAGAATTGGGGCCAACCTCATCCACTGCATCATTCTCCTCTTGGTCTGTAGTTACCCCATGGTGACGCATTCGGATTACATAGACAGCCTAGAAGGTGGTTGGAGAACGTGATAAGAAAGACAGAACGTTGTTTTCCCTCATTATCCTTCTCCCACCTCCATTATACACTATACATACGTGTTTACTTTAAGAAATCATTCTTCCCTTCTGCTTCTCCACACAGTGACTGTAACCCCAGCCCCTACCCCCAGCTACACACTTCATCTCCATCTTAATCCTTCCTCTTAACTGCAGCTCCCAACACTATGCACCTATCCTGGTTCCTGTGCTCATTCTTTTTTTTTCTTTTTTTGGAGGGGAAAAGGCAAGGTAGTTGGGGTTAAGCGACTTGCCCAAGGTCACACAGCTAGTAAGTGTCAAGTGTCTGAGGCTGGATTTGAACTCAGGTCCTCCTTACTCTGGGGCTGGTGCTCCCCTGCACTCATTCTTCTCTCATATTCTACCCCTCATTCTACCCTATGTCAGTACCCCAAATTCATACTCAAACCCCTGACTCTGTCCTTCAGTCCTTTCATTTTCCCATTATCTCTTCATTAGCCTAATCCCAGTCTTCTCCCTTTTCTCCATTTTCCATATTTGAGATTTACTCACATTTCCCCCCACCTTTCCATGTTCCTTTTTCCAGTTTCATTTTTTTCTCCCAGCCCTGCCTCTAGTCCCAAGGCTAACGTGGTTTCCATAATATATTATTCCCTTCTTTCCCTCTCTCTCACCATGATAAGTAGGCCAATGACCAGTAGCAGGAGGATCACTGCCACCAGGACTACAATGACAATGGCCCAGGCAGGAAATGAATTCCCCTCCAGCATCCCCGGGGTTGCTCCATTCTGGGACCCTCCTCTTGAATTATCTGTTTTCTGGTCTGGCCAGTTACTATTGACTGATTTTGTAGAATTCAACTCTTGGTTCTTGTTGAGAGTTGTGAAAGGGGCAAAGGTTTTCTGAGTAGTGACCTGGAGTGGTGGATAATGGACAGTTGAAGTGTTACAGGGAGTAGATGTAGATTTATGAATAGTACTGCCCAAGGGTCCTGTGGTCTTTGAGGGTCTTGTGGCTCCTGAAGCTTTTGTGATTTTATCTGAAATTTTGGTAGTTTTGTCTGAAGCTTCCAGAGTTTGATGTGAAGATGCTACAGTCTTGTCGATGCCTGTGGTCCTTTCTAAGGATTTGATCGTCTTTTCTAAGGTTCCCCCAAAAGTTATGGTTCTGTCTGAACTTCCCGTGGCTATGGTTGGTTCCACTGTTCCTCTGGTTTTGTCAGGAGCAGACATAGACGTGTATGAGGTTCCTAAGGATTCAGTTACCTTGTCTGAAACAGCTACAGTCCAACCTGTGGGCTTGTCAAAGGCAGATGTTCCATTTGATGTTCCAGTGACTTTGTTCAAATCTCCTATAATAGAGGTTCCTGTTCCCTTGTGGGAAGTGTCTGTTACCTTGAGTGAGACAGCTGTGGTTCTATCTGAGGCTCCCATGCCCTCATGATAGGTAGTTACACTCTGGGATGGGACAGATGTAGTCCTGAAGGAGAATTCCATGTTCTTGTGGGAAGTATCTGTTATCTCGGGTGAGGCAGCTGCAGTCCTGTCTGATGCTCCTGTGATCTCATGTGAGGTGCTGTTGATCTGTGAGAGAGATGTTGTCATTTCTGAGGTCTCAGTATCTTTAGGGGTGTGACCTGTAGTCTTATCCAAGTGAGATGTGGTCATGTCTGAAACTCCCATTCCTTCATGATTGGTAGTTATAGTCTTGTGTGAGATAGTTGTAGTCCTGTCTGAGACTCCCAAGACCTTGTGGGAAGTATCTGTTGGCTCGGGTGAGGCAGATGTGGTCCTGAAGGAGGCTTCCATTCCCCTGTGGGAAGTATCTGTTATCTCAGATGAAGCAGATATGGTCCTGTCTGAGGCTCCTGTGCTCTCATGTGAGGTTCTGGTCATCTGTGAGAGGGCTGTTGTCCTTCCTGAAGTTCTAGTATCCTTGGAGGTGTTTCCTGTAGTCTTATCTAAGTGAGGGATGGTCCTATCTGAGATCCCCATTCCCTCATGGTAGATAGTTGTGGTCTTGGGTGAGACAGTTGTGGTCCTGTCCAAGGTTCCAATGCCCTCATAGGAGGTAGCTTTGCTCTTGGATAACACAGATGTGCTTCTAACTGAGGGCCCTGTTCCTTCATGATTGGTAGTTATGGTTTTGGGAGGGACAGATGGGGTCCTGAAGGAGGCTCCCTTAGTAGATGAGGTCTTGGGGTAGATAGTGTTTGCTGTCCTTGAAGTTACTGGAATCTTTGAGGTTTCTGTGGTCTCTGAGAAAGTTGAGGACCTTGTATGTGCTGTTGTGGGACTCTTCTTTCTACAGGTTGTGCTTTTAGGCTTTAAGGTGGTGTCCTTAGTATCGACAGACCGTCCATTCCGGATAATTGGATCTTGTGCTTCATTCTTAGCATGTTGTTTTGGAGAGATTTTAGTTACAGAGTTTTGACGGCTAGGTCTGCCATTCCCTGTGAACTTGGGGAGGGGTGTAGGTTTTGTATCAAGATTTGGGGGGTCAGGAGTAGTGTTATAAATGATATCTGGAGTGAGGTGGATGAAATCATTAAATGTCGTAGACTCAAGAGTTGTCAAGAGCTCATCCGATGAGGCAGTACCTGCAAATTAGAACAACAGAAGAGTTCATCCCCATACCTCTCACCAGCCCTCCAAAGTTCTCATTTCCTATGGTACTCCATTCACTGCCTCTGTATCCTTGTCCCTGTCTCACTTCTCTCCTTGGAAGTGGAACTAAAAAGCAGAAGGAAGGGCAAAACCATCCTTACTTCTTTTCCTATAATCTAACACCCTTCTAATACCATTTTAGTCACTGGAATGTGAGGAGTCAAGGTTAGACTGATCAAAGTCCCTAAAAAGGACAAGTAGAGAGGCACAGTAGGGATGTGTCCAAATTCTTCTCTGTCAATCCTTCTAGGAGGGAGGCTGGGGGTTGGATAAAAGGCTACTCTGCTCCAACCTTGGTTATAGTTCCATCTCTGTTGGATTTCCCTTTCCTTCTATAAGGAGTCAAGGACTGAGGAGTCAATAGTTGGAACTCTGACTCCGGAAATGAGGGTCTCCTTGATTGTGGGTGAAAGAAAGATAGAGGGTAAAAGGGAGTTAGACTGGAAGCTGAGGCAGTGGTGTTCTGTGAGGGAATCTGGCTGTGTTTACAGACAGGGTGTTAGGGAAAACACGGCTATACTGGGCCAGATATAACCATAATCCCCAAAGAAAACAGTTAGTAGTGACTGGGGAGATGTCTCTGCTCCCTGGGAGAGAAAGAGCAAGTGAGACCTGGAGAGATATTAACAATCTGCAACTGAGATTTCCAATCCCTGTTAGCTCAGGGCGGGCCGGTGCCTGGCTCTATTCCAAGTCTCAGAAAATCACAATCCTCTTTGCACCTAAATGAGGAGCAGGGCCCTGAGTTAAAAATCAGATGCCTGGGTCCTTGAAAGGAAAAGGGGAAAGTGGGGAGGATAGACACTTGGCTCCCTTAGGGAAATAGGACCCTGGGAAAGAGTGCATGTGAAAGTCGGCAATATAAAAAGGACAGATGCCAGATGTCAGCAGAGGCAGGGGCTGAAGTCCTGGGTGTCTGAGGGGAGTAATGACTGTGGTAACACATAACCTGGAATGCAGGTGGCAGGGAAGGGTCTGCATGCTTTCCTAGCTCCTGCCCCAAGCCCTTACACTACATGTCAGACGATTTCTCTCTGGCTCCCTTCTGGACACCTGTTCCCTACTTTTCTTGTCATAGAATCCTAGAGTGTTAGAACTGGGGAATCACCTAATCCAACTCCTTCATTTTTCCAAGGAAGAAAATGAGGTCCAGGGGGCAGAAAGAATTTGCCCAGATTCAAACAGAGGATCATAACTACCCAGAGACAAATCCATTCCATGTCTTCCTTCACACTCCAGCCTTCTTTTCTCCATCCTTACTCCTCTTCCCCCACGCAGGGCAGCCATTAGGATTATTACCTGAGCCATGTTGGCTCTCTCACAAAGCATTATCCCCAGTTTTCCAGTTATCACAAGGTGATTAAGAGGAAAAAAGGAGACGGCTTTCTTTTGGAGATGAGAAAAGGGGATTTGGAGTGAAAGATTCTGCTACTCACTCCATATAACCAAATATGACAACCTTTTCTCAATCTTCATTCTCCTGACATCTCTGCAGCACTATATATTGTTAACTACGCCCCTCCTAAATGCTCTTTATTTCCTTGGCTTCCAGGACACATTTTCCTAACTGTCCACTAGTGCATCTCGGTTTCATTTGCTTGTTCATTTCCCCTATTTTCTTCCTACATTCTCATGGTTTTCATGACTACCTCTATCTATATGACCCCCAAAGTTGTGTCTCCAGTCCTGACCTCTCTGCTGAGTTCCAGACCCAGTTCTCTACCTGTATGTACCACCAGCATCTGAAACTCAACAAAATTGAGTTTATTATTTCCCCCTTTAACATTCTCTTCCCTCTGATTTCCCTATTTCTGCTATCGGTACCATCATCCATCTATCTCCCATTTTTGAAGCTTTGGAATTGTTTTTGAATGTTCCAACTTCTTTTATATCCAGTTAATCAAGTACTATTGGTACTGTCAAAATATCTCTGGTATTTATACACTCCTCCCCATGTCTATTGCCATCACTGAAGGATGAACCTTCACAGTCAACAAGCAATTATTAAATGTCTACTGTTTGCCAGGCACTGCACTAAGTTTGAGTGTGCCAAGAAAGGCAAAAAGCCATCCCTGACTCAAATAGAATAAATACATTCTAATGGGGGAGGCAGCATGTCAATTACTAGGTACAAGCAAGCTATATAGAGAATAGAGAGAAAGTCATTTGAAAGGGGGAGGTATTGGCTGGGAAGGCATTATGATTTCTTGTCCATTAGGAAAGTCTCTCTCCCTCTTACCCCCAAACCACCTACTTCCATAATGATGTTGGTGCTCTAACCCACAAATGTGTCATACCTGGGCTAGATAATAGTGCCTGATTAATAAATGTTTATTTCTTACCCCATCCTCTTCTTCCTGGAAACCAAGAAAAGTCTCCAGCAGAAGGTGAGCTTTGAACTGAGTCTTGAAGGAATAGAGGGGCACTAAGAGGTCAAGGCAAGAAGGCAAAGCATTCCAGGAATGGTAGACAACCAGTACATAGGCAGGAAGATGAGAGATGCATCATCATGGTCAAGGAACAAGTGGTCCAGTGTGGGTGGGTCATATAGAGAGTCAAAGGTCAGAAGATTGGAAAAGTCGGAAGGGGCCAGATTGTGTTAAATACTAAGCAGAGATTTTAAAATTAGATTCCAAAGGTAACAGGGAGTCACTGGAGTTTATTGAGCAGAGGATATATAACATGGCCAGACCTACCTTCAGAAAAATAATCTTGGCAGCTGAATGAAGAATCAATTAAAGTGGAGAGAGACTAGCTGAAAGGCTATTACCTAAGTCCAGGCAAGAGGTTATCAGGGGATGAACTAGAATTGTGGCTTTATGAGTAAAGAGAAAGAGATGTATTGGGAGAGGTATTGTGATGGAAGAAATGACAAGATTTGACAAGGGACTATCTCTATGAAGGGGATGAGAGTGAAGAACTGAGAATGACACCAAGATTTTGGGCCTGGATATGGGACTGGAAGGATGGTTGTGCCCTCAACAGTAAGAGGGAAGCTCAGAGAGGGTTTTAAGGGGAAAGGTAATGAGTTTTGTTTGGGCATGCTGAATTTGAAGTGCCCGTGGGACAATCAATTCAAAATGTCCAAAAAGCAGTTGGGTGACATGGGGCTGGAGCTCAGGAGAGACTAGGGCTAGATAAATAGCTCTGGGAATCATCAGTATATGATAAGAGAACTGATATCTCACACCAAGTGAGATAAGTATAAGAGGAGAAGAGGAGAGGGCCCAGGACCGCCACCCCTCCAGGCTGTAGCAACCTACAGACAGGGAGACCCCATTCAACTCCATACAACTACCAAAATAATCTTAATGTCTCCCTATTGCCTTCTAAGTAAAGTTCAAGTTCTTTACCTTGCCATTTGAGACCTTTCATGTTCTGGTACAATTTCCCAACTTTCTCACATACTACTTACTACTTACTATTTTCAGCCTGCTGACAGACCTTTGCTCACCCTACCCCTTAGACCTGAAATGCCTACCATCCCCTCTTTGTCTCAAGTTCTTGACCTAACCTATATCCTACCTCCTCCAAGAAACCTTCCTCAAGGCCTAGTCAGTGATAGTCTTTCCCCTTGGACTTTGTATTTCATATATTTATTTTGTTTTGCATTATAATTATTAGTATATGTTTCTTACTCCTCTCCCTCTCCCATTAGTCTACAAACTCCAAGAGGACAAGGACCAAACATTATCTAAACGTTGTATCTTCCCCTGTGCCCAGCACAGCTCTGTATTACAATAGGTACTTAATAATGCTTGCTGAATTTAGAGTTCAATCCCTGTCAAAATAGTAAACGTGAAATCACAAAACCAGAGAATCTTGTAATTAGAAAGGAGCCTCAAGAAATGACTTGGTCCAGCCCCCCTCCCCCCGCCTCTAAGCACATGAATGACTAAACCACCAAGCTTCGACAAGCTCTTATTTCTTGTCTGAAGCCTTCCTGATTCCCACCATCAGCCCCGTTGCTACTACCTTCCCCTCTCAAATTAACTGTCTCTTCTCTATATACCTATCTATTACATGTTTCTCCCTTGATAGAGAATAAACTCCTCAAAGGCAAAGACTTCTACTTTTGTCTTTATACCCAATCCAAGTGTGGTACATGGCATATAGTGGGTGCTTAATAAATGCTTGTAGATTTATTGATTCATTGATTAAGACAGATGGCCATCCATCTTCTTCAAGAGATTTGCCATTAACAGTAATCTAATTACCCCAAGAGTCAATCATTGTGGAATATGAATAGTATTTACTAGGATAATGGCATGATAATTCAATTAGTAAGCATTTATTAAATGCTTACATGGAGTATTAATTAATTCTTATTAACTAATTAAATGTTTATTAATTCATGAGCATTTCTTACATGCTTACATTAAAAGCCAACATAAAAAGTCAACAGAGAGAGTCAGCCTCCCAGACAAGACCTAGACTTAAGTTCTGCCTTATGTGGTATCAAGTAGGTAGTACAGTGGATAGAGTACCAGACCTGGACTCAGAAAGACCTGAGTTCAAATCCAGACTTAGGCATTTCCTAACTGTGTGAGCCTGGGCAAGTCACTTAACCTTCTCAATTTCTTCTCTGTAAAATGGAGATGATAATAGTAAGAGCTTCACAAGGTTGTTGTTAGGGTCAAACGAGGTAGTATTTGTAAAGTGCTTTGTAAGGGCTTAAAGGGCTGTATGACTGCTAGCTACAATGACGACGGTGATGATGATGTGACTCTGAAGAAGTCTTCTGACTCAATTGTGCTTAACTTAACAGTGCTCCCAGGCAGCCTCCAAGTCTCTAAACCGAGGAACAGACCAGCACTGGCAGAAAGAGCTCCTTACGCTAAGGAAATCACAGGTCCCAACAAACGTGGCAATCACCTCCAATGAAACAAAGATGGAGGACGGCTCAGCCAGCTCTCAAGGATAAATGCCAATGTGATAGCTGGAGATGGAGGAGGATTAAGTCTATGAAATAAGAGAGGAAAGTTAGTGTTCTGGGGGGTAGTTAGATAGGGAAGAGATGTTTGTGGAATGTAAGCTAATTATGAATCACCAAGGCCACTTAGATTGGAGAGTTTTCCATTTGCTTCATTTACTTGTTTAAGGCATTGCAGAAGAAAAATCCCATGATCCCACATTGGTGCCTCTGTCAGAGTCAGGATTAATTAATAATTAGTGGAATTTCTATGTTCTTATATTCTTTGTTTTCTTTCTTTTCCTTTCTTCCCTTCCTCCTTCTCTCCCTCCATCCTTCCTTTCTTCCTTTCTACCCCTTCCCCTTTCCTTTCTTCTTCCTTTCCACCCTCCCTCCTGCCCTTTTCCCCTCTTTCCTTCTTACCCTCTCTCCCTCCCCTTTCTCCCCCCCCCCCTCTCTCTCTCTCTCTCTCTCTCTCTCCTCTCTCTCCTCTCTCTCTTTCTTTTTTCTTTGATTTCTTCAATATAGGGAAATTCCAGATTAGGCAACTCCCTCTCAACAACTATTCTCCAACTTTTAGTCTTAGATGGTTGCTGGGGGTCACTAAGATAGTAAATGATTTGCTAAGGTTCACACAACTAGTATATATCAGAGACAGGACTTGAACCCAGGTCACCCTGATGGTAAGGTAGGCTCTTTATCCTCTGCTCTTATGTGCATTTCAAATAAACAATTTTCATCTCTGGTCTCATGAGTGGCATAGGTAATCAGCCCTACAGACCTCACTCTACCCAGCACAACCACTATCCCACCCCCACCAGCTCTAAACTCCCTTTTGGCATATCTGGGTCCCTACTTCTCACTCCTGCCCCCATTTCAGTTTCCATTTCCTTTCAATATTCATGCGTCAGACTTCTAAATCTCACACATACCCCCTTTCACTTACTTCCTTTAGGGACCAAAGCATCTAGTACCATCCAGGCCTTTGCTCTTCTCACCCTCACCCTAGTCTTTGTGTCCCAAAGGGATTCCAGCATCTGAGCCTTCAGTCCTAGAATCTCTCCTCTCTAATCCCAGCCTATTTCCTGCTCTCTTGGATGACCCAATCACTTAGCTTCATAGCCTCCATCTCACTTCAGTTCTCATCAGTACTTTTATCTGCTTCCCACTAATCGGGTCCTTAGGAGAGTATCCCTCCCCATTACCCCCAAGCCACCTACTTCCATAATGATGCTGGGGCTCTAACCCACAAATATACTACACATGGGCTTTATCATGATGCTTGACTAATAGATTTTGGTTCTCTATCCCATCCTCTCCCTCCTTCTGCATCGGTCACATAATGAGTGTGTATGTGTGTGCACGCGTGCAAGCACGTGTGACATAAGAAAAGAGCAGATAGAGGAGAGATAGGTATTAATTAACAAGTTTTACAGTATATACGATAAATTACATTAATTTTGGATAACTGAAGTGTGTACAAAGTAATTTACAGATGTTATCTCAAGCAGATAAGGAAATGAGGATTTACACAGCTAATGTCAGGTGTGGGGTTCCATGTCTAGACTCTTGCAGTTCTGGTGTTCTTTCCAGCATCCCACACTGCCTATCTACAACAAACATTACTCATCACCCCCTAGTTTCCTTTGCAGGTTCCTTACTCTCTGGCCTTCCCTAGGAGAAATTCACCAAGATGACAGAATATTAAACTGAGACAAGGAGGTAACATGCCCTAGTTGTTTGAAAGTAAAAGTGGAAAACTGGGTTATGTTGTACAAGGGAGACTGAGTCAGACTTCTCATATATTGTACATTGATGGATCTGTGATCTCATTGGTGACAGATCACAATCCAACCATGACCTGAGTTCAAATCCAGCCCCAGCCCCTTCCTAGCAATTCAATCTTAGATAAATCACTTAACCTTGATCTGCTTCAGTTTCCTTAGCCATAAAAAGGGGATAATGATATCTACCTCTGAGGGTTTTTGTGAGGCTCAAATGAGATAATATTTGCAAAGTGCTTAGCACATAGCAGGTTCCCAATAAATGCTTGTTTTCCTACCCCGCCCTCATCCATGACTTAGCATCTTTTGAAACTCTTGTTCATGTCCTCCTGTAAATCATCCCCCAGGAGGCCCACCCAATATGGCCGAGGCCTTTCTCTAGTTCTTCTGACACTGGACACCAAAGGAGCTTGTGAACTGTCCATCAGTTATGCCCCCTCCTGCAAGCCCACTTTCCTTTCCAGTCATGAATCTCTCTGATGATATTCTTTTTTTTTCTTTGTGGAGAGAAGAAGGCAGGGCAATTGGGGTTAAGTGACTTGCCCAACATCACACGGCTAGTAAATGTTAAATGTCTGAGGCTGCATTTGAACTCAGGCCCTCTTGACTCCAGGGCCAGTGCTCTATTCACAGCACCACCTAGCCGCCCCTTGATGATATTCTTTACATAGCTTTCTCATCACAGTTCTTGCTTCGTGTTGTGTTACAGCTTACTCCCACCCCCATGTGCCTCTCTATTGCACTTTTAATGGCCCTTAACTTGAATTTCTGGAGACTATAGTAATCCAAGACCTGAAATCATACACCATCACTAAAAGAATATTATTGTTTTTAAAAAAAGATGAACATTTGTCTAAAAGTTCTCATTTTGTTCAGTTCCAGATCCAGCTTGTTGTTTGTATGTATTATCTGTCTTACACACACACACACACACACACACACACACACACACACACACACACACACCACACACACCTGTGAAGAATTTCTATTTTCCAAGAAGATTCTCTGCAGTCAGAAGGACAAGTCATGGAATTGTTGGACCAGTTTTATGGCTTGTCCATCCAACTACCAGAATCTTCTTGGAAAATAGAAATTCTCCATTCATATGGTTTTGTATATAATTAGGCCAAACTCTTTTGAATAGTTATTTATCTAATTAAAGGGGCTCTGCAATAATCCAAGGATGGATGAAAATCAACTATTATCAATAGCAAATAGGAATTCCTGGAGAACCTCAACCTCTTTGGCGAATCCTTTTTCCTTTAGAATTTTACTCTAAATCTCTGTAACAGCAGTGAATACTGTTTGTACACCCCCACATCAAGTATACCCTGTTTTCTCCCTCCATAATATTAACAATCAAAGAGTTGGGGCGGCTAGGTGGCACAGTGAGTAGAGCGCTGGCCCTGGAGTCAGAAGGACCTGAGTTCGGATCTGGCCTCAGACACTTAATGCACACACAAACAAAAACCTAGCCGTGTGACCTCAGGCAAGTTACTTAACCCCAATTGCCCTCCAAAAAAAAACAAAAAACAATCAAAGAGTTATTGAAAAATGTTGCATCTCCTGCTACCCTCTCTTGAAGGATCTTGAATGATTTTGGCATATTTATGGGAAATATCATTTAATCAAATACTTTTTTTTGACTCTAACAAAACAGTGAGTTCAGTGGGATCTTATATTCTTGTATTCAGCCACTTGTGTGACTTCAATAACGTGGTCTTCTACAGAATGCTCTTTGTGATATGTCATTTGTTTCTTAAACCTTCTTCAAAGATGCTCTTAATGTTGGTACATGCAGGTTCTTGCCATAAAATTTTTTTTTATTTTTTTTTGGAGGGGCAATTGGGGTTAAGTGACTTACCCAAGGTCACACTGGTAAGTTAAGTATTAAGGGTCTGAAGCCAGATTCAAACTCAGATCCTCCTGACTCTAGAGCTGGTGCTCTATTCACTGCACCACATAGCCATCCTCTAAAAAAATTTTTTGAGATAGAAAAGTCTGTATATTTATAGCTATGAGTTTGTATTGTAGCTATTAATATTCATTTGTAGCTTTTAATATGTGTAGCTATTAATATTCTCTTATAACTATTAATATTCAGTCCCTTTTTAAAACACTAATAATAATCCCAGAGATTATTCTAATTAAAGGATGGGTTAGTGTCCATTCCTGATCTGAGGGAAAAATTTCCTCATTGGTATCTTCCAGAGACTCAGGTCCTCCTCACTCAGGGCCGGTGCTCTATTCACTCTGCCTCCTAGCCACCCCATAAATGAATGTTTCTTTAAAAATAACTTAGATGGGGCAAGTAGGGGGCACTTTGAATAGAGAACCTGTCCTAGAGTCAGGAGGACCTGAGTTCAAATCTGACATCAGACACTTTACTGTGTGACCTTGAGCAAGTCACTTAACCCCAATTTGCCTTGCCTTCCCCCCTCCAAAAAAATAACTTAGATGAAGCAACATTACAAGGGGATACCAAGTTCTAGATGAATAATGTTGGTGGGTGACCAACTGATTTTACAGTGAAGTTCCAATAGATTTGTTTATCATGTCTTAATGATACTATAGCAAAACTGCATTGGCTAGGTTCATTTTACTTGGGGTTGGCCTGGAAAAGTATAATTATTTCCATGATACATACAAAGAAACTTACATCAGAGCTGGTTCTATGACCTTAAAACTAGAAGGACCAGGTCTTAGAGTTAGGAAAATGTGGGGTTTGCATCCCACCTCAGACACTTATTCCCTGTGGGATCCTGAGCAAGCATGAGGAAGTCCCAGTCCCAGTCCTGACTTTCCTACTCTTCCCCTTCCCACAATCCCTTCTTTACATCTCCATTGTGGAGGACATCTCCCACTGACCTATGCTATGCATCTCTTCCTTCCCAAAGGAATCGAAATAATACTTCACATTCACAGAGGATTTCCTTCTTTCCAAAGCTCTTTCATCCCCATTATCTCATTTGAGCATTTCAACCACTCTTTGAAAGAGGCAGCACAGGGATTAGCACTCCTAGAATCATACAGAAAACTGGTAACTGTGCTGGGATTAACATGGCCTCTGCCCCAATAAGGATAAGAGGCTTGATACCTGGGTCCCTCGGGAGAAGAGAAATTTGAGGGGAAGAAAGGGGAAAAAAGATGAATTTGAAGTGGGTTGCCTGGGTCTCCTAAATGAGAAGGACTGGTGGGGAGATAGAGAAAGCAGGATCCTCTAAGGACAGATCACTGCCCTCCACCATTAATTATTCAATAGTCTCTATTCTTGGTGAGACTCCAGGAAATCCTCACACACTGGTCCCATCTGAGTCCCCACACACAAACAGTTAGACTAAAGGTACCTTCTTAATGATGCATGTAACCCCCACTCTCCCATCCTGCATCTTCCTAGAATTCCTTACCTTCTATCCAAGAAACTAGAAGGAGGAAGAAGCTGAAAGCAAAGAGCAGTTGGTGGGTCATCCGGACCATGTTGAACTCAGACCAAGATTTGGGGGCCTAAGGGCCAGGAGTTGTGGTCTTTATATGAGGCCAGGACTGACGTCAGTTGACCCAGGCCCCTCTGGGGCCTAAAATCTTAAACAAATGCTCCTGCTCCACTCCCAAGAGGGAGCACACAGAGAGGGAGGGGGGCAACTGATAAGGGGAAACCGCACCTGCATCTGCGTCATGGGGCCAGAAGAAACCTAGATCCCTGATGGAGTAGTGGTGTCTGCAGTGACAGAACATGGGCCTCAGAAGGTGAATGGTCATAACTCGGGTGGGACATAGATTTAGGAGAACTGAAGGGTAAGAGAAAGAGAATAAAACTGGGAAACTGGATGTCTAGTTTCTGGGTGGAGGTTAATACTCTAATCCTTTTCCAATGACCATGTTCCACTTCCCCCCTCTCCTCCCTGCTCTGTCCCCCACCTAGAACTGGTCCACACCCTTTGCTCACACATGGTCATTATTTCTGTCCTGGGTGGAGTTGCTCAGATGTATCACTGCAGGGAGCAGAGAGGGGAAGGGAGGTGAAAAAGCCACCTTTGTACAGACAGAGTCATTCACAGAGACACAATCCAAAATATTTCAAGTAGAGACATTTAGAGGAAAGACACTCAGACATCCAGGAACAGATCAAAGGTATAGAAACCCTCACAAAGTGACACTCAGTGACAGAAGTAATTCAAGGAAAGAAGCCTAGCTGACACAAAGGCTTTCAGAGACAATAGGTAAGAAAGTAACAGGAACATGTATGTAGAGACAGAACTAACCACAACCGTACCTGGGACCAATTCAGTTGGGGGGAGGCTGTGGTTGAGGACAGGCTGACATCTCTGGTAAAGAGAGTAGGTGGCCATTCCCCAGAGATTCCAGCCCTCCCCTCAGAAGTGCTTAAGGGGTCTTAATTCTGCAAGAGGGGCACCAGGGCCTGGGATGACTGTACCCTGCTGAGAGTCATAGAGAGAAAACACTTAAGGGAGAAAGCAGTCCCCTCTATGTGGGTACCACCAGGCTCTGGGGATAGAAGGTCAAAAGCAGAAGGAAATGTCTAATGTGTGTGGGGCAGGGGGGAGAATTTTATGACAGCACCTTCTGCAACAGCAAAATAATGGAAATTGAATTCTATGAAACTGTATTAGACAAGTTTGACCCCTAAGAAACCATATGAGAAGGTGCCTCTCTCCATTCTTTACACAAGTGGGGGACAATGGGTATGGAACACCACCAATGTCAGACTTTTTCACCATCGGTTAATTTTTAAATTCTTTATAATACAAGGTGGCTCTGTATTGGGAAATATAGGTGATTTGATAAAGACTGGAGCTGTGACTGATATGGAAGAGTCCCAGGTAAGAAAATCCCCTCTACCAAAACGGGGCTGTACCTTCTTAAACAGCTGCCTCGAGCATAGAGAAGTTAAATTCCTTGCTCAAGGTCACACAGACCACCATATGTGTCAGAGACGGGACTGAAACCCAGGTCTCCCTGGCTCTGAGGCCCCCTTTCTCTCTATTATGCCATGCTGCCTCTAAAAAGAAAAGATATAAATGATAAAATTACTACTTAAAAGAGAGTATTTTGGGTAGCAAAAAAAAATGGAAATGAATACCCTTGGAGAATGGCTGAGCAAATTGTGGTAAATGAATGCCATGGAATATAACTGAATATAACCATAAGAAATGAATGAAGACATGGCCTGTACAGTCCATGACATTTTGGGCAGCTAGGTAGTACAGTAGATAGAGCACACACCCTGGAGTCAGGAGAACCTGAGTTAAAATTTAACCTCAGATACTTAGGAGCTAGCTGAATGATCCTGGGCAAGTCACTTAACCCTGTTTGCCTCAGTTTCCTCATCTGTAAAATGAGCTGGAGAAGAAAATGGCAAACCACTCCAATATCTTTGCCAAGAAGACTCCAAATGGGGTCACAGAGAGTCAGACATGACTGAAATGTCTTAGTAACAACAAAACCATAAGAAATGAATATAAAGAATTCCAGGAAACTTAAGAAGACTCAATTGAATTAATTAATGCAGGGGAGAGTCAGCAAAAGCAAGGAAACAATCAACAAGTCCTAACAATGGAAAAGAAGACAGATGTTAAGGACATCTAAGACTCTAATGGAACAGGAAGCATGACTCTCCACTCTTGGCATAGAAGTGACCATCTGTAGGTATGGAGTGAGGCATAGGCTGTTAGACCTAGCTAATATTTTGATTCAACTTACTTAAATTCATCTTTGTTACAAGGAAGGATTCTATAGGGAGGGGGACAGGGCCCAATGGAGGTAATAATAATACTAAAAAATAAATAAATAAAACATTTTTAAAGACAGTGACATGAAGAGAGAAACGTGATCCAGAAACGTGCAGAATGCCATTTCTGAATCTCTCCGGACCTACTCGCCCTCAAAGCCCAGTTTTCCCTTTCTTTCCTCACTGTGCCCTAAACCAAGGGATTCAGGCAGCTCAGGCCCAGGATCCCTTGAGACCTCACGGCCTCTCATTATCCCCCTCCAGGTAGGGATATCTTCGGTTTCTCCCAGGAGAAAGGAAAGGGCTCCACCCAGCTCTAGTTGGGTGACTGAATACCTGAGGGAAATGGAAGGGGGCAAAGTGTGAAGCTGGGTCCCTCGGGAGTTGGAGGTGAGGAGGAACAGAAACAGAAAGCCAATACACAGCCTAGAGGTCAAACTTGTAACTGGTAGGGGGAGAAAAACGAGGTACCAGGCACCAGAAGGGATGGAGGTAGAGGTGGCAAATGGGTCATGGGAGCTGGACACATGGGTTTCTCTTCTGGTTTAACGTGACTCTCTTCTAAGCCCTGGGTAGGGCCAAGCTGGGTGGGAAGAGGGCGAGTAGGTGAACAGCTCATTAGAATGATTAACTAGAGATTAATGAGGCTCCTAAGAGGCAGGCCAAGACCGGACTCCCCAAGAACAAGCATCTTGTCTCCCAGACAACCCTTGGGAGACAGGGAAACATGGACTTCATCTCAGCCCTGCTAGCCTTGGTTTCAGGTGACTAGTTCACCTCACCTCAGCACCCATTCTCCTTAGGGACCCAGGCCTCTCAGCCTTTGCCCATAATAAGAGCTTCATAAATATTTGTTGAATGAATAAATAAGTGGTGACCCAGCAGGTGATTCTCTGTCCCTCTAGCTTTCCACTGCTTCTCAAGGATGTGTGGAAGCACAACCCTCTTATTACGTAAGAGTAGGATGGTAGAAAAAGGATGGCTGTTCTTGAGGGGAGCTGGGGTTGAGCTCCGACAAGATAGAAGGAAACAAGGCAGACAGAAGAAAGCCTTCAAAGTATGTGCTTTATTTAATGGAGCTGAAAGAGCTTCACAAGCAAGAGAGAAAGGAGAGGGGAGGAGAATCTGATCTCCGCTGATCCATCTGCCCCCTCCAGGCTCTCAGCTGGCCCCTCCCTCCCTTCCCACCCAAAGTGGTCTAACCAGCCACTTCAGTACAGAATGTATTCATTACCCGTATGCTGAAGGGAAGGAGGGTAGAGGAGAGGAAGGCGGGCTGAAGCCAGCCAAAGAGGATTCCCCAGTGTGAAGCAGGTGGCTTATTGCCCCAAGGCGCTGAATGAAGCTGCTCTAAGTGACTAGGGCTATGAGGAAGGAATATTTCTCACACTCTTGGAGACTGGGTGGAAATAAAAGTGTTTGTTGGTGGGCAAGGTGAGACACAGCTGAGGAAGTTCTCATATTCCCATGTCAAAAAGAAACAGACATCTGAAGTAATCTAAAGCCAAAGGCCACCTGGCTTAACTCTCTTCCTCCTCAAACCCCCACCCCAAACCCCAATCAGAGGCATGTACAGAAACTTCATGGTCACTAATGCAGTGAAAATGGTGGGATTGGCAGCAGTCAAATGTGGAGTCAAGAGTTTTGGGGAAGTTTTGGGCAGAGATAAAATGGTGGGGAATTCAGATTATCTCTGAAGTCTCAGGGCAAGGGCCTCAAGGGTCCTGGTCCCAACACCCCTATTTGGTGTTGTAGCTCTGTCCCACTCTCTGTGTGTTGCAGCAGTAAGGGGCCAAGTCTACATTCTGCCGGAAGTGATGGCAAACCTGGAAAATGAAGAAGTGTAAAGAGTTAACCCAAGAGTCTTGCCCTCTAGCCTACAGCCTCCTATTTTCTTCTTGGAACCTTCAGCAACCTAGAATCTCCAAAATCCCTAGTTGTCTCTCAAGGATCATTTTCCTCAGAGACCTAACTGTCCAACACCCAGTTTTTCCTTCTCTCCTTTCCCCTATGGCACCCAGGCTTTCAGTTCCCAACTGAGTGCTTAGCTTTCACCTTCCTCCTCCTTACTTCCCACAGTGACCAGTGTCCGGCCCACCTGGCTCTCTCACCTTGCAAAAGAGAAATATCAGGAGAATGACCACAATCACTGCAGCCAGAGTGACCAGGACAATGGCCCAGTCTGGGAAATCGTTCTTCTGGGATTTGAGGGTAGTGCTCTGGGCTGGGGATGGGAAAGACAAGAAGGTTACTCAAAAGATCAGCTGCTCTAGGGCACCTCCCTCAACCAATGTCTGTGGGTTAATCCCTGGTGTGTGCCTGTCTGTGTGTCTCCTCAATGTCTCTCTCTGTTTATGTTTGATTTCATGGAACACATCTTCCCGTGGATCCCTCACTCTGTGTGTTTCTACCAATAATATCTCCAGGATGTCTCATGTCTCTGTAGCTTTCTTTGCCTCCATTCCTCTAGCTCTGTTTCTGTGTGTCTCTTTATCTCTGAATAGAGGTTGTGATGTCACAGAAAGAACATTTGCCCAAGAGTCAGGAGATCTGAGTTCTTGCCCCCTGCTTTGCCACTTAGATAATCTCTGGGCCTCAGTTTTCTCATGGTGAAATGAGGAAGGATCCTTTTCGATTCTAAAACTAATTTTATGGTAATCTTGTAAATGCCTTTGTGTAAGTCATTTTCTCTCCAAATAAATTTAACAAACGTTTATTGAGCACCTACTAGGTATGCAGCCCAGTGATGGCTAAGCCTTATCCTTCTGTTTTTGAAGTTAATCTTAACCAAAAGACCTAGAAGTGACCACTGTCCCACTGCTATCTCCTCCCAGATCCCTGACAAAAAGGACCAGGACCATGTATGTCCCCTTCCCCACGCCCCTCTCCTGTCAGAGAGCTCTCCCAACTACAAATAAAGACAAGGTGAGGAAGGAGACTAAGGGGAAGGACACCATCCCTGTACCGTATTTAAATATCTGAAAGGCTGTCATGGGGAAGATGGATTGGATTTATTCTGTGTGACTGCAGAGAAAAGAACAAGAAACAACAGTTGTACATTTTACAGGAGGGCAAATTTCAGCTCAATTCAGCAATTAGAGCTATCCCAAAATGGAATGAACTTAATGGGAACTCATCTTTTAGCTAGGGCCTGGACTGAATTATTATCTCTGGAATTCCTTCCAGTTTTTATTACATTTTAATGAGGATGATGCCTAGCATTTTTATAGTACTTCATGGTCCATAAAGCACTTTAGATACATGTAATTATCTTCTTTGTTCCTCACAACAACCCTTTGAGGTAAGTGTTATTATTATCCCAGTTTATAGATGAGGAAACTGAGACAAATTAAAGGGAAGTGACTTTTCCAGGGTCACAGAAGTGTCTGAGGTGGGACTTCAACTTGGGTTTTCCTGACTCCAAATTTAGCCCATATCCACTGGGCTACTTGGCTACCTCAAACTAACAATAATTTGAGTCTATGTGGTAAGAAGATGGAGGAGGACAGGAAGGAGAGAATTTGATGAAATTTCTGCAGCCAAAAGAGGCATAGAATGACAAGGCAAAATGGGAATAATTTGGAATGTGCAGTTAGTCCCAAGCTGACTGTCCAGCCTGGCTGTGTGCTCCGGGGGAGGTGAGGGAGGGACTTCCATGTTCAGCACCCTGAGATGCAGTTAGATGGCATGGGATTAACTTCAGGACAGAACACAGATGGGAACTATCTCACCCTTCTCCCCATGAATCAAAGGTGCTTCTGGAGATCAAGAGAGAAATGGACATTGGGCACCAGCACCATCCTTGGAAATGACCCTGGGACTGAGGACAGTGTCTTACAAGTCAAGGGGACATTAGTGGTTCTACCTGTTGTAGAGATAGTTGGAACAGATGCAGAGCTCTCTGGGCTTCCGGTGGTAATCATTCCAGAAGCAGATGTTGTGGTTCCGGAAGATCCTGAGAAGAAAAGGACAGATCTCAGAAAAGTGAGGATGATGGCTGGTAGAACAGAGAAGAGATGGAGAAGAAGGAAAATGGAACAGGGCCCAGAGGAAGGGCCAAAGGAAATGCTCCCCTCCCTGGCTGTGCCAGGGCATCTAGCCCAAGCTCTTGAGTTGGGGCAGTGGGCAGAGGGGACTGACTCATCTGCACCCCTCCAGGGACAGTCAGACTATGGCTGAGGCTCCAGTGATCCTCTCAGGAAGAGTCAGAGCTCCAGTTGGAAAAGTACTGAAGAGACGCTCTTAAGTAGAAACCCAGAGACATCTGCAGAGCCGCACATAAGAAAGATCACCTCATCGTGTTGGAGGCCTCCAGAAGAGCCTTAGGGGTTCTGGAAATGCTCCCAGAGAACTTACATCGGGAAGACCTCCGGGAAAATCCTCAGAGACTGAGGCAAAATTCTGAGATACAGAACTGTCTCCCCGAATAGAAGGCACCCATAAGCCACAGAATCTGCTGGGAGATTTTTCAGGCAGATTCTCAGAAACTGCAGGGAGGCTTGTAGAGACCATTAAGAGACCTGCAGAGGCAACTAGAAGAGTTCCAGAAAAGTCCCCAGAGACAGAAGACCTTCAAAGAGACACCCAAAGGCCACTGGGGGCCCTACAGAGATAAACATCCAGGTAAATCCCCCCAAAGACTTCCAGGAATACCTCCAGAGACAGTCGGGAGACTTGTAGAGACAGTTGGGAGACTTCCAGAAATGGTTGGGATATTTGCGGACTCAGTAGGAAGACCTGCAGAGACAGTGGGGAGACTCCCAGAGACAGTGGGGAGACCTCCAGAGACACTGGGGAGACCTCCAGAGCCAGAAGGGAGACCTCCAGAGACACTGGGGAGACCTCCAGAGCCAGAAGGGAGACCTCCAGAGACACTGGGGAGACCTCCTGAGACAGTAGGGAGACCTCCAGAGACACTGGGGTCACCTCCAGAGACACTGGGGATACCTCCAGAGACACTGGGGACACCTCCAGAGACACTAGGGACACCTCCAGAGCCAGTAGGGAGACCTCCAGAGATACTGGGGACACCTCCAGAGACACTGGGGAGACCTCCAGAGCCAGAAGGGAGACCTCCAGAGACACTGGGGAGACCTCCTGAGACAGTAGGGAGACCTCCAGAGACACTGGGGTCACCTCCAGAGACACTGGGGACACCTCCAGAGACACTGGGGACACCTCCAGAGACACTAGGGACACCTCCAGAGCCAGTAGGGAGACCTCCAGAGATACTGGGGACACCTCCAGAGACACTGGGGAGACCTCCAGAGCCAGAAGGGAGACCTCCAGAGACACTGGGGAGACCTCCAGAGCCAGAAGGGAGACCTCCAGAGACACTGGGGAGACCTCCTGAGACAGTAGGGAGACCTCCAGAGACACTGGGGTCACCTCCAGAGACACTGGGGACACCTCCAGAGACACTGGGGACACCTCCAGAGCCAGTAGGGAGACCTCCAGAGATACTGGGGACACCTCCAGAGCCACTGGGGACACCTCCAGAGACACTGGGAACACCTCCAGAGACACTGGGGATACCTCCAGAGACACTGGGGGCACCTCCAGAGACACTGGGGACACCTCCAGTGCCAGTAGGGAGACCTCCAGAAACACTGGGGACACCTCCAGAGATAGTCCCAGGGACATTTGGTTGGATCATTTGAGCTGTTGGAAAGAACAGAAATACAAGAATTCAGTGCTTCTTCATAACCTGGGAATCCATTCCCCTGTCCCCAAAATATGGGCATTCAGGGACCCTCAGCACTCACCATTTCCAGATAAGGCCAGCAGGCCAAGAAGCAAGGCAAAAGCAACCTCCATGACGCTGAATTCAAGGTTCTTTGACAGCGACATCCCTCTGGCTCCATCTGGACCCTTTATAAAGCTTTGAGTCTTAGTGAGGATTCCAAGGGAATTCAGGTGTGCCAGGGATCCCATCAACACTGGGATCTCCATTCCCAGGGAGAGGTCACCATTCTGTCCCCAGAAGATTAACTCATCCCAGCAAGTTTCTGGGAAACACAGGTCTGGCAAGAGGATGAGTAAGAGGTTAGACTTCCCTTTTCCTGACCCTCCAATTTCTCCTAGAACTCAAATGTCCATCCCCCAGACCCAATTCTTCTTGGTAACCCAAATATGCTGTCCTCTCTGGCTCCTGGACAGTGTAGCAATTGGAGCCTGAGATAGACTATAAGCTCTTTAGTACCTAGCACATAATAGGCATTTAACAAATGCTTATTGATTGAATGATTGATTAATTGATTGACTATACATCTAGATCCCTGAGGGGAGCAGGGCAGATGAGTCGGGGCCTGGTAAATGTAACACCAAAGAGATCATGGGGCTTGAGGGAAGACTTGGAGAACTGGTACAATGTCGGGAATGCCAACAACCAAACTGAGGGGTCATCTCTTCTGCCTGCATCCATAGCTCAGGAGCTCCATAGGCCAAGAAGCTAGCATAATAAGAATGATGATGGTGGGAGAGTAGAAACAAGACAGAGGACATTAGACCTGTGTGTAGAAGCTGAGTCCCACGGTGATGGTGTGGGCCCTCAGTCACCCAGAACCCCATCCTGGAGGGAAGAAGGAATTTCACCCTTTGGGAGAGAGACAGGAGAGGAAGACTATCCCACTCCATCCTTGTGTGTTTCTTGTTTTGTCTTCTGTTGTTCAATTGCCTTTCAGTTGTGCCCAACTCTAGCTCACCTCTTTTGGGGTTTTCTTGACAAAGATGCTGTAGTGATTTACCATTTCCTTCTCCAACTCATTTTACAGATGAGAAAATTGAGGTTAACAGAATTAAGGGTCACTCAGCTACTAAACGTCTGAGGTTGGATTTGAACTCAGGAAGAGCAGTATTCCTGACTCCAGGTTCAGCACCCCATCCACAGTGTTACCTTGATAGCCCTTGATATGTCTTCTACCCAATGTCTTTCTTTAGCAGGTGGAGAACAATGGAGTGTCTCCCTCCCTGTTTTCATGTCTCCCTCCCTTTCTTCTGAAATGTCCTTTGGTGTTTCTCTGTCTTAATTTCTGGCTACTTCTCTTCACGTAGGACCATAAAGGAACCTCAGAGGCCACCAATTCCAATTACCTCATTTTTACAGATGAGGAAACTGAGATCCATCGAGGTTAAGGCGTCACGGGTGACCTTGCCTCAGAGGTAGGATTTAAATCACTAACTAAAGAGATAAGGGGGCCATTAGGTGGTGGTCCCATGTACCATGCTAGGTGATGGTGATAAAAAAGACAAAGGAGGAGGCAAAGTGAATAGAGCACCGTCCCTGGAGTCAAGAGGACCCAAGTTCAAATCCAGGTCTCAGATACTTCACAGACACAGACACAGACACAGACACACACACACACAGACACACACACACACACACACACACACACACACACACAAACTAGCCATGTGACCTTGGGCAACTCAACCCCAATTGTCTACCTTCCCCCCTCCAAAAAGAAAAAAAAGACAAAGGAGATACTGGTAAGACCTCCAGAGGCAGTAAGGACACCTCCAGAGCCAGTGGGGAGACCTCCAGACCTCCCACTCTCAAGGAGTTTATAAATAATTAAGAGAGAAAGCACTTTCAAGTAAAGGAAGATAAAAGGCTAAGTTTGCTGATTTATAAAGGATGAGCATTATTCTGTCTAGCCTTCTTGGAACTTGTTGGGGGAAAATGGGGAGAGATAGGGGGCAGAAAGATTTTTCAGTCCTTGACTAGGCTAAGAGAGATAAGGAAATTCAGGAAGCCTAGAGGTCAGATGGGGACCAGTGGCAGAGGGGCTTAAGTCTTACTAGAGAATAATTGTTTTCTCCCTGACATTCCAAGTGGGAGGAAGTGAGAGCCTCCAAGACAACAGCCTCTTGTGCTTGTGTGCTGTTGTCGTTTGTCCTTCATTCTCCAAGAGGACCATGACATCAGGGAGGTGATGCCATGAACTGCAATTGAATTGGCTTTAATCGAGGGAGGGCTGTGCAAGGTCACCAGCCTCACTTTCTCCTGTGGAGCCATCTGGGCCCAGTGGCCAGTTATAGATCAGGATGACTGGAAATGGTCCTGGATGCCCTTTATCATCATTTTCAACTGTACCGATAATAAAATTTTCTTTCAAATGGGAAGGAAAAGTCAGGAAGTTCAAAGTCAATTTCAGACACTTCCTAGCTGTGTGATGTCTGACTCAGTTTCCTCATCTGTGAAATGAGAATGATAGCATCTGCTTCCCAAGGCAGAGGATCAAGTGAGATAATATCTGTGCAGCATTTAGCACAGGCCCAGGCACACGGCAGACACTTATGTAAGTGTCAGTCACGAAGGAGTGGGATTTATCTGGGCGTTCTGTCACCTGCGGTTCCCAGGTTATGTGCCTTTGTGATTCTTGCTACGTCTCTTTTTCACCTATCTTCTGGCCCCCTTTTGTGCGTCTGTACCTGCATGCCCTTTTCTTTCTCTATCCTTGTCTGTCTGTCCAACGTAAACGTGGTTTTTTGGAGGCTTTATCTGTCTGGGTTTAGGGAGCAGGGTATGCTTCAGGGCAAGGTGAGAGCAGGAGGAAACCCCATTATGTGTTTGTGTGTGCACAGCCTTAGCAAACCAGTGTTTGAGTGTCTGGTATGTCTGTCTGCTGAGCTGCATGTGTTGAGTTTGAGTGTAAAAGGGGGAGGCTTGGCGGGGGAAGGAAGGTCTCTGGTGAATGTCCAAAGCTGAATACATCTCTGTGTGTATGTATTTCTGGTCTGTGTTAGAGCACACAGAAAACATTTAGAGGTGAATTCTCTAGATTTCTTCCTCAAGGAGCCACCAGGGCTAAGGGAATTAGGGCCTCAGGAAATTTGTCTACCCCACCCCTCCCTCTTGGGCCCACATTCCTAAGACCATTAGTGTTGTGAATAATGGGAATTAATTGAGGTTAATAATTAATCCCCAAGAAGGAACAAGAGTCTATGGTTGGGGTGGGGCCCAGCAACAGCCAACAAGAACACCTCAGCCTCCCTCTCCCCAGCACCTACACTTCCAACCCCACCCTTGTTCAATCAGTCCTCAGTCCCTTCCAACCCAGCCATCCTGTCCTGCACTCAATGAAATCTGACTTCCTCCCAGCCTCCTTTTCATACCCAAGGTCTCAAGCACCAAATCGCCCACTATTTACTTTCCTCTAGAACTTGTGATTTGCTCCCACCCTACAATCCATCATAACTCTACTAGGAAAGCTAGAAAATCCAGTTAACTAGCCCTCCCCCTTCCATTTCCCCCCAAAACAGAGGTGTGTAGGCTTCGGTAAGCAGAGAAAGGGGGCATGGAAGGGCAGGCATAGGTAGAGTGAGGAGTGAGGGGGAGACCAGGGAGGGGGGAGAAAAGGGCTGGCTTGGAATCCAGGGAACACACTCCTTCCCAGGCATCAGTTCCACACGATGGAACCCTGGATGCTTCTTTTCCTCCTTTTAATCCTGCCCAACAAGCCACAAGGGACAGGTAAGAGGTGGGGAGTTGGTCCCCAGAGGGAGAAAGAACTGAGAAGGACCCCTGAGGCCCTAAAATGAATGGGAGGGACAGATGCCTGGCTCCCTAAGTGGAGCTGGAGGGTGGTTCCCAAAAGGGGCTGGGAAATTGGACATTTGGGTCCCTGAGAAAAGCAGGAGCTGGAAAATAAGAAGAATCCAAGTCTAGGGACCAGACACTTAGATCCTGAACTATTCTCATGGCCCCCTAGGGTCCAGGACCATCATGCATCTTAAGCTTCAGGACTCTTTTCCTGGGAACCTCTCACAAGCCCCCCATTTCCAGGAGTTTTTGGAGAAGGTATGGTCTAGAAAGTAAGGCAAAGGTCAAGAATTTGGTGGGGGGAGATGGATTTGGGGTACAGAACAGGTTTAGAATATGTTGATCCATCTGTGCCATAGGACCAAGAATTGGGGATCCCATCACCCTCCCTCTGCCTCCCACTGCCTTTCCTTGTCTTCTAGATCTGTTACCTCCTAAAACTCCCATTAGGGACCAACATCACCCTCCGAAGCCCAGGGTCATATCATCATGTCACCTGCTAAAGTGGATGGCAGCAGTGCCATCCAGGGATGATACTCATTCGTCTGGACCCCAAAGTTCTTCACCCAGACATCCACATACCCAAACAATGGAGTCTGGGGGCTAATGCTTGACTCAGACTCACAGTCACTAGCCCTGCTGGGCGCCTTAATAAAGATGTCGATATCAATTTGACTCTATGTGTCTCTGGGCAGTGAGCAAGGGCAGATAGGAAAGTGGAATGGGACCAGAAACCCCGATTCTCCTAATGTTTTAAAATGTGCCTCGCCTGTAGAACCAGCAGCCCCAAGCCCCTTTGTGACAATGGGGAAGGTACTTTCCTTTTTCTGTACTTGATTCTTCATATGTAAAATGAGGCTCTAACATTTTATGTTGCTGCTTTCAGGACTGTTGAACTTGTGAGCTAAAACAGAGACAAACAAAAACTCAGGCATAAGGAGCCCAGGGTGGGATGGGGTGAAAGGAGGGTAGGGGAGAGATGCAGTGCCCATCTGATTCTCTGGGTTCCTAGAGCTCTCCTCTCGTTCCCCATTGTCATCCCCAGGTCTAGAGGACTTCTCTCCTCTCCTAGTACCTTGTTTAGGAAATGGACAGGAACAGGAACACTAAGAGGAAACCTGCTGCTTCCCTCAGTATCAGGTGTCACCTATGTGTGTATTTCTCAAAGGGGAGGTAGACTGTCACTCTGCCCCATCCTGTAACTACTGCTGACTTCCCCATTTCCTCACCTAAGGCAGGATCTCTTCTTCACTCTAGAGTAGTTCCCAGGATGCCTGTGTGCTAGGAGTCACTGTTCTCCCATGCCTCCCATTAGAGAAAAGTTAAGGGGCAGCTAGGTGGCACAGTGAATAGAGCACCGGCCCTGGAGTCCCTGATCCTTAACTTTCATTTTTTGGAGATTAGCATTGCATTTCTTGCAGTCATATAGTATCATTGGAAGATTTTTTTTTAAACCAGTCTAGGGTTTTAAGGAGCAGTTAAGTAGAACAGTTATATACAGTGTTGGACTTCTTGGAGTCAGGAAGACCTGAGTTCAAAACCTGCCAGAAATGTACTAGCTGGTATTTTTTATATTTAACACTCTTATCTCACCCTCAATTGCCTCTCCCCTCTGACTTAAGGGTTGGAGTATTAAATTCCTCCCAAAGCCTTCCTTTATAGAAGATTCTAGGACAGTAGATAAAATGCCAGGCTTGGAATCAGGAAGCCTAAATTCAAATCTGGTCTCAGACACTCACTAGCTGTGTGACCCTGGGCAAGTAATTTAACCCTGTTTGCCTCAGTTTCCTCATCTGTATAATGAGCTGGAGAAGGAAATGGCAAACCGTTCTAGTATCTTTGCCAAGAAAACCCCAAAAGGGAGTCACAGGAAGTCAGACAGGACTGAAACAACTGAACAGCTCAACCTTCCTGATAACTCCCTTCTCCATCTTGACTTCAGCTCTATGGAACATGTCCCCTGGCCCCCTCTTTCCCCCATTTTTCAGATTTCTTTTGTGTAGTCTTCCCCTATTCAATTGTAAACTCTTTGAGGGCATGGCCTGGATTTTTTGCTAATTTGTATACTCAGCACTTTGAATTGAACTGAATTGAGTGCCCTGAGCAAGTCCCTTAACCTCTCTCTCATCTGTAAAATGGGGACAATGATAACACGTGCCTCACAGGGCTATAGTGAGCCTCAAATTGGGAATGTTGTATAAAAGGCTTTATAAACCTTGAAAGCTATTATGATCAATCTTGGTGAAGAACTTTCCCTACTGATATAAGCCAGCACTTTCTCTGTAGCTTCCATCTAGAGAATTGCCTAGGACTCTGGACAATAGAGGCTAAGTGGCATGGCCAGGGTCACAAAACCAGTGACAGAGACAAAATTCGAACCCAGGTCTTCCTGACTCTGAAGACAACTGTCTACCCAAAACACTGTGATGCCTTCCCACTGGCATAATGCTATTGTTTAAGAATGGTCTAAGTTTAGGGGTGCAAAGGCAATCCAGCCAATTCTCCTGCTGGTCACTTCTGGATCCACCCAATTGTCCATCCACAGTTGTTTCTTTGATGGCAGCATCCCTCCAACTTCTTCAGGACTATCCCTATAACCTGCTGGTGCATCTGCCTGTCTCAAGTTTCTTCCCACTCCAATCTAGTCTCCATTCAACTGCTAAAGTGGTTTTCACCCTCCTATTCAAAAAACTCCAATGGCTCCCTCTGGTTTCCAGGATCAAACACAAAGTATGCTGTTTGGCATTCAAAGCTCTTCATAATCTAGACCCCTCCCACCTTCCGAGTCTTTTCATATCTTACCACATACCCTTTGATCCAATGACACTGGCCTCTTGGCTGTTCCATGAACAAGACACTCATCTCTTCTTGCTGTCCCTTATGCCTGGGACATTCTCCCTCCTCATCTCTGTCTCCTGGCTTCCTCTCGTCTCCACTAAAATCCCACTTTCTTTAGGAAGTCTTTCCCAAATCCTCTTAATTCTAGTGCCTCCCTTCTGTTATTTCCTATTCATTCTGTACAAAGTTTGTTTATACTATTTGTTGTCTTTACCCATTAGATTATGAATTCCATGAAGTTAGGAATTGTCTTTAGTACAATGTGCGGCACACAGTAGGTGATTAATAAATGCTTGGTGACTGACTACTGGAATCTTTATAAGCTTTGAGTCTTAAGGTTAAGATGTAATTGATGTGTCTGTTCAGGATGTGTATTGTTGGGCCAATTCTACAGGCTGTTCATCTAACTCTATGGCACAGTTGCACAACAGGCATTCTTCTTCATGTACTCGGCTTTTCTATCGTGGATAATTAAGCCAAAAATCTTAAGAGTGATTTATGTGTCATTTAAAACCAAAGCAACTAAAATGAGAAGGAAAGCAGGAATTTACATCAAGTTTCTCTGATAAAGGTCTAATTTCTAAGATATATAAGGAATTGAGTCACATTTATAAGAAAAAGAACCATTTCCTAATTGATCAATGGCCAAAGGAATAGTCAGCTTTCAGAAGCTAACCAAAGCTATCAATAGTCATATGAAAAAAGGTCTAACTAATGAGAGAAATGTACGTTAACAACTCTAAGATACCACCTCATACACATCAGAATGGTTAAGCTGACAAAAAAACAAAAGTGACAATGTTGGGGGGTGGGGGTATGGAAGGAACAGGTACTTTAATGCATAGTTGGTTGAGTTATGAATTGGTCCAACCATTCTGGAAAGCAATTTGGAACCATGCCCAAAAAAGATATTTAACTGTGCATACCCTTTCACCTAGAGATACTACTACTAGGTTGAGTTATAACCTAATGAGATCAAAGAAAAAGAAATCCATATGTATAAATAGATCCATATGTATAAAAATATTTATAACAGCTCTTTTGTGGTGGTAAAGAACTGGGTCATTTCTTAACAAATTATATTCTAGGAAGGTGATAGAATACTATGTTGTAAGACATGATGAGGGGATGGCTTCAGAAAAACCAGAGAAGACTCAGATTAACTGATGCATAGTGAAGCAAGCAGAAAGAGAACAATTTGTACAACAATAATACTGTAAAGATAATCAGCTTTGAAAGACTTGGGAACTCCCATCAACACCATGACCAACCACAATTCCAGAAGACCCATAGTGAAACATTAATTTATATCCACCTCCACACAGAGAACTGATGGATTCAGAGTGAAGCATATTTTCTTTTCCTTCTTTTTCTTTTAATTTTTTTTGAGAGGAAGGAGGAGGGAGGCTAACTTGGGAATCTTATTTGCATGAATACACTTATGTGTAATGGACTTTGTTTTTCTTGTCTTTTCACTGGGTAGAGAAGGGGAAGAAGAAAATTTAGAAACTAAAATAACTTTTTTATAAAGAGTGATTATGCATCTTACTTAAGAATGGATCTTGATACAATCTGAACAATGATATCTGCAGGAAGGAAGGAGTATTTGGAAGACAGGCAGTCCTTGGTGGGGCATCAATAGGACCAAAGTTCAAATTCCTGCTCTGCTATTTGCTATGTGTGACCCAGAAAAGGTAACAACCTCTTTGGGCTTTTTCTTCCTCTGAAAAATGAAGAGGCAGAACAAAATGACCTCTAAGGTTCTTTCCAGTTTTAAACCTATGATCTCATGATCCACCTATCTGACTAGACAGTTTGACAAGTCTATCTCACCCTGTTTTATGCTTCAGTAAATATTAATAATCAGAGAGGTCATTGCTGTTACATCTTTTGTGTACTTCTGACATTTGCATGAGAGACATCTAGTTTGAGCAGCAGTTTTTAAGGCAGTGCTTTGCTCTACCCAATCAAATGCTTTTTTTTTTTTTTGGCCAACAAATAAGTACAATGGGATCTTACATTCTCTATATCATTTGCTTAATTGCTTGACCATTTTGTCCCAATTTTGTTTGTAAAAAACCTTCCTGCTTTTTTTTTAAGCTGCTTAATTTTGGGTACTAAAAGTCAATTCCCAAAATACCCCATTCCCCCAACAAAGTAAAACTCATCAAACCTGCATCACTTGCCATCATTCCATAGCTCTCATCCCCTTCCTCTTTGCAGAAGAGAGAAATGTTCTCAAGAAGAGAGTCAACTATTAATCTGAGCTTTCTGCTTACATTATTATGGTCATTATATATAGTTTTCTTGGTTGATTGATTCTCTTTTGGTACCTGTTCTCTCCTAGCATCTATATCAATAATACCCTTGAGACATTTGTAATTATTCTCAGAAAAAATTGTATATAGATGAGAAAGAGGTTGATGGATCAGTCACTAATGTTCTCTCTTTTCACCTTCTTTTTAACTAATAAGGTCCAGGATTTTTTTCTTTTCTTTCATATACCTTGAGAATGGATCTCTCAATGCTCTCAAGCAGACCTTGAGTAGACCTCCTCTTTTGGCATGACTAGCTTTCCCATTTTTTTTCCCATAGTGAAAAGTCTGTTGGAAAAATTTTTAGACTTTCTCCCCATTTTTCATTTATCATCCTTTACCTTTAAACACACTCCAGATGACTTTGCTTAGATGACTTTCTCACCAAGCTTTAACTTGTTTTCCCTTTTTCTACTCCTCTTGATCACAAATTTCCACCATCCTTCTCCATATAATTTTACAAAGGAGTTTATATTCTGAATTAACGTTGCTCTGGGCTACAATATCTCTTCATTGGGAAGGAGACTGAGTGTTTGCTCACAAAAGCAATTTCTAGGCTGTTGTGGTCTCCTGGTATTTCTGATATCTCAAAGAAATTGTTATAACCAGTGTTGATATCTGTTTTCATTTGTTCTCCATTTGGGGCAATCATTAATTTATTTAAACAGGTCAGATTGAAATGATTACAATCATATGCCATATCATTTCTCTCGGTTTTATCTGCATATACTGTTTCATCATTTTTCATCCTGGTTCAAGTTTTAGTACAGCCTCAGACCTGGGACAAAGTAGAATGTACAAGAGCAGGCTGGGGGTGAAGGCAGGAGTTTAGGGAACATTCTCCTTTTCTGTTCTGTCCTAGAGTGCTCCTCCTCCTACTCCCCAGTAAGCCACATGCCAAAGGTAAAAGGCCAAGGTCACACAGCTTAATGCCAGAGCCCCTGAAACAGTGTGACTTAGTTTCAGATTGTTAGAGATGCAAAGAACCTTAGAGCTTATCTAATTCAATTCTGTGCTTCTATAGATGAGGAGTTCAGCTCGCTTTCTGGAGAGTCAACTCTCTTTAAAAATTATACATTTTGATTCCTGGAGAAAACAGCATTGTAAAAACACAAAGCCTGAGTGTGAGAAAGCCTGCATCCGATTCCCAGGAGCCATTACTTACCACTTGTGTGATCCTGAACAAATTACTGGGCCTCGGTTTCCTAATTTGTAAGATGAAAAGTTTGGACTGGACCAGACTTTTCCAAATATAAATCCTACATTCCTATGAAAATGAGACACAGAGCTGAAGGGACTTGCCAAAGGTCACACAATTAATTAGTGGCAGGGCTGGACCTTAACTCTGTCTTTCTCCTGGCTCTTAAGTATTGTATTTCTTCTATTGTATCATATGGGGGATGGATGACAGAATTTCAGAGAACTGGAATGTTGGAAGGATGAGCCAGGGACTGAAGGACTAAACACCCAGTTCCTGGGCCATATTTGCCATAGTACAAGTGACAGCAGAGAATTTCCTCCAATTCTGAAGGTTCATAGAAAAGGCACAGCCTAAGAGGAGGACAGGTAAGTGAGGTGACATTCCAGACAGGTGAGGCAAAAGAATGGGGATGGGAGAGTGGGGCAGTGTTGTTTGTTGCATAAATAATCACCACTAACACGTATGTAGTGATTTAAGGCTTTTACACATATAATCTCATTTCATCCTCATAACACTCCTATGAGGCAGAGGTTACTGGCCCTCATGTTACAGGCAAGGCAACTGAAGCCTATAGAGATTAAGTGACTTGCTCTGGGTCACACAGTACAAGTCTGACACAAGATCTGAAATGAGGTCTTTCCGATTCCCAAGTCCAAATCTGCATCCCTACAGCAAGCTGCCTCAATGTAAATAATATGTTCTGGATGTTGGTGGGCATTTAGGCATGTAGATCTCCGTGTTTGTGCCCATGGGTTTTACTACAGGCAGTAGGGGAGCCTTTGTCCATCACCTTCACCCACTCTTCTTCAGCTCTGCCACCTCCCAAAGCTCCCATCAGGAACCAACATCCTCTATAGCCTATGATCCTTGTACTGCAAAAGGTGTGAGAGCAGCATGTGGTTCTTTAATCTCAGCTTTTCTTTGGGACTTGAACACCTGGCCTCCTTAATGCTGGATTTGGAAAAAAAAAAATTCCAATCCAGTTCTGAAAAGCAATCAGCCACCATACTGAGCTCTCTCCCGCAACAGACCTCTCTTCAATTATCAGTACACTGCCTGGATTCATGCCTTGGTGAATACTCCCCCTCATACTCTATCGCAATGATTCTGGACCCTTTGATGCTGATGTTCAAACCCAGTTCCATATGCAGCTGTCCATCCTCCTTAACCCCACACTTGCAATGTCCCACTCTAAATTACCTACTCCTTCAGCTATGCCCTGAGATGTCTGCTCCATAAATAACTTCTTTTACCTTAAACCTTCTCCTTTCTCACTTCTTCCATCTTCTGTCACCAAGTCCTAGCTTGTTCCAAATGACAATGGCATTCCTGGCCACCCTTTGTGTTTGTGCTTCCTCACCCCCAAATTGTTACTCATGACTGGGAGGTCAGAATACTCCTTGCACTCCATGGCCGCTTCCAGAGTCTCTCTTTACCACCATCAATTTGTCCTAAGCAGTCTCCTCTCTTTTGGAGTGCATGCTTTTCAAATTTATCACCCAACACAAATCCCAATGGCAGAACACTCTCTGACCGTCCTCCAATGTGTTCAGCGCCTGGCTCTTGAGCTTTCTCTCTACTTTTCCCCCCATACCCAACCCTGCCCCCAACATCTGCCCTCATACTAGGAGACTTAAGTCTATAAATCAATCCTACCTCAAATACCCTAACCTCCCATTTCTTCTAGCTACTCAATTACCATGACCTACTACTTCAGCCCACCTCAGCTAAGTAAAGATGGTCATGATCTCACTCATAAGTGTTCCAAGTTCATGAGCTCTAAATTCCTTTATCTGATCATAATCTTTTATTGCTCCGTCTTTCCCTATGCCTTATGACCCCTATCCCTGTTACTAATCAGTTCACTGTTCCATTCACCACAGGGACTTTTCCAAACCTTTTGATTTCTCCCCTAAGCTTCTCCTGGTACACTTCCTTACAAATTTTCTCCCCATTTTTCCCTACCCACCACCCTAAAACATCAATCCCACTGAATATCCCCTCCCCCAATCTGCTCTCTCCCATATCTTCCCCCATCCCACCTTCAACTTTCCAGTAGGGCACCATGGATCTCTATGCCCCAGTGCCTGTGTATTTCATTTCCCAGTTATATGTAAAATAATATAATAATATGTGTATATATTTTTAAACATTTGATTTTAAAACTTTGGATTCCAGATTCTTTCCCTTCCTCCCTTGTGGATCTAAATGTGTATGACATCTCAGGACAGACATACTCCAACCACCAACCTACCAATGTGGTGGGGGGAGAGGAGGCAGTTGATCCTCCAGACTCTTCAATCCCCTCCTGGAGCTAAGTGTTCCTTAATATGGTCCTCATTGTAGCCCCTAGATCTAGAAAAATCTCTCCCCTCTTTTCCTAGGAAGTTGTCTGAAGGAAAAGCTGAGTATCACCAGATCTGCCACTAGGTAGCACATTGGTGAAATGGCCTCAAGAAGTCAACACATGGTCAAGTCCTCTGGCCTTATGAGAGAAGAGGGAGCCTGAGGGACTAAATCTCAGCACCTCACCCCATAGTCTATGAGCTCCAAATCTTACCCCCAATCCCCAGGACCAAAAGCAGTCCCAAGACTATGCAGAATTCTTTTCAAAGGAACTGCAGAGCAAAGAAGACACTACTTGAAAAAAACAAAAAAGGCACCAAATGCCTTGGCTTAAAAAAGTATTTTAAATTATCTTACTCCTGAGAATACAAAAAAGGCAGGGTGCTGAGGGAGGCTGTGACAATTATGAATGTCCCACAGGATTCCCCTAGGACTTGGCCACCCTAACCCAGAAATACCCAGAGACAGGTCTGGTAGAGAGAAGGGACATACAGGAGGAATTCATGGCTTTGTAGGAGCTATATCCATCAGCTGCTGGAGGTGAGAGGTTGCCTGGTCCAACTTTGACAGCTCCACGAGGAGGGAAGAGACCTTGGGGAGATAAAAGGTGATAATCTAGATACCTGGCCTCCCTGCCCACCTTCCTCCACAGACCATAGGTATCTTGCCCCACTCTTCTGAGAACTCACCTTACGTTCTCTCTTCATCATTTCACTCCCCTCAACTGAGGTCTGGGCTGTAAGGCTATCAAGTTGTCTCTGGAGTTTCTGTCTTCTGGTAAGCAGGACAGGAAGATGGAGGTGAGGGTCCACCAGACCCTGGGAAGAGGACAGGGTTAGATGTCTCAGACCCACCCACTATACCAGTTCCTGTTCTTTTTCCCACCTATAATATCTTCCATTCTTTTCTTTCTGTTTAATCCAGCCAGCCCCTTCATCTCTTTCCTTCTAATTCCTTACTCACCCAACTGCCACATCTCTCAAGCTCTTTCCTTCCCTTTCCCACCCTCACCTTCAGCTCCATGTAGACCTGGGTGGTACTGCTGAGTGAAGCCTGGGCCCAGCCTTGGGGAGATGCCTTATTGTAGGGCAGGAAGCTCACAGCCCCACAATGGGCCAGGGTGCCCAGTGGCTCCAGGAAATCTTCATAGAGGCACTGCTCTTTGGGCTCTGAACATTGCAACAACACTGGAAAAGATGAGGGGGGAAAGAGGAGGCTCGAAAGCAGGAACATTAGGCATCTGGTCCCTCCCCTTGTCATAGCCTCTATACCCTTCAGCAATGCATATGTGACTAGATCTCTAGTTCTCATTTCACACACCAACCCCTTCTCCCCTAGGTATCCAGGGACAATTGTCACCTCGGGGCCGGGCCTTGCTGAGCTGGTACATGGCTCGGAGCCCCCTTAGTGTTTTCACAGCCTCTTGAACCTGAGAAAATCGATGTTCCAGTTCTGGCTGACACCAATGCTCCTGTGGGAATTGGACCAACAACAGACCACATGTCTGTGAGCTCCAGGGAGAGCCTACTAAAGAATGAACTTGTCTCCCCATCCCTCTACTGTGTACTTACTAGGCCAGGTGACTATGTCTCACCTGGTCATCTCTCTAACCTAAAACTCATACGCCATTACACAGAAAAGATTTAAACCAGGTTCAAGAAATTAAATGAAATACTGATAATCTGTAACCAGTGACTGAGAAAAGCTAAGGGGTTTCCCTAAATTTTGCAGTAAATACTACAGAAAACAACCTTGCTCTTTGGCCAACCACACTTTGTTAGACTATCAGACAGAATCCTAAGCTGGGTCAACCATGTGTGACCATCCTTAAGTTCTTTCTTTAAGGGATCCCTGGGGCGATACGGTACTGTAATCTAGTGATCCTGGCCAGAAGATGACCCTACAGCAGCAAATAAGCTGCTTATAGATTCAACTCTGGAAGCCTCCATCCACAATAACAAAGACTATCTGATAATAAAACATTTCCTCAAAACTTAAAAGGCTGCTATTACCCTACAGTAGTAATAAGCTAGACTTGAGAGGATGCTCTAAATGTGTATGACATGATGTTACCAACATTTCCAGAAGATCCTTTACCCCCCAAAAGCCCCTACTACTCCAGCCAGACCCTCCCCAATACACGGAACCACTGACACTGTGGATCTGAAAGGAACCTCCTTTCTTGCATCTAGTCCAATCCTGTCATTTGACAGATAAGGAAACTGAGGCCAAGGAAGTTAACTTACAGAATGTTAGGGATAAAGGGGACCTTAAAAGTTATTTAGTCAATCCACCATTTTATAGACAATATGTTAGTGGAAAAGTCGGGCTCAGAACTTAGTACCTTGGCTACAGCACAATGAGTGAATGTGGCTCACCAGATTTTGGGCACTGGGATAGGGGGCAACACAAATGCTTGGAGCTAGGTTACAGTCTGGTTGATTAGGCAATCGCTGCCAAAGCTCTTCAGCCAAGAAGGGCATGATCGGGGCAAGGAGACGAAGCCCAACATCTGCACAGGAGTAAAGCGTCTGCAGTGGTCCAGGGGCTTGGGGTGACCTTGACAACACAGGTTTCACTGACTCCTGGAAATTAAGAACCAATGTCAGCCACAGAGGATCCCAAGTCACTTCCTTCCTCTGTCGAGGTGCCCCAGTTATTCCTCACTGTCCCCCACCCCAATTCTATAGCTTGGGAAAGAAAAGGGGACCCCAAAACAATGGTCCTGGGACCTTCCCCTTCCTCCCCAATGGGTGACTCAGTTTCAAGGTAGTTCTAGGGCCATTCCCTGGGATCTTAGGTCAGGGAAGAGTCAGTGTGTGACTTAAAATACTCTGCTGACTCATCCCCCTCACCTCCAGCAAATTAGAACCTACTCCACAAGTATCATGTACACAATATAACCAATCCCAACCATTAAGTCCTCAAAACCTCATTGACTGCTTGTTACATAACTGGACAATACTAAGCACAGGGTCAAAGAGTTTAGAGCTGGGACCTACAAGATAACCTAGTCTAGCTGAGGCCCAGGAAAAATAAGTCACTCTACCAAGGTCACACATGTCATGAAAATGCATTTAGGATATTTTCCTTTGTTGACTAACTGCACAACTTTGTTGACTAACTGCACAACTCCTCCATGCTGTGTTTGCCTGAAATTATGTTTCTGCAGAACCAGTTAACTAACATCAGGGAGTGTATATAGTTACATATTAATTGTTCAAAAGGCTCACACTGGCCCCCAGAGCACGATAGATTGACTTCCCAGTTCTCTCACTGTCCCCAGGAAGAATCCTCATAAAGACGAACAGGTGCAGATCTTTCTCCTGCTCTTCTGCCTCGATTTTTCAGAAATACATCTGTTTGACTGTTCCTCTTTTCTCCCCACCCAAGGCAATTGGCGGGGAGGGGGAGGGAGGGGGGCGCAGAAAAGGAGTTGGAAGGGGAGGAATTTCCTATGTAAGCTCCCAAGAACTAATCCAAAGGGGAAAAGAATGTACAATGTACCAAGAGGGTTCCACCATGGAAACCATGAGATTCGAGGTGAGCTTAGGAGTATGACAAGTATAGAGGAAAATGACACTTTGCACCTGTGCCTCCTGCCCCCTGGGCTCACCAAGTAGACATCACAGAGTTTATGGAGCCAAAAGTGGTGCAAAGCATGGGTGATGAGAGAGAGCTCTTGTGCCAGGAAGCCTCGCTCACATTCCCCTACAGTGAGGGCCAGGCAACTGAGGATCCAAGCATCCATGGCAGATGAGGAAGACAGCTATAGGACAAAAGAACAACTCAGACAACCAGACTACTGATCCCGCCGCTGTCCACCATGACTCCCTTTTCTCTTCCCCCAATACAACCAACACTCACTTCTTCAATGGGACAGGGTACAAATCTGTCTCCTAAGGCATTAAGGATGAACCGCATGGCATTCCAGATCTTGTTGCAGAAATGTCGGGAGTTCAGGACTTCAGAGACAGACAGGTTTATGTCATCCCCTGTATGGTAGAGAGGGTTTGGAGAGTTGACTTCATCAGTCTCTCTTCTCTCTCTCTCCAGAATCTATCCCCAACCTACTTGCCCTGGTCTTACCTTGTGTCCCATGAGAACAGAGTATGAACCTCAGGGCATCTGTACCACATTCAGGAATTCCTTGAGGGAAATCCTTCCTCTGGACACACAGAAAAGAAAAGAGAAAAGGTGTTTAAGAGCTGGCAGGCAACAAAGAGGTTCAAGATGCCTGTGTTTCTAAGCACAGTGGCACCTGGGGGCTAGACAGCTTGAGGAAGGGTGAGCAGCAAACACCTGGGTCTCTACCTGTCCAGCAGCAGCAATCTGTAGCTCCCTGGGATCCAAGTTTCCCTCTTTCAGTTTCTCCTGTAGCACCTAAAGAGATAATATACATATGGCCTCTATCTAACCTCTATCTTTTCTTTCTGTTTAATCCAGCCAGCCCCTGCATCTCTTTCCTTCTAATTCCTTACTCACCCAACTGCCACATCTCTCAAGCTCTTTCCTTCCCTTTCCCACCCTCACCTGCAGCTCCATGTAGACCTGGGTGGTACTGCTGAGTGAAGCCTGGGCCCAGCCTTGGGGAGATGCCTTATTGTAGGGCAGGAAGCTCACAGCCCCACAATGGGCCAGGGTGCCCAGTGGCTCCAGGAAATCTTCATAGAGGCACTGCTCTTTGGGCTCTGAACATCTGCTCCACAGAATCTTTTTTCTAGCCCCAATTCTGCACCACAAGTCCCTCCACTCTTATTCAAAACCCATTTCTGCCCCTCCAACTCATTTCCCCACCTGTAGCTCTGCCCCTCTGATAACGTCCCTGGGATCGAGCACATTCCCCAGAGATTTGCTCATCTTACGGCCTTGCCCATCCCGAACCATGGAGTGAAGCAGCACCTAGGCAGAAGAAGTGAGGGATATGGAAGGAGTTAATTGGGCAGAGGGACAGAGGTCTGGGAAGTGGATGCCTTGGGATCCCTTTTCCTTAGGTTTTAGAGATAGTGAACAGACCCACGGGAGAAGTATGGGAACACCACCTCTCTTTAGCTGGGCAGCTGTGGAAAGGAGGACAGGGAACTAGAGGAGAGGTTACCTGAGGAAATGGAAGTTGCCCAGTGAGCTGAGTCCCTAACATGACCATTCGGCCCACCCAGAACATCAGAAGGTCACTGCCTGTCTCCAACAAGGACAAGGGGTAGAACTGAGCCAAGTCTGCAGTCTGAAACACAAAAGAGATAGAACCAAGGACGAATTTAACCAGCCCCATCACTCTCCTCCAAGCCCCCAGATCTCTGCTCCTGGTCTCCATCCTCCATGCATCCTGTCTCATGACATATTTCCCTAGTGTCATCAATTTTACATCTCCTTAACCCATCTCACCTTTTGGGGCCAGCCTAGAGCAGAGAAGGGAAAAAGTGCAGAGGAGAACCAGGTGTCTAAAACATCAGGGTCTGAGGGATGGAGTGAGAACAGGAACAGTTGGGATCTAGTTTTATGGGGACTTTAGTCTTCTACTTCCCTTTGCATTTCCCCCACAGTTCCCAATCACCTTCCCCTGTCTTCCCTAACCCAGAATCCACTCTCTTCAGGCACTCAGGAATAAGCCTCCAGGCCCAGCCCAATTACTTACCCCTCTCCAAAGTTAGCTCCTTCTCTGATCTCCCTGTGAGTTCTACAGCTGCCTTTCTGGCCTCAGCCTCTGATCGACCTACTACCCAACATTCCTCACTGTCTCCCTATAAAAGAACAACTTGGAATGCATGTGGCAAGGCAATTTGAAAGAACAATTTCCCAGTTTCCTACCCTCTCCATTACCCTGAAGAAACCAAACCACCCCATCTCCTTTACCTCCTTTCCAACAACCTGATAGGCTGGGATCTGATGTCCCCACCACAGCTGCCGGGAAACACACCAATCACTGTGGATAAGACCCCCCCCCCAACAAAAATAAAAGTTACTTTATAATATGATTAGATCTCTCTCTCTCTCTCTCTCTCTCTCTCTCTCTCTCTCTCTCTCTCTCTTTCTTTCTCTCTCTCTCCCTCCCTCCCTCCCTCTCTCCCTCTCTCCCTTAATCTCACCAGTGCTCCTACTTGCCTGATGTTAGAAAACCAATGTTGCCAATTCTTCTGATGGAAGGGAGGGTTGAGACACAGGGCCCCTGATTTCACAGCCTACAAAGAAAGGGAAACCTCAGGCAATGACCCCTGTTCTTGTGTCCCACTGGGTAAACTAGTCTCAAATAAGGTAATTCCAAGGCTCAGGTGTCCTCTACTAGGATCCCAGTCAGACCGAGAGTCATAGAGGACATAACTGTATAAACTTGACCTTCCTGGGCCCTGCCCAGGTCATCCTATCCATCTTCATGCCTCCATACAAGATAGCCCCTCACCCATCTACCATAAACTACAGGCCTCTTCAGGAAGGGAGACTCCCAGGCCCCCTCATTCCCAGTCCCAAAAGGCCCCATCTCCCCTACTTGGGCCTCACCTGGGAAGCTTGTTTCCCCATTTTCTGGCATCGAATGAACCACTGGTTTTTGAGAAGATATTCCACGACATCTCCAGAACGGCTACACAGGGAAGAGTAAGGCCTCGTTTATTCTCTTTCATTCCCATTCTTCCCATACCCTATATCCCCCTCTTCCTTAGAGTAGTATGACTCTACCCTCCTTTCACTTTAGTAAAAGTTTAGTCCTTTCTACTCTGCTCCCACCCCCATTACCTTTTAGAGGAATAGGTCATGGAGGAAGAGAAAATTACCTGCAGATAGGGAGTACCATAGGATGGTCCTGAATGCCACGAAAATGCCCTTGTTCCTTAAGTGCAGATACAATCTTTTCACGGGCCACAAATCGGTGAAGACCCTACAAGGAAAAGTTCTTTGTAGAAACAGAGGAATCTGTGGGATTTGGGGGCTAGGAGGTGGGAAAGAACACACTAGGATCCAGAAACCAACGTGGGAAATTAAAGATGTGGTACTACCTGCAGCCAATCCCCACAGGGGGAGACCATGGTCCCATCCTCTCCAATGACACTCACAGGGACCAGCCTGTGTCGTGCCCCAATCTCAGCATCAACAAGGCTGTGAGCAGGGGTCACTTTCACTGCACCTACGGAACAGTACTGAGGAGACAATCAGACCCTCTCTTTTCCCTCCCTAAGCCCCATCTCCAGTTCTACAAATCTATCCTCCCTCTCCATATCTCTGTGTAGGGAGAAGCACAAACTTCAAGTCAAAAGACATGAGCTTAGATCCTGGCTCTGCCACTTACCAGCCATGTGGCCGTGGTATTTAACAACCACAAGCTTACTTCTTCATTTGGGAAATGGGTATCTATCTGAACTATCTCACAAGGGGGCCATGGTTATCTACCTAGGTAATGTTTATGGAAATTATAATTATACAAATGTAAGGGGTAAATACTACTATTCCTTGTTATCCTCCCAGACTTCCCTGTGAATTTCCTCACTCTTTTTTAACTTTCTTGTCTCTCTTCCCCTTCCTAGTCTTCCCCTAGTTTTCTACCTCTCTCCTAGTCTCCACAAACCTGTGCCCAGGTCAGGTTGGACTGCAGGGTCAGTGATGAGGGGAAGGAGCTTTCCACTCAGTGGATGACGGAGCTGACGTCCATGAAGGTGCTGGTGAGGGGAAGAAAGTATCAGTCAGTCATTCAACAAGAGTTTGTCGAGCGCTTTCTATGGATCAGGTATATTCACATTTGTCAGAACGAAGGGAGAATGAGGACATTGGGGATAAGGGGGAAAAAGGGAACAATTGGACGGAATAGAGTTGAGACAAAACCAAAAGATCAGGATCCTAGTATCAGTCTTGTCCCCATACCTAGCTGTATGACCTCAGTCAAATAATTTCACCTTCTTAGACTTCAGATTCATTTTTTGAAAAGAGAAGTTCAATCATATGATCTCTTATTCCCCCCTAGGGGACTGTATAATTTTACAATTCTAAAACATGGGTCAATACAGGTAAGAAAATAAAGGGTGGTCTTGAGACAAGGAAATGGAGCCAAGAGCAAAGTAACTAGAATCTTAGAGGGGGTCAACAGTAGACTGGGAGCATGAGGAGGTCAGATGGGTAGAAGTCGTCGTTTATTACTATGTATCGGGGGTCATTAGGATGAACAGCCACAGCTACATCTCCAGGTAAAGTCTCCGGCCGTGTGGTCCCCACTACAATCTCTGTTTCTAGGGAAATAAACAACCAAACCTGAATCAATTTCCCATTTTCCACAAGAACTTGGAAGAATTGGAGAAGGGTACCCATCCTAAACAACAGCTTCCTCAAAAGTAACTATGGAAAACTAGGATCAGCAGCTCCAGGAGATGGGGTTTTCTAGTCATCTGAATGCCCAGGTATTCAGAAATCCCCAATAGTTTGAGTGGATGAAGCAGGGGGAAGGGACTGGGATTGGGAATCACTATCAGAGCCAAAATCAACTGTGAAATGCCCAGCAGGTGAAATGGAAGAGGCAGGATATTCTACAGGTGTTCACTGTCCTCACCACAAATTTGATCCATCCCTCCTCCAATGTACTGACCATGACTGCTCTAGTTCACACTGACTTATTGTTCTTCTTGCCCCCTAAAGCACTTACAATCCAAACCACAGAGTCTGACATTAAAATATTCTGTTTCATGGGTGTCAGGCTTGTCTCCCCATCTTGAGAAAAGGGAAAAGGCATTCATGTGTCCCCTCAGTGACCAAAGCCAGACAGACTGGCAGCCAGATAAAAGCTTCCTGATTAATTAATCTGAGGATTTTAATTGTGGGATGAAGAACAGGTTACCACTCCCTTCCCTTGCCCCATGCTGGAAAGTGGGGGATTCCAAAGGGTCTGACCCAATACCCCTAGACAAGAGGAAGGAAAAACTAGGTCACACTAAGTCAGGCAAGAGGATAGATGGAACTCACCAGGGTCCCCATCTACTGGAAAGGCAACAGAAACGAGGAGGCCAAAGGAGACAGGAGAGGGACAGCCTGGAGGGCAGAAGTCTGTTTGGCCAGGCAGGGGCCGCCCCTCCACCTGGGCATATCAGGAAAGACTGGTGTTATTATTCTGTGTCTGTGGCCTCAGAGTCCTCCTAGTTTATCTCCTTCCTTGCCTACTGTCTCTCTAATCCATCTCTAATCCCATCTGAAAGGCCCAAAGTCCAACCCTTTCCCCTCTAGCTTGGCATTAGGTATACAAAACCGAACCCATCCCTAACCTCCTTACCCCAACCTCACACTTACCTCAATATCTGAGATGGCTGACCTCAAAGCACATGACCAATTGACAATCTGCCGGTCCCGGTATAACAGCCCAGCCTCATACAGACGGACAAAGGCCTCTGTCACTGCCACTGAAGAATGCTGAAAGAAGGTCTATGTTCACACCCCGTAGTGCCTGGCTTTCCTTTCCCCTCCCTCGTGCTCTCATCCCACCATGTTCTGTCATTCCTCCTAGGAACCTAAGTATGCCAGGCTCTTCAGGTCCATTCTCTTATTACCTAATCCACCATCCCCTTTGGAGACCAAAGTATCTAGAACTCACAGCATCCATGGTGAAACATTCTCGATCCCAGTCCAAAGAGGCCCCCAAGGCTTGTAGCTGCTCATAGATCTCAACACCCTTTCTGTTCCCAGGAAAAAAAGGTACAGTGACTCCCTCTGCTTAACTGTCAGGGAAGAAAATTGGGGAGGGTCAGGACGGGACGGGGGGAGGGGGGAAGGGGCCGTGGGAGGTGGGGGGAAACGATTAGGACCCTGGAGACAATGGAATATGGGGAAAAGAAGAGCTGGGGACTAGGGAGCTATACTTACTCTTCCTTCCACCTCCATACTTCCTTTAGAAAATCTTCTCGGCTCAGTTCGTGCCTCCTTTTTCCCTGCTCCTTCCACAGCTGCTTCTCCACCACAGCCTAGAGTAGGGAGAGAGGAAAGATGGAGAGAAGGTCAAATGGCTTCAAAGAGGGAAATCTCTTCTATCTCAATGGAGGGAAATGGGTATGAGAAATACCTGAGTAGCAATGCCAGCATGATCTGAACCTGGGATCCACAGTACCTGGTCCCCTCGCATCCGATGCCTGTGATAGAATGACCCAGAATCTTGTTTATCTGCTTAACTTCATCCCAACATCCCCATCCTGTTATCCCAGAGACTCACCTCCCCACTAGCCCAGCCCCTTCTTACAGGAGCCAGATATACTCTCCTGTTCCTCTTACCATCGCACAAGAGCATCCTGTATGGCCACAGTGAGAGCATGGCCAAGGTGCAGGGAACCAGTGACATTGGGGGGTGGGATACACATGGAGAAGGTTTTCCCCGTAGCCTGAGGCAGCTGGGACTAGGAATGGAGGCAAAAGACACAGTCAGAAGGGAGCTCTGAATAAAAGAAAGGTGGAGGAAAGGTATTACCCTAGGACAAGAGAGCCCCCTGGTGTCTCTAGAGCTAAGGTGCTGTAGAGAAGGCGGCTTTCATAATCTAGGCAGAGAGCAGAAGAGAGATCCTGAAGGCACAGAAATTTTCAGATTTCCTAAAGCCGCTGGCCATGAGCTGCAAATCTCAAGGCTAGGAACTTACTGATGTCATTGCTTTTCTCAGCTTATTTTTTTTTTGCCCTAAACCAGCTCTTCCATCTGACTCCCCTATTTCTGACTCAAAATTATTACCATCTACCCTGTCTCCCAAGCATAAAACCTTGGAACTCTCTCTAGCTCTCCCCTCTCCCTGACCTCCCATGTCCGAGAAAATCTTATCCATTCCACCTTCACAAAGTCTCTCATATGTAGCCCCCTCCTCTCTATTCTCACCACCACCAGCTTCACACAGGCCTTCATTATCACCCCCAGGGATTATTACAATAGTATCTTACCAAATCTCCCCACACTAACCCAGCCTGGGAGAGAGCATGGCATAGCAGAGGAGGCATTCAGATCCTGACTGCTCCTCACTAACCATGTGACCTGGGGCAACACCTCTGTAAAGTCTCTGAAGTCCCTTCCAATTCTAGGTCTATGATCCCAAGACCTGGGTAGAAATTCTACTTCTGATGCTTCCTACCTGTGTGACCTTGGTCACATCAATTAGGACTCAATCTCTTCAGCTCTAAAATGAGGGGCTCAAACATGTTCAGGGGCTCCCTGTGGCCTTGCAAGGAAATCTGAAACTGATTTTCCTTTGCATTAAAGGCCCTCTCCAATGTAACCCCACACACCTCGTCATCTACTTTGTGTTCCCACCAGACCCCCAAAACAGGTTCCATGTTCTCTTTCCTCTGGGCTTTGGCTTCCACTGCTCCCCACTACCAGGAAGGTCCTCCGTTCCCCTTAGCTAGCTGACTTCTCATCTACCCTTTAAAGCCCAACTCGAACATTGTTTTCTCCGAGTCTTCTCTGACTCCCCGTCATGCAACACTTTGCTGGGTGGTCCCCCACCTGTGCTATTATTGTCTTTCCTGTGCCTTGACTGGAGAAGCAGCCCAGGAAAGTAAAAAGAACACTAGGCCTGAAGCCAAAGGACCCAGCTTTGAATGCTAACTCTGCAACTTCCTACTTGTATGACCTTTACCATACTAGACCTCCATCTCCCATTAACTAGATAGTCTCTACCAGCTCTAAATCGGTTATCCTACAATCTTAGACTGTAAGCACTATGAGGACAGGAATCTTGTTTACCCAGGGTCCAATACAAGTACCACAGGCATTAGTTACTGACCTGATATTCTGGTTTGAAGAACCCTTCTTGAACCCACCAAGAGTACCAGGCAGCCTCAACATATTGGGGACTGTATGTAGGAGGTAAGGGCCCTGTGACATCTGAAGAAAGAATTCCATTATCCCTGAACTTGTTCAAATATGTCATTACTAAACAACCTAAATACGGGGAGGAAGGTGTAGGAAAAGGTTTTCATATCTATTACCTTTTTTTTCACCAGGTTCTGTAGGTATTTCATACAATACTATCTCTTTAGCAGTCCAGTTTTTACTAGGCGTTGTTGGTAGCTGAAAAAGAAATCTATTAAGATTTGAGGAAACTTACCAGGCTTCAAGCATCCCCTACCCCACCCAGACTCTCCTTCCTCCTTACCTTGTTCTTCCCTGCTATCTCTGCCTCCAGAGAACCCTGCTTTCCTTGGAGCCGCTTCCGTTTCTGTTCACGATTCCTTTGGGGGACAGAGGGTCCATCAGGATAAGGTTGAGTGGAGAAAGAGTGGGGCCAGGGGATACTCTGGGGTGGTTTCAGTCCCCAAAGTCTGGTCCGAAGAGGGGCCAAGGACAAGTGGGACATTGAGGCTGGGTGGGCAGGGGGCCAGGATCTCTTCCTGGAAGAGAGAAAGGACATTCACTGGAAGCCTCAAGAATCCCCTTCTTATATTTCCTCAGTGACAAGTCACTCATTTCTTTAATCCCAGTTATTCTATTCACTATGTCCTTCCTTACAGTTTCTCCTCAGGTCTAGAACTCTCATACTTTTTAAAGTGTTATACAGTCAGAAAAAAAAAGGCCTTGGACCTAAAGATTCAGGTTCTGGTCCTGATTTGCCACATGACCTCAAACAAGTCATTTTTAAGTGCTTAATAAAATGCTTACCATTCTGAATGACTCCTAAGCCTGTTTCTTCATCTGTAAAATGGGGATGTTGAACTAAAGTTTTTATATGCTTTGTAAACTGTTTTTTCCCCATATTTATTCTGGACTACACTTGATTTCATTGGCAAAAGGTATCTTCTACCAATTCAATCACTTTCTCTTATCAATACAGTTCTAACGAATTCATTCACTGGAATTTGGAGAAATAGGTGTGACTTGTGATTTCACCCACAAAACTGAGAAACTTTCAGATAAGGCCCCAAAAGGGATTTGAATCCAGGTCTCCCTGAGGCTATGACCAACTTTCTCCAGGCTGCCCCATAGATGAATTTACATAGCACTTAAAGATTTTCAAAAACTATACAAATTTTATTATATTCTCCTAACTAACCCACTATGGCAAATATTATTGTTAGTTCTTTGTTTTTGAAGACAATGATGTCACAGGATACAGAGGATGACCTTGGCATCCAAACACTCCACAATGCTAGTTTAAGCTGCCCTCATGGTCACTGAACAAATTGTTTTCATTTGCCTAGTCCACCAGGGAAGTCTTCACATGTTTGGGATAGGAATCCCATGAAGAATAAGTTTGAGGTCTCTCAGTTACCCTCAACATGGTTTAGTGCATCTTGACAGGTTTTACCCAGGTGTGGGTATGGAGCGGCTTGGAGCCACTCAAATGCTACAGCTTCTTGGAGTCACAGGTTAGAGCTGGGTGAAAGGTGAACACTAAAGGTGGATGAGCAGCCCTGAAAAGGGCAAGACTTCACTGGAGGTGCTAGTCCTTCTGAACACCCCATACACCAAAGTAAATGCTAGTGCTATCAGGAGGCAGTCTGGCCTAAGAGATTTGGAGTCAGAAAACAGATTACCTTGTGTTTATTTTGTACATGCTGAACAAAGCCTGCTTCATTTTTTTTTGCCTGGCACATGGTAAGCATTTCTTAAACGCTCTATCTAAAAATAAATGGTCCCTTCTACCTTGAATTCTAGGATTTTCATTCCAAAGCGGATAAGTTAATCATGAAGATCACATATATGGTAGTAAGCAGCAAAACTTGAAATCGAACCCAGGCCCTCCAAGTCCTAATCCAGAATTTCTTCCCACTGTACCACATTGACCCTGGGTTTGAATCCTGGAGAAAAAACCCTTAGTTCCTCAATTGTGCGGTTGGATCAATTTGATGACTTCTAAGGTCCTATCCAGCCCTAAATCCATGACCTTATTATCTCGAATTAAGGACAAAGACACCGAGTCAGAGAATTTAAGGGAGCCAGGTGGCTCGTGGCTAAGCCTGGGTGCACAGTGCCTGGAGCTAAGCCCGGACCCTGGGCAAGTCTCTTGAGCTGTGTAAGCCGGCTGCCCCAGACTACGACACGGGGATGACCACGCACTCGGCCGTCTGGGCTTTGGACACAATACCGATCCATACACGCAAAGCGCTGTGTAATCCCTGAAGCGGCACACAAGCGCTGGCTTGTTAGCAGTTTGCATCCCTTCACACTGATCCCGTCAGAATCAGGATCCGCACCCCGGGCTCTCCGGACCTCGCGGCACCGGGTCCCGAGATGCCGCCCCACACGCCCTGCCAGCACCTGGCTTCCTGCCCCAGGCCACCTAAGTGGTCCTGGACCCTCCGCTCACGCTTCTCCGCCGGCTCCGCACAGCCTCAGGCCTGACTCCCCCCGAAGTCCACAGGACACCAGGGTACCGAGAGGCCCCGCCCCCCACCCAAGCAGGCCAGGCCACCCGACAGCCCGACCCACTCCACGCGGGTCCCAGGCGGAAGTTGTCGGAACCCGAAAGCAAGCGGAAAGAGAAGGCAGCCGGCAAAGAATAAGGCGCGCGTGCGCCAACCCAGAGGCGCCAACTCCTCCTCCTCCCCCGCCCCCAATGCCGCAAAGGTGGATGCGCTTCCAAGAGCCCCGCCCACTTCCCAAAGAAAAAGCTCTAGTTTTGGGAGGCGGGACGAACGGAATCCTGGGAACCGTTCACTTCCACAACTTTATTGAATATGAAAAGTTCTGATGTGATTTAAAAAAATGCAAGGCCCTGCGGTTCACACAAGGGGCCCGGCCTTAAGAGCGCGGTGGGCTGAGGGCAGCCCCGCTTCCTCGGGCAGAACGCGCCCGGCCCCGCACCGCCAGGCTCCGGGGCGTGTCCGCCGCAGTCTCTGGGGCGCGCGAGGCCCGACCCCGGCTCAGGAGCTGTGCTTCTGCCTCTTCCAAAAGCGCTTGACGTCACTGTGGCCTGCCGGGGTCACCACCATGAGCCGCTTGGCCGTGTTCTCGAAGACCAGCACACCCAGCTCCCGGGCGTGCGACAGCAGCAGCTCAAAGTCCACCTGGGACAGGAACTGGTTGTAGAGGACGCCTGGGACCCCGGGAGCAGGCCGAGAGATGGGGGGGGGGAAGAGAGAGGGGGATGAGACACGAGCCACACGATCACCGGCCAAAGCCCCGGATGTCCCCGGGCCCGGAGCACGCGTCCCCCTCCCTGCTTCTGGGGAGCTCTGACAGCGCTGGGACATTCAGCGTCTCCCCTGTATTACACGTTTAGATGCAATCCTGTGAGGTTAAGCACCACAGCTACTAGGCTCAGTTTACAAAGAGGAAAAATGACGCAGGGGGAGACACATGAGCTGATGAGCCCTAAATCCTAATGCCAGCTGTCACTGCCCGTGACCTCGGGCAAGTCACTGCCGCTCTTTCAGGCCACTTTCTCCAGACAGCCTCTAGCTTACTATTAAGTATCTGCGCTGACTGGAAGACTTCTCTGTCACCCACTCTGTAAACTCTCCTTGGCAACTTAATTTGAATTTTTAAAAATACCATCACTAAGAACCATGCTTGGGGGCTGCCTCCTCACAAAGCCCAACATCAACTACTTGGCGACTCTAACACCAGGGACAGTCAAATACAATAAAAAAAAGGCCTTCAACAAAAAGAGACCAATAAACAGGGTACTGTGACAAACCAGACAGAATAAAAGTTTGGGATTAGGGGATCTGAATTCTAGCCTTGGCTCTGCTCCTAACTAAATGTCACAAGATGAAAGTCAAATGGATGAAATAGTCTAATAGAACAAAAACTGTTATGCCAAAGAGTCAATTGCCAACTGAATGCTACCAGCTACTTACCCTCAGAGAATCGAAGCCGGTCTCTCTCCAACTCCCAGAGTCGGATTTGATCTGTGATGGTGGGGGGCAGTACAGGGGTCTATAAGGAATGGGAGTAGCTATGAGAACCTTCAGCTGGGGCTGAACATTGCCTTTTGTCTGTCTGCCAAGACAAATCCCTCCTCCCATTCCTCTGCTCCCCTCCCACTATCCAGACGCCTGCCCCTAAGTCAGGACCTGTTTCAGCATCACTGGATGTGCTCTTGTTTTCAGGAAATGGATGATCTGAAGAAAGACAAGAGGATAGTTTTAAGGCCACAGCAGGAGGGTAAGAAAATTCTGGCCATCTTGAAATCTATAACCTGCTTCTATTGAAACATTTGTTCTTTTTTTCCCCACAAACCACAGGCAACTTAACATCCATGCCTATCATCACCACGACCTGTAACCCTGTCTGTTCCCATCCAGCTGCTGAGTTACTACTTTTACTGATCACATTTGCCAATTCTTCCCCAACGTCTACATTCTCTGATATTTCTATTCTATTGTCTCTCCCCACCCCACCCCCCAATATCTGGCCCCATCTGAGAGTAATGGCTTTCACCATTCACCTTCCCAGCTACCCTCCTGAACCACCTGCCATGTTCCCATCTCTACCTCACACAAATAAAACCTGACTTATTTGTTGATAAATTCCACCACTCTATTTCCCTATCACCCCAACCCCCACTACCTTCATTCCTCCTTGCTTATCCACCTGTTGACAGTACCTGCTGGGCTGTGATACCATTAGCAATGGCCTGCTGCACACTCTCCCGAGTGACTTGGGCTACCACCATATTGGGGAATCGATAGAGCATCTCAGAAAAGAGGGCAATGAGTGCGATCTGAAGTTCTGACTCTATCTCCAAAGGAAAAAAAAAGACCAGAGAAGCTTCAGTCCCTCCTCCAGCGCCCCCTCCCTTATCTGTTTCCCTCTCCAATACCTTCCCCAACAGCCAGTTCTCATCTTCATCCCTCCAGCCTCACCAGTGTAGGCATACAGTCGGTAGTTGGTTTCGACAACGATGAAGCCCGGCTGATGAGCAGTGCCTCCAGCACCAGTAACACCTGATGACAAGTTGATAGCCAATCGGGTTGGATAGTAACGTCGAGACTTTCTCTAGGAAGCACAGAAGAGGCAGAGCCATTTAATGGTGTTTGGCCCCTTCCATCCTGGGGCCCAGGTGCCCAAGTCTAGCCTCCAGTTCCTTGCTCTCCATCCCCATTCCTCTTTAATTGGAGCGGCTAGGTGGCATAGTGGAGAGAGGGCTGGAACTGGAGTCAGGATGTGTATTAAAGCTGTGCCTTGATCTGGTCCCCTGAACACCACTCCAATTCTAGTCAGTAGAGTAAGCTTATAAATAGCTACTCTAAAGGGAGAATAGTGGAAAATGAGATTGCAAAAAGGAACCTGGAAGTCACATACAAACAATCCCAAAGATCAAAAGAGCATAATTTACAAATTGTATCGTATTAATCAAAATTCATACCCTGGCAATATGTGCTGAATCAGGGGAAGCTATCTAGGTGCTACTATCAGGGTTCTGGTCCCAGACAAATTCCAGACCTCCACAGTTTCAGACCAGCAGAACATCAAAAAGTGCTGACAACTTTGGGATACGGTGGACATGTTAACTTTGAAGTTTTAGTGATAACTTTGAAATGATTTGGATACATTAATGAACCAACCCCAAGGTGGTACAGACAGTAGGCTAGTCTGTCCCCACTAAAACATATAAAAATGACCCCACAAATTCCTGCCGGACCAAACGCTCCTCCATCTCCATCAAGTCCATGCTGCTGAGGGCTCCCAATTCTAATCCATGTTTACTTGGGTGAAACTCTCTGCCTCTTACTTCCCCAACCATTTTCTTATCTCCCTAACTTTTTCTCAGAACTGCCTGCCTTACTTTATCATTCCCTTCCCTGTTCCCACACTGCCTCTGTATCCCTCCTCACTTTTCACCACTTGTTTATGTATTTTCTGTGTTGTTTGCCATCGCACCATTTGTGGTTAATAAAGTGTGACTGCCACCCTATTTACCACTGCCACTGTGGTCTTCCCCAGTGAATACCCAAAGAATTAGGCATTGTTGCCCCCCATTGCATAATTTCACAATTTCATAAATTAATTATCAATTCAGGAAGACACAAGTTAAATCCAGCCTCGGACACTTAGTAGTCTGGGCAAGTCAATTAACCTATGTCTGCCTCAATTTCAACTGCAAAACTCCGGGGTTATCATGAGGACCAAATGAGACAATATTATAAATCATTTAGCACAGTACCTGGCAGAGAGTAGGTATTTAATAAATATATATATGCGAACTCAATACCTTCCTTTGGAACACCAGCCCAAACTCTCGTAGATGTTGCAAAAAGTTAAGAAGGGAATCACTCATGCCCTCCACAGAATAATCCTAGGATAAAGAGGAGGCAAGGGCTGGCTGAGATGTCCAAATGTCTTTCTCCTTCCCAACTCCCCTTCCCCCCATTTCACCCTCTTCTGCTTATTTCCCCAAATCATTTTTGCCGTTTTACCTCCACAATCCCCAACATCTCTTTCTATGCTGTCACCCTACCCCACCCCCCCAACACCTTCTATCCACAACACTACCTTCTGGCTCCCTGCTAACCTTTCCAAGAGTAGAGAAGCTGAGCTGGAAGAGGAAGGACAGGATCTCAACCAGGTCCATGCCCCGGCTCTTAGGGAAAAACAGAGATACAGGGGAGAGGTCAAAAGAGTACAGGGGAGCATGGTGCCTACACTGGAGGAGTGACCTCAGCAACTGCTCAGCCTCCTTACCTGGGCAGTCTGCAAATACTGCAGCATAAAATACCAAAGCTGGGCAGGTGTGTCTAGCAGCAAGAACTGGAAGCCAGCAGAGGTAATACAGGGTGGCTCTCCAGGCTCAGAACTAGGCATACACAAGGTCATTGAGGAGAAGAAGGAAAAAAAAAGCATCAATCTCATTGATCTTCCCACTCTGGGTCCTTCATTTACAGCTTCCTCAGATACTTCTAATGTTCTTTCACCTTGTTTCTCCCTTTTCCTATGGTTTTTACCTGGGAAACCCTCTTTACTCTCCACCCTCACATCAACAAGGACCCACAGGGAAAAAGGGAAGGCAGAGAGTCCCACAGGCCCCTGGTCTCACCTCTTCATGAGCCCGGCCTGGCTGAGTAGCTGGGCCAGGTCCTGGCTGACGGCCGCACTTGGGGAGCCAACCATAAAGTGCAGGATCACCTGAGGGATGGGGAAGCCTGAGTCTCATCCAGGTGGAGCAGGGGACAGAGGAGCTTCTATAGAAGGCTAGGAGGCATTTAAGGGGAACATACAGACCTTGAGATAAACAAGTTTGAAGGAACTTGTTTGAAGTTCTCTGGGAACACAAGGACTATGCCCGTGGGAAACTTACCTCCCATCTTTCCTCTGCATACTTGTCCAGTGATGGAACATCCCTGGCATGTTTGTCTGGGCCAAGTTGACTTGTGTCATCTGACCAAGCCTTCCCCCTATGGCCAAATGGGTCTAGAGTCAAAATATGCTAACTCTCTATCCCCTATACCACCATCATCTTCTCTCCTCATCAGCTATGAGCAAGACATTTATCACTCTAGAACAAGCCACATCTCAGGCTAACCTATCCAATAAAGCCAGGGAGGAGATTTACAAAAACTGTGCAATCACAAAAAGTACTTTGGGGAGCCCTCCTCCATCCCCATTCCTATGGATAGTATTTTATACCAAAGAAAGATGACATACCCTCCCAGGAGAGCAACACGAAGATTCTGTCTGAAAACAGGGTTGAGGATAAGGCCCTGGAGGCCACCTGGGAGCAACTGGGTGTGCCAGATACGGAGACCGCTCAACAGTCCTGTGCTTTCTTCTTGGGCTCTAAAAAGGCAGCAGTGAAGTGACACAGAAGACATGAGTTTTTTGGCACCTGAGAAGAGGGAACAGAGAAAGTCCTAAAGGAATGTGGGGAGGGCAGGGAGACTCACTTGCTAAATTCCTTCTTCACCCACAAGGCTACAGCTGCTTGGGGCAATGGCTGCTCCAGAAACAACATCCGCATCACCCAATTCTTAGCCAAGGATGGGAGCTCCCTGTAGGAGGCAGAATAAAGATATGAGGCATTAACACGATAATTCATCTTCCAACTGTTTCTCTGCTACCAATGGTCTCTCCAATGTACTATATTCAAAACACCATCTCAAATAGTATCCTGGCCTTTTGGAGTAAGCCCTTCTCCCATCCTAATTTATCAACAAGGTTGAATGGCATTTCAATCTCTCTCATGATGATTTAGGTTCAGCCTCTGAGTCTTACACTATTAGTAGTTTCTGGGTTCCTGCCACAAAGAGGGTCTCTCTCACCTAAAGACAGCCAGGCAGGTGGCTGGGTGACCATAAAGTCGGTCTAGTACTCCAGGACTCAAACCCCTCAAAAACTCCTGCAGATTACGGCACTGTAGCTGTCCCCGGTTCAGCCCAGTCCGAGGTGGAGTCCCCTCCATCATCTGAGGAAAGATGTGATTAATGTAATTAATGTAATGTAATTAAATATCTGATTAATCTTTGCACACCAAAAATGTCAACAACCAACAGATCACCATTCTCAACCTAGCATTCAAACATCATTCCATCCTCTCCCATATTATTCTTCTTTCCACATCAACCCATATTTCTGCCAAATCTAACTTTCATCCACTTGTCTTTCTCACCAGTATCTGTCTTCTTATCCTATATTTTAGTAGACTGTACTATTTCTGACTGTTCTGAGACAAAGAATTGAGAGTGATATGATATGATATAATGTAACATGAAAAGCAGTAGACAAATAATAGGTTTGAATACATACCTAGTTAGATTGTGACCTTGGGCAAATCACTTTAATTTCTTCATCTATAAATAGGGACAAGAATATTTGCCCTATACACTTCTCAGGAACGCTTTTATGATGATGTGAAATATGTGTAAAACATAGTATTTACAGTTTTGTTGCTGTTTGTTGTTCAGTCATGTCCAACTCTTCATGACCCCATTTATGGTTTTCTTGTAAAAGACACTCGAGTGGTTTGCCTTTCCTTCTCCAGCTCATTTTACAGATGAGGAAACTGAGGTAAACAAGGGTAAGTGACCGCCCAGGGTCACACAGCTAGCTAGTGGCAGATATAACATTATCATACAGGTCTCCCAACTCCCAGCAAAATTCTGCTTCAAGACATTACCTCCCCCACTGCATTATGGTCTCAGAAAATCATGATGAAAGAATGCTAGATTTGAAATCTGAGAGTTCAGAATTCACATCCTAGCTCTATCTGTAAGGCCTTTGACAAGTCACTTCACCTCTTTTTCCTCTTATGTAGAAAGAGGATCTGAATCCCAGTTTTGCCACTTAACAAATACCCAGGTGACCATGGTGGAATAACTTCTGAAGTCACTAAAATTTCATTCTGAGATTACCTCCCATTTACCTTGCATGTATCTTGTTTGTACACAGTTATTTACATGTTATCTCCTCCATTAGATTGTGAGTCCCTAGAGAGTAGGGATGGATTTTTGTTTGAGGGTAGAGTTTTTTGTCTTTCTTTGTATGCCCAGTACTTGGGACACTGCCTGGTGTATATGCCCTTAATAAATGATTGTTGACTGACTATAAGTGAGAGATTTAGACTAAATGATGGCAACGTTACTTTCAGGTCTAAATTCTATTATTTTATACTGCCAGCATCTCATCTCTTTCCCTAAAATTCAAATCCTTTTTCTTAGTCTTTCTCAAAGTCCCTTCTCCTCAAAAGAGGGGCGCCACACCCCCTCCAACTGGATTAAACGCTTGGGTTCACACTCCATTTCAGCCAGCTACGAGCTATAAAGTGTCATTTTATCTGTAAAACGGAGACAGCGACGCCTGTGAACCTTAAAGCGCTTTGGGGAGTGGAGTCAGCGCTGGCACGGACCTCAAGAGACACCTGGACCGAGTCCTCCGCTAACACTCAGGGAAAAGGGGATCGTGAAGAAGAGTGAGGAAAGCGTTTCACAAACCTCTCAGCACCACGGAAGTACGGTGAGAGAGAGGGCGACCCCACGGTGCCTGCCCTGCACAGGCGTGTGTCACACACTTACACACATCACCTACACACATTATACACACCACACACATACACGGGAGCGCGCACACACACACACACACACACACACACACACACACACACACACACACACATTTGGGGTTTCTCCCCCTTTCTCGCCATGGCCGTCGCCCACACTCACCCCGGCTTCGGCCTCGCGTCCTCCTCCGCGCCCCCGCCGCCCGCCCCGGAGCTCCGGCTGGGAGGGGCTGGAGGAGCTCAGCGAGGGGAAAAGGAGGGAGTGAAGCCTCCAAGACTGGCGGAGGGGAGCTCACGGATGGGTAGTTGGTGCCGGGAGGAGGGGCGAGAGGAAGGGAGAACGGGGCTGCAAAGCAAGCTGGGAATCGGAGTCCACGCCTCAGCCCGCTCTTCCCTGAAAGGGTCTCGAGGTCTCCTCGGACCACAACTCCCAGCGGGCCCCTCGGCAGGATGGGGGGGAATCTAGAGGGCCGGCTAGGAAACCGTAGGAACGTTATTTTAGTTCCCATGTTCTATTCGTCCCAGTCTTTTAGTACCACCCTGGAAAGTACCTTTCACGTAGGTCAGTTCTAATTCTTAGAGTTAGAATAAAATTTAACAAAACCAGATCTTCTTTTCTATACCTTTTACTCTGGTCCAAGCATTTTGGGGCCAAACATAACAATCCTTTCAAATATTTGACAGCTATCATGTTCTCCACCCCACCCCCCCCCACCCCGCCCCAGCTTTCTCTTTTCTCAGTAAGTACTCTCACTTCCTTCCACTGACCCTCTCAGGGCATGACCTCCCGGCCCTAGGCCATCCCGGTTGTTCTCTGGATGCTCTTCAGGCCCTCAAAGGCCTTCCTAAGCTACGGTGACCAGAACAAATCCAGTACCCCAGACGGGTTCTGACTTGGGTGAGGCATAACAGGGCTCCTTGCTCCTGGAAGCTCTGTCTTAATACAGCCCAGCAGAGCATAAGCTTTTCTTGGCTTATTGTATCACATTTGACCTATATGGAGTTTGCAATTCACTACCCTCCCTTACCCTCTTTTTCCTGTGAATGACTGACTAAGCCATTGTACTTGTGAAACTGACCCTGGGAATTTAAATGAAATCATTTATATCTGTCAGATTTCATCCTATTGATGATCCATTCTTTTTGTTTATCAAAACAATTTTAGGGGCAGCTGTGCCGTGCAGTGAATAGAGCCCTGGATTCAGCAGGACCTGAGTTCAAATGCGGCCTCAGACACTTAACACTTATTAGCCATGTGACCTTGGTCAAGTCAACCCCAATTGTCCAGCCTCCCCCCCCCCTGCAAAAAAAATAAAATAATAATAATTTTAGGTTTTGAATCTGTCATCTATGATTAGTCAACTCTTTCAAATTTGTACCATCTGAAAGTTCCAAATGTCTTCTACTTAAAACAAATTGTTGATGATAGATGGATATAGATAGGAGAGAGAGAAACAGAGACAAAGACAGAGAGAGAGAGAGAGACAGAGGAGAGCCATCGTAGAACGCAGTCCTGTAGCGTTTTACTGAGAGACCTCTCCTCAGATAGCACCTACCTCTGAGGGTTGTGTGGATCAAATGAGATGACATTCTAAAGCACTTAGCCCAGTGCCTGGGACATGGTCTGTACTTAAACAGATATTTGTTTCCTTTCCTCCTTTGGGTGCCACTCTATGCTAACATCCTGCCAATGTGTTTTCCCCCATCTTCTAGACAATGGCATTATGATAAAACTTATCACATGTCTTCCTAAAATCAAGATACATTACACCAACATCATTACTCTGGTCTACCAGTCTAAAAACCTGTCTGGTAAGCTAGCATTTGTATAAAACACTTTGAGATTTACAAAGCATTTTACATATATTTGATTCTCACAATCAACGACCTTGTAAGGTAGAAGCTATTATTATCCCCATTTTACAGATGAAAATCTGAGGCAGAGGTTAAGTGACTTGCCTGGCATCACATAGCTAATAAATGTCTGAGGCAAAATTTGAACTAGGTCTTCCTTAACTGGGAGTTCAAAACTCTTATCCACCACACCACAAGCTGTCCCTATCAAAAAAGCAAATGAAACCATTTTGGCATAGCTTCTTTATGAAGCAAAAGTATCACATAATGAGATATGCTCTGGACTTGGAACCAAGAAGACCTTGCTTTAAATCCCACTTCTGACACTTAGTAGCTATCTGACCACAGACAAGTTATTTGATCTCTCCAATTCTCATTTTTATCACATGAAAAATGAGGGGGTTAGACTATATGACCTCTACAGTCCCTTCCAGTTCTAAATCCTACAGTCCCATGATTTCTAAAGACCATGACTATTTTTCTAAATTCTCACAATTCATGACTTTAATAATTAATCCCCTCAAGGAATTTATAATCATGCTATAGATCTCATTGGTAGGCATATACCCCAAGAAGGTGAAGAGAAAAAGAAAGTTTTTCTATACAACAAAGTATTCATAGAAGCATTTCTTGTAGTAAAGAACTGGAAACAAAGTAGAGGCCCATTAACTGGGGAATGCCCAGATAAAATGTAGCATATAGGGGCGGCTAGGTGGCGCAGTGAGTAAGAGCACCCGCCTCAGAGTTGGGATGACCCGGATCGAAACCGGCCTCAGAAAATGAGCACCCACACATAAATAATGACTAGCCATGTAACCTTGAGCAAGTTACTTAACCGCAATTGCTTTAAAAAAAATGTAGCATATAAATGTAATGGAATATTATCCCAAAATGATGAATAAAAAAATAATTCAGAGATTTTAAATCAGAGATTAATGAATAGACCTATATTAATGGATCCCAAGTGAAGTAAACAGAACCAGGAAAAACAACATACACAATAACTATAACAATTCAAAAGGAAACAAAAAAAGTGAATAATTGAAGAAGAGATGAGAAAATGTACTTGCAAACCTTTTCAGAATTACAGGTATAGAAAATCACATATACTGTTAGAGTCAATTGATGTGTTGGTTAGTTCTGATAAAATGCTTTTTTTCCTCTCTTTTTTATTCTTTAATTACAAGGAATAGTTTTTGAGGGAGGAAAAGGAGAAGATATAATTGGAAATGGATGTAATTTAAATTTTTTTAAATCAATAAAATGTTTCAAAATTTTAAAAAATATTTCCTTACCTGTAAAATTAGAGAGTTGGACTAAATGGCCTCTAAGGCCTCTGTAACTCTAGTACTTTGCAATTTTCATGATGTCAGGCTTATGTAGTTTTCAAATATTTACCAAATAGATGGGGGAAATCCTTTTTTAGAAAAACCTGTGACATTTGTCCCTCCCAAGTTTTCTAGCACCTCTCCTATTATCTGATTTCTTAAAGATTACTGACAGTGACTCAAGTTTCATATAAAGAATTTCTTTCTTGCATCCTGGAAGTAATATCAGACACATTGTGCCTAGAGACACATTCATTTCATAAGATCCTAGATGAAAAAGCTAGAAGGTACCTTAGAGTCCAACTCTCTCACTTTACAGATGAGGAAACAGGTTAGGATGGTCTCTTACTTTATCTTCACATCTTAGATTTTATTTTCTTCTCTACCTTTCTGCCTAACCTTTTAGCTTGACAAGAACATACATATCAGCCAAGTCAAATTAAAATAACTCTGTCTTCTTTCTTATTTGTTAACAATACATTATGTGCCATAAGCAATAAATCTATCTCTTCTTTGATCTTATATCATAATGTAGCTTTTATATAAGAAGGGTTCAGTCCTTGAAGCATGCACAGTTGGTGAGTATGCTTCTAGAAATGACTGTTGGTATGAAATAGACTCTCCTCCCAATTCTATTTTGGGGTATATGAAGGTATTCTATAGCTCCTTCTATTCTGATAACCATGTAGTAAGGAAATGGACTTTGGACTGCCTGCTGATCTAGAACTGGTGTGTTCAATAGGCAGCCAGGTGGTACAGTGGATAGAGTGCTGTACCTAAAATCAGTAAGACTATCTTACTGAGTTCAAATCTGGCTTCAAACATTTACTAGCTGTGTGACCCTGGGCAAATCACTTAACCCTGTTTGCCTCAGTTCCTCATCTGCAAAATGAGCTAGAGAAGGAAATGGCAAAACCATCCCAGTTTTTTTGCTAAGAAAACTCCAAATGGGCTCAAAAAGAGTTGGATGTGACTGAACAACAACAAAACATGCCAAAGTAAGCCTCCTGCCTGGCCATGTTCCAATGAGAAAGCAAGAACTGCTATAAGCTTCCAAGAAGGGGTGTCCGGAGAGAGAAGGAGCCAACAGCTTACAGCCCTACCCAAGTTGACATATAGTCATGAGCACCTGGCCCTGTTGTTTCTTTACCTGTTTTGTCTATTCTTCCTTCCTTGTAGGGTAGAGCATTGGAGATGGAATGACTTTGTGAGATTCCAAAGGTCAGAGGAATGGAGGCCTAGTGATGCTTTGTAATCAACACTTTATGGTTAAGTCTGGTTAAGTTATGGGAACTAAGGTGATATAGGGGAGAATACTGCTACCATTTCAAGGAGAAATGTTTTGTACTTATAATTTTTACAATATCTTCTTAGTAAATGTTCTTTTGTAAAAGCTAATTGATGTTAATTGGTTAAATCAGAGATCACAGCCCATGGTCCAAATCTGACCCTCTTTCCTGTTTTTGAACTGTGCTTGAACTAAGACTTTTTTTACATTTTTGAATAAAGTCTTATTATATTAAAAAAAGTAACAACTATTCTTAGCTGGGGGTCTTACAAAAACCAATTACAGGTCAGATTTGGCCCTCAGAACAATTTGTCCCTGTGTTAAATGATAGTGGGATGCTAATCACAGGTAATTGATATTTGAAGAGAATTTAGCAGAATTTGGGGTTAATCCTATTGTTATAGAAAATACCCCGGTTCCTCAGAGGCACCTTGAGAGCCTTGAGAGAGAGCCTTTTCCTGGAGGATTTGACTCAGTACAATTCGAAAGTGGATAAAGGCTCGAAGAGTGCTTTTTTAAACTGTCCTAAGAATTTTTCAAAAGCTTCACTTCACTTATGCACTGAACATTTATTAAGCGCCTAATGTGTGCAGAGCACAATGCTTCAGTTTGTTCATAAGAAAGTACAAAATATAAATAAGAAATGGCCTTTGCCTTCATAGAGCTTACAGTTTAGCAGTCAGTCAGCAAGATTTATTAAGTACCTAGTATGTGCCGGTTATTGTACTAAATGCTGGGGGTACAAAGACAGGGAAAGAAAGCCCCTTCTCTCAAGGAGCTCACAGTCTAATTGGGAAGACAATATGCAAACAACTAGGTACAACAAGCTATAAACATGATAAAGTGGAGTAATCACTAGAGAGAAAGCACTAGCATTAAAGGGATAGGAAAAGATGGGAAGGTGGGGATTTAGCTAGAATTTAAAGGAAGCCAGAGAATCCAAGAGAGAGAGAATTCTAGGCATTGAAGATAGCCAGTGAAAATTCCAAGGACCAGGAAATGAATTACCTTCTTCAAGAGACAACAAGCAGCCAGATCACACAGTATTTGGGATGCAATAAGATGTAAGAAGACTGAAAAGGTAAGAAGTGGCTAGGTTATGAAGAACCTTGAATGCCAAATAAATGATTTTATATTTGATCCCAGAGGTTAGAGGAAGCCACTGGAGTTTAGTAGGTCAGTTATATGATCAAGCATGTGCTTTAAGAACAACTGACATCTTTTTTTTTTTTTTGCTTTTTATTTTAGAGGGCAATTGGGGTTAAGCAACTTGCCCAAAGTCACAAGGCTAGTTTTTGTGTTAAGTGTCTGAGGCTAGATTTGAGAACAACTGACATCTTAACAGCTGAGTGGAACGTGGGATAGAGTAGGGAGAGGTTTGAGGAAGGGAAACCAACCAATTGGCAATAGAATTGCAATAGAACAGCATGAGGTGATGAGGGCCTGCATCAGTGTGGGGATTGCATCAAAGGAAAGAAGTGGGGTAGAAAAATCTTGCAACAGTAGGAATTACAGACTTTGGCAACAGATTGAATATGAGGGGTGAGAGAGAGTAAGGAATTGAGGAAGGCACCTAGATTGTTGTGTTGGGGGACTATAATGCCAATGTGATACCTATAGCAGCCACTACAAATATGCATGTGTATTTCCAGAGTAGATTCACAAAATATAATAAACTCTCTTCCTCAAAGACAAAACCAAAATAATTATTTGGAACATCATTAGGATACCAGGAAGTAAGATTTAACAAGGTATTTATCACTAATACAGAGAGCACCAACATCCCAAGCCTTCTTTCTGTCAAGGCTCCCCACAAAACAAGTTCGCCTATGTAAATTCCTCTCTCTGCCCACTCAAGCTGCTTCTCTCTCTCTCTCTCTCTCTCTCTCTCTCTCTCTCTCTCTCTCTCTCTCTCTCTCTTTCTCTTTCCCTCACTTCCTGTTCTCTGCTCTCTTTCTCTCTTCTTTTGGCAAGCTCCTCCCACACTGAGCTCCATTTGACCCAGGCTCCATGTGACTCAGACTTCATGTGTTAGGTCTGTTAATGGGTGGAAGATCTTCCTATTGCATTAACATTATAGGGACCGAGAGGATGGTCACACCCTCAGCAGTAATAAGGAAGTTAGGCAAATTTTTTGGCAAACTGCTAAAGGCAAGGGTGAAGGAGATCATAGTAGAATGAATCTGAATGATGTGAGATGAGAAGGAGGAAGATAAGAAAGAGCTCTTGACAAATGGCATCAATTTTTTCAGTGAAATATGAGGCAGGGTTTTAGTTGAGAGGGTGTGGGAAGGGGAAGCCATGAGAGATTTGAGGAGAGATGAAAGGGTGTGGTGACTGACATAGTGAATCAATTAGTGAGGTATAAAAGCTTCAGTGGGAGTCTGGTTGAGATTATATAACATACATTTGTTATAGATTCAGTCAGCACAGTTTTATGATTTTCTGCAGCTTAGTAAGTAGGAGCAAAGGCAACAGATGGTGGGAGTATTCTAAGGCAACATTGGCAATAGAATTAGGAGGCAAGGGATTCAAGAGAAGAGAAGAGTATAGGGTTGATCTGGTTTATCAAGAAGGGGAAAGGAGGAGAATGTGACTGGTGCAGGGGTGATACCCAAGGAAAGAACTGAGAAGTTGAGGGATTGGAGGTCATGGACAAAGAACAGGTTTGGAGTTGCAAGGCAGAGGGAGAGGTGAGATCACAATAAATTGTGATTAGATAAAGAATTTGTGTTTGTGAACATAAAAGTAGAACATTTGTGGGTGGTGGCAAGATTAAAGTATGACTGTTTCTGTGCATAATTGAAGTGGGTTGAAGTCGGTAATGGAAAATGAATAAGTTGAGGTTTGGGTTATTTGAGAGAGTTTCTATATCTATTTGTGTGTAGGAATACACAAATATGTGTGTGTGTGTGTACACATGTATACATATATATACATATATATACACGTGTGTATAAGCATGTACAAATCTGTGTATGTACACGTGTGCATATACATATGTGTGTAACATCCCCTACTAGAAGAACAGGAGTTGAGGAGAAAAGACTGTGGGCTAAGCACTGAGATAATTGAGAAAAGAATAGTCATAGAGGTAGAAAGGTAATAACTACTGAATCTTGATTGGGTAGTAAATAAGAATTAAATGAACCTCAAAAGAAAAGCAGTTACTGCGTGGTGGTAGAGAGAACGGGCCTGGGAGAAATGAGGAGTAAGGAGTATTTCAACTCCTCTACCATGACAGTGAGTTGGAGAAAATAAGTGGTTCTGGAAGAGGTGGCCTGAGAGACTGTGTAGGGGAACAAGATACAAACACCGATGATTGTAATACGAGATAGCACATGATAAATGCATTCAAGCACTGCACAGCAAAGTTCAAGGCGGGTCGAGTGGGGTGGAAGAATCAGGAAATGCTTCCTGAAGGAGGTGATGTTTGATTGGACTTTAAAAGGTGAGTAGGAATTCAGCAGGTAAAGTAGGGGAGGAAGGACATTTCAAGCATAGGGGATAACCTGAGCAAAGCAGAGAAGGTGAGAGAACACAGGGTATGTTTGGGGAACAGAGAGCAGCCCAGTTTCAAAGGAGTATAGAATTCATAATGTTGTACCCCAATAAAAGCGAGACAGAAGATCCCCAAGATTAAGTTTAAAAAGTGGATTTTATTGCCGTGGGACTGTTGGGGTACATGGTCACCCAAATCAGACAGTGCTTTGGCACAGACATTGTGCCTGTTTTATAGAGGTTCCATAGCCAGGTTATGTAAGCTGAAATTGTGTGTCTGTCAGTGATTGGTCAGTATACATTTGAATTTCCCGCCAGCGAGAAACCCTAGGCTGGGACTCCTGCCCACAGATCAATCAAGGGAAAGCAAGGGGTGGGGGTCCTGCCTGTTTACAGATCAATTAAGGGAGAGGAAGGTGGAGTTCTCTGCTTTACAAATCAATGAAGGGAAGGG